>JAJNOH010000009.1:0-710384 GCA_022376275.1 Xylariomycetidae sp. FL2044 | reverse complement strand
AAGTGCATCATGTTGGATACAGTGTAAGTTGCTAAGTCCGTTACATACTTCCATATTATATGGAAGGTGTAGTATAGACTATGCGGTGAGATCAGCATTCGATCCAAGTGGCAAACGTAGCCGCTATGATCTTGTTGTGTTCGCCTGAGAATGGTCACATTGGCTTGAGCACAGATTCTAAGGACACGCAGAGCCGCTCGAGCTCCCATATGATAAAAAATATACTCCTTTCACCATGGCTTCAGGCTTTTGCGGTGGTTGACGAGCGCTGGTAGATATGAGTAGATTTCATCATCTAGGTGTAAGGATGATAGGGCTGATCCCGAGGACCGGAGATATCCAGGTCTGATTAATTCTCGAGCCAAGAGATCACATAGTAAACAAGATGAGGTTCTCGGAGCTAGCCGAGTAGGGTCATGTACCAACTCATGGATGCTGCGTTGATCGCATGCTCAGCACCTGACTTAACCTGCGATCGAGGGGGCATGCCGTACATGTTTTGCCACAGAAGGTATGCTTAAACTGTGGCCGTACATGAAACGACTTCCACACGCCACAGTCGACAGATTCAAACCGGGGTTCTGGAATAGCACCCTTTCGGGCTCGACTCGAATGGAATAGACGTCGCCGATCGAGGTCCCAGCTGGAGGCTTCCAGATCCCCAGGTCGGCGAAGTTCGCTTCCCGGGATACGATGCTCGCACACACGAGACGCTGGAATCGCGATGTGCGACTCTCTTTCGTAAAGCAAGAACGTTGTTTCCCTTGGGAAGTACCTATGAGAAACATGACCGATAGCGAGAAGTATGGCCATGGGTGTTGTCTCTATCGTGTACCCAGGTTCGGATCGTTGTATGCAGGACATTCGTGGTGTATGAGAGACAGAGAAATTGATTGACTTCCATCGAGCCGGATATGAAGAAAATTTCAAAAGCGACGGGAACTGGACAGTTTTGAGCCGTGGAGATGAAGTTATATGAGATTGTTGCTGCGGCTAAAGGGGCTCAATAGCCTCGCGAAATTTTGTGGGCCGACCCAGACTGAGGGATTGGAGAACTGCGCAACATCGTGAACACCCTGCCCAATCAGAACATCGAGGTGGTCTTGCCGGTGAATGTGCGAGCGTCTTGGCCGAGGGCTCGATAACGCGGTCTCGCGCGGTGAACAATATAACCACTATATTGCTGTAGCCTAGAACCTCTTCAAGTCCCCAAGTCCAAGCCCGAACGCCATGGTGATGCCGAACCACTTGGATCTTGTTGCAGCCCAAACCGACCGGTCCTCTGCGGAACTGCTCTTGAAGAGGAAGGTCGCTTTTTTCAGGCATCCCCTAGCCTCACGAGTGATGGCTCGATCTCTTCCATCATGGCTCTCGACTCCTTGGTCCCGGAGAGTCAATCCCATGAAAAGAACGACGAGACTGCCCGCATGTAACGTCACCTGAGACATTATCATACTTCGAAACCGAGAATATCGGGAGATAGGTGGTTCGATACGGTTTCCAGTCTGGTGTGGGCATGGATTGTTCGTCTCTAGGCCACTAGCTCAACTTCGTAGTCTTCGCTATCTTAGGTAATATGGGAACTTTTGCTTTTTCGGTTTACCCCGAAGGGTCTATTGTCATGTTCAGTCTTGTATCTGGTAGTAGAAGTCTACGGTATTGGTAAGCTGCACGTCTGAATAGAAGTTCCTGCGTGGGATCGATATCGAGTTAAGGTTATTCCAAAAATAACTCGAAGCGGACCGGTAAAGTAAACGAGAGCTCCATTGCAATATACGGGAGCGCAACGCTGATATCCGCAGCTGCGGGCTGGAAGCGGTTCTTCGGATGACTTGCAGCTTGCGAGCAATGTTTGGGGTATGACAGCTCGGGAACAGGGGGTCGGACATGGGATCATGAGGTAGGGAAGCTCATTTGAGGGCTCGAACAATTGGAGTCGTCCAAGCCCTTGGATGGGTAAATATCAAGTCCTAGATGTTATCTTTAGCTACTCAATGATCATTTGGGGAGGGATGGATAAGTATATATATCGGGCTTTGCAACCGACAACAAGACCAGTCGATCAAGCTTAGCAGATCAGTCACACTGCACATCATCTCGCAGATCAATATACTTTCCTCAAATCACTCTCCACTTAAGTAGAACAGCCGGGCCCGCCAAATATGAAGTTCATCTTCGCAGGTATCGTTGCAGCATTTGCTGGGTAAGTGCCCTAGCCATAGTTCATGGAATCCGTTGATAGATAGACATCTGACCAACTGGCAGCATCGCCCAGGCCGACGATTTTGAGACGAGCCTCAAGCCATGGCCTCCCCACCCCACGCCGAGCGTAACGTCAGCTTCTTCGGCGACAACAACGTCTTTCATCATCAGTATCACCACACTTCCCGGCCAGCCTACGGCTGTCCAGCCGCCGGCCCTTTGCCCGACGGTGACCATGACGACTCGTCCGGCGGGATGCGAGCCGATCCGCTGCCCGATCCCCGGATGCACCGAGGAGCAGAACCTGGTTGTACCTTGCGGATGTGCTGGGGTGCAGACGCTGCTTGCCGTGGAAGGTTGTCAGACCGCGTGTCCCGAGGGCTGCATGACCCGACTCAGCACTTATACTGGGCTCTGTGACGTCCAGACCATCGCTCCGTTCCCGCTACCAACCCCTTAAGAGGTGTCTTGTATTTGCGATGGCGCGTCACCATGAGATAGACTGGAACACGTTGAACTGGCGATCTTGGAAATGATTGATGGTTTTCTGTTGTAGCACGGTATGGTATGAACGCGGTCTCGTAGGAATGGGACAGACAGAAAAGGGATTTATTTCATGGGTTTCCATACGCAGATGATTATGACGGGTAGGAATGATGTCATCAATATAATTGGGAATTGAACTGAGTTAATCTTACTTGGTCGACACGACTTGGAAGGATTGGAAATGCTGTCTGTTGTGAGATTCACGTCAAGTCAAGTCAACTCAAGTCAAGTCGAGTCGAGTCGAGTCGCGGGGACATCCGCGATGTTGGAGGTCGGAAGAAGCAGCGCATCGTCAATTCGTCTTGGCGGAGTTCACCAATGGCCCCCACCTGGGCATGCGCTAATCTACCAGTACCGGGGGCTAGGGCAGATACGGCTTAGCTCAGTCTCCGAGCTCCGGGCCGGACTGTGGTAGTGGGCCCCCTGACAGATCCATGGATTGATTTGATTGGATTTAGGCGGTTGATGTGACTTGTCCCAATCTTGGAACTCCACTGAAATGCAACACCACCTAATGACCCTGCATCTTCATCTTCATTCACCTTGATCTTGGCCGCCTTCACCGTCTCGCTTCTCTAAGCATTGATACCTTACTCGCAGTCATTCTACGCAGTCATTCTACAAGCATCATTCAACTCCAGTTTAGCAAGTCCTTGCTTGAGCTGTTGACATAAAGTTCTCCTAACCTTTAACGCGATCAACAACACCATAAACAACGCCATAAACAACACAATAAAACAACGCGATAAACGAAGGAATTCCCCTATACTTGGACCACCATGACCACCCGATACAGGGTAGAATGTAAGCCTTCTCTACCATTATCTCCCCGTTCCATCCATGGGTGATCTATCGATCTGACGCCTCATATCACAGATGCCTTAAAGACGCATAGGAGAGATCAGTTTATAGGTATTTGCCCATCTCAGATTTCAATGGCAGGCTACGTAGTTCCTACGATCGCTCTGTTCAAACTCTCAGCTTGTCCCCGGCTGATTTCCACTCGGTACTCAAGTGAGGGCTTCACACCAGTGTCATACAAACTAGCTGGACATAGTACAATCATATGAATGAACGAGTGGATCAAGTGGACCAACGGATTATATGTGCATATTCCGACATACACCACCAACCTATAACTCGCCTGCTAACAAGCGTATAGAATGGACCAAAGGGCTGCTGGCCGTGCCTTTCGTTCTCTATTCACAGCCAACCGGCGTGTATGAGAATAAAGGTTCGAGCGTCATTCAGATGTCCGAAGAAGCTCATCGCCGCTACGCCGAAATCATGAGAGATATTGAGGGAATGATCGATGACCATAGTGAGTGCGAGCGTCGGTCACCAGTCAACCAGTATTCGTGTCACTGACATGCCCTCAGTTGCCCACCAAGGGGGAGCCAGCAACGTCCCGTCAAAACTGAGGCTTCTTGTCCCTACCATAGGCAATTTCTTTACCAGGCTGCCACTCGAGGCAGCGTTCAAATTTCAGGATCGCAAGCGTCACATATCCTCCCGGCGTTTCGTGTCACCATCATTCAACGATGTCCGCCTAATTCTCAATACGGCACAACTCATGGCCGTCACTACTTACGGCACCCTGCAACTCGCCACCTTCGATGGAGATGTCACTCTGTACGATGACGGCGAGAGCCTAGAGCCCACGAACCCGGTCATCCCCAGGATGGTCGACCTCATGCGCAAGAACGTCAAGATCGGCATCGTGACTGCCGCGGGCTACACCACAGCTGATCGGTACTACGCTCGATTGCATGGGCTCCTGGATGTCATCGCACAATCTGAGGACCTTACCCCGCAGCAAAGGCAAAACATCATCATTATGGGAGGCGAGGCAAACTATCTTTTCGAATTCGACCCTACATCCCAATACCTTCTCTCGCCCGTGCCACGTGAGAAGTGGTTGACAGCCGAGATGTCTGCATGGTCCGAGTCTAGCATCAATGCTTTGCTCGACGTCGCGGAGGCCGCTCTCCGGGACTGCATTAAGACGATGAAGCTGCCGGCCACTCTCATGCGCAAGGACCGCGCCGTCGGTATCATCCCTACCAACCCGACAGTGAAGATTCCTCGGGAGTCTCTAGAGGAGACGGTCCTGGTCGTACAGAAGATCCTCGAGCTTAGCGTTAACGGTCGTGACTTCGACAACAAGGTGGTACCCTTCTGTGCCTTCAACGGCGGCCGGGACGTGTTTGTAGATATCGGGGACAAGAGCTGGGGTGTGTCGGTGTGCCAGAAGTGGTTTGGTGGTGGGGCCGGGAAGATGATAAAGGGGGAACATACACTGCATGTAGGAGACCAATTCCTCAGTGCTGGCAGCAACGACTTCAAGGCCAGGAGCGTGGGCACGACCGCTTGGATCGCGAGTCCCGCAGAGACGGTGGAATTACTGGACGAGTTGGCTGGTTTCATGGGGAAAAAGATAACCTAAGAACCTCACAAACATTTTGGTCTCTGCGAAATATAAATAGATTCCGCAACCCGCTTTTTTAATACCAAATGGGACCCCCTTTTATTCATGATCACCCCCCTGCCCCCTGACGCCTTGCCTGGCACTGGCTTTCATGCCAAGATATGCCGGATACGACGAGCTGAAAAGAAAAAGACAAGATGCAGGGAAGTAAAACAACCCAAAACGTTATTAAAATCACCAGCATTAATCGTGCTTCGCCGCAGCGGCACATGAAGAAGGATCGCTACTATGTCATGGTCACCTGATCATTTTATCCCGTTTTCTTTTACCAAAGTCCAAGCTTCTCATCTTCTTCGTCCGCCACACAATCGAACGCGTCTTGTTTTCATCATGATGCTGCCTCGGTGCTGTTGTAACGATAGGTAGAACAACCCAGGGAGTAGAGCCCCCATCACAGCCTCCTCTTATTCCTGAGGGACCAGTGTGTCTCTCTTTCTTTCTCTCTTTCTCTCGCTGTCTCTCTTTTTTCCCCCAGCGTGACTCCCTGCTGCGAGAAATCGCAGCAGCCAAGTCAGGAAACCATCTACCTAAACCATGGCCATCACCTACGAGCTGGACACGATCAAATTCCAGAGCCAGGACATCACCTTTTCCGACTGGATCACCCTCTTCACGCTATGTTTCGCGCCCCTCATCGCCCACGTCCTGTCCGGCGCCCCCCGGCCCTCGTACCTCGCCGGCCCCGGCGCCAGGCCCCGCTGGCACGACCGCATGTGCCTCTACAACCCGACGTCCATACTCTGGCGGTACGCCGCCATCGCGGACCGCCGTATACGGGCGCGTGTCGTAGGTATTTCCGTCTTTCTTTCTTTCTTTCTTTCTTTTCCTTCCACATCTTCATTTTTCTTCTCCTACCTCCCACCCTCTCCCCTCTTCTTGTTCCTCCCCACCTAGCTTACAAACCCCCTCAAACCAATAGTGGGATAACTCCATCATGGCGGCCAGCAACGCGCTGTTCTGGACGTCGCGGGGCTGGGACGGCAGCGAGGCCATGGTCCGGGCGGCGCGGCCCCTGGGCACGCGGCTCCCCGAGCACGCGCGCGTCGAGTGGGTCTCGTCCGAGATGCTCTGGACCGTCGTGGTCACGCTGCAGGGCGCGTCGGCCGTCTACTCGCTCGTCGGGGGCCTGACCGGCCTCGCCTACTTCAACTCGGCCCTCGCCCTCGACAGCATCTTCTTCCCCATGGCCGTGTTCGGGCTCATGCGCCTGTGCGCCGGCGCTTGGCTTACCGATGATTTCCATTTCGAGACGGAACGCGCTGATGATGGTGGTGCGGCGGGCGTGCGCGTACGCAGCGGATCAGAGACGACGATGATGATGGTGCCGCTAGAAGATCGGATGCGGAAGGAGGAGGGCCAGGAGGACCTGGAGTACGGCGAAGAGAGACCAATGAGACCCTACATGCGCATCGACAGCCTCCTCGAGCACGAGACGACCCCTTCCTCCTCCGACGACCCCCATTCCAACCCCTCCTGCTCCTCCTCGGCGCCGCCACCACCACCACTACCATCCTTCCCCTCGTCCCCCCTCCTCTTCCACCCGACCAGCATCTGGCCCAGCCGGCTCTTCCGCGTCTTCTACATGCTGCCGATCCTGGGGCTCTGGGCGCTGGCCTCCTTCTACGTGATCCCGTGGGGCGGCCGGTACTCGTCGCCGGCGACGGCCTGGCTCGTGGGCCTGTTCTTCCTGGCCTTCTTCACGGCCTCGGGGGGGCTGTACGCGTACTACTTCGTCCGCGGGCTCACGACGTCGACGCTGCTGCCCTGCATCGGCCGCGCCTGGTACAAGGTCTACACCCTGCTGCTGTTCGCCTGCATGGCCGCCCTGGTCGTCGTCGCCGCCCTCGAGACCCGCAAGACCCCCTGCGGCCGCTACACCAGCCTCGCGGGCGTCGTCGGCGACCTGAAGGCGTGCGCCGATGCGCGGAACTTGCTGCTGCCGATAGGCGACGGCGCCGGTGCGAGGGGCCCGTTCGCGCTGCTGTCGGAGAATCCGAATCGGGACGGCGATGCGCCGCTGCTGGCGGTGGACGGGGGTAGTAGCAGCAGCAGCGGCGGTGGCAGCGGTAGCAATGTCTGGGCTTATAACTTCACCGGGATATGCCTTGGGAGTCCTACGAATGGCTCTTGGGACTTTGCGGGTTATTCGAAGCTCTACAGGGGAAGCGACGGCTTGCCTCTCGAGGATCTCGATGAGATAGCGCAGGCGTATCACGGGGGTTACAATGAAAGACGATGAAGAAGGCGGCTTGCTTGGCATGCCGCTACCATCGCAACGAACTATCTCATGCCGGTGTGGCCGGCAGCTCTTTGATTGCACCCTGGACAGAGCGAGACGAAGTTGAATCCAATTTCATCAAAGCCATATGCTCCTACAGTACCGTGTATGAGCTCCAGAGCCGCTTGGCGGTTCATTCATATCTCGCCCTTCGAGGCCCGGAGCCCAGAAAACGGATCATTATGATGGCCAGCCTCGGACCTGACTTAAGATGTCGAATTCCGTCATGTTGGGCTCTACAGATATACCCATAACATCAGCCCAGGGACTTGGCTATCATCAATCCTGGCTCGAACTCTACATTTCGGCACATCTATCTATTTATTCATCTATCTATTACCCCGGACAGCAATGTACTAAGCAGATTCAGGGGCTTGGAGTCTATCCGGACGAATCGGCTCGCTGCCGAACCTCGGAAAGAGCATCCATGTTGCTGTGACTAGGCATGGGAGGTCCTGGGGGGTGCATGACGAGTAACAAAGAAAAAAGAAGAAAGCAAGTTGCCTATCTCTGCGGAAGACCGAATCGACTACCCACTTCCCCAACGTCTGGCTAAGGGGGACGGCGGCTTCGTGTCACCCGAATTCATGCCCCAGTTAGCGGGCTTTGGAAAGAGAGGGAAGATGGTTGGGAACGTCGTATTTCTTGGAGTGCTCAGAGTATTGAGAAGAGTGATGATGATAAGGCAGGTATCTAGTCGGCTTGCGTCTATTCGCTCGTGTGGGAAACTAACTCACTCGTCTGATGAAAAGGGGGGGGGAAGGGGGTTTGGTTTGAGAAAGAAGCAGACATTGGAGCCTGCCTACATAGAGCCAACTGCTTCCTCCCATCCAATCCAATCAGTTTTGAAGCATCTGGTCGTCCAACACCCGGGGCCTGCGATGATAGGGCATCCTCCTCCCCTCGATCCCCGTTAGCATCCAAGTAGCCCCGCCACCCCCTCGGGCTACGGCAAAAGTCCCATTCCATCTGGTTAAGAAAGCACCCACGTCGCGCACGTATCTAACATACTCAGAATCCACTCGCGAGATGCCTCGGTGGGATAGCCAGATGCGAATCGGTCCGGAACAGAGTGCAGTGCACCGGACGTCAGCAGTGCACGTCACGATTTTGAGGCAAACAATAGATCTCTGGTTTGACGTACCTACCTATCTACTAGTCTAGTCTGCCCGTCATTCGGTTATCGGTCAATCACGGCAAGCAAATTTTGGAAACTTGTTCATCATTATCAATGCATTTCAGAACTCTTTCGCCTGACAGGATAGAAGAACGAGATGACAAAAACGGAATGTGTTGAAATCGTGGCATCGGATCTTACCAACCTACCTGGTTGGTTTAACATGCTGAGTACCACGAAGGTGTGACATAGTGTAGTGTAGTGAAGATAGGTAAAATAGATCGACAGAACCCAACCCCTGAAACGAACTAGAAAGAAAGAAAGAAAGAAAGCAAGAAGAAAAAAAAAAAAGCGAGATCCGGTGGGTGCGTGAGATGGGCAGGGAATATTGGAAGCACATGTCTCACGTCAATTGCTATTGTAGTACGTTCAGACTCGTAATAAAATGTCCCATCCCGTGCCGGATGGCCATCTTCCCGAACCATTAGGTCCAAACTACCCCCCCCCCCCCCCCCCCCCCCCACCCAGCGCCGTTGTCGTGTAAGCTGAACCATTGCCATGCTTCATGCCATGCCCAAGAAAACCCCCAGGTAACATCCTCCTCTCCCAACTCTGTGAGGTCTCACAAACAAAAACACCGACCGCTCTACTTGCCGAAATATCTTCGTGTGATCTGACATGGCATTTATGCCCATATCTAGATAATCTTCCGTTCGCCTGTTCGTGCCACATACACATGGGCGGTGTGCTACAACGGTAATTTACCTAGGACTTGGCAGATCTGTCTCAGTAAGCAAGCAGGCAAGCAAGCAAGCAAGCAGGCGGGGAAGAAAAGTTGTGAAACGTATGGCGGAAATATTGGTAAGGGATTGGTAAGGGGATGGGGATGGATGGATGGCGGCATGTGAAAAAAGGGGATATGAATGAGTGAAGCACGGTGACGAGATAGTAACTACCTTGGTAGGTGATCTTTTTGATGAATGAGGAAACTGTGAAACGGACAAGCGAGAAGAGGGTCCCTATGAGGGAGGAAAAGGGTGGCAGATCTGGCCCCGGTGGCAATGGTGAGGTGAATACGTTGGGGGTCATGGGGGGGAGACATAGTTGTCAGGGGTTCAAAGAGGTGGCCGTCCAAAGTCGAGCATTGCGCATTACGATAGATCCATGGCATGAGACTCCTGTTAATTGCCGCCTTCCCACTGGCTTGCTTCGCGGATAACTAATGATCTTGGAACATGATCCCCACAAGGAAAACCCGGGTACTCAAGAAGCGCATTCACCCAACGTAGGTACCGAGGTTCGCAACCTCCGTCCTTCATCCGACCCTCATCAGATATCATCTCGCGCAGTGCTACAGCGCGCCCGGTACCAGTCGATCACCCACTCACTCCCAAGGTATCTCTTCCATCCATCAGCCCAGTGAACCAGGCCAGATATGGCGTCATCGTCACCCACCTCCCCTCCTCGAAACAAGCTCTCCAACAGGCGTACAGAGTAACCCAGACCAGCCCCTTACGGCCGCTGTTCATATTCCCCCCCACGGTGGCACGAGAATAAGAACCCTTCGGCTTCCATACCCGTCAGCGGATGGAGGGACTTGACTATACTCGGTGAGGCGCCGAGCTTGTGGTAAGTAACGGCAAGAAAAGACGGAACCACCCAAGAATCGTTCGGTCTCGCCTGCTTGTTGCGACTTAAGTAGTTCCTAAGGGGGCGGCAAGGGGCAAGGGGACAAAGAGTGACGAAGAAGAAGAAGAAGAAGCGAGTGCCCTCGGTCGATAAGGTTCTGAGCAGAAGATGAGACGAACGATGTGATGGTTATTAGAGTATTGGAAGTGCTCTGGGGGAGGGGGAGGCAGGGGGGGCGGTCTCGACTAAGGTGATCGTCCCGTGTTGCACGTAGACTAGAACACGCCCGTCGGTCATGAGGTTACACGTCATGTGTGTGCTAACTACAATTTTGAGAAATGGATACACACATACACATAAACACGCGAGGAGAGAGTCCCCAGACGGGCTGGTTTGTGTCCAGTAAGTAACAACTAGGTCCATGGGTAGATAGAAAACGGTCCGATATCGACACTTGATCAAGACATCAGTGGGACAGAGGGGGGCTTCAAAAGAGAGAGATAGAAGGCGACAATAAGAAGAAGAAGAACGACTTTTGTCAATATCGAGAAAGAAATCTGCCGAAACGTAACCTACGTACGTTGGTCCAGCCGGCCTTAGCTGGAGATACCAACCTACCTAACGTAGGTGACAGGCGAATAACACAACACAACATAACACAACACATAACAGGCGAAAATTTACCTAGCTGACTGATATCTGATAGTTATGTTAATGTAGTTATGCGGCGGCTGCCCGCTCTCTTTGGTAACTTAGTAGTTATGGCACCCGGCCCTGTGGTAACTACTTACTTAAGCTCAGCTCAGGTTTGGTAACCTAGGTAAAAGCTGTGCGAGTGGTTGATTGATTCGAATTGCCTGATTCTCGATACTTACCGGATGCCCCGATGTCGGTCTGTCGGTCGGTTGGTACCTACCGAGATCTTTAGGACGAACATTGAAATTTTTTTTTCTTGCCCCGGGTCTCATTACTTACTTACCTCTTCTAGACTTCGGTGTGATGGTGTGCCCGATATGTAGATATACTCTGTGAATTGGGCAAGGCTATCTATCTAGTTGCTTGACGCGTGAGATGAATTTACCTATGTAGGTATTGTAGGTAGGTATGCACGATTAGAGAGGTTGGGGATAAGGTGAGAGGATACCTAGGTCAGTAAGTAAGTGCACGATTACGTAGTTGGGTCTAGGGGAGAAAAGTAGGAGAAAAAAGGCCAGGCTTCCAGAAAGCCCGACTTTTCTGTTCTGTTTCGGATATATGTGAGTAGGGTAGCAGTAGGCAGTCAGGCGGTGCGGATCGGCGGCGGGCAACGTGGTGCAGCGGTGATATCCATGGATGTACAGTATGTGGCGGGCCCGTCATCGGTTCACGGCAGCCCTACCTGAGGATAAGTAGATACGTATTCCCTAGTTATCAGGTAAGTAACCGAGGCTAATCAGTAACTTAAGGAAGGGGGCGCGCTGTTTGGTTGGGATGAACATGCGGGCGCTTGTCTAATCTGACGTCTCTCTCTCTCTCTCTCTCGGGGTGGCGATGAATGATCGGCGTGTACACGGGATTACCACGTGGTATGTAGCCTAAGCGGACTCTCGAGAGCGAGGCGTACATTGGGTAGTAGTCTAGGTACTTACAGTAGTCCATTGGTGTGTTATTTATGTAAATAAGGCGACGGTCGTCGGGGCTGAGTCTCCTGGGCCTATTGGACAGCTGGAGCGAGACGAAAAACATCCAATCTCTCTCCTTCGCAGCACCAAGCACCAAGCACCGAGATCTAGTACTTAAATAGATGTACGATGAGTTTGGGGCTCGAAAAAAATTGATGATTGAAAACTTGGGATGAACCGAACCGGTCTATGTACAGTAGGGTAAGACAGACCTGGATGGAGTCCAGGGCCCGATATCGTGTAAGGTTACTGTACATACAGTACACAATGTAAGTTGCCTCGAATGGTCACGGTGCCTGTACCCCGACCATCTGAAACTATCTAATGTCGTGACGCGATCTTGCCTTGTCCGCCTCCTCTCTCTCTTTTTTTTCTTCTTCTCCTCGCTTTTGGTTCGCATATATGTGGTAATGACGATACTTACAGTAGAAAGGGGCTGGCAGGAATGGGTAAGGTACTTACGTACTTAGGTAAGATAGCTGCCCGACCCGACTACGGGGCGGGCCGATAGGTACTTCACGGGCGTCGTCTCTTCTAGAAGACATAATAGAAAGAAAAAATAAGGAGAACCAATCATTCCCCCAACTGAGACATAAAAACGAATTGACAGCTAGAACCTCCAACTCGAACCAGGGTTCTATCTGTCTACGGTCTCTATCCTTACTCCATGGGCGCTGTTCACCGTCATGTTAGTGGGGTAAGTAGGTAGCCTCACCGAAAGCTCGCCTCACCTAGGTAGGTACATCTGTCAGCAGCATTCTGATCGCGATTCGTTGCTCACCGCATGTACAGACAAAGACTGTCTATCATTCGCTTTTCTATTTGCTGCTTCCCTTGTGTGCAAGGTATGAAAAGTCAGCCTTCCCTCAAGAAGTACGACGTCAGGGATACTCGAGTAACGCGGCAACATACATACATATTTGAAGCAGGGGGGGAGGGGAGGATTTAAGGGTGCTAGTTGAAGGCGCCCATCACAAATCATATCCTGGGTTGCTCGAGTTCCCTTTAATTTTTTTTTTAAAAGAGTGTAGATTAAAGAGCGACAGCTAGTATACATACAATAAGACACACAAGAAATCGTAACACAACTCGTCCCTTCCCCCAATCACTAGTAACGACAAGATCGAAGTGGAAAACAAGTCCTCATGAAGAAGAAAAGACAACTCTCCTGCCATGACCATACTATTCCACCTGACTCCGGAGCTTGTCTCCAAGTTTCTACAGTCGTATATGTCTTCTAAAACACGCGAATAACGAAAGACTCGAAGATACCAGGAAAAGAAAGGCAAAAATTGCTCCGACGGCAATGATGTGTTGGTGAAAAGGAAAATGCGAGGATTGGTACTGTAAGCCCGTATGCTGTTGATGTCGATTCCGTCTGCGCTGGGGGATCTAGAGGGACCCTCAGAATGAAGGTCGACGAATGGTACTCATAAAGAGGGTCCGAGTCGAAGCAGTGTACCTAGGTAGGTAGTCGAAGAGGAATTCGCGACTGATAACTCGAGACCCGGTGAACTTGGATTTTCGCAGGTGAAAAAGTGCGTGATCTAGTTCGGAGCCCTGTCAGGTTTACTGGCCTCATGGCGGCAATAAACGCAGCGGTCATGTTGACAGGTGCCAACGGCACATCGAGGGTTGATATCGACGCACATGGGCCCCCATCCACACGAGCAGCAATACCAGACGTACGAAATTCGACGCCTTGAGTGTTTTGGCATACTGAATGATGATTCTTCGTTCTGATGGTATATATATATAACAAGATGCAATGAGGGCTGTTTTGAAAGATTTGAGGTTTGTAATGATCTGGGATCGGAGGGCGCAGCTATCGGAGGATGGTGTTGAAAGCTTCTCGAGGATGGGAGACCTGAACAAGACCATCTTATTTATATTCTTTGGTCTCTCAATGGTAACGGTAGGTCGCGATCGCATTGCGAAGGAAATAAGGCGAACAAGTCTAATTCTCCCACTGGGCTCAGCCATGCTCAGACCGTATGCCATCTACAATGTGTAACGAGGCGACACGAAGCTATTGGAAATCCCGTTCGAAAGTCGTCCAAACGGCAAGTCATAGAATAAGCTCCTCCACTTGAGCCAACGAGGCCAACAAGTCCAACCGTTTGTGGATCCATCATGGGCTTAGATGAGATGATGATTTCGGTGAGTTGAACGTATTCGACGCCGGAGAGGTCCATATCCGACCTGAGTACAATATCAATTGTCAAACGTGCCAGAATCCGTTGGATGTGAAGAAAGCAGGCCTCGCCATTCCCATTCGCGTTTACCGCCCCGGGCACAAAGCTCGGTGCAGCAACCATATCCAGAGAGGTGACATGATATCTCTAGATATGATAGGCGTGTAAGTATGTGCCACAAGCGGTCAGACCATCCTGTTGATTCGACGCTTCACGAGTGGTCAACGACCGATTCTGGTGAAAGGTAATGCGTAAAGGGGAAGCAGGAGACAGAGGACATATGAATAAAACGAAGATGGGCATCGCACTCCTGATTCGTCGACCATTAAGTGGCATTGATGAGGTATGTCTCACTAGGCGTGTCGGTCTAGCAAGAAGGGTTAGCGGAGGACTTAGGGTGCTGTATAGGTAGTGAATGTTACCTCTTATTTCTGAAGCTCGTCCTATGCACTGACCCGATCCGGCAACATGATGAAAGGGCGAATCTGAAAAGACTACCCGATATCGCGGAGGAAAGAGGTTTCGTTCTCGGGGCACTATCTTTGAGCCATTGCCAAGGAGGCTCCCAAGTACCTCGAGGCTATGCTTCACAGGACAGATGGCTATGCGATGTCCATGATACCGGTCTTCTCAAAGAAAAGTAGAATCTATACCTCGGGCGGTCACGTGACACATTTAGTATGTCCTGTCACCTAGGCCCGCCGCTGTATTGGAACGCTCGCGGTCCGTTCTTTCATGTGCGCACCCAGCCAAAACACTCCCACTCATAACTGCACTCATAACTGCACCGGTAATTCGCCCTTCAACCCGTGAACAGAGATTTGGTAGATAGCATTGCCGATGCATCATGAGGGTAATCTATCTCCGATCAGTCTCTCAACAGACCACATGGAAAATGCAATTATGACGACCGGTCAAGGCGATATCGGCTTGTATGATGCAACATGCAAGCTAGATTGAGGCAGTGCTGGCCTGCTGACGGTACCCTGTGAGCCTGAGCGCAAACTGACGAGTGCGTAGCCGTTTCCGCAGAGCCGCACCTTTTTCCGGCCGCGCTGGTTCCCCAGCTTTAATTCATGACGATCTCCAGTGCCGTTGCGTAGAAGCGCAAGGAGATATATGTTTTGAGTATTTTGAGAGGACCATCCAAGTTTGAGTCGAGTCCATGTTCAAGAAGCTGACTGTCTCGTATCCAGAGTTCGAACTGCGATTTCATGCTCGCGAAAGATTTCATTGACCATCGGATGTTTCCGGCCGCATGAAGGATTAGTTCCAAGATCCGGCCTTTAAGGATAGCAAGACGATGAAACTCTGTCTGTTCCCTCAAATGTCCCCATCAGTTTGGGTGTAATGACCAGAGATGAGATGCGAACATGGTAGTTGAAATATGGCAAGGGACGCCGAGGAATTTATGACCGGCCTTGATCCTTGGATGTCAGGGGGTGCCAACAGAGAAGATCGAAGGATGTAACCATCAGCACCGATCCTTACACTACCACAGCCTGAAGGGACAGTCATGCCTCAATGAAGGCTCAAAACGGTGCGCGACATAGGAATTCTGTTCGAAAACGCGTCGCTCGAGACTCAGAGGTACAGACGGTGGTTCAAAGTATAAGCCACTCACCATCTGTATCCCGAAATGTGTCCTGCCTTCGACTTGGCGCATGGTGGTATAGATTGGGTTCTGGCACCCAGAGTCTTCAGGAGAGCCTCGTCAACGCAACAATTTGGATATAGACTTCGAGGGTGGATGCTCCCGTTGAAGACAAGATATATGATGTGGGAAGCAGGAGCTGAATAGAAGCTGGCGCCACCTTCTCACCGACCTACAGGAATAGTCCTGCTGAACGCGGCTCACTGTCAAGTCCATTAATACAGATTTTGAGCCGCATGGTTTCGGGAGGCATGATACCTCCAGATAGATGAACGAGGCAACGTGGTAGCCTTGGGCAAAATTGATGCAATACTCGCCCTTGAAGCCCCAATGTGATGTGATGTTGTCGATGGGCAAGGTAGAATCCTGGTACAGAGTCCAGTTTTTGCAGCTTGTTCCCATGAACCACGTTGCTCGAAATCCTCCAAGCAACGTTACTGTGAGTAAAGTTACCCAAGTATGGCTGATGGCTCTAGAAAGCAGGTTTCAAGTCAGGTAACAACATAATCTTGCTGTAGACGAGGAGATCATGTGTGGCTAGTAACAGCTGGTGGGGAAAGTCTGGAGGCCGCCATTGAAGGCATTTCTGAGACTGGTAAGACTGGCAACCAAGGGAATGGCTACCACAAGGCATTGGAAAGTGGGAATTGGCACACATTGCCCATTTCATTCCCATTAGGCGAAGTGCAGGTCTCAGTGATTGACGGAGACAACAAGAACGTGTTCATTCTGGTGGATTTTCCTCGCCGGTCCGGTCATGCTTCCGGAGTGCCAGAGTGGTGAGGCTCTGATGCAGAATGCGGGGAACCCAGCATAGGACTTATCCATACGCAAACCAGGGGTGAACACCAGATAGCCAAGATTGTAGCTTTCCTAGGCGACGGCATGCCCTACATGGTAGAGAGTGTTCCCGACGGCCTGGTATCGTCCTAGGAGGACCTTCCGTATCCAATGGGAAGAGATTATCAGCATTATATTCATACTTATACAATGATCAATGAATCCTTTTCAATTGACAGTGATAAGCAATGGCTGATGAGCCATGAGCTTCTTGAAAGGACTGACATAATTGGGAATTTCTGAAGATTTCAAGGTTGGAAGCGAAAGCGTGATTGTAGCAACGAATTAATGACGGCACACCAAAGCTAGTAAGATGAGGGTGATGAGCACGGGCCACTTGCATGTTTGAGGAAGAGTCAGATGGCACCGGAGCATCATCAAAGTAATACTGGTGGGTCAGCCGCTGAATACATTGAGTCTTCTTGGAGATACACCCCCTGATGGGCGGGACAGCGATGTACCTCTCGCTTGGTTTACGGATGCAAAATCAGGGGCAGATCGGTACCCAGGTACTTACGTACCTAGAGCCTGTTCCATCTATTTATAGCATGATGCATCACGATATTCTCATTTATTCCGACACATCCTTGACTGCCCAGTTCCGACACAACAACAACAACTACGAGCAGGACCAGCATCAGCACCCCCTACGGTCCTGTCGGCCCTGCAATACCGACGTCGAACGGCTTCGAACAAGCCCGAGTCTAGGTATCTGCCTTCGAGACTGGGACTCGACACTGGGAAGCCGCCAACAGGATGTGCTGGAAATGCCTGCCATTGAAAGCATCCGAGCCTCGACACGCTGGGCTACGCGCGTAATACCCGTCTTGCTCACTGCTGCTGGAGGCTACGCAACCTACGTCGTCGTCGCCCGTGTGTGTTGTAAGACCGACCCTCGCCTGCTGTGTATCGTTCGTTAGATAGACCCCCTAGCCGCCCTGCTAATCCGCTGCAACTAGCCGACTATCTCATCCATACCCGAAGCGAGGATGGCACCGCCATCGCCATCTTGGTCCTCTATTTCCTCTTTCTCCTGTTGATGATAGCAACCTATTTGAAAACCATCACCGCCGTAAACTTCGATACTGGTGTCGTACCACTGGGCCCCCTAGCGATCGAACGAAGGAAGAATCAAAGCAAGACGCGTCGGAGCAGCTCCGCGCAGCAAGACCTCGAAGGCCTTCCTTACCTTGGACCCGACCCGAACCCCGATAGTCCGGGTCTCGAGCTGTTCTACACCAAAGATGTCTTCGTATGCGAAAGCGATGGACGCCCCAAGTGGTGTTCGGAATGTTGTAATTGGAAGCCCGATCGAGCCCATCACAGTTCGGAGATAGGTCGCTGCGTGTATCGGATGGACCATTATTGTCCTTGGGTTGGTGGCATGGTGGCTGAGACCTGTGAGCCCCGAAAGTTGATGTCCTTGCCTCGAAGATCAAAGAAGCTGACGTGTTCCAGCCTTCAAATTCTTCATCCAATTTACCATGTACACTGCTGCATATTGCGCAATTGTCCTTGGCGCCACGGCTTCCAGTCTTCGGAAGCAGATCAACGAGGGCAAACCTTTGGACCCCTATTTGTTAGCTGCCATGGTACTGGCAGCTTTCTTCGGCCTATTCACTTTTTTGATGACCGTCACGTCGATGAGATACATATTTCTCAATATGACTAATATCGATAACTTAAATTATCGATCAAAGGTTTATCAGTTAGCAGTCCGCGTACCCAACGGTACCCAGTCGACCGACAAGTTCGCGACAATAACATATCCATTGCCGAAGCCAGGTCAGGAGATAAACAGGTCCGTCAATGGCGGCGCGGTGGCTGGAGTCAGCGAAGGCCATCACTCAGGGGCGCAATCCGAGGACAACAACGCAACCAACCGCGACCGCCTGGCAAGCAGGACATTCGCGATTCTAAAAACGGAGCCTGGAGAAAACCCATGGGATATCGGATCATGGCGCAATTGGCAATCGGTCATGGGTTCCAATCCATTTGATTGGTTTCTACCCATCCGAAAGTCGCCCTGCGTCAACCACGAGGATCCGCAAAGCTACTATCCGATGGGCCCGGTCCTGTCGGATGTTTGCAAGAGGTATGGAATTCCTAATGTCGTGACGACGAATGAGCAAGGTAATGGGGTAGAAATGGAAGATATTGGGAACAGACATAGATAAGCGCAATAAGATATGATACCCTTTGGACATTTGGGCGTTCTGGAAGGCCGGGTGGGAATGCCTTATCGCAGCGATGAAGTTTCGAACATACTACACATATACTATAATCATAATATTCCCTCCTACCATCATCACCTAGGTAGCCATGAAAGACTCGTGGGGGTGAAGAAGACCAGGTCTCCTATCTATCTATCTGGCGGGTGAGGTGATGCGTCGAGGTGGATCAAGGCAATGACTACATATGTAAGTAGCAATGGAACATTATTCAAACATCAAATGAATTCACACATTCGGGGCCTTCTGAAGTTATGCGAAGCGAAGCGAAGAAGCGTTATGCGATGACTGAAGGCGGCTTGTGTTTGGTCAAGTGTTGGTATGACACGATGACATCTTGCCAATATTAAGTCACATTTCATTTCTTGGAAAGCGGTTGGAACTACTAAGGTGACTTCGAAGGTCGCCTCCACCGATCTTGAACCCCTGAGTTGGGAGCAGGGGATGGATGGGGTCTACTGTCACCCTACCGGCGGCCTGCGTTGCAAATTGCTTCTGACCAATTCATGAGGCCTCTTGATTTTTTCTATTCATAGCAGAATCCGAGTCGAAGGTATCGGCATAATTAACCCCATAGTAAGCAGTTCTAAAATAATGCGGAGAGTTGATAACTCCATTGATGGTATAAGAACCCCTATCATCCACCTCCGCGCCCTCCCCCTTTATCGTACATCCCGACACAAGGGTGACCAGATTCAACACCAAGATGCCCAAGTTGATTGAAGCAATTGGGAACAGGAGAGCGGTCGAGGCTCGTGAAGCGAACTTATAATACAAATATGACAATCCGAGCCATCTGTCCCTCAATCATGCAATATTCGCCCCCCGTATCACTTGGTGCAGTCTTCACACACCGTGTGCGAGCAATTCGGGCATACAGCCGTGTCCGGATCATCCTTATAGTTGAACTTGGCTTTCTCGTGGCAATCGGAACATTCGATTTCATCGGTTTCATAAACGGGGTTGTCTGGGACCGTGTAGTCTGTTACCGAATCGTCGTCAGGCTCGTTCTCGGAGCACCTAGAGCGTCATTAGATCGGTAGGGGAGATAGATATGGAAGTTCCTACATTTTGGACACCACAAAATGTCACTGGGTTATCTTTCAGGTCCTCGAAAGTAGCGAGGATGGCCAAGGACGACCTGACGACCAAGGGATCGGATTGTAGGAGGAATCGAAAGGAGTAGAGGGAAGGTAGAGACTGGGGGATGCTGCACTCTGAATATCGAGGAGCGGTTTCGCTCTCAGTCTCATGGGACCTTTATACCCATGGAGATTCAAGGACGTCCAGTTGATCCACTTTCTCTATCAGGGGAGATCGGTGTGCTACTCAGGAGTGCCGCCTCGCGGCCCAGCAAGGAGTACTTCGTCTGCGCGTCCATGGCAAATCTCCTGAACAGGTCAGCCGATTTTACCCTCTTCCATGGTTCAAATATGCGCAAATTACGGGGCCATATGGCGGAGTGGCGCGGAAAGGATCGCGAACTCGTTCGACATTCCATGCTTCCTGCCGCACATGGGCTGTGAACCATTGCACGAAGATGCCGTTTTGTCATATCTCAGGAACCACGAAGCCGCTTTGCTAAGCAAGGAGGATTCCGGGTCAGCACGAGGCAAGACGATGACAAAGCCTGCTTAAAAGAGAACAAGTAGCCTGGTAGCAACGATGGGGCCGCGATTGGGGTCTAGCCGTTAGGGCTATACAAGAGATCCAAACCGCGAGAGACTGCCTCATAGGAATGAGCTAAAAAAAAGGGGAACCCTGTCTCTTGAGGCTCTTCGGTCTTATCAGCCTCGACGGACGCACATCAGCAAAGGACTTCCACCTACCCCAGCCCAAGACCCTTGTCGATGTACCGAAGCCTCGGTACATGATATCGATGTTCTGTCCTATTTGGAGTCTGTCAGCGTATGAGAAATGGAAGGTCATAACGGGCAGCTCTCGGTCTCATCCGTCATGCAGTTAGACCTGCGTGCCATAAGGCAACCGTAAGGCGTCCACGACATACTTCTGATGATGCTCGGGGTGGTGCGCGGCAAAGACTGCCGGGTCGGAAAGCTCGAAACACACCGCCATGGAAACAGGTCAGAACTTGATTGAAGGCGTCGGAACGAAATAAGGAGGCGGGATTCGAGAACCCATAAGCGGGAGCGAGGAAACGAGCATCACCACGATATGGTAGATTACGTGCAGCCGCGTGTATCTCATTGCTCTCTCAAGACCGGAAGTAAGCGTTCGGCGCATTGGTTGCTACTCGGCGTGACTCTCGTTCCTTGAGATGCCTCCGCGCCTCCCTTACCCCCGTATTCAATTATTGTTTTCGGTTTCAATGTAGTCACCTCGTGTGAAACCTCAGGTCCCCTAGCAGGCAGGAAAAGAGTACGAGACATAATCGCCCGCGGATGGGAATCGCGCCTACCTCGTCATCCACAGAAGTGGGCAAAAACACCGACATGAGGGAGTTAGAAGGTCGATACCTTGAGTGCTAGATAGACTATGGGAGTTTCTCTGAAATCGAAATTCACTTGACCTTCCCTTACGGAAGAAGTGTGTACCACCGTTCGACCAACTCGCGCTGACACTACTCCGGTAAAAGACTGCCCCGGACTGGCCACGGCCGCAGCCCCAATCACACTTGGGTCTACATCAGACCATGATGGGCGCTTGATGTTACGTCGGTGTCGGCATGTACGGCTGAGTCCCAAAGATACACACCAGTGTCTTTCAGGGGGAATCCCATACCGACGGGAGTTTAGGTTTCGAGAGGGCTTCGGAATTGGGAATGAAGGCAAGATGAACGAGATGAGATTCAGGAGAGGGGATTCCTAACATACCTAGCAAGCTCCCTGGAATACGTTGTAAATCAGATGGAGGTAATACCGAATGCAACGCTTACGCCCTCCCAGCGGCCTATCTCGCCTTGCCTGGTGCGCAATCAGGCTGGTGACCAAGAGCCACCGACCAAATACTTCATGGCAACTCCTCCCGGAATGCGCGATGGTCACGGTAACACATAGTGTAGATTATTAACCGCCGTCAACATAGTGGGGGCCAATTCCGCTCCCATGGTCTCGTCTCACCTTCCCACGGTCTATCGAGTAAGGCGACCGATGCTACGATAGACAGTGTCACGACATGAACCGTTGCCTCTTCTGGGCTCCGGAGATTGGACGGTGCCCTCGAAGTAACCAAGATCAGTATGGCGGAGCAGCAACCAGACTTGTGCAAAAAAGTTGAAAAAAAAGTTGAAAAAAAAAAAAAAAAAAAAAAAAAAAAAAAAAAAAAAAGCTGGCCAGAGGACAAGCTGCAGTTGGTGACCGGCAGACCGGTAAGCTCTGCTGGGCCGTCCTTCGGCATAACCAGCCAGCCCCTGACATATCCGCTTGTGTCACGAGCCATGGTCATGCAAGGGAGGTAGTAGCGGAGGGTAGGAACTGACGAAGCGGAGCTGATATATGGGGTTACATGACGTGAAATATCGGTGCTCGATGAAGAAAGTCGACGAGAATATTCCAGGTGGTTTCATTCCGGCGAACGATGACTCGATACGACACCGCGACGGGGTCAAGATCATCCGTCCACTGACACTTCCCGACCAAAGCCCAGCTAGGCTTCTTGAATAACCCACCCACAACCTCCCGCAGGAAATCATACGATATCGAGAAGAATATTAGGGGCTAGGTCAACTTCAGCTGAGTACGCCTTAAGGGGCCGTCAGCCCCCCCCCCCCCCTCCCCATGGGTAGCCTCCACCAACGAAGGGGGCCGTGTCAGGTATAAGGGACTGAAGAACTGGGCTGTCATTTACCAGAGGCCTGTGACGTCAAATGGGCTGCTCTCCCTGGATTTTTCAACTGACCAAGACGGTTGCACCGTAACCGTAACATCAAGACACGAGTATCGACGGATGTGACCACGTATGTTGTTGGCAGCTCAAAAGGAGAATAATGTGAACGACCCCAAAGGACCACAGCGACTTCATTACACCCCCATTCACCAATAATGAATATTTTTGAGAGAAATATATCTACGTTTGTGAGGTCACGAAGTCGTCTCAAACATCAAGCATCCATAGAGCGAATCGTAACGGGAGAGTGACATGGCGGCGGCATTGGATTAAAAAAAAACCAGATCGGCGGCGACGGCGACGGCGGCGGCGGGGGTGGTTCTTCGTCATCCATGGATTTGGGAGTTACTCCAACATATTACATGCTTTTATGCAAGGCAAGGCAAGGCAGCAACATCCCTACCTACATATATGTAGTAGTAGGTATGCATGAGATGATGATGAAATAACCCGGATGCACATTCCCAGGTGGTTTCCGGAAAGGGGAATTTCTGTTTTGCGACTTGTCGTCTCCGAGTACTTATTAGAGTAGAGTAAGTAGATGAGATGTTTGCTGCGACATGGAATCGGAACCTACCCCACGGCCACCAGCCACCCATTCATTCAGTCAGTGTATTGCCATATGGATTGACGAGTGCGACCCGCTCGCCGTTCATTCGTTCGGGGGCAGTGTAGACATAGACTACTTATCTATATCTCCTGAGCGCTTGGGGATATGGGTGGAAATTTAGGTACTATTGCTCTGATATGTAACCTTACAGAACTCTGAGGCGTTGACTGATGCTGGAAGCTCACATCGTCTGCGGGGAACTTGTCTAATTCTCATGAGAGAATGTATCGTCCTAGGGAAGAAACAAAGGAGGAGGTTTGGACTGGCGATTGACGCTAGGTTAGGTTAGGTTGTCGACATGGGCTTAAAGGGGCCCTCTCTCTTCATGCCCCACTTTATGCTGTTGCTTAGGTGAGGAAAGCGCGCGCTGTCGCGTTCCGGCCTGTCGCGTTCTTTCTTTCCCTTTGCCTTTCCCCAGCAGATCTGGTCCCAGAACTCCAGGGATTCGATCTCCTTTACCAGACCTTTGGTAATTGCGACTGCCTACTTCGTACACTCCCCATCTCTAGGGCTGACTGACATTTGCTCCTTCATCTCCACGATACAACGATCCACGATCCACGATACACGGGCCGGCCCGAGACCATGACAAGTCCATGCTTCAGGATCCTTCCCCGCTCGATTATGATCTCGGAATAGCGACAACCTTTGCCGCCGATCCTGATCCTCCGCTTTGCCCACAGCCGGTGAACCTTGGATGACGCCGCACGCCAGCTTCGCCATCAGCCGGCACCATGTCTTCGCCCACGGATTTCCACTTATCGTCGCCCGTGCACGGCACAGGCCGGCGCAAATCTCAATTCACATACAGACAACTGAGCCTTCTCGCCTCCAACAGTACCTCGTCTCCTCTACGTGTTATTGCTCATGTCGACCTCGATGCCTTTTATGCTCAATGTGAGATGGTCCGTCTGGGAACACCCGAAGACCAACCTCTAGCCGTCCAACAATGGTACTTCAACTTCATCCTCACCCTCGTGCACACCCTGTCGCCCCACGGATTTGGCTCACATCTTATAGGCAGGGCTTGATTGCCATCAACTATCCAGCTCGCAAGTTCGGCATTGGCCGCCACTGTACCGTAACCGATGCTAAGAAGCTCTGTCCAGATCTGATTACTCAGCATGTCGCCACTTGGAAGGAGGGCGACGAGAAGTGGGCTTATAGAGATGATGCTGCTTCCCACATCGGGACTCACAAGGTGTCTCTCGACTTCTACCGGCTTCAGTCGAGGAGGATTTTGGCACTGATCAAGGACTTTCTCCCGTCAAAGCAGCAGAAGGTGGAAAAGGCAAGTATAGACGAGGTCTTTCTTGACCTGTCAGTGCAGATTCACTCTGTGCTCCTGGAAAGGTTTCCAGAGCTTACTCATCCGCCCCCGTACGATGACCCTGCCGAGAAACTGCCACTTCCACCCATCGCCGCACTGGACTGGCAAGCCGATGCGCTCGTAGACCTTGATGATGTGGAAGCGGAAGCAGATGACCCGGACTGGGATGATGTAGCCATTCTTATTGGGTCAGAGATCGTGCGCGATATCCGAGCAGAGGTCCGGAGTAAACTAGGCTACACCTGTTCTGCCGGGATAGCCAGTAATAAAATGCTCAGCAAATTGGGCTCCGGTCACAAGAAGCCCAACCAGCAGACGGTGATACGTAACCGAGCAGTTCAGCACTTCCTAGCAGATATGAAGTTTACCAAGATTCGGAACCTCGGCGGCAAGCTCGGCGACCAGGTCGTCTCAGCTTTCAAAACCGAGACTATTGCAGAGCTACTGTTGGTGCCAGTCGAGCAGATGAAACTAAAATTGGGAGACGATACGGGTGTCTGGCTCTATGATACAATTCGCGGCATTGATTCAAGTGAGGTGAACGCCAGGACTCAGATCAAGTCCATGTTGTCCGCCAAGTCCTTCCGCCCCGACATCAACACCTTGGAGCAGGCAATCAAGTGGCTACGAATATTTGCTGCAGATATCTTCTCCCGTCTAGTCGAGGAGGGTGTTTTAGAGAATAAACGGCGGCCTAAGACTATTAACCTACATCATCGTCATGGAGGTCAGACACGTTCAAGGTCATCCGGCATCCCTCAGGGGAAGACGCTCGACGAATCCACCTTGTTCGAGCTTGCCAAGAGCCTCCTACAACAAATCACGGCTGAGGGCAGAGTTGTGAGTGGACTATCACACCCCCCTTGATCCCTACCGTAAACGGCTGACTTGGAGTTAATCTAGTGGCCATGTGCTAATCTGAGCCTGAGCGTCGGCGGCTTCGAAGACGGAATCACCGGCAACATGGGAATAGGTGCATTCTTATTGAAAGGCGACGAAGCGAGGGTAACCACATCTGCGATATCTGGAGGCTCGTCGGCGGATCCCTCAGCAAGCGAGCGCTCGGGGAAGAGACGACGTTTGGACCACCCCGGCATCCAGAGTTTCTTCCCGAAAAGAGAAGCACCCTCTGGCGGAGATAGAGACGAAGAGGATGACGATGCAGATGCAGAGCAACCTCAGGGTGCAACGAACAGCCACTCAGCTGAAAAGCCGGAATCCCGCCAGGTAGCAATCACTGATTACATCTGTCCGCGATGTAATGCAACCTTCGAGACTTCCGGAGACTTGCAAAGCCACCACGACTGGCACTTTGCGAAGGACATCCAGGATGAGGAACGCGAACATGAACGTGGCAAGCAAACATTTGCTAACCAGTCGGCGGTTCCACGTAACCAAAAGAAGCCGGGTGCATCGTCGTCGAGGAAGCCCAGGGGCGGAAGCAGTAAGCTTGAACATGGGCAAAGCCGGCTGAAATTTGGTTGAAGCAAGGCGCTTGGAGAGCCAAATCAGCATCAGAACTGTTCTGACTTTCAACAACCATCCCAGACGGACCATGGCGTAAACATGATACGATCGTGCCCAAGGGACAGCAATGAGGATCGAGACCAGCAGGAGGAGGCCGCGCCTTACGTGCGACCCGCCTCACGATGGGCCAGATCAGGTAAATCACCCCAGGCTTGCATCAGGGCGGGATCCGGGTTGCGCTCTGATCTGCCGCCGCCAGGCCTCGACATGGGCGGGAAAGTAAAGAGCGGGTAAGATATTCAGGGACGCGAGATGCAGATCTGGTTGGTTCATCGAAAATGTCGGTCTGCAGTCCCACAGACGTACAGACAGGACAAGACGAGGTTGCGTTCGGCTGTTGTGGGAATAGCACCTTACCTACGCTTGCTGCTCTCGAAGTACGATTAAGGCAATCTACACCCCCAACATTCCAATGAGCCGCCGTACTATCCCTGACTTGAGTTCCACGAAGCTTCGTGCCTGTACCGGAAAGGTAGATGAAATGTGCTCAAAATTCCGAGAGACTGGAGAGGTCCCTGGTCAAGCTTCCAAGTTGTGCTACCATGCGAAATGCTCTCAGAAGCCCAGCATGATCAGATTTCTTGCTGGCCCCGATAAATAGGGATTGGAGCCGCTTCCCGCTTTGCAGGGTCGATGCAGTTTGACAGGTACGACGAGTGCATCGCGGCCACCAGCATATAGTCTACAAACATATTGGTGTGAAAATAGTATGGCGGCGTAAGGCAACGCAGCAAGCAGCTAATCATTCAAATTGTTTTTTTCTATTCGTCACACACAATGTCTCTCTCTGTCTCTCTCCCTTTCGTTCGTCGTCGCTCAAAACAATATCCAACCGATGTCATCATGTCACGAGAGATGGATCGAGGCGGAAGATGATTGGACGGCCGGGAACTTGGGCATCCACGAGACCTGCAGCGACAAGCTCAGAGCCCGGCGGCATTGATACCCAACGTCAGAAACAGGCAGAGACAGGCATCCTCCTAGCTGGCTTTTTTTTTCGCCTCGTGCTTTTCCCTTGCGCAGTACCACAATCCAATCCAAATTCAATTCGGCCGCAACTACCTATTACTCTCTTTTCCATTATTCCACTAGTCGCCTCAAGCGGACGAGCCCATTTCCCAAGGTGGCGGCCCCTCGATTTGTTTCTGGTGCCGTGTGGCCGGTCCAATTGAGGTTGAGGCTGCTCAGGTTTGTCGCTATTCTAGATTATGGCCCGCCCATGACGACACAAGCCTTTTGGACCAGTGGACACCTTGGCAAGAGGCGGCTTAGTTTCATCACATCGTCAAACCTCTGAAGTCCCCCTCTGATCAGGGAAATCCTTGATTGATAGGGTACCAACGCGGGGTTGGCATAGGGATTAGAAAGGATTACTTTCCAGCCTGGCATTCGAAGAAGCGAAGCTTCACACGAACGCAGGCAGCCCCACGGAATCGATGGTATCCATAATAAAAGAAGCACAACCCCTGATCGCCGTATCGTCTTTGTTGTTATTGTTGTAAACAAAAGTCTCTCGATCTTCGCTGGTGAAGTTGCGAAGCGTCCTGTATTGCTTCCTGGCCTACGCAGTACGCAGGTACCTGAGAATTCAAACTATCGCCTAATAGGAACACCGACGCCGCCCCTTTTTCTTGACAAGCGGCATTCTTGGGACGGTTTGTCCCTCCTAACCCCCAAAAGCTCCACCGAGCCGGCTTATGGGAAGTGCGTGCCCGACCTGGAGAATCTTCGGTCAGCCTTTTGAGATATCGAATGGTTTATATCACGCTCATCTACACAATCGAAACGCTTGCTTGCTCTTTTGTCAAGCTTCCCACGCCTGTGTTTTCGGTCAGCGGCATTCCCTTAATTCACCAGGATCATACTGTTTTGATCACGACGAGGCTACGCTGGAAGGAAATCAGTCTGACTAAAATAGCCCGGACTGAGTGACCTGACTGACACCGACTGATCGCCAGTCAGCCGACAGCCCGGCTAACCGAAGTCCACACACCCCGAATATATCATCTGGCAGGGAGCAGAATACAAACACCAAAAGCGCTACTCCGTACGCCAGCAGGCTACACGGCACTATCAACTAGCCACGACTCTTCTTCTCTGTAACGGTTTGGCTGAAATAAGATTGATGATACCTCCTGCTCCTTGGACCTGCCACAAATAAGCTGGGATATCATCTACACATAAAACGAACTACCAAGGCTGGCTGGCTACCGCTTCCTCGTCAAACCGCCATTGCGTTTCTTTTTTTCTACATGCGCCTGGCCTTTCCTCGTGCCAGTAATCTATCTCTGTCTGTATTTTCTATCTATCTGTCTGCAGGCTCTCAGCGCTACTACGACTACGACCCTGCGACCGCATTCGGTGTTGTGCGACTCGATTCGTCCTGTTCCATCCATCATCCACCAACCCATCTCATCAATATCTGCCCTCGCGTAACGGACCGGTCTCAACCAACCAGTCCCTCCCACGCACCCTCGCTGATACTGGTACTGGGGGCACTTGGCACAGGCGTCCAGTGAGCTACTACTACACATATACCTATTGGAACAGTCGTTTACCCCCTTTCTGGGCTGTACCAGGTGTACGGGATACATACAGTCGCCACCCGTCAAGAGGTTGGGCTCGGCGCATTCGCCGCATTCACACCCCTGTACAGCTACCTAAGCCCTGGTACCAAGGTACTTACATACTTGAGGCCTACGGAGAACGCTACGAAGTACAAGCTACCGCCGCCCCATAGGCCCTGTCCAGTCCAGTCCAGTCCAGTCAGTCCCTTGACAGTTGACTGGCCCGTTCCACTGCTGCCTCCAGGACTTTTCTTACCGGCCTGGCTGGCCCCATTCCCATTACCTCCAGTGGGATCCACACTCTCAAGGCCGCTGTCCAACCATTCAATGCCCAGGTGCAAGTCAACTTGACAACTCTGCCCATTCATTGCCCATTTGCCCCCCAGGTGCCCTCCGACCTCTGCCCCTGGTGCCCTCGCTGTCCTCTGCCACCACAGTCCAGTCTGCCTAACCGCAACTCACACACACTCTCTCCCACATCCAAAACCCCACTCCTCGGGTTCTTATCCTTTCATTGTCCTTCGCCCATCCATCCAACCCAATCCCCCTTCTAACTTCATTCTTTTCCCTTTTCCTTCCCCTTCCTCTATTCTTTCAGGCCGGCGGGTAGTGTGTTCTTTCCACCCTTCCACATACGCACAACATATACACAAAATGAGTAGAAGACCAGGAGGACCGTCGGGCGGTGCGGGGTTGGCTCAGCAAAATCGCCAGAACGAGTATTTCGTACCGAGAGATGGCATCGATCGCGAGGTCATCACCGCCGACATCTGTCGCTATCTCGGTAACGATGCTCTCGTCCGCCCGGGCAACTACGAGGTACGATGCGCTATCACCTGACGAGTTCTTTAGTCGCATTGGCACTTACGACCTTTGTATTGCAGAACCCCCAGAGTGGTCAAGTCATCCAGGGCTACTTCATCAACGCATACCGTAACCTAACATCAGTGAGTCCGCCCTCCGATACGTTCGTCGCGTCGCTACTATATGTTTCCTCCCTCTCTGACTCGATGCGTCTTTTGTCAGGCTATGATCGAAGACCTGAAGGCAGACTCTGCGAGATGGGATCAAGAAAGGCGGATGCAGTCTGCGACGAGTCGTAATACCGCCGGAGGTACTATCGCACCGAACGGCGTATACGCGAGAATGTCTAACTCCCCTGTAGGCCAGTACCGTCAGTCCGAAACGCATCACATGCGTCACACGTACGGACCGACCGATGGCAGTTCATTAGACCCGAATCGGGATCAGTATGGTGATGCAACTCCCAGGTACCCAGGCACCGGATCCGCAGGTTATAAAGGAGCAGCTGGCTCGTCGTACTCGAGCCAGCCATACCAGACGAGCTACGCTCCTCAGGGCAGCGGCTACACAACGTCTGCCTCTCCACAGTTTGCATCTCCCTCGGACAATATGTCGTATCCATCGGGGCATACCGTAGCCTCAGGATTTGCTCCGTCTGCGCCGGCGGGATCTATTTTGATGACTGACCAAGGATTCAAGGCTCGGGACCCGTCGAGTAGTTGGAATGACCCTTATGCCACTGCCAGTTCGAGAGATCCCAGGGATGCGAGAGCTGACCCCAGAGACCTGAGGATGCCGGTCTCTACCATGCCATCTACCAGGACTACATATGCCACTTCCGGAGCTCCAGCACCGGCCGGTTATACTACTACTTCTAGCACTGCGAACTACTACACGTCGAATCAATCGCCCAGTGGCAACACGTACTCCGTGCAACCGGTGGACTCGTTTTATGGCCGCGGTATGTGTATCATTGGGTCTTGAGAGGTGGCTCTGACATATTCTGATTGTTTAGCGTCTCCAGCAGGTGCAACCCATTACAGTTCCGCATCAGTAGATCCGCAGTATGGGAACGCCCCTGTCTCTTCTCGCAATACAACTTCGGCATCTAGTGCTCAACTGCCTTCTAGTGGATCTTCGTCCTCGCGACATCGTGACCGGGACAGCGTCGACCGCGATCGCCATAGCGATTCGAGGCACGGCCACCGCTCTCATCGCTCTGGTCGGTAATCAGCCTGTCTAGGCTTCAGGAATGGATCACCCCCGGACCTCAGAGACGTTTCCATCATCTTCCTTGTGCCTCTCCTGCCTCTGCTTTATTGCAATCCGATGGATGTGGAAACCAACATGCTGCCATAGCACTGGAATACCCTTCGGTCGTCCGCCCGGACTGACCTGGATTCTGAATTCTGCAGGCTTTCAGTAGCCTTGCTTAGTCGCAAGTTTGCGACGGTTGAATAATATCTCCTGGACTTCATGACCTGGGCCATCCTCTACTCCCGTTCTGGACCGCCCGAGAACGATTACTCCGCACATGATTTGATTTCAACAGAAAGGATACGGCGCAATATTTCCGGGGTTCTGTCACGACTTTGCATCTGGATGGGCCGTTCGCTTGATGCCTTGCTCTTGCCATGGCGCTGCGTCATCGAGCCTTGATTACGCCGTACACCCTATTGCCAGGGTGGTATCGGTACGGAAAAGAAGATTTTTCCTTGGTTCGTACGCTTGAAGAATAACGCCATGCCCTTGCTGTCTGGATCCGGCCCGCTCGTGGGAGGTTATTTGTTTTTCTTTTCTTTTCAAAGTTCCCGGTTTTCATATCCATGGCCGTTATGGATGGAGTACTTGGGCGAGATGCTGGATCGATATCACTAATAGACAGGGCTAGGGGATCTGGACAGCAAGGTAAGCACTGGACGGATTGTATATATATGCCAACCTCAGCGAAGGATTTCTACCACTCCCACACACGTTGCTTATTCCTGGCTGTTCTCTGTGGATATCTCGATGTTGCACTAACATCTAGGTTATCCCATCACTTGCTACCGTGGACTTTTGCCTGGAGCTTCCCGGACGATGTTCTACCAAATGGACCTTGGACGTTTTCTCCGGCTTCTGCCTCCCCTGGTTACATGATCCGATGGATATACTCCGTGGCTATGGTTTGCAAAGGAAAACAGCACAACCCTGGATACTGCTGCCCTTGAAGAGACAACTTCTTCCATTTCAGAGATCTTGCACCTGGAAACTGACCCCGTGCTTCATCAAGCAGAAGAATGGTCAATTAGGTTTGGTTCTCGACACCACGGTAAGACTGTCCTATGGTTATCATCCGGAGCACCCCAGCGTTTTTTCACTACTCAAACTTTCGTGACTCAACTCATGTACTTCTATCTCTTGACAAGATGTTTCCGGTTCTCCTCATCAGAAAGGCCTGTACTCAAATGTGTCTTTGCTCGTTTCGACCCATCGCGACAGATATAAGGGCACCACGTCCACTTCCTGCCAGCCAAGACCTTCAGGGGTTATCTACTTCTCCCGGGATGTTCAGATTTACCCAGGATATGGTTGTGATTCATGGAAACCTGCATTGCAGTTATGGATACCTACACCCCGGGGATTATCTTGCTTGTTCAGAAGGACTCTCGCTCTACCGTCTTAAACGGTCATTCCCAACTTAAGGATATACCTCGGACTCGTCTTTGCCCCAAGGAGGACGCGTTGTTATTCCAGAAACCAGACTTCTCTTCCAGGTCTCACTGTTCGCATTACCGCGTATATCATGGAAGCTTATTTGCCTGCCCTGCCATTGGATGGACCGCTTGAGGATAGATGGATGGATGAATGGATGGACTTCTTGACTCTTACCACGGATCATCATGAGGATTTCAAAATATTCAACCTTACCGGACGGAGAGGAGCCAACATCCAGGACACCTAATTTGCATTGTTTTTGTCACGGACCTGACCTGACCTGCCATGGCCCTGATCCGACTTGATCTATCTATCTACCCCTATGGACTTTTCCCTGATGAATATGGACACCCTATCCCGGATTGCGTTTTCTTGTTAGTAGTTTTCCTCCTCACTTTTTTTTTTCTCTTTTTTGGGTGGTTACTTACTTTACTCACCTCACCCACTGGCTCACTCTTGCTTGTCTCGACGTTTTTCTCTCTCTCTCCTTCTCACTCTCATTTTTTTTCAATCTTATTTATTTCCTAGGCCAATCAAACCCGTCGCCCCTCGCTTCTCATTTTGTTATTTTTCCTTTTCTTCTCCCGCTCTCCTACGTTCTTGAAATCTTTTTTTTTTTTTTTTTTCATCGGCTTGTCTTGTCTTGTCTTGTCACTGCTTCTTGACTCACTCGTACTCATTGTCTACCATCGGGAGTGTGGGGGGGGGGGGGGGGGGGGGGGGTAATGCTTTTATTTATTTGTTTGATAGGTGGTGGTGGTGAGGGGTTGTGAGGGGTGGCGGTGTCATGGCTACCATCAGTGATACTGGCCATGACGAGGATGCGATCATATACTTAAAGCACAACCTCCCCCCCCCCCCCCCCCCCCCCCCCCCCTTTCCCCTTTTTCTTTCTGCATCCTCCATCTCCCTCTACTGTCCAAATCCAGCCTCCGTCGAGGTCCAAGCGCCGGTAGGGGCGGGAAGCGGATCCCAAACCCAACTTACCACCAACGTGAAAAGGGGGAAAGAAGAAGAGAAGAGGGGTTGGACTCTTTGCCATGATGCTATTATTATCACGTTGAATTTTCTTTTTCCCCATTTCCTATAAGGCTGGCCGAAAGACTGATTTTGATTCTAAGCGTTTCTAGGAAGAGGAAGAAGAAGAGTGCTGCGAGCACTTCGGCTGGAGGTTGGGTTTTGTGGTGGTGGTGGTGGTGGTGGTGATTGGGTTGGGTTGGGTTTGGGTTTGGGTTGAGGGCAGGTAGGGTGGGAAAGGAAGGGAAGGGGTAAAGGGGAAGAGGTAAAGGGAAAAGAGAAAAATGAGAGACGGTTGAGGAAGGGAGACGGTTGAGGAAGGGGAGGGGAGGGGTGGGGGGTCATGCGGAATACGGGGAAAAGAGAGCGGCGGGTTGAACATGGGATGGGATGGGATGGGATCCATACAAGCAAGAGCCTACCGGTGGGAGGAGTTAAGTAATAAGAGTGGATTGATGGATGGATGAATGAATGGATGACTTTGAAATGGGAGGAAGAAAGACAGAAAAGAGAAAAGAGAAAAGAACAAAAACCAAGGACTCGTTATACCTACTTACCTACTTCTACTACTCTTTTTTCCAACCTATATCTTGTGTGCATTATATATACCTAATCATACATATCCTATCCTATCCTACTCTTTCTTTCTCCCTCTCTCTCTCTCTCTCTCTCTCAATCAAGTCAAGTTCAGTCGAATCGAATCGAGTCTACTTTCCCTCCCTGCTTTGATCTATATATATTCTCAATTTTATTTATTTTGGTTCATGGGGTGGTGGTATCCTGCAATGCTACTTACTTACTATGTGAACAACAACAAAAATTCATTACCTTGTTGTTTTGTCATAACTAGTAGGTTGTGAGATATCTCTTGGTTTGTTTTTTATCACTTAGGCTTGTTCTTTTTCTTCTTCTTTTCTTTTCCTTTCTTCTTTTCCTCTCCTCTGTCTCTGTATCTCTCCCCCGCCCCCCGCCCCCCCTTTTTTTTCTTCTTTTCTTTAAACACTCTTACTGACTTCAAGCACAAATTGGATTCGAAGATACCTGTTTTGGATGGTGATGGTGGTGATGGATGCTATTAACAGGCGTTTCATTCTGTTTTACTCGATTTCAGACTGTCTCCTCTGGGTTCAAATGGCACTTTCTTGGGGCTTGGGGAAAGGGGGAAGAGGGAAAGGGGTTGCCGCATTCTTTATTCAAATTACACACTTGCAGTTCTAGTTGAGGTTAGGGGTTCGGTTTGATTTTGCCCGTATATCTGTCTGCTTCGTTGATGTGTATGGATGTATGGATGTATCGGACTAAGGGTCTGGCTGTTACGTGGAGGCTGTTCGTACAATTTTTTGGCCAGCCCTTTTGAGATTCTTGAGGGTAGAGGGGGAGATATGGGAATAGGAGTCTGCTTGTTTCTTTCTCTGTCTGCCTGGTTACCTAAGAAATATATATATAGTATCTATGGGTAGGTAGGTATTGGAGAGAACTCATGTGGCTACGGGACAGACACCAAGTGTTGAACCACCACTATCTAGGTCTCTATTTGTTTTTAAGGCTGCGAGCCCTGGAGATGAAGAGATCTTTCTGTCCAGGGGTGGCTCAGTCGAGTATGTGAATGAGTGAGGAGACTTATAATGCAGGTATATAGTATTTTGTGATGATGAAAAGAGGTAGCGATCTGTAGGTTGGCTGTAGACTACTTCTTACCTACTGCTTTTTGCGGTGTGGACATGAAGAGAGTTTGACATCTCTCTTTGGGACCGTTCGTCCTTCTTCGTTTCGTTATAATATCTTTAGCTGGTCGTGTGTTCGTTGGTGGTGTTGTGGCCTTGATCTATTGCCGTTCTCCTGTATGGGACTGGCAGGCTCCAAGGAGTTTGTTGGGCTACGCGATATTAAATACCTAGAATGGGTTGTATCTAGGGTATCTAAGTTACATAGATAGCTTTGCAACACTGATTCATTGTGAAGTAGAGCCAGAGAATATTGCTTTTTTAATCCCTTCTAAGTGTCGAATTCCATGGGTTGGTAGGTCCCAATTTACAGAACAAAAAGGGGGAGAACGGAGCGCGGCTGGCGGTGGAAGAGCTGATCGCAATACAGTACCGCAGACGTCCCCGCCTGCACCCCACCTCGCACAACACAGATATTAAGATCCCGAGGTCATTCCATACCTAGGTAGTAGCAAACGATAAATGAAGAAGTTATGATAATTGTGAAAGGGCCTCAGGTTTTGGCTTTTCTGGATTGCATTCGTTGTATTTCAAGACACCCATGGATCTAGATATCTTTCACTTTGGGCAGAGTTTAACGAGTCACAGCCAAGGTAAGGTTCGTTCTCAGGGTCCTGTCAATGGTGGGCTATTAAGCAAAAAGATACATAGTATTTATTTAGCGCAAGGTTGGCAAACTTGGAGCCCACCGCCCAGGGCTTGGTTCTCTGTAGTCCAGGGAGGGCGGGCAGCCAGGCCAGGCACCAGGGTAAGGGGCTAGGGGGGGGCCCTTACTCCGTACTTTGTACCCAGTAAAAGTTTAGGGATGTTTGCCACGAGGGGTCGACACTTGATGTGGCGGGCCTGGGCATGTGAGAAGGGTGACATTCAGATGCAAAATGAGATCTCACCAGAGAACCCAGAGAATGGTCACCGCCTTTGGGTTTCCATTTCATTCAATGGAATCATCAGCGGTAACCTACTAGTACGAATATCATTAGTCAGCGCCAATCGTACAGAGTACTTCGTACTGGATGATGTTTTCTTTTTTCCTGGCACCTTGGTTTCGAGTCATCATTTGTCTGCACGAGGTGTCTGGGTGCATGATGTTTTTGTTTTGTGTCTGTTTTCTGTCGCATTTCCAGATCCTTCGAGTCAGGAATCCCGTCTAATAATAAATGCCTACATGTACATACATACTTACCAGTACGTATCCATGGGCTTCCCCCCTTGATGCGGATGATGCGGTTGACATCTTAACAAAAGTGCACCTGTCAATTCATAAGAAGACTTCTGCTTCTTTCCGCCTTTTGCGCTTCCAGATGAGAATTAATAAGCTTCCCCTTGGTTTGATTGCTAGCTGCGAGCCGGCCGGCTGAAGAAGGGTCCAGGTAGCCTCATTTTGAGAACCTCAAGATTGGTTACCGTGTAAGGATATGAAATTCCACGCATGAAGCTTTTTTTGCTGCTTGCAGACAACCTAAGCCACCCCTGACAATTATTACGTTCCACTGAAAGATACATATTTCTCCCACGCTGAAGTTTGAACGCCTCCACGACTCAGGCGATAAAGCAAGCGACGACATGATAGCCCAACTACTACTGCTTGGGAAAAGTTTTCTGGAAACCACGCTGTCAAGCTCTCCCTGGAGAGTTTTCTAAATACAATTTCATGTCGGTGGCAAAACAAAGGCAAAAGGGGCGAAGGGGGCACGCTAATAGGCTGACAGGAAGACCATGTGGAGGAGAGGCACGCATTGGGATGGCATGCATACTTTGTACCTTTTGGATGTATCATCAAAGCACAAGCCAGAAGAAATAGGAAAAATCAAATGAAACCTCTGAAATGAAATAATAGTAGAATCAGAGTAATCTGGGTAGAGGAGTGACGTGCACCAGCCATTATTTCGGGGTCTAACATACACCTGGCACCTGGATGTATCTAAATCGCAGTCGGTACCCTTTCGGTTAAGGTTCTTCAAATGCCTCTAAATTACCATTCATACCCTAAGTAAGTAGGTAGCTAGGTACTTATTAGTGCATACTTCAATGCTGTTAGTACCCGTGGACATCAATCAGGGCCTTATATTAGGGCCTAAGAGGTACTTCCAGTTGGTATGGAGGCTAACAAGCAGTAACATTTCGCATCCATGGATCAAATCCATGGATGTATTCCGTACACCTTGGCTGGCACTTGGTGCTTGGTGATGCTTGGTGGCGGGGCAATCCTCAATGTGCGGCCGAAAAACAAATCCCACCCCATCTTTTACTTCTACACCCACCCACCTCCCACCTCCCACAACCCACCACCACTCACACACTCGCACACTCACTGGTGCCAGTCAGTCTGCCACTATCTAGGTTATCTGGATACGCCCATTTCGTCTTAGCCAGTGGGCATCCCATATTTCAGTACACCACGAAAAATAATAATATTGCTTCGTCAGATACAACAACATTAGAACATACCCTCCCACCTCCCCCCGCGCCCATCCAACCAAGGGAAGCATCTTCTTCTGTTGTCCCCTCGGCAACTGACTGACAGACGAACGAGAGATTGTGCGACTTCCAAGGTTGTCTCCTGTCCGCCGCCCGAAAGTCTGTCTGCCTGGCCTGCCTGCCTGTCTTTTCTTCTGGCTTTTCTTCCCTCTCCGGCCCCCGGGTCTCCTTGATCAACCCGCTTCGACGGGCGTATTATACCCAGTACCAGTAGTACTACTCACCAGCCATCTGGACGCCTTTTACCGCCATCGATCATGAATGCCGAAGCCATCAGGAGCCGCGTCATCGCAACCCTCTCGGCCGATGCCAACGTGCGACGAGCCGCAGAGCTCGAGCTGAAGCAGGTACCACAGCCATATTCCCCTCCACCAGATTACCACATGGCAAGATTACCAGATAGCCGAGATGCTCCCATATGTCCTATCATGCGCCATCCACCTCCCCGTCCATCCCTTATTGCTGACTTGCTAATCATCCAATCTTAAAACGTTAGGCCGAGGGGCATGCAGGCTTCACCGATGTCCTCCTCGATATCCTGGCCGGCGAGCCTGACGATTCCGTCCGGCTGTCGAGTACGTGCTCCCTTCACCACCAAACCGAAACCGGATTGGACCCCCCTCCATCCCTCCCCTTTCCCGAGTATCGAGACAAACAACGGTTCTGCAGCACCCCTGGACGAGTTCATGTTTGTTGACTTCCTTTGCCTGCAGCTGTCATTTATCTGAAGAACCGAACAAATCGCGGTTGGTCAAAGAGCGATCATTACCCAGATGAGCCTTTGATAGCGGAAGACGAGAAACAGCGCTTTCGCGACCGTATCCTGCCCATCCTCGCCGCCTCTCGGGGCCCCGTCCGACAACAGCTTTTACAATCCATTCAGCGCATCCTGCATTTCGATTTCCCCGGAAAGTGGCCCAGCTTTGCCGATGTTACCTTGCAATTGTTACATGCCAACGATGCACCCTCTGTGCTTGCTGGTCTGCAATGTCTGCTGGTCACCTGCCGTGCTTACAGGTTCAAGGGCGCCCAGGACGGCGGACGAACAGAGTTTGACAAAATTGTCGAGGCTAGTTTCCCCCGGCTGCAACAAGTCTGCAACGAATTGGTAGCCCAAGAAAGCGACGAGGCTGCGGAGATGCTACATATTGCGCTCAAGGCCTACAAGCATGCTACATGGGTAGGTCTTCATCCCGGGTTTGGCCGGGAACGTCCTAAAGAGACGGCCGTGAAAGCTGACTATGCGACCAGCTTGAGCTCTCGAGCTTTCTAAGACAGCACGATGTCAATATCGCATGGTGTACCATCTTCCTACAGACCGTCTCGAAAACGATGCCCTCCACCGCCATGTCTGAGGATATTGAAGAGAGGGAACGACACCACTGGTGGAAGGCCAAGAAGTGGGCCTACTTCAACCTCAACCGACTTTGGATCAGGTCAGTGAAGAAACAGCCAACGCAGCGCCGGCTGAGGTCCATTTTCGCGCTCTAACTGACACATGGGTAGACACGGTAACCCAGCAGCCATAACCCCGAAGAACGATGCCTCGGATGTCACTAGGTTCGCCAAAGATTTCGAGACGACCGTAGCACCCGAAATTCTGAACCACTATCTCCAAGAGATCGAGAAATGGGTCTCCAAGACCGCGTGGCTCAGCAAACCTTGTTTGTCTTATACGCTCGTCTTCCTCGACGAGTGCGTTCGGCCGAAGTCGATGTGGAGTGTTATGCAACCACACCTGAACAACCTGGTAACCCACCTGGTCTTCCCCGTTCAGTGCCTCAGCGAAGAGGATGTCGAGAAGTTCGAAGATGAGCCGGAGGAGTATCTTCACCGCAGACTCAACTTCTACGAGGAAGCATCTGCCCCCGACGTAGCCGCCACGAACTTCCTTGTCACCTTGACCAAGGTCCGGAGAAAGCAGACGTTCGAACTGCTTCAATTTATCAATAGTGTTGTCAACGAATACGAGCAGGCTGCGGAGGACAAGAAGAATCATATTGCCAAGGAAGGAGCGCTGCGAATGATCGGCACCCTGGCCCCTGTTCTGCTTGGCAAGAAGAGTCCCATCGCCGACCAGGTCGAATATTTCCTCGTCCGCTACGTTTTCCCCGACTTTAAGAGCCCTCGAGGTTTCCTCCGAGCCAGGGCTTGTGACACGATAGAGAAGTTTGAACAGCTCAACTTCAAAGATCAGAACAACCTGCTCGTTATCTACCGGCACATCCTAGACTGCATGGCCGACCCTGATCTGCCCGTGAGGGTGACCGCGGCTCTGGCGCTGCAACCTCTCATTCGGCACGATGCCATCCGCATCAGCATGCAGCAGAGCATTCCCACAATCATGCAACAGTTACTGAAGTTGGCAAACGAGTGCGATATCGACGCGCTGGCCAACGTCATGGAAGACTTTGTTGAGGTGTTTGCTGCCGAGCTGACGCCGTTCGCCGTGGCTTTAAGCGAGCAACTACGCGACACGTACCTAAGAATTGTGCGCGAGCTCTTGGACAAGAACGATTCCCGGAATAACGATGATGGGGACTATGGCGATTACCTAGACGACAAGAGCATAACAGCTCTTGGCGTCCTTCAAACCATCGGGACGCTGATACTCACGTTGGAAAGCACCCCAGATGTGCTGTTGCACATCGAAGCCGTCCTTATGCCCGTTATCCAGGTGACACTGGAGAACAAGCTCTATGGTAGGTGATGAACCGCAATTCGCCGAATGTTCTGTGCTGACTTTGAAGACGAAGATCTGTACAACGAAGTATTTGAGATTATCGATAGCTGCACATTTGCCGCCAAGCACATCTCCGGCACCATGTGGCAGGCGTTTGAGCTCATCCACGCGACTTTCAAATCTGGCGCTGAGCTCTATCTTGAGGATATGCTCCCAGCCCTGGACAATTTCGTCCAGTACGGAGCTCCCCATCTCACCCAAAAGCCAGAGTACGTCCAAGCCTTGTATGGGATGGTAGAGGATATGTTCCAGGACCAGAAAGTCGGAGGCGTAGACCGTATCTGTGCCTGCAAGCTTGCCGAGGCCATGATGCTCAGCTTGAGGGGACACATCGACCAGTGTGTCAGTGGCTTCATTGCCATGGCCATGATGGTACTCAGCGGACACGACGTGAAGGTGAAATCTTACAAGATCCATCTGATGGAGATGGTCATAAACGCCATATACTACAACCCCTTACTCGCACTTACTGTTCTTGAGCAGAAAGAATGGACGAATAGGTTCTTCAGTCTTTGGTTCAACAACATGGAGCACTTCACGCGCGTCCACGATAAGAAGCTATGTATCGTTGCCATCGCCTCCTTACTTAGCCTCCCCCCCGACCAGATTCCCACCAGCGTTTCTACGGGATGGCCCAGGCTGCTTTCGGGGGTCACCTCGCTCTTCAAGTCGTTGCCTCACGCCATGAAAAACCGTGAAGAGGCGTTGAAAGACGATTTCACATTCGACACCAACAGCTATGGCTACGACGACGAAGACGAGTGGGCCGATAATGACACTAACTGGAATGTTGAAGAGGGACCGGAGGAAACCCCTGCTGAAGCACGTGATGAGAGCACAGCTTATCTCGAATTTCTGAACGAGGAAGCACAGAAGTTCAGCCAAATCAATAATCAGTTCCAACCTGCCGATGAAGACTCAGATGATGAACTGGGTGAGGACAGTGTGCTGCTTGAGTCACCACTGGACAAAATTGAACCTTACCAACTCTTCCGGGGTGTTCTTATGAGTGAGTTACTTTTCCATGAGTGACGAGTGCAGCCGCTAACCACAAACCAACAGAAATGCAAGCAGAAAATCCTCAATACTACCAGGGTCTCACATCGCATCTTTCCGCTGATGAGCAAGGGATCATACAGAATGCATTCAATCAAGCTGAATCGAATATCCAGGCCGCCGCTGCTGCTGCTGCTGCCGCTGCGGCCGCAGTACCTGCCACCTAGTGGGTTCAAGGCAACTTTCTGCAGGATTTGTTATAGCTCTATTTTCCTCCTGGGTCATTTAAAACCGGGTCGGGGTTCGAACATGTGCGATTTGATGGGGAGCGTGGTCGGGGTTTCTAATATAGCCTCGCATCCGCCAACAGTCATCATCAGTCAACAGATCGCTCATGACTTATGAAAGGGGTGGCAGACCCTAAACAAAGCATAGATAGGTAGGTAGATTAGATAGTCAAAAAGGGAAGAAAGGTTGTCCCATACTTGGGAACGTGTTAGCCAGGGTAGTCCGAAAGAGAAAGAATAAAGATACCAGCCAAATATATCTTGGGAAAGATTCCAGCTGACTCATGACGATAACGACGACGATGATGATGATGGTGGCGGTGACGTCTATCTTTTGGGGGAACGGATCTCGTCGTCATTCATGGGGCTGGAAGAAGAGGAAGAGGAAGAGGGGGGGGGGGGGTATGGGAAGAAGATGCAAGGATAGGAAGGACGGGGATTCTTTATTTATGTAACGTATGCTGCCGCTGCTGCTGCTGCTGCTGCTGTTATTGTTCTCCATGTCAACCCCCAACCGATCTCCCTAAGCTCATCAATCACCCATCACCCATCACCCATCACTCAGCATCAGTTAATCAATTATCAAAACAACATCATATCGACATTTAATGACCAAGACACAAAGAGAGAGAGAGAGACGGAGGGGGTTGGAGATGGGAGAGAAAGGAAGTAGAGTTTAGATCGTGCAAACAAAAGATGAAAAAACAAGAAAATAAGAAAATAAGAAATCGAATCAATTCGAATCAAACATATATATATGTCCCCCCCCCCCCCCCCCCCCCTCTCCTGCCTACCGGCTCAAACCACATCTTCTCATCGTCATCTATCAAAATCTGTCATATATAATATAACATAACATCACATAATCTAACAGAGGAAGTGTTACTATACATGTGAATGGTATGGTTACCTGACACGATAATAGGTTAAGGAAAGGGGGGCAGGAATGAATAAATAAATAAATACCTAGGTAAATACAAGAATTTTATGGTAACAGCATGAATATGCGATATGTAATGTGATGTGTCTGAATGATAACGTTATTCGGATTGTAGAGTTCCAATGGGAGGTAGGGAGAGAGGTAGGTAGGTTCGTACCTCATCTACTCACGAACGAAACCACTGGCTCTCTGTCGGGTGTATATCTACTTATATGTCTAGGCTAGTCCAGGAAGGAGGAGGATTCAGTCCGACTCAATCCAGCACCATCGCGCCGCGAACTAAAGAGAGAGAGAGAGAGAGAGAGAGAGAGAAACATGCTGTGATGTATCTAACCTTAGGTAACTTACTCGAGATTATTACATGGATAGATAGATAGATAGGTGGATGGGAGGGAGGGAGGGAGGGAGGGATATGTCGTGCTTACTTACTTACTTACTTTACTTACTCAAGACACTATCTATCTACTTAGTCTACCTACATATAGGAATAAAGCTACCTACCTCGGCGGCGTCCTCGCCTGTCTCTATTCCATCCGCGTTAAAAGTCCGTAAGAAAAAAGAAGGAACAGGAAAGAAAGAAGAGAAAAAGAAAAAGAAAAGCCGCGCAAGGCACCGCCTCGGGTCAGTCAATTGCTTAGCTACTACCGCTTCTATCAATATAATCTAGTCAATTTCTCCGGAAAGAAGTATTCCGAGACGAGAGTTGAGAGATGAGAGATGAGAGATGAGAAAACCGTGGTGTCCGGGCAGAGGTAGAGATCCATATCGTGCGTAAGTACTAGACTTCAGGAAGACATTACCGATAATTACGGCGAGGAGTTCCTCCAGGGTGCCTCTCGGCGGTTCGTTCAGATTTCAAGGGGGTCTAGGTGCTTACTGCGGCGGTTAAGGGAGGGGTTGGTTCGGATGTGATGTCACGATCCGGACCGGATCCGGGTCCGGATCGGCTTGGGGGGTTGGAATATTGAGTACTGGAAGAGGGCGGGATCGAAGCGGCTGGATTGAACCTACAAGAGGGTTTTGAATTCTCTGCGAGGAGATTGAGATCCAACGGTCTCCAGGTTTCGGTCGTGGTCAAATGTTTGGGGTGGTTGAAGGTGTCGTGGAGTTCTGTTGGCGGCCGAGGGGGTTCAGGGGCTAGGTTAGGGGGAAGTTAACTTTGAATGGAGATGTATCGTCAAGTTGCAATTCCTGGTTTGTATCATACTTATCCATTAGTCTATGCCTTTAAGCCCTTTACATATATATCGAGTCTAGTGTGGTGAACCTATCCTGGAAACCCCGCTTCCATCCCCTCTTCCCGCTCCTTGTGAATCCATGCTTTTCACTTCAAACCTTACCCCACCAGACCGACACGACGGCGGGAGCATCATCGCACAGAACAACCAAGCCCGAGCTTGGAAAAGCCAAATTGTGACAGCCTTTTCAGGTATTTGTATTCTAAGGTTAATCAGAACTCGTGCTTCCTCCAGATGAGGTTCGTGATATGACAGAAGACTTACCGGAACACCGTTTGCTCGGCCCGCACGCAGTCTTCACTGCATTCTCCCGCCAACTCCCGCTTTTTCAGATGTCAACTGCCGGAGGACACTGAACATCATCCCAAACAGACTGGGTACGACAAGTTGATGACTGAAAATTACATAAGGTCTGATTGGCAGATTGCATCTTCTTAATGTAGGTCAACTAAAGGTAGTATATACTGCGGGTTGCCATTGACCAACAGTCTCTCGCGTTACTTCTCTTCCGAGTTTCTCAGACTCTAGGTATATCTGGAATTCGTGTCACCTCAACCTGTTATTTTGCTGCTACTTTGCTCTCTCCCTATCTTCCGATTCTGGCATATATTTGTTCACTTTCTTGAATTGAATCTACCAACCTACCGTACCGAAGTGCCTACCGTATCTATAGGCACTCACTTGCCACCTGGTCGGCTCTTGTTCATCACCATGGCCCCTCCGACCAACGTGCCAGCTCTGCTGGATCTTACCATTGATAACATCACACCGAATACAGTCCGAATCAACAATCAATGTGACGACAGTCGAACGAAGTATCTGATGGAGCGTCTCGTTACTCACCTACATGACTTCGCCAGGGAAACACGGCTCAGTACCGACGAGTGGATGGCCGCACTAAACTTCCTCGTTGGCTGTGGCCAGATCAGCAGCGAAGTCCGCCATGTGAGTGTCTGCCCCTGATCCCATGCGTTGGTAGTGCGGTCAGCCAAGAGCTCAATGGACCGACCGGCGGGGCTGACAATCTCCAACCCAAAGGAATTCATCCTCCTATCCGACGTCCTCGGCTTGTCCCTGCTCGTCGACAGCATCAACCACCCGAAGCCGCCCAAGTCGACCGAGGGTTCGGTCCTCGGGCCCTTCCACACCCACGACGCGCCGACGCTGCCGCACGGGTCGAACATGGCGTCGGACCCGGCGGGGGAGCCGCTGCTGTGCATCTGCACGGTCCGGGACACGGCGGGCCGGCCCGTGGCCGGGGTCAAGATCGACATCTGGGAGACGGACAGCAGCGGCCACTACGACGTGCAGCACGCCGACCGCGGCGACCCGAGCGAGCGCTGCGTCATGGAGAGCGACGCCGAGGGCCGCTTCTGGTTCCGGGGGATCAAGCCCGTCAGCTACCCCATCCCCCACGACGGCCCCGTGGGCAAGCTCCTCGAGAGGCTGAACCGGCACTGTTGGCGGCCGGCGCATCTGCATTTCATGTTCGAGAAGGAGGGCTGGGATCACCTGATTACGTGAGTTTTCCTCCTCCTCTTATGTTTCCAGGGAAAAGAAATCAGGGGGTTGTATAGCTCCGGGAAACCATGGTTATGGTGCGAGCCCCTCCATCTGAGAAGAAAATGAAGTCCCCCTCGGCCCAGTGTCGCAGAACAACGGGAAGAAGGGGGAAAAAAAAAGAACACCCCCTACAAGCTCCACGAGAAGCGCATAGAGCAAGAGTGATTGATCCGGGGTTGCTCGCTAACCAACCAACCAACCAACCAAACAGGGCCCTGTACATGCGCGGCGACCCCTACGAGACCTCGGATGCCGTCTTCGGCGTCAAGCAGAGCCTGATCGTGGACCTGGACCGGGCCGACGGGCCGACGGCGGACCGGCACGGCTTCCCCGAGGGCGGCTGGCTGCTGCGGCACGAGTTCGTGCTGACGTCGCGCGAGGAGACGGAGGCGCTGCGGGACCGCAACGCCGTCGCGGCGCTGCAAGGGCTCGGCTTGCGCATGAAGCTCGTCGATCACCTGCCCGTGCCTGAGGTGGATTGATTGATTGATTTTTTTTTTGGGGGGGGGGGGGGGGGGGGGGGGGTGGGGATGGGGATGGGATTTGGAAGGGATTTAGAAGGAGAAAGAGGCTGGTAGGGTGATCGCGAAGTGCGAAGTGGGTTAGGGGGGGCGGGTTTTGGGATGGGGGGTTTTAGATGATTTGGGGGGGGGGGGGGGGGGGGGGGGCTTTTCGTTTCGAGAAGGCTTGATGGGTGGCAATTAATCGATGTCGATAAAAGCCTGAGTTCCCCTCCTAAAGGAATGAATCAGTCATTATCTGGTTGACTTTGTCGTGAGGCCGTGAGAAGAAGAGGACGACTTGGGAGGAGCGTTGCTTGTGAGAGTTTCTTTCTTAACTGAGTTGACTGGCTGTACTGAGGCCGTTCTGGGGGTTGCTGGTCTCGAGAATATGAGGTCTGTAGATGGGCCTTGGAGAGCGATGTCAATAGTAGATAGCCTTGATGGTTCTTCCACCCCGAAGGAAAGAGGGGGTGGGGAGGTTCGTACAATTTGAATACCAACCAACCATGCAGTTGTTATCACCCTGGTGTCACCCCCTTGAGAACCTTGAGAGCTTGATGTTTCGTTTTTTTCTTCTTCTTCTGGGGAAGAAAATTATGCTTTGAGGCGAAAACTGGAAATCTAAAGAACAATTGTACAGTCCATGTTTGCTTGTTTGTTTGTTTGTCGTCGTGGTCGTCGAAAAAAAAGGGGGGGGGAAGGGGGGGGGGGGGGGGGGGGGGGTACTTTAACCCCGGCCTGATGGCGAAAGCGCTGATTGGACACGTTGAATGTTGTGCGGGATGACGTTTCCCTCAACAGGTGCGGCGCTTCAGCGCTGGCGACGATCCGCAATCAACAATCAATCAACCAGAATATACTTACAACAACAAAAAATTCAGAACGAGTTGGTATATTAGATAGGGAACGATCCGAGGTCTTTCATACAGCCCGTGGATTACTCTCATCCAGCTTTTTTTTGTTTCTACTCTTTTTGAAAGAGTACAAGCCCGGGGGTGCGGGCCGCTCTCGCTCGGGTCAATTGATTACCTAATCCATCCACTACCACAACCACGACCACAACCCTCCGAGTCGTGTGGTCGGCGAAACAAAGATGACGACGAAGACGACCGCGAGCAACGGCAACGGAAATGGCGAAAGTAGTCCGTATCTGAGACCCCGACCCCGACCGCCGCGGTCGCCGGCGCATTCCGCCCAGATCCGGGTCCAGAATCGTCGCCGCGAGTGGCTGGAACGGCACCCGGAGTATGTTGATTCGATGGAGCATGAGTTGGCTGGTGAGTTAAACCTTTTTAGGAATTCCCTTTTGTTTTCTCCCTATTCTGTCGGGTTTACCCTGGCAGAGTGATTTGACCTGATTGCATACGAGCAATCAATGTGTTCCGGCGCACCCCCTCGAGATTCACGCGGTAGTTACACTACCATATACCATCCCAGAACTAACCTTCCCGCCAGACCCCCTCCTCTATGACGCCTTGATACGCCGCTTCCAGTCGCCCGAGGAGCGCCAGACCGAGGGCCGCAAGAAGGGCTACTCGCGCGTGCTCGAGGTCGACCTGCTCCGCGGCGAGGCGCGGCTCTCGCACCTGGCGCAGGCGCAACAGAACAGAGGCGACAATAATGACCTCTCGTCAGAGCAGCAGCAGCCGCAGTTCCCCTCGTCGGCCGCCGCCGCAGACGAGGACGTCTTCATACGCGAGTACGCCGGTGGGCCCGACGGCGCGTTTTCTCCCGCCGTCGATATCGAGGGGGGAGAAGCAGAGAGGAGGCAAGACGGCAGCAACAGCAGTAGCAGTAGGATCTCGGCGACGGCGGGTGCGGCGGCGGTGTACGGGGTCGAGCGGCGCGAGGTCGGGAGTTCGTCACCATCAGCATCAGCATCAGCAGCAGCAGCAGCGGAGCCGCAGACGCGGGAGGAGGGCCGACGCAGGTGGCAGGACTTCCTAAGGCGGAGGTTCGTGATCGGGCGCGACGAGGACTTCGAGTACGCGCCCGTGGACCGGGACGACGACCTGGACGTGCTGGAGCGGCGCGAGGAGGAGGATAAGTGGTTCGAGGACGAGGATCCGGGGTGGCGGTCGGATTTGGCTGATGAGGAGGATGGAGATGGGGAGGGGGAGGAGGAAAAGGGGGAAAGAAGAAGAAGGCTGGAGGGGGAGACGGGGATCCAGGATTTTTGAAAAGGGGGGAAGGAGGGCGGGGGGGATTTGACTATCCATGGAGGTAGATATCCTGTATTGTACTTGCAGGCTGTGGACGAATCAAGAGAAAGGGAGGGTGCACATGGGGAGAAAGAAAATGGTCATGGTGGTGTTGCGCAATTGAATTGCACATGGACAGAAGGAACAGGGTCATCGGGTGTTGTGACTATCAAGCATGTGCAGTTCTCCCGGTCGTCAAACCAAGGCTGTGAGATACTCCATAGTTTCGTGGCCACCTGAGTGTGATCACAGAGCAGGTATTTTGGGGGAAGACGAGGCAAGAAGTTTTTGTTCTATGTCCGTTGGCTTGGAAGAACGCACCGCTGTGATTCATCTTCGTCCTATGTATAGGCACGTGTTCATACCGTGCGATATGATACCATCACGGAACTTCCCCTTGTTGTGTATAGCCACGTATCTGGTCTCCGCGGCCAGTCATTGCAGTCGGTTCAGTGGCACAAATCTCATTCTTCGAAGTTCTATTCGCCTAAGGAAGCATTTCATCCCATTTAGCTATCCGAGAGCCGAGTCCTCGCGTGTTGTGTGTGTTTCGACCAACAAAGAAAACCTCGCCAGCCTAACCTCTCTGTACACCCAACACAAATAGGGTCGAGTCACACAGGCGGTCTTTGTTGCTCTCCTGGACCAACTTACTTGTGTAACGATGATGGGTATAAAGAGACAGATCCTGCCCACTGGCTCTGGTCCATTAGGTATTCTGCAAGCATCCTTCCAGAAACCAAAACAAGACGGATCAGCCTCACACAGAGCACATTGTCTTGATTGTATACCCCTTCTTTCGCAATGTCATCATCACAACCGCCTGACATATCCACGCAGGCCACCGACACTTCTGTGTCGGAGCAGGCGACTTCTCAGTCCACCACTACCCACGATATGCCAACACAAGCTTCCAACAGGGACACGGATTCGCAGGACTCTGTTCAATCCTTGCAATCGGAGCCTTGGGAAGAGACGCCCTCATGGGGAGTCGGCAGGATGGTCGAGGGGCGCAATATACCATTTTTTGACCGAGAGATCCCGTTTGTCTTCCAAATTCTATACGAAGAAAAGGGTTGCTCGGTGAACACCGACCCTCGGGATTATGACGCAAGTCCCAGACAAGGAGGCCAGGAGCCACAAATCAACAACGACCAGGACGACCTCGCACTCGTTCGTTTCCGCCAGGCCCTCTGTGAAGCTGCTACCAAGGCCAGGGAGTTGGAAGTAAGGGATCCCGCGCAACTTGTTGACCCCGTAGATTTGAGGTATTACCCCACGGTTGGGTTCAATTATTGCTTAGCAACAATCGATTTCTCTGAGTTCAAGGACGACGGCACGAGGCGACCCCCTGTCCGCTATCCCGCGCTGCTCGTCAAAGCGAAGCGGGAGGAAAGTCCCGACGTTGACCACGCCATCAGGGCCCGCGAGAGCCGGGCAATGGGCTTCTGGGCCAGAATTCAACTTGTCCTCCAGAGATTGAGGGACTCATCAGAACCACGAAGGCTAGCGAGCCGTCTCCCAGAGTCATTCTGTGTGGCCGTAATGGATGCGCCTGGGGTGTTCAACGACAACGGGGAACTCGTGATTGACACCTTCAGAGTATACAACACTCTGGGAGGACAGCTTCAGTTGCTTGCACCGAGGCGACGTTGAGGACTACCCCAAGCCTGGACCGTGGAGGGCTCGGCTGAGTTGCGTCTTGCAGATTCTCTGTCCAGCCTTTTTTTGGTGGTGATTCCCATCCCCTAAGTGGGAAGGGTTCTTTCCGTCCATTCGTTTTTTTCTTGGTGTTGAGGGAGATTGATCTGAAGCAAATTGACAAGGGAGAAAGGCGATGGGAAAGTTATGAGAACGGGAGCAAATGAAAGGGACTAAGAGGAAATAGAAAAGAAATAAATCAATAAAAAAGAGAGCTTTTCACTAAACCAGCCTTTCGAGAAAGACATTCCGATCCATGAATGCATGACGGTGATAAGTGAGAGACTTGATACCTTCCCATGCATGCAAGAGAGCTACTGCAGGCTCAACTCTGGAACACTCCTCTAGGGGTTAGCCATAGACTGAATGAATATCTTGACAGTTGGTCTATCTAACGCGGTGCAGTCTTACTGCTACTCTATAGGGTCCCTCGGCATAACGATGAATGACTCAATATAAGTAGTTACAAAATAGACATTTCTCTCTTTATTCATGAACACGCGTATCTGGTGATCACCAGTCTAATGATCATTCTATCGAAATAGCTAAACGTACATCGATCGAATTTAGTACCTTGCAGGTCTCTAACAACAGAACCTTTCAAGTCTCATGTAAGGGATTGGTGGCTAGATATGCCAAGCTATGGAACGAAAGAGTTATCTCTCAACCTTTTAACACACGCCTCTTAAGAGAATACGATAGACTGCTATAATAAAGACAATAAAATGACGCTATTTAAGGATAGATTATATGCTTCTAATATTATATATTTTATTAGCGCTAACATATTAAAAATAAGGGAGCACGTGATATTACCCTTGCAAGGGTCACGTGCAAACCCATTTTATATAATTAGCTGGTTTTAAACTTGTTTTAGCCCCTTTTTTATTTTATTTTTCTTTATTATAATATATTTATTATATTTTATTAATAAATTTAAAATATTTATTTCTTTATTTATATAGATATATATATAGCTTTATTAATATTAATTAATAATTATATAATTAATTATAAATTAATAAAATTAAAAGAAATATAAATTTCGTTAGAATAATTATATATATTATATTTATTAATATATAAAAAACTTAAATATTATAAAGATTTATTTTAATAATAATTATAAATAATAAGCTTTTTTATATAATAATATTTATAACTTTTTTATATAAATATTAAATTAGCTATATATAATAATTTTAAAATAAAATATAGTTATTAATAATCTTTTTTTTAATAACCCTTTTTTTAATAACCCTTTTTTTTTAATAACCCTTTTTTTTAATAATCCTCCTTTTTTTGCCTTTATTTTATACGAAAAAATAGCAAAAGATTCTAACGTTTTTTTTTATTATAAAAAAAACTTATAAACTTTTAAATATAATATAATACGCTAAATTTATTAATTAAAATATCGATAATTTAAATAAATATATATATTATATAAATAATAAACGAATATAAATAAATAAAAATAAAGCTATAAATATTTTTAATAATTATATAATTTAATTTTATTAAATAAGCGTATAATAATTTTTATCGTATAAATAATATTTTTAAAAAAGGATTCATTTAGATTTTATTAAAAAAAGGGATTTTTATCTTAAAAGATTTAACGTATATAATAAAATATATAAAGATTTTAGCGTATAATTTAAATAATTTAGCTTTATATAAATTTAAAATAAAGTTTAAAGTAATTTTAATTTTATTTATTAAAAATAAATAAAAATGTTAATAATTATATAAATTATTTAAATAATAATAATAATAATAATATAAATAATTTAGATAATAATTATAACGTTAATAAACGTATAAATATTTTAAACGATAATCGCGCGAGTAATTAATTATTATTTATCTTATTTTTACACGGTTAACATTTATTTTAATTATAATTTTTACTTTTAAAAAAGATATAATAATCCTTTTAAAGCTAAATTTTTAATATTTATAAAAAATAATAAGCTATTTTTAATTATTTTATATAAATAATAGATTAATAAATATAATTATATATAATTTCCCGCTAATTATTAATAAATTAAACCATATAATTAAATTTAATAAACTTATATTATTTATAAAAATATAAAATAAGGGATAAAATTATATAAAAAAGTTATATAATATTTTTTTTAATAAAACACGCGTTTTTATTTAGCGTTATTATATTTTTTAAATTATTTAATATTATATTATATTCCCCCTTATTTTAAAAGATTATATAAAAAAATATTATATAATTTATATTAAATTAATTTATATATAATTTAAAATATATAATTTATTATATAAATATTTTAATATAAGTTAAAATTATTAATAATATTATATAAATTAAATAAAATTAACTTTTATATAAATTAAATAAGATAATTAAGATAAAAAAGGGATAAATATGCTAAAATTACTTTTTAATAAGCTTATTTTTATATAATATACGTTAAATAATAGTTTTTTTTAAAAAAAAGCTTTATAATAAACTTTATATAAACGTATAAAAATATAAAAAAGCTAATATCTATTTTTATATAAAACTATAAATAATATAAAAATCTTTTTTTTTAGCTTTTATATAAGCTTTTAAGCTTTAATTAATTTAAAAATATATTAATAATAATTTTTTTTAAAAGGTAATAAATTAATAAATATTTTTTATAATAATTAATAATAATATAAAAAAAAAAGCTATTAATTATTAAAAATATTATATAAAAAACCTTAAATAAATTTATTATTATCTTTTTATTTTTATATATATATAAATTTAAAATAGATTAAATAGCGTGGCGTTAATAAAAAATGCTTTATATATAAAAAAATAAAATGCTATTTTTTAAAATACACTTAAAAAAAATCACATAAAAATAAGCTATTTAAGAATATATAAAAATATTAGCATTAAATTTTCTAATAAAAAGGTTATTTTATATATTATATAATATAAAAAAAAAGTTATATAATAATAATTTTAATAATAAAAAAGGTTTAAAATAAAAAGTAAGATATTTTTAATAATTTATAATATTTAACGTTTTTAAAGCTTTATTATATAAAAGAATTAGTAATAAAATTATATATTATTTAATAAATAATACCTTTTTATATTATATTATAAAAAAAAATATATAAATTAATAATTATATAATAAATATATTAAAATAATTTATATTTAATAGTTATTATAGCTATAATTATTAAGGTATTTTATAAAATATTAGCGTTTTAAACATTTTTATAATTAAAAAAGCTTAAATAAAAACGTTTATATAAAAATTCCCTAATATAAAAATTAATTAAAATAAAAAAAATATTATTATATAATTTAGCGAAAATAATTTTATATAAGCTATAAAATTAATAAAAATAATTATTTTAATAAAAAAAATATAATTTTATATGTTTAATGTATTAATATTATTTTTTTTTACTTTAAAAATTTAAAATAATATAAAGCGTATTATAATAATATTAATAATATTATTATATAATTTAATAATATATAAATCTTAATTATAATTAAATAAAAATACCTATTTTTTTATATTAATTATATAAATATTATTTGTTTTTTATTAAAAAAAAGCTTAAAAAATTATATTATAATTTTAGCTACTTTTATATAAAAAGGTTATATTATTTATCATAAAAAATAAGCTATATAAATATAAAAAGAAAGATTTTAAAAAAAATTTAAAAGTTTTATTATTAATATTAAATATATAATTTTACGCTATATAAATTTAAATTTAAAATATATAATAATTATAATTTTAATTATAAAATTATTATTAATATTATTTATTTTAAAAGAAAGTTAATATTATATATAATTAATTATACGATATTTTTTTAAGCTATTATATAATTAAAATATAATTTAAAAATAGAGATATTATAATTTATATATAATGTTTAAAACGTTTTTTATTAATATTAAATATACGTTTATTAAAGGCCTTTTACTATTATTATATACGATTTAAATATAAATTTTTCGTTAAAAAAATTTAAGAATAATATATAAATTATTAAAATAATATATAAAAAAATGCTAATAAAAACGTATTAAATAATTAATAAAATTAAAAAAGCTTATAAATTATTAAAATGTGCGTATAACATTTTATATTATAAAATTAATTATTATATAAATAATAAAATTATTTCTTAAATAATTATTAAAACGTTAAATAATATAATTAAATTAAATAATATTATATTTATATTATTTATTTTTAATACGTATTTAAAAATAAACGCAAATTTATTATTATTATTTAATATTATTATATAAGTAAAAATAATAAAAAAAGCAATAAAAATGCTTTATAAAATCTATATAAAAATTAATATTAATCGTGCGATTAATATAAAAAATTTATTAATTATATATAAGGTTTTAATATTACTATTTTAAAATAAAGTTTTTATTTAAAAAGAAAAAAAAGGATAAAAAAGATTATATAAAATTTAAGCAATTAAAAATCGAAATATTTTTATTAATAATAATAAAATAATAAAAAGATTTAAATATATATAAATTAAAAAATATTATCGTGATTTTAAATTATATAATTCTTTTAAAAATCGGAAAAATTTATTTTTTATTTAATAAAAATTAAAAGCTAAAAAAATACGAGATAAAATTATTATATAATTTAATAATTTTATTTAAAAGCTTAAACGATTATTTTATATAAAAAATATAATTATTTATATTTATTATTTATTATATAAAATCTTTATATTAAAAAGGATAAAAATAATTATAAATTTATTTTAAAGCTTTAATAAAAAAATATAATTAAAACCTTAAAAGCTTTTTTTTTAAAAATTAAACGATATAAAAATTAATAATTTATTTATATAAGATATATTTAATTATATATAATACGATAAAAAAAGCATAAAAGATATTATATTTTTAAAATTAAAAAAAAATAAAAAATAAAAAAAAAATAATAAAGCCGTATAAAAAATCCAAATTTATTATTTAAAAATATAATATAAATATATATATAAGCTAATAATTAATTAAAATATATAATTTTTACGTAGCTTTTAAAAAAGCTTATTATATAATTTCTTTAAAATACGATTTTTTACGTTTTATATCTATTATATAATTTAATAAAATTAAAATTATATTAATTTAAAATATATATATAATATTATTATAAAAATTTAAAAATAATATAATTTACGTATAATTTATATTTTTTATATATAATAAAAAGGCTTAAAACCTTTATATTTATAAGCTTTTAAATTAATAATATTTTTAGCTTTATTACTAATTTTTTCTCGTAAAAAAAGAAAAAGAAATAAAAAAGATTTTATACGAAGCTTAAAACTATTTTTTTATATAATTAGCTAATTAAATTTAATAATTATAAAATAATCTTTAAAAACGATAATATTATTATTAAAAATAAAAACATTAAGCAAAATATTTATATATAATTAATTTAAAAATAAATAATTATAGTTAATAATATATATTATAATAAGCGCAAAAATATATATATATCGTTTATTTATTAATTAAAAGCTACGTATAATTTATTAATTATTATATAAATAAAAAACCTTAATAAGAAATTATTAAATAATTTAATATATAATTAAAATAATAAATTAATAATTTATTACGTAAATTATATTATATATCGTTAAATTTATTATATATAAAGCTTTTTATTTTTATAAATAGCTTATTTATTAATAATAAAAATCTAATATTTTAGCTTAGCTTTATTATTATATTTAAAAATAAGGTATAAATAAAAAAAATTTATAATAATTAAAAATATTATATATTAAAATTTATTTAAATATAAAAAAGTTATTTAAAACGTGCTTATTAATAAATTATATAAGATAATAAAAGGTTATAATAACGCTATTTTTTTAAATATAATAATTAATTATATTATAAACGTTTTATATTTTTTACGTATCTTTTTAATATTTTATATAAATTTAAAGTTATTATATAATTATTTAATAAAGTTAAAAATAACGCAAAAAAAAGGCTAATAATAAATATTATATCTTTTAAAAAATCGTACGAAAAAAAAAAGATTAAAAAAGTATAATAAATAAATAATAAATATAATTCGGGTAATATATATATAAAACGCAATTTAAATTTAATATTTAAATAATTTATTTCGATAAATAAAATTACGATTAAAATAAAAGGGTTTATTAAATAATTATATAAATCCTTTAAATAAATTAAATAATATATAAAAAAAAAAGATAGTAAAAAAAAAATAAAAAAGATAAAAAAATGAAAAAAAAAAGATAAAAATAACTTTAATTTATCGCGTTAATTATAATATTATATAAAAAGCATAAAATTAGCTAATTTTTTTATTATATATATATATATTTATTTATTTAGCAAAATTTATTTACGCTTTATTATTTTTTACCTTTTTTTAATATATAAAAACTAAGCTATTTAAAATCGATACGAATAATAAGCTTTATATAAATAATAAATATTATTTTAATAACTTAAAATTATTACGCATAAAAAAAATAAAGCAATATTAAAGCCCGTATTATATTAATTAATATATAAAATTAATATAATATTTTTTCGGCTTTAAATAAGGATTATATAAAAATATCCCTTTTAATAAATTTAAAAAAATAATTTATTTTTAAGGAGTTTAAATTAAATAAAGTTAAATTTAAACGTTTATATTTAATATTATTATAATTTAAGCTTTTTAAGCTTATATAATAATTAATTATTTTAATACAACGTTAAAATAAAGTTATATATATTTAAAATAAAACTTTAAATAAACGTGTAATTTTTTAAATAGCCTATTAAAAATATAATTTAATATAAATAGCTCGTATTTAATTATTTAATATTTTAAATTTAGCTATATTATTAAATTAAAAAGTAAATAAATTAATTTATCGTAAAAATAAAGGAAAATAATAAAAAAAGGAAGATTTATATAATAATTTAATAATAAAAAAAATAAAAAAGGAAAAACGTAAATAATATACCTAATATTTATCCTTTTTTTTTATATTTTAAAATTATATAAGCGATAAAAATCCGGCTATTTATTAAAAATAAGCATTTTATATAATATAATAAACCTACGTATAAATCGGGTTTAGCTTTAAAGTTAAACCTTTTTTAAAAGATTAATTTATTTTTTTATATAATAAAAAAAGCCGGCCTTTATTTCTATTATTTTTTTATATTACGCACTTATTTAATTTGCCTTTTTTATTTAATTATTATTTTTATATAAAAAAAAGGGAAAAAAGATTTATTTAATAAACGAGGGATAAATTAAAAAAAAAAAAATAACGTGGCTTTATTTAATATAAAAGCTTTTATATAATAATTTTTTTATAAAAAAAAAACTGCTAATATTAAAAATAAGGGAATATATAATATTATTTTTATAAGGGTTATATACGGATTTATTTTATATAATTAGCTGGTTTTAAACCTATTTTAGCCCTTTTTTTATTCTTTTCTTTTATTATAATATATTTATTATATTTTATTAATAAACTTAAAATATTTATTTATTTATTTATATATATATATATATATATATATAACCTTATTAATATAATAAGCAATTTAATATACGTAAAAAATAAGGCGATTAATATAATAATTTATAACTTTATTTATTATTTATATATAATAAAATTACGTAATATCATTATAATTTAATTTAAAATATATATGTAAAAACTATGCTATTTTTTTGCCTCGATATATAAAAATATTTTAAAACTTTTTATTTTTTTTTATATATATATATATATTAATCTTTTAAATATTAAAATATAAAAAAATTTTATATTTATAAAAGTGAAAATATATTAATAAACCTAGTTATATTTATTTAAAAATAAGTTAACGGTAAATATTATAAAAAAAGTTCGAAAAATAATAATTTAAATCTTATAAAAAAATAAAAATAAATAATTACCTTTTATAATTTATATTATATAAAGATAATAATAACCCGATAAAACGAGATAAAAATAATAAGTTTTATATAAATTATCCTAATAAAAAATAGATTTAAAAAAAGAAAAAAGGATATTAATAAATTTATAAAACGTATAAACTTATTTATTTAACGATAAATAAAGGCTAATATTTTAAAATAGCTAAAACTTTAAGATAATAAAAATAGGTGAGAATCGCACTTAACTTAAAAACCACGATTTTTACACTAAAAAAAATTCTACTAATAAATTCCCACTAATTTTTTATATAATTAAAATAAATAAACTTTTCTTTTTTTTTTAGCTAATAAAAAAGATTCTAATTCCGGACTTTAAATATAAAGAAAATCTTTTTATATATAATTATATATATAAAAAGATTTTTTTTATATCTATTTCTTTTTATTTTATATGAATTATTGAAGTTGGGTGCAATGCACCTATTTCTTGGTGTCCCAGACTTTTGGCCGTCCCAGAATATTGGCCCCTACTCACCGCTAGGTGAGTAGGTCCACACGTTCCGTGGACCTACTAGTAGTCTCTGCCCGACACCTGCCTTTGTGTGAGATGATTATCTATGCAGAAGAATGTGAGTAGATGCGGTCGAATATACCGAGCAACGTGCCGAATACCCGTGAGCGAACATGGAGCTTGATGGCCAAGACAGCAGTGCTGTGCTCGTCCATACTTATAAAACTGCCAAGGAATAGTCTAAGAAGACTCGGAAGGATGCTTATGGTTTGATATGAAAGATGAAAGCTCCGGCTGCCCTGGGAGGTAAAACACGATGATGAATAATTCACTACTGTTTGACATGGATACGGAGAAGACTGTGTCTTCTCAAAGTGATACTATGGTTGTATTCCGAAGTTTGTTTCCTGTAGTTAACTATGAAAAGAATATTATAACACAGGTGACAGGCGGCCAAAAGGTTGAGTTGAGATGACTGACGTTGAACGGAACGTCGGCATGCGCCAAGAACGCAAGTGCCTGGCCTACTGTACCTATTGCTTGGCGCCCAGTGATTGGTGCTTGGCGTCCCACAATGGCATCTCAGAATCCAGACGGATCCAATTGGATTGTGGGGAAAATTGTGGAGGCACCGAAACCTGAGCCTCATTGCATCAATGGGTTTTGATGCTGCATACGAAGTCCTCCGTACAGGAACAACAACCGCCGTTCATACCTACTTCCTACCTGTATACCTAGGTTCACGGGTAGGTATTTACATTCCTATGTTCACAGTTGAGACGAGACGGCTGCTAGGGCTGCCCACGCCCGGCGCCGCATCTGCTCCTTTCAATAAGAAGGACACGCTTGCTTTTCTTGCCCAGGTTGGACAACATCGTTCATGTTTGTCGTGTCTCTCTTGTGCACCGTATCGTCATCACCGCCAGCACATACTGCCATGCTGCAACCGATGAGGCATAGTGCATCCAGTGGCACGTATGCAGGTCACATATAGAATCTTCCGTGCTCCTCGAGCCGTCCGTGAGATCGGCAATCGTTTGTCGTCCGAGACTTACCAGCGCCTACCTAGGTAGGTATCGTCAGTATCTATAAATCCCCATGTCGCGGAGAATCCCCGCCGCTTATGCGTCTGTGAGATAATAGATTCGCTGACTGAGCCAAAGCAGCATATCCGCAATGCAATTGTTCAGCAAAATCAGAAGGGTTGGCGCTGCTTAACGCCAACCTTTCTTCCGGTAGATGGAAGAGCGTGACTTTCCCTAGTACAAGTTAAATTCGCCACAACTTACCGCCAGAGCGTCTTGATTGGACAAGATGGCTTGGTAAGGATGGCTGATCTAATGTCCGCACGCAGCCTCGGGACATCAAGACGGACGGCTTCCAAAGATACTATCTTTCTATTTCGACACCAGCGGGACCCTATCAGTAGGGTAGACGGCAGTCTCGAGCGCTTGAGCTACTTGAACTCCTGCAAGTAACGAGGCCACCCTTTGGCCATCGCGTTCCACCGTGTAAGTATCCAGCTGAAGCCTCTTGGTACACCGACTTGGCTTTTTCGTGCCAAGTCCCCAAAGTCCCACCGTCTATCCTACAGAACCTTCGTGGGTACGATGCGGTCATGCTCAGCACCAATCGCGATGAGTCTCGAAACACGCGCGACCGGGTTCCTGTGTTTCCCATTGCTTGTCCGTTTCTTCAGTTTCCCACCTGTTTGCAAGCCAAGCGGCGATAATCTGCCCGCCAAGCAACGCGTGTGATACACCAGCAAGCGACTTTTCCTCGTTCGCTCCGTCACAAAAGACTTCTTAAGGGAACGCTTCTTCCGACCTTGGTCACTTCTTGAATCTTCCCTTTACCAAAGTTCAGAAACCTCTCGCTGCATATTATCTACTGCTCGCTTGCTTAAGTGTCCCCTGAAAATTATTGTCTTCATCGATACATATCCAAGGCACCCCCCTACTGTTGTCGATGGCGGCGAAGAAAAAAGTCGATGCCTCCGAGACTCATGTCTCGGGGCAGTCGAACAAGCCCCTGTCCCATCCAGCTCACGCTCTTAGCTATGAACAAGTTATATCCGAGCTGGGTTCCGATGGGATGAATGGCCTCAGTGACCATGTGGCTAAACAACGACTAGAGGAGCTCGGCCACAATGACCTAGGCGATTCTGAAGGCATCTCAGCCTGGAAGATAGTCGTTGCCCAAGTCGCTAACGCTATGACTCTGGTAACGACCCAGCAGACCCCCATCCTGAAAAGACGCGATTCTAATCACTCCCAAGGTTCTCATTCTCGCCATGGCTGTCAGTTTCGGTATAAAGTCTTACATCGAAGGCGGAGTCATCACGGCTGTCATTCTGCTCAACGTCATCGTAGGCTTCTTCCAGGAATATTCAGCCGAGAAAACGATGGACTCCCTCCGGTCACTTAGTTCGCCAACGGCCAATATCGTCCGGGATGGAAACGCCAACGTCATTCCTACGGCCGAGGTTGCCGTGGGTGACCTCGTGGAACTCAAGACAGGCGACACCGTCCCTGCCGACATCAGGTAAGCCGTTGCCATATCTCAGATGTAACACCTTGATGGAGAAGAGCTTTACCAATGAATGACCTGCAGAATCACGGAATGTGTCAATTTTGAGACTGATGAAGCCCTACTCACCGGAGAATCGCTGCCAGTCCGTAAGGATGAAAACCTAATTTTCGAGGATGCTACAGGCCCTGGTGACCGTTTAAACGTCGCTTACAGCTCGTCCACGGTTACCAAGGGTCGTGCCAAAGGCATCGTGTTTGCCACGGGGACATGCACCGAAATAGGTGCGATCGCCTCCGCGCTTCGCCAGAAGGACTCCAAGGTACGACCCGTGAAGCGCAAGCCGAACGGCAAGGCAAAACCACACCGTTACTTGGAGGCGTACACATTGACGTTGGGTGATGCGGTTGGTCGCTTCCTCGGTGTCAATGTAGGAACCCCGTTGCAGAAGAAGCTTTCTAAACTCGCCATCCTCCTTTTCGCCATTGCCGTAGTCTGCGCCATCATCGTCCTTGCCGCGAATAGTTTCTCCGGCAGGCAGGAAGTCATCATATACGCCGTAGCCACGGGTCTATCCATGATTCCCGCCTCGCTCGTCGTCGTCTTGACCATCACGATGGCCGCGGGTACAAAACGCATGGTTCAGCGCAATGTTATCGTGCGAAACTTGAAGTCTCTCGAGGCTCTGGGAGCCGTTACTGATATTTGCTCAGACAAGACAGGCACGCTCACACAGGGTAAGATGGTGGCCAAGCGGGCCTGGATCCCGGCCATGGGCACCTACACTGTCGACACGTCGTCTGAACCCTTCAACCCTACCGTCGGCAAACTACTGTTTGACGCTCGCCAGCCCCATGAGATGGACTTTAAGTCGGACGAGACCATGACTGGCAGCGTCTCCGAGGCGGCGGACCTGCTGGCCAACAGCAACAAGGCACTGGCCGACTACCTTCGTGTTGCCTCCCTTGCCAATCTTGCTACCGTCTCTCAGAGGGAAGGTGAATGGCACGCCCGGGGCGACCCGACTGAGATCGCCATCCAGGTCTTCGTCTCGCGTTTTGACTGGAACCGACTCAGATTTACCCAGGGAGACAAGGCCGAGTGGGCCGAAATCGCCGAGCTCCCATTTGATTCCGACGTGAAGCGAATGTCCGTCATCTTCAAGCACCGGCCCACCAATAACGACTTCGTATTCACGAAGGGCGCGGTTGAGCGCGTCATAGGCACCTGTGTGGACTACTGCGCCGCCGACGATGACCAGACCGTCTCGATGACAGATGAGTTTCGCGAGCAGATTCTGAAGAACATGGAAGCCCTCGCTGGCATGGGACTGCGCGTGCTGGCCCTGGCCAGCAAGAAATTCGAAGGCCACATCGAGAAGGGCGATGAGATCGATCGTGCCGCCATCGAGTCTAACCTGACATTCCGCGGGCTTGTTGGCCTCTACGACCCACCCCGCGCCGAATCGAAGCCTGCCGTCCGGAGCTGCCACGAGGCCGGTATCTCGGTACACATGCTGACAGGAGACCACCCCGAGACGGCCAAGGCCATCGCCATCGAAGTCGGTATCCTGCCTAGCCGCATGGAACTTGTTCGGGGGGACGTCGCCAAGGCCATGGTAATGACCGCGACCGAGTTCGATGCCTTGAGTGATGAGCAGGTCGACCAACTCCCGGTTCTCCCTCTAGTCATTGCCCGTTGTGCTCCTAGTACCAAGGTGCGAATGATCGACGCTCTCCACCGCCGGAAGAAGTTCTGTGCCATGGTAAGTGCCCTCACTGCTACCTCTTTTTCCAATTCTGGCGTCTTCTTCGTACGATGAATGGTCTATATGAGGCCGATGTACTGACACATAACCTCCAGACGGGCGACGGAGTCAACGACTCGCCTTCTCTCCGCAGGGCCGACGTCGGTATCGCTATGGGCCAAGCCGGCAGTGATGTTGCCAAGGAAGCCTCCGACGTGGTTCTCTCGGACGATAATTTCGCAAGTATCGTCGCCGCCATCGAGGAGGGTCGCCGCATCTTCGACAACATCCAGAAGTTCGTGCTGCACGTGCTGGCGGAGAACATCGCACAGGCCGGGACCCTGCTTGTCGGCCTGGCTTTTAAGGACGGCCGGGGTCTGTCGGTGTTCCCACTGGCGCCCGTGGAGATCGTCTGGATCATCATGATCACCTCGGGCATGCCGGACATGGGTCTGGGGTTCGAGCGCGCCGTGCCGGACATCATGCAGCGACCGCCCCAGAGCCTGAAGACGGGCATCTTCGACACGGAGTTCCTGGTCGACATGGTGGTGTACGGGCTCTGGATCGCGGCGCTGTGCCTCGCGGCCTTCACCTTGGTCGTGTACCGGTTCGGCGGCGGCGAGCTCGGCATCGGCTGCAACGAGACCTACGACGAGTCGGCGTGCGAGGTGGTGTTCCGGGCGCGCGCCTGCACCTTCGCCTGCCTGACCTGGTTCGCCCTGTTCCTGGCGTGGGAGATGATCGACCGCCGGCGGTCCTTCTTCCGCATGCAGCCGGGCTCTCGGCGCTACCTGACGCAGTGGGCGGTGGACATCTGGCGCAACAAGTTCCTCTTCTGGGCCATCGTGGTCGGCTTCGTCACCATGTTCCCCATCCTCTACATCCCGGGCCTCAACACGGTCGTCTTCAAGCACGTCGGCATCGACTGGGAGTGGGCCATCGTCTTCGTGGCCGCCGCGCTCTTCTTCGGCGGCGTCGAGGGCTGGAAGTGGGGCAAGCGCGTCTTCTTCCGTCGTCGTCGACGTCAACGTCAACGTAGTGTCGTCGACGTCGTCGACTGGAAGGATATGGACGTCGAGCAGAGGATTTTTGCTGAGTATCTCACGTTTGAGAGCAGCACTGATGATGATGACAGTCACAACAATCGTCAGGGTCTGACCCGCACCCAGGAGGAAGAGAAGTCGCGCGAATGACTACGCAGGGGCGGGAAGCCCCGTGTAGTGGATGTGGATGTGGATGTGGATGTGGAGGAGGAAGAGGGTGAAGGTGAGGGTGAGGAGATAGTGGAGGTGATGGAAGAACGAGAACGCGTGGTAAATGGTTTGACGACCAAACACGAACGGGGAATCAGGAACGGTCACATGCAGCAGTATGACCGAGAGGATAGAGAATATGTAAGTGGAGTAGGAATTTGGGGACGGGAAAGGAATAATCTTGTTCTTCTTCTGACGGTGGTGGTGATGATGGTGGTAGTTCTGCGAGCGCAAGGGGTTGAAAAGGGGGAGGAGGAGCAGCATCATCAGCAGCAGCAGCAGCAGAATGGCTTGTCGCCTAGTGGTGGTAGTAGTAGTAGTAGTAGCTACGAGATGGTGGTTCAGGGTGGCGGCCAGCTCATAGAGCAGAAGAAGAAGACATTCATTAATAGTGGCTTGCGTGGGATAGTTTCAATGGTAGGTGTAGAAGGAGGAGGAGGAGGAGGAGGAGTAATCGAATCTGGTGTAGATGGTGAAACTGAACTCAACTCAACTCTGGTGCCGTTTTGTTATGCGGAAGTGACATGTGTGAGGTTTTTGAGATTGAAGTCTTATAAAAGGGGGGGGGGGGGGGGGGGGATTTCTTCATCTGGTGAATGAACAGTACGAAGATGGGTGGATGGATGGATGAGGATGGATGGATGGAGATGGGATTATGCCTGTCTCACGACGACGAAGCAAAGCCAAGCCAACCGGAGAGACGGAGAAAAGAGAAAAAAAAAACAGACATGATTAGGTAAGTTATCGATATTTCGTATACATACCTGACTTAGACGATAGATAGATTAGATCACAAGAGCAGCGCCGCCTCAGATAGATCATCACTGGTCGGACTTGTTTAACCTTCTGTCTCTGTTGTAACCGGACGACAAGTACCACCCTAGACTACCTACCAACCTAGGTATATATTAAGCATGATAACAATCCATCCAACCGGCAATCGACCAATCGATCGATCTCTAGGTTGGTTTGGGTTGTTTCGAGATGGGATAATCTAAACAAATAAGATCCATACTTATGCGGACAGACAGATATCATATCACAGACGGGGCGGATGAATATGAAAAAAAAGGAAGGGGGATAGGGAGGGAGGGGAGGTGTTGCATGGTACAGCGGCATAGTTATAGCATAGAACCGCCGCCTTTTTCCTTTTTCCCAGTTAGGCGGGATTTCTTTTTGTGCCAAAAAGAAAAAGAAAAGAAAAGAAAGAAAAATAAAAGGGAGACAAAGCTGGAGAATATTTGTCTGACACGACATATGAAGTCTTCAGCAAATCCTCTTCAGGGCCCTTTAATAAAACACACAAAAAGTGCCGCTTCATCGGATTCATCAGGGGTATCTTTTTTTCTTTCTTTCTTTCTTGCTTGCTAAAAACATACCCACCGACCAAACCACCAACACATCTCGGGAAAAATCCAGTCTACACGCAGCACAGGCCGCAGAGTAAGGTTAGGCAATGCACACAACCCATGCGTTGTTGATCCAATTCAGGCCTAGCCAAACGACGCTCAATTCTCCTCCCCAGCTAACCGCCCCGCGATCTCCTCGACCCTTGCGCTACCTCCAAGCAGCCGCCTCACCGTCTCGCGATCCCGTCCGCTACCCCCTTGCACCGCCATCTTCAGGATATCCCCGTCGTCCCCGATGACCAGGCGTCCGGACCGGCCGTCGGCCCACTGCATGGTGATCTGCTTGGCTTCGGCGTCGGCCGCGCTGATATCTAGCATGGCGGGACCATGACTACCAAGACCATCGCCCTGCTCCGCGTCGTCGTCGTCGCCGTCATCTCCTACTGCTGCTCTCTTCTTGCTCCCGCCATCGCCGCCGGCGGAATCCAGGCCCGCGGCTTTTCGCAGGTCGGTTATGACGCTCGTCCGGTTGTGGTACCGGACGAGTTCCCTCCTGAGGGCGCGCGCGAACCTAGCCAGATCTTGTCTATGTTGATCATCACCATCATCATGATCCTCATCATCATTTCCATCATGACCATCATCGCCGTAGTCGCCTCCCCCCCTTCCCGCCCCCTGCCGTCCCTCTGCGTCACCAGCGCCCGCCGGCCGTCGGGGAGGCGGCAGGTGGCGCGCCGCCAGGCCGGAGAGCGGGATGCAGGGCGGCACGGTGTGCCGGTGGACGCGCAGGTGGCGGGGGCTGTCCGGGTAGGGGCGGTTCAGCAGGACGAAGTAGGGGCGGACGAAGCGGGCGCGCGCCATGACCTCGAAGCGCAGGCCCAGGACCCGGCCGCCGTCGACGGCGCGCGGGTCCGGGTCGCGCACCCGGAAGCTGGTCACGGGGGCGCAGGTGCGGTAGAGACACTGCTGCCGGTGCGCGGCGTGCCGCTCGGCCCGGGCGCGGAGCTTCTCGTTCTCGCGCTCGCTCTTCCTCGAGCGCGTGCTGGATCGGCGGGACCAGGACGAGGAGGTGGAGGATGAGCTGGAGGAGGAGGCGGTTCTTATGAGACGCTTGATGATCTCAGGGGTCATGAGGGTGCTGGCCTGGAGTTGGAGGTCTCGCTTTAGGGAATCGACTGGGGGGAAGGGGGGGTTATCGAACGTGGTTAGCTTACAATGGATACTGGAGCGGATGGGATTGGCAATTGTAGGTACCTAAGGTCTTGACTTACTTCGGGCTCTCAATGTGGCAATTTCATTTTCAAGCTTGTCTTCGGTCGATTCATCTCGAGATGGGGAGGCATTGGCCGACATGGTGGGCTTGGATTGGAGTTGGAGTGAGAGTGAATTGACGCGGTTGGTGATGATGATGTTGATGATGTTGCGACGCGATGCATGGATGGATGGATGAACGGCCGAGGCCCCCGATAAGATAAGAAATGGAAGAGCGAGGTGGGGTCATGCAGGCTTAGTCATTCACCATGGGTTTTAACTTTTCAGGCAGGGGTGAGGGGGCTCTGAACAGGGGTTTTTCTCTCTTAGCTCGAGTCGCAGCTGGAGCTTCAGAGGAACAAGACACATCATCACATTCACGATTCGCTCCGGCTGTCTTCTGCTTTGTGCTGGGAGGATACAACACTGGGCATTCATTCGTTGGTCTCTTGATCATGGCCTAACACTGGGACGTAATTCTTCTATATTTGGCTCATACTCATCTTCTCTATCTTCCCTTGATTGATCATCTGAATCGTTCACACTTATTTAGTTATCTCTGCAAACTTATTATCTGTCGCCCTACGTCGCCACTTAGAGTCGCGACTCGTTTACAGAGACCACGGTCGTTGTTCTTTTCTACCCCTCCAACTGTCTCGCTTGCCATCCTAAAAGTCTGACGTGATTCAACTCTGTCTTATTATCTAAGATATCGAAGAGTCTCTTTGTCTTGTCACCAAGGCTCGGTCACACTGTTGTAGCCATTTGTTGGACATTCTTTCCCGAGACAGTCGATTGACTCCCCGCCGCGAATCCTATCCTCTCATTCATCCGAATCTTCCTCAATCCAGAACTCAACCTACCTTTCGTTCTTTGGCCCTTTCGAACTACTAGTACAAAGTACTCGTCAGTGAAATACACATGGGTGCCAAAACGAGAAGCTCGAAAAGCCCGAAAGGAGACGGCCTGTCAGTCTCGACTAGTGGGCGTGTAAACGGCCACACAAAAGACAAGATGAACAATGTGGAGTTGCGGAGGAAGCATACTGGTCCCGAAGACTCGAGCCATGTCACCGCCAACTTGATGGCCCGCGAAACCTTCACCCTTGATGACGACGTACCAAAGACACCCCTACCCAACAACCATGGCTTCTGGGAGCTTCCCCGGCAAGATCAGCGCAACTTCATACTTCTGGTATTGCTGTACTTCCTCCAGGGTGTGCCCATGGGCCTGGCTAGCGGGTCTGTCCCCTTCCTACTGAAGGAACATTTGTCCTTTGGCGAGATCGGTGTCTTCAGCTTGGCATCCTACCCGTACTCCCTGAAGTTATTCTGGAGCCCTATCGTCGATGCCGTATGGAGTCCCAAAGTCGGGAGGAGAAAGAGTTGGATCCTCCCGATTCAGTTACTGTCCGGAATCGGAATGCTGTATCTGGGTTCCATGATTGAGGAGCTTATGCTGACCACGGGCAAGCCTGGCGGTCCGACTGTTTGGAACTTTACCGGTTGGTGGTTCTTCCTTGTCTTCATGTGCGCTACTCAAGATATCGCCGTGGACGGTTGGGCCCTGACGCTACTCACACCTGGCAATGTTTCCTATGCCTCTACGGCGCAGACCGTCGGTCTTACGGCTGGCCAGTTTTTGTCCTATACCGTATTCCTGGCCTTCAACTCGAAGGACTTCGCGAATCACTATTTCCGCTCCACTCCCTCCGAGGACGGTCTACTGAGTTTGGGAGGGTATTTAACCTTCTGGGGCTGGGCATATATCGCCATCACCATTGGTCTTGCTCTTTTGAAAAAGGAGGAGAAGACGAAAAATGAAGACGGCATTTGGGATGTCTACAAGATTATGTGGGACGTGCTCAAGCTGCGAAACATCCAAACTATTATCATTGTCCATCTGATCTCCAAGATCGGTTTCCAGGCGAACGATGCCGTCACCAATCTCAAGCTCTTGGAGAAGGGGTTTGGAAAAGAAAACATGGCCTTGACGGTGCTTATCGATTTCCCTTTCGAGATAGGGCTGGGTTACTACGCTGGCAAGTGGTCGCAGCAGTATACACCTATGCGATTGTGGTGTTGGGGTTTCGTCGGCCGCCTGATCGCCGCCGTTTTTGCTCAAGTCACCATTATTATGTTCCCCGCCAATGGTGTGCAGCCCTGGTATCTACTTCTCGTCATCGCGGAGCATGTGTTCTCGACGTTCACCTCGACCGTCATGTTTGTGGCGGTCTCTGCCTTCCATGCCAGGGTTGCCGACCCTGTCATCGGTGGTACCTACATGACCCTGCTAGCAACGTGAGTTTCACAAACCCTATATTTACATTTGCTGTCTGCTAACACGACGACACAGCGTTTCCAATCTCGGTGGAACCTTCCCCAGGTATTTTGTTCTCGGTCTCGTTGACAATTTCACCAAGGCGGTATGCCATCCACCACCCGAGAAGACGGACGTCTCGGGGCTGAAGGGTCCGCTCGTGACGCAGCCCTTTTCGTGCGCTGTCCAAGCCGAGCGGGAGAGGTGCGAGCACGGTGGCGGTACCTGCGAGATCACGCAGGACGGTTTCTACATGGTAAACCTGCTCTGCGTCATCGTCGGGGTCTTGACTTTTGCGTTCTACATCAGGAAGAAGGTGCTCATTCTGCAGAGTCTGCCGATGAGGGCTTGGAGGCTTTCGGATCCGGCTGCTAAGTAGGTCAGCAGGACTGAGGGGTCTATACTAGAGATCCTTCGTTGTGAGATAAAATAAGCAAAAAGAAATGAAGTTGAATCTATGCGAAAGCTGTGCAACCACTCAAGGTTGGTGTTGCTGCTTGCAAGAGGCTTATTAGGAGTCATTCTCCATTGTTTCCCAATGGTTCTTGCTGCCCTCCCGGATTACCCCAGGCGTGCACCTGAAACAGACGAAATGCATGTGAAGAGTACGCACATTACCTACACTGATACCTCGATGTATATGCGAGAGTGAAGCAGTCTCATACTGCTGGTCGCCATGGTTTGGTGTAGTCTTTACCTACCCCGGTAGACCATATCATGAACATTCAGCGATAATTCATCATGATAAAACAACACAGTTTACCATTTAAACACGATGATTTAACCAGCTCGTGTCCGGTAAATCCCACCGCCAAACACCAACTATGATTGATGATCCTCCCCCCCCCCCCCCCCCCCCCCCCCCCCCCCCCCCCCTATCCCTCCTTCCTTGTGCCCCGACTTAGGACCTCTGCAAGATGTCTCCTGCCACAGAGCATGCTCAAAGGATGGATATAAAAATACTGAAAAAAATCTAGTTTTGTATCTCTCCTATCTTCACTCTACGTCGATTTTGGTGGTGCTGAGCAGTTGTAACCATCGCGCAACAAGAAGAATAACCCTCGAAGACAATAAGAGAACAATAGAGAAGCTCCGCACAGGCCGCGATTCTCATGTCTATTTTCTATAATCTATGTGATCGACCTCAAAAACCCGGATACTATCTAGTCACTCACGCTTCTTTCTTGTCTAATTTACCTCCTCATGCCGCGTCTAAGCTCTTCGCCATCATCTCTTCCCTTCCCCCCTTCTCCTCCCCCCTTCTCTCCTCCCCAAAACCAAATCTCGCAACCAAGAAAAACACAACCCTATTCTTCTTCCACCCCTTCTCTTATCTGTCTTACCCTTTAGTTATTAATTAGGCAACCTCGACCTCCTTCAGCCTGTCCCAGAACTCGTCCCAGTGGTACATGATGGTGATGGCGCCGCACTCCTCCTTCAGCATCTTGGCCATCTGCGCCTGCTTCTCCTTGCCGCCCTCCTCGGCGAGGTAAGGGCCGACGTAGCCCATCAGCGGGATCCCCGCGTTCTTGGCGGCCGTGGCACCTATTTTTTTTTCGATATCGGATCGTTGTTAGTCTCTTTCTATTCTTTCTATCTCTCTCTCTCTCTCTCTCTCTCTCTCTCTCTGCCTCTCTCTCTCTCTATTTATTTATCACACCATATCTTTCAACAAGAGCCGCTGCTCTCTCATCTCGAGGTTCGGAAAAGAAACTTTTAGGTAAAAACAGCAGAAGAAGGAAAAGAAAAGGAAAAAAAAAAAACCCCCAAGAAGAAAACTCACCAGACCTCGAATCCTCAATCGCCACACACTGCCCGGGTTCGACGCCCAGCTTCTCGCACGCGAACAGATAGATCTTGGGATCCGGTTTCGAGCTCGGCGGGTCGAGCGACGACGCGGCCGAGAAAACCTTGCCCTCGGGGAAATAGCGATCCTGGCCGACTTTTTTGATGCTAGCCTCGACCCTGGGCATAGCCGAGCTCGAGACGATAGCCATGCCGTACTTCCCCTCTCCCTGGAGTTTCTCGAGCACGGCGTCGACCCCCTCGCAGGGCTGGCACTTCTCGCGCAGGTTGCGGCAGATGGCGTCGAGCTCGCGCGCGACGTAGCCGTCCTCCTCGGCCTCGGTCATGGCGAAGCCGTGCCGCTCCTGCAGGCGGCGCATGAGCCCGCGGAAGTTGAGCCCGACGAAGGCGTGCATGAGCGTCGGGCCGTCGTAGCGGTTTCCCGGGGTGGGGGGGAAATCGTGCGCCGCGAGGATCTCGTTGGCGAGCTGCGCGCACCCTTCGAAGGCGATGTCCTCGCTGAGGACGAGCGTGTTGTCGCAGTCGAAGAGGATGGATTTGATGGGCGGCATGATTGGGGGCGGGTGAGTTTGTTTTGTTTGGTTTTGTTTGGTTTGTTTGAGGGTGAGGGTAAGTAAGGATGAGGGTGAGGGTAAGAAAAAAAGATGAGAGAAAGAGAGAGAGAAAGAGAGAGTAAGAGAGGCGGGGGAGAAGTCTATCTAGTATCTAGTATCTAATATTGCTGATGAGGCTTGCTGCAATTGCTCTAGTGAGGGTTAGGTGTGATGGGTTGAGGAATGTATATGTACTCCCAAATGTCCCTACACGACTTGACTTGACACGTTCGCAGATGAGAGGTTCACATAGGTACCTAGGTAATCAGAAAGCGACCGACTTTCTTTTGTCGTGACACCCAACCTTCCTAGCCGCCAAGGTACAACCCAAAAAAAGACGCATATCCCCGCAGCAGCCGACATCATAAGGTCCACTTACCTGCATCGCACACGGGTAGGAGAGGAGAGACGTAGGACAGTCGCTGGTCGCAGAGAGACATATGGCCTGCATGGTAAGGGACTCATTCCGGGATTATATGTATCAAGTTTATGATGGTGTTGCGCAATTGTATTGCACCAGGATAACAACAACCCAACAGGGCGAGATAGAATAATAAGGGGGCGAGGCCTCCGCACAAGCCTCAACAGCAGTCGAGGGCGGCTTACTTGCAGAGATGGACGATTGTTCTCGGTGGCTTATAGTTAGATATGATTATGGTGATATTCTAACAGTAGGACCGGCAACGCTACATGCAGGATGTTTCGGCTTTCATCATGTGTGGTGATTATGACTTGACGGCGCGAGAGGGTCTTGTGTTTTATTTAGCCTTGGGGGGGAGGAAGGGTAAATCTTTAATGTAGATAGATGATGAACCCTGATCAAGCCGCAGACAAGTTCTCTAATTACATCTCCGCCTACTCGTCTCGCGTCTCGAAAGAACAGTACTATCAATACCATACCATACGATTTTCCCGCCGTCGTGAAAAACAAGGTTAATGGAACGAGTGAACGTAGTTCGACCGACCGCATTGCTAGACAGACCATCGTGCGAACTTCATATCACCTGCCTCCCCCGGGCCACATCCCCCAAATCTCCTCCTCCTCCTCCTCCCGGCTCCGGCGCTCCCTCGAGGACGGACGATCGCTGGTGGTAACCACAGCTTCAGGTTCTTTGAGCAGGACAGCCGGCCGGTTGAGAATCGTTTCCTGACTGTGGCTCCGCGCCACGGGCGTGATAGCCAAATCGTCGTCGTACTCCATCCATTCCTCCAAATCATCGTCGTCGTCGTGCGAAGACAGACGCTCCCGCCTCTCCCCCTTCTTCTTCTTCTGCTGCTGCTGCTGCTGTTGTATCATCTGTTTCTCTTTCATCCAAGATCTCCTGGCCGCGTCCGGTCCCGTAGTACCGCCGCCGCCGCCGCTACCACCAGCACGAGGAGCAAAAGCATAGGCATACGTTCTCTCCTCTGTACTACTACTACTACTGGCGGCGCTGTTGTTGTTGTTGTTATCTTTCATCATCACCAACCTCGTCCTCCTACTCTTATTCCCACTTCTCTTCTTCTTCTCGCGGAAGACCTTGAGCAGGGGCGACAGCACGGGCACGCAGGCGCAGACGACGCCGAGGTGGACCTCGACGGCGGACCAGAGCACGATGGTGGACGAGCGCAGGGCGTCGCGCAGGTCCCGGATGTGCGCGATGCGCACGATCTGGATCACGGTCACGAAGAAGCCCAGGGCGAAGAGGCCGAGCAGGACGACCTTCTTGCGCGTCTGGATCTGCGACTTGATGAGCACGGGGAAGGGGAGGAACATCCTGTCAGGGAAATACGACGGGGTCAGTCAGCGGGTGGGTGTAAGTACACGGAGGAGACAGTCACTCGGTTTAGTCAATCAGTCAGTCAAGTCAAGTCAGACACGTACACGTTGAAGTCGAAGACGATGGTCAAAGTCGCGGTGGAGATGTAGAACGGAACTCTCTGAATGCAATGGCCCGGGGTGTCAGGGTTCCAGTACTTGGAGACCTGTTCGTGATGATGATGAACATATAACTCGTGATCAGCATGCCAAATCGCTTCGGGACGGACGGAGGTAAAGTAACCTAACTATGTGGGTGTGTGTGTGTACACTTACGGGGTCACAGAGGTTCAACTGAACGATCAGATAGGCCAGGTGGAAGAGGACGCAGGCCGTCAACACGATGCTGACGCCGTACTTGCACATCCCCTGGGGCACGAATCGGAAATACGACACGAGAAGGCTCAGCTTGAAGCCGAAGATGCTGAGGATGTACCTGGGGTCGCGTCGAGCCAGTAAGTAAGTACTTCTCCTTTCGCTTCTTGCGCTGGTTCAAGTCACAAGGAGGCCTGCTTGCTTGCTTGTTTGCTTACAGTGGCCAGCCGGTATATTGCAACTGATGACTACGAGTCAGACCAGACCGTCAAGATGCGGTTTAAGAAAAGAAGAAGAGAAAAAAAAAAAAAGGGGGAGGGGGGGGTGTTTCGAGGGACTGTCTTACCACGCCGAACATGTAACGGTTCTCCTCCGGGATGAGTTTTGTATCCTCCAGACCAAGTCCCCATCTCGTTTCTGGACCGAGGCAATGAATGATCAGTCTTTTGCCGCGCAAAAGGTCGAATGCCTGGCCTGGCCTGGGTTTTTTTTTTCGACTTACGGAATGAGGTAACGACGGTAAAGGCACATGCTAGCGACCAGGTGAAGAATATGATCCAATCATCTGGTAAAGAGTTATACTTTTAGCACACAGTCCTTCTGGCACAGAGAGTGGAAAGCCATACATACCCAAGCCCCATGCGTGAATCAGTCGGCCCCGGACGTAGGCGCGAAGTAGACAGAAGATGAACGAGAGACCCGTCATGGCGATGGCGACGCCGGTGATGTGGATGGACCCATGCGTAGGCGTGCTCTCGGGCGCGTTGTATATCCAGCCCATGTTGATTGACCCTGATCTGATTATCCTTCCAGCAAGTGAGAAAGAAATAGATTTCGTCTGGTATCGATCGCCAAGATACGATACCACGTCTCGAAGCAGCCCCTATCAGTCGGGCCCCCTTAGACTTGCCACCAGGGAATCGCGCAGTCCAGGGGTTGATGATATCTATCGTACGTATTGCACTCAAACGTTATCAAGTTGTCCACTCGGGAGTACTATCCATGAACTCAGTGCCGCTCACTTCTCAGGCGTAAATCCGAGGGGACAGCTCCACGATGCGGTCGTGATGGGGCGGAGAAATGCCGCGTGCGCGGGCAAATAAAAGAGACGAGGGAGTCAGAGAGAAACCCGTGTGGGCATCTTTCACTTATTAACTACCTCCTGCGGTACATACGAGGTTAAGGACGCATGAAATCCATCGACAGATGGCCCCCACCCCCCCAAGATGCTTGACTGGGGGAGAATTTTTGCACTTGCAGAGGTGCAGATGCGATTTCATTGAGACAAGGGAAGTAATCCTCTTGGTGTGACACACACCTCTCCTCCCCTCCTAATCGCGAACGGGGCTGAGAAAGGAAAGGGAAAAGGAAAAGGCGGTCATCCCCAGGAGTCTAGGGCCAAATCCAGCACATCATCATGTATGTTGTAGACGACCACCATAATCATTTCCTGTCAGAAAATGAAACTTGACAGCTCCCAACACTGCGGCGGCGGAAAGAAGTAGGTAGTAAAAGGTAGGTAGGTAGGGTTGCGCTCCTGAGCTGCAGCGCACCTTGCATAGCTCCTTATTGGACTGTCTACGATTAGACATTGTCCAGCCCCCCCTTATCGGGCGACCAGCCTACCTCTGCTCGTCACTTATTAAGCGTCCACACCTTATGGCAACCCGACGTTTTAATAGGAGCTGGCCTCTACGCCACGTACCGGTAGTAGGTGTAACCACACACGAAGGTCGTGTAACCGTCAGACGGGTTGGGGTGTGAAGATTTATTAGAGGTACGAAGTATGTCTGGGGATGTACGTGGGCCGTCCATCGGTAGGATTCAAACCCTCGCAGGGACTTCATCTCCTGCCCACCTGCTTCCACGTGGTACAAGTAAGCTCGAATCCGGTATAAAGCACGGGCGATCTGAACACAACGGCACTTTCATAGACCATGCATGAACAATGTCTGTCTGTCTGTCTGTCTGTCTGTCTGTCTGTCGGCAAGCAGCGGCGAGCGTCCTTCTGAATCCTGCACATTCATTTAAGAGCTTTTTCTGCACTTTGCGATACGACCCCAACGGCCGGGTTCAGACCGGATTTACCTAGGGAAATAAGGGTCAGCTTAAGATTGTGACATCGCTCGACCTGCTTTGGTAGGAGTGAGGCCAGACGCGGCGGAACATAGATTCGTTTTCGGTTCTCTCTACGGTAGACTAACTTATCTCGGGCCCGGCCGCACCCGCACGGGCGGGCAGGCGGGAAGGCGGGGTTCGCCCACCACCCACCCCATGTGGTCTACTTATTAGACTACGGAGTAAGATACCAGGTCGCCGTTCTCTCACAAGAGATGGCAAATTGGCTCTGGTTTAAACTAATACTAAATTGATTCATGTCCGTTACAGAGCTGGGGAAATCAAGACTTGATTCTTGGACAGGAGGAATCGCGATTGATTCTTCAGAATCACCACATGTTTCGGCTCCGAGTGCTCCGTAATCAACAGCTACCTATGATATGACGTTATCTACAGTATAACATGGTTGCAGGGGGTACTGTAGCTTATCGGGACATCAGATGCTTTTTAACATATAATTTATAAATAACCACCGAGGTGGAGTTGCAGGAACGAAACCCTAGTCGAACGGCCTTGATTGCCTAGCTACCTATGCTTCTTCAGGTCACCGAGGCGAATAAAAGTCTGCGAGATGCTCTTCGGACCTTATTGGGAGTGTGAGAGAAATTAGGTTATCGATCCCGTCTTGATCACGTATCTTATTGGCTTCATAATGCATCTTCTCCCCGATACTATTATATGCCACGATCCCGTGGATGATTTTGGTGGTGCTAAGCAATTCCAATGCGTACACCCTTCAAAGATATAAAAAATTAGTACCACACTATGGACGCCAGCTTTATATATTATATATAAGAATCCGAATACTAGTAGGTCCACCTAGAGTGAGGGACCTACTCACCTTACAATAAGTAAAGGCCAATATTCTAGGACGGCCAAAAGTCTAGGACACTAAAAATAGGTGGGAATCGCACCCAACTAAAAAACGACGATTTTTGCACTAAAAAAAGTTCTACTAACAGATTCCCACCAATTTTTTATATAACTAAGATAGATAAACTTTTCTTCTTTTTTTCGCTAATTATAAAGATTTCTATTCCGGACTTTAAATATAAAAAAAATCTTTTTATATATGATTATATATATAAAAAGATTTTTTTTATATCTATTTTTTTTTAATTTTATATAAATTATTAAAGTTAGGTGCAATTCGGAAATAAGCACTTATTTTTTAGTGTTTTAAACTTTTAGCCGTTTTAAAATATTAGCATCTACTCACCGATAAGTAAATAGGTTTATATATTTTATAGGTTTATTAATAAGCAGGTATTTCTTATAAAAAAATCCATAAAATGTTACTTATTCGATTATTTATATATTATTTATATGGCTATCTTATATTATATATATTTATTATATTAACCTTTAATATCCTTAAAAATATATCGGAAATAATAGCCTATAAAAATAAGGGAGGTTTTATATATAATAATAACTAACCTTTTAAAGGGTTTTAAAGATAAAATGGCTTTATAAAGAAAAAAAACTTTAGATTTACTTATTACCAGGGACTATAGTGCGTAAAGAAGTTGCACTAAGCAATCCTTTTTTTTTTTCTTTAAACGCAGACTTATTAACATGTATGGCTCCGGTTGGCTGTCCAACTTGGGATTCACTTTATTGGCTTAGTTGAAACCACAATCATAATATCTACATAAAGTTTCACTATTTGGCTGCTGGTCAAAGACTCCTGGATATAGTTCATAAACTCGTAAAACCAGAATGTCATTGTAGAGTCTATGCTTTGCCTCGAAGAATAACTTTCACAAGAGCCTACAACAGATAAAAGTGCACCTACCTAGGTTATAAACAATGAGTTCCACCGTTGTTAACAATGCATTATTCATTTCGTAGACACCTGGTCATGCAAACAAAGACTAGAATCATTCATCAAACACAACTCAGAGCTTACTCCCTTACGTTTCACAATGTTCTTCATTGTCCCAAATTCTATTCAAAGAAGGCAAATACTCACAAAGCGAATGTATTCGACGAGATATGCTAGAAAGAAATATATATATATGACTAACTAACTTCCCTCACTTCTATCACAATACCCATCAACTAATCCAGTACCACTCAACTCTAGACCTTAATAGAAAAAAAAAACCAGTAAGAAACAAAAAAAAACAATACCACGAAATGAATCCCACCACACACTCCTGCAATTGTCCCCTCACCGCCCACCCCCTCCCCATCCTCATAGCCAGCACCCACCTCCTCCCCTATTCCTCCTCCTCCTTCCCCCCTTCCCTCACAAACAACATAGACCCCTCCGCCGTACCCTGCGCAGACTGCCAGCTCGCCACCGAGCTCGGGATCCTCGAAGCCATCGGCGCCGTGCACGTCGGCCACGAGTCCCTCCTCCACGTCCACACCACCACCCCGGTCCCCCCTTCCCCTTCCTCCTCCCCCTTGCGCACGCCGCTCCCCCTCCCCCTCATCGACTACTTGATTCTCATGATCCTCCGCCGCTGCCCGCAGCGGCCGGACTACGACTGGCCGCTGATCTGGCGCGAGTTCGCGCGCGCCTTCCAATCGCGGCGTCACCACGCGGCCGTCGGCCACCCCTCGAAGTTCCTGAGCTCTCTCGCGCTGGGCCGGGACCTGTACCTGGAGCGGGAGGAGGATAGGAGGTTGATGTTCGAGGAGCTCCTGCGGGCGATCGGCAGGGAGGCCGTGGAGGCGTACGCGGATTGGGTGAGGGAGGGGCTGGTGGTGCTGGTGCCGGACGGGTGGTGTGACCACCTGCGGGCGCTGGAGAGGGATGTCGAGATGATGGAGACGGTGGAGGATTTGGAGAGGGTGTTGAGGGATGTGGATGCGAGGACTATGGAAGGGGGAAGGGGGGGTAACTAATTAGACTAAGGTGAGTTAGTTTACGTGATGCTATTGCCGAGAAGCAGATATTTTTCTTTTCTGCACATGGCTTTCTTTCTTGCTATGGTTCTTGGAGGTAGGTTCATTCCCATTTCTATCCTACCTAGTTATGTTCTCTATAAGCAAATAAAGTAGGTATGGCTATTAAGATATATACATATGTAATTGCTTCCTATTGCTTCTGAGGCTTGTGCGGAGGCCTCGCCCCTTAATATTCTATCTCGCCTTGTTGGGTTCTTGTTATCCTTGTGTGATACAAATTACAAAAGGCAACCATCTATAATCTATGAAACCCTCACTACCACCAATTCGTTCTTCCAGTATTAGAGTAAAGAAAAAGAGATGTGGAGGCCAGGGGTAAAAGAAAACGGAGGAAGGGGGAAAGGGGGAAAGGGGGAAAGGGAGAAAGGGGGAAAGGGGGGAATTATTTGTAACCCCCACTCCCCCCCTTTCTTTTTTATAAAAAAGGTAAGAAGAAATCCCGCGATTCTCCCCAATCTCCCTCCCTCCCTCCCTCTCTCCCTTCTTCCTCCCTCTTTTCCTCTAACATAGCACCGACTCCAACCACTAAGCAGCCAAACCCAGGATTATTCTAGTATATATCCATTCTCTATCCACCTGGTCTATCTTGGGAATTCCTATCCATCCATGAACTCACTCAAGCCTATCAGCTATCATGAACGCCATGCGTACTGTTTATCTAGGTAGGTAGCCAGGTGCATGACGGATAAGACCAGACAGACGGCGTGCTTGTCCAAAAAGCTTCCGTTATGAGTACCTGGAAACACTGGTAGAAAAAAAAATAGCTACACAATACCAGCCAGTCGATGGTTTCTCTTTCCAACCGTTGAGCATCATGCCGCAGCGGCACGGATGCTCCCCCCCCACTCTCCCCCTGTGTCGCATGTGATAATCAGATACATATGGTTTTCTCGGTACCACCGACCGAGATTACATGCTGTTGACCTGCATGACTCTAAACGGATCGAAGTCGCGTGTAGGGAAATCCTCAACTGCAGCAAACTCGGCGGCCTGAAGAGCCCGGGCGTTTTGCTGTTCGTTGATGCGCCAAAAGACGACCCCACACCCGGCTGCCGCGAAGCGACTGAGACAACTCCACAGTGCTTTCCAGAGGTCCCGGTTTTCCTGCCAGGGATGACCATCGTGAGTTGTCCAATTGCGTATGAGCCTCGTCGCCGCTTGCACTACTACGTGCATTGGATAAGATCAGCGTTCGTCTTCGCTAGACAGACGTTCTGGTAGGGGCATTGGCGGGGGGGGGGGGGGGGGGGGGGGGGGGGGCTTCGAGGAGTAAGGTCTAGCGAAAGAGAGAACACAACAACATGTTTGTATACATACGAGAGCCAGAACTGGTGGCTATGACGACGTTTTCAAAGCCTTCAGCCCACCATAGCCGTTCGTTCAGGGCCGCAATGGCGGCGCGAAGCGCCACCCTTTCTTTCGTTGGCGTCGCTGGTCGACCGTCCTGCCTGTATCGCTCCAAGCCCATCAACACCGTGCCGGAGGGAGTGTTGTTGTAGATAAAAGCGCAACCGCCGCGTATCGGTATTAAGGTGTCTCCGAACCTCTTTTCTTGGCAGTGCCCCCCAGTGTAGATCAGCATGGTCTTCAGTCCAAAGTGGTTGACGTATGGGACAAACGAGCGGCTAATGCAGAATACCGTATAGTGGAGTTCTCCGCCGATGTCGACGAGGGTTTCGGGGAACACGGTACGCGGGTTTGCGGAACTTCGGAGATGGGACCCGGTCCATATGCCTTTGTTACCCGAACCCATGGCCACCGTGGCACGGGCGACGCGAACCGGATCAGGTACTGGCACTACCGGGCGCGGTGAAAATGGAAACTCATGGGGGAATGGGTCTGGTATATCAAGATTTATGGGTTAGCCATCGACAGCCACGTGTTCTAGAATGACTGTTAAAGAAGGGTTCACCCACTAGATGACAGTTAGCAATCTGATATACTGCGAGATGTTTCTCGGAAAGGGGGCCGAGGTGGAAACACAACACCGTTGTATACGTACCAGAATTTCCCAGTCTCTAGCTGGGAACGCGGGAAGATGGTTTTATCCAGTCTAAATTTGAGATCGGCAGTGGCATCTTTCAAGGTGAAAAGGCGGCTAGTATCGAGAATCTGTCGTGGTAGATCCTCTACCGGCTCCGGTCCAACGCTTAGCGTTCCAACACTCTGTGCTCCAACACTCTGCGCTCCAATGTTTTGCGCTCCAACGCTCTGCGTATTTTGTCTTGAGGGCGGTGTCAAGCCTGGTGTGGGATTCATGGGTGAGGAGTATGTTAGGCTACTGGTATTCACGAACTGTTGAGGCTGAGTAAATATCGGCCCCTGTCCAATGCTCTGCGTTCCAATTCTCTGCGCTCCAATGCTCTGTGTATTTTGCCTTGAGGGCGGTGGCCAGTAACTGGGTGTGGTATGCATGGTTGAGGGGTACGTTGGGGTGTTAGGGTCTAGAGTCTGTTGTTGCCGCTGAGGCGTTAACGGCTCCTGTCTAACGCTCTGCGTATGCTGCCATGTGGGCGATGGCCAGGAGCCGGATGTGGTATCCATGGTTGAGGGGTACGTTGGGGTGTTAGGGTCTAGAATATGTAGCAGTCGATCCTCTGTCGGCTCCTCTCCATAATTCTGCGTATGCTGCCCTGTGGGCGGTGCCCAGGAGCCGGGTGTGGTATCCATGGCCGAGGGGTATGTCAGTTGGCTAGGGTCTGTGGTCTGTTGTTGCGTTTGACCCTCTACCGGCCCCGGACCAACACTCTGCGTAGGGTCCCAATCGGGTGGGATATCCTTGGTTAAGCGGTATGTTCTAGTGGATCGAAAGATGCAATGTTACTGATTGAGAGATGTGATGTTTATTAATCGAATGGAGTGTTAAATCTTGACTTTGTCCTGCGTTTCGTGTAGGTGGTGACTCAAAGGAGAGATCAGACGTGGGCAGAGTTGAACTGATGACCTCATATGTTTCTACAAAGTAAGCAGCAGGGCATATGATCAAGCCTTTAAGGTAATCGCGACCTCTGGGTCAACATCCGGCTACCAGACCCGTGTCTCAGCTGGAGATATCTTGGTTTTGGAAGGAAGTTAGGACACCAACGGCTGCCACCGCCATACAGTAGACGCAGCATCGGGCACCCAACCCGCCGGAAAGAACGTCCCCTTGACTTGGTCTAGGCAAAGTCGAACCTTCATCTTAACCTCCCCAGAAAGGCTACATTTCATGTCAATAACATCAATGTCAGGCATATTTTTCAATATAGATGGACTGGCACGTACAATGAGCTTAGTGTGAGTAACAGCCACCAGACCCCTTCATACATCGGCATGCGCATTAATAGCCTTCGAGGCCTCAAAAGATCGCCCAAGGCTTCCACCCCACGCTGACGCCCTTGGCGGCATATATGAATGCGGCAGCAAGGACCTGCGTGAGGCCCGTGAAAACGATCAGAGACCAGTAATCGCCGCCGCTGGCTTCGACTAAGCTGCCGGCGATGGGGATACCGATGAGGCAGGCGGCCGAGACGATGGTGTAGCAGGTGGCGTAGTAGCGGCCGTAGTTCTGGGTGGCGCAGAGGCGGCCGACGCAGACGGGTGTGATGCTCACGTTGTTGCCCGTGGCAAAGCCGAACAGGAGGGCAAAGACGATGAGCCCCGGCGTCGTGTGCCCGAAGGGCAGCCACACCGCGTAGCAGGCCACGATGGTGACGCAGAGCGACATGAGATTGGTGTTGTAAGGGCCAACCACGTCGGCCGCCCACCCGGGGAGGGCGCGGCCCAGGACCGAGGCCGCGTTGAGAATTGGCAGGATCTTATCGGTTTGGAGCATTAGTAAAGGCTCATTGTGGGTAACTTGACGCGTTCTCTGGGGTAAAGGACAGATTCTGGCTTGGAAGACATGCAGCCGGAAAAGGAGAAATATCCATTTCTTACCTGGAAAGCAAATCTCTCCGAGAACCCGTTGGCAACCGCGTAGCTCGAGATGTAAGCCAGGGGGATGAAGAGGCCGAACTCGAGGAGGAAGACGCCGGCGGTGAGCAGGCCGAAGGCCTTCTCGGCGAGGATGCGGAAGTCCGGGTGGGGGCTCGCGTTGTGGGCGGGCGCGAGGCGTTTCTTGACCAGGAGGTTGGCGACGGTCAGAAGGACGATGCAGACGAATCCTAGAGAGCGGATGGCCCAAGCCCAGCCCATTCGGTCGAATAGACGCTGCAGCATCAACGGGTAGACGATGCCGCCGATGCTGCCACCGGTGCTGGCCAGGCCGGACGCGAGACCCCGGCGGGCGCGGAAGTAGTGGCCTATGGCTGTGATGCAGGGGGTGAACAGGAGCGAGGTGCCTATGCCGTTGAGGATGCCCCAGGTGAGCATGAAGTGCCAGTATTCTAGACAGATGGCGCTCGAATTAGTACTTTTTTTCTTTTCTCTTTACACGACCGGGCATATGTGTATCCTGCGGCACTTACCGGTACAGACGCTCATAAGCATCAAGCTCGCGACCATACAGACGCTACCCGGAGCTATCAACCACCTAGGACCGTACTTATCAAAGACCGGGCCGATGTATATGCCGCAGAAGAAGGTCAAGGCGGTATATACCGAGAAAATCCAGCCGACGGTGCCCTCGCTATAAGCCGAGAGCTGGTGGGTCGCGACGTAAGTTTGGAGGACAGCGATCGTGTTCATCAGGCCGAGAGCGGCGACCAGGCCGCACCAGGCACCGAAGACCACGAGCCACGCTTCGAGTCCACCCTCCGGATACGTCTCATCGCCGAGCAGCGTCGCGGCCCGGTTGGATTCTGCGTCGGACCCGTCTAACGCATCTCCTGCAGGCTGTCCGACGTCTTGTACGACGAAGAGGGTCGGACTGGGATGGGCATCGGTATGAGACCGGGACGATGCGAGCCTCCTTAGAATGGAAGGGTCATCTTGATTCGCATGTTGGTCTTGGACATCATCGTGTCGAGGCTCCACCTGTTCCGCTTTCTCGTGCATTCCTGTGGTCTGGAGGGACAGCAGGTTTTCTGTCTTATGTCCTGTCAAGTCCGGTGTATCGGGCAAGGATCAATGTGATCTCTAGACAAGATATCTCTTGCAAAGAACGACTTGAAGAGTAAATCTGTTCCTCTGCACTGTTTTGTAAAATCGTTGCAAGAAATCCATTCACTGATCGATATGCTGATCGATATGGAAGTTTGAACAAACGACGCAAATTCCGAACCCGGATGGATCATATGTTGCATGCACGAGGAAGGAAACAAACCAATTCATCAATAAGCAAATACCATCACATCATATCAGGCGTGAACACCGTGATGGATTCTCACCCAGCCAGCCAGGACTGAAGTCTTCTCCCCAGGATCTTTCTGGGTTTGGGAAAAGCCGGCCGGAGTCGGAGTCTCCCATCCATGTGGAGGCGGTGACGCTAAAGGCGGGCCTCAGCCCGTAATGCCGCCTCCCCAACATCTTTTCCACTGGGCTGCTGAGGCACCTGGACAGGTGGTTGCGGCGTATTATGTAAAAGATCGATGGGTGGCAGTGGTGGTTCAAATCCTTCCATTTGACATGTGAAAGACAGTAGACGATGCTTCACGAAGGCGGGCTTGGCGTGGAGTTTACTTAATGGGAACTGAGCAACAAGTCGAGAAAGATCAACTGAAGGACGCGCCTCATGTCTTCTTGCTCATGTCACAAATGTTGTTTGTGAGTCAGATTGTTGTTGTTGTTGATGTTTGGATAGCTATATTGTCTTGTGTCCTCCGTCTATCCTACCCATTTCGTGTCTCCTTTGAAGGTGGCCCTCAGCAATGATAGTGTATGGGAAGCATTTCGTTTCGTAGTCGGCATGACACTTAGACTTATGATATGCGGGGGTTCTTGGGATGAGCAACAGAATAGAGAAGAATGCCACTAGGGGTATTGGGTGAAGATGCAGGTCAAGCATCAAGTATTGCAATTACTCATTCCTCGTCGTCCTCCACCTCTTCCATCGTGACTTCTCGAGGACCAGCTGATGGTTCACCCCCTGTATTTCTCTCCGGAGCAGTTTTCAGATAGCCTTCTCTTTCTAACCGATCTGCTTCTTCGGGTTCCATCAGACCACTTTGGCCACGACTTTTCTCCATCTTCATTCTGACGGCCGTAGGTATGAAAGCGGTGACGGCTTCTTTCCTCAAATCTCGCACCATGGGTTTCGCCTCGTATACCGTCTTGGCCTCTGCCGGCGCAGTAGGTGCAGATGATGGTGGTGGTGGTGTTTCACGGGCATGAGATGGGCGGCCGGCGCGCTCGCCCAAGGGTGTGTCATTCGCATTCGCGGTCCTGGCCGCTCTGCGCTTTGCGTACCACTGGTCCATGATCTCTTTCGGTATGGGTGGCGGCGTATCCTCCGGCATAGGTATACTCCTTACATCGTGTGGTATATCGTCATCGCTACTCGCATGGTCATCGCCCCCTCTTCTCCGCTTGCCTAGCACACCATTGCCTTGATCACCGGATCTGGGACCGCCGCGACCAAAGGTGGGAGCTTTGTCGCCTAACGACTCTCTTGCCTTGGAGACTGCTTTCAGATCCCGCTCGAGCCCCTCGAGCACAGCTTCTTCGTGCTTGGTGAGTTTGCCTCCGCTGCTGGTGATCTGTTTCAGATCCTCGATCTGCTTCTGAATCCTCTCTGGGTTTCGTTTCGCAAGCTTCTCGTTCCGACGCGAGGTGGCTTCGGCCTTTCCTGTAGGTGAGTTTTAGGAAGATGCGGTTGGAGGGGCGGTAGCCTGTAGTCAGAGGGGACCAATACCTTTCTTGACAGCCTTTGCTTTATCAGCTTTGCGCTGGGCCTGTACAGGATTGAAATTGCGCTCCTTGGGCATACTGAAGAGATTTCACGATTGGATCGGGAGGGTGCTTATTGTTGGGTTTCTACTGATCTCATTGAATTCGGTTATTTTGAATTTTGCGCAACAAAAGGACAGACGTGTTGCATGATGTTGTGCAAGTTGTGACCAAGAAGTTTATCTATTGGATTTCGAAGTGGTATAAAACACAACCTTGAAGCTTCCACTGTATTCAGCCTTGCACCAGGAGCTACAGCGGTTGCGTCACCCAAGGCACAGTATTTGCGTCTTTTTGCTACGGTGCAACGCTACTCCACGTCTGCGCTGCGCAGAGTCGCAGACCTGTACCTAGGTAGCTTTTTACACAGATACAAGATCAACAAGCGACTTTAGCATAGTATTCTTCCTCAAAAATCAACTTCAAGCTTGGATTTGGTTTACAACTATCAATATGCGTCAACTTAATGTAAACTTAGATGATCCAAAGACATACCTATGAAAATGCATGTTTTGTTTGGCTGGGAGATTTTATTCATGTAGGTACGAAGTACCATAGGTACCTACTCAAGTAGCTGTACGTACAGTGCGTGTGCTGGATGTACTGTGTGGTGAAGCGCGGGAACGCCGGGGTGTGGACTGTCGGGTGTGATACAACACGCAAGGTACCCAGGTACCCAGGTACTACTTACCAGGGTTCCACGGCTGCCAGGGTAACAAGCAGCGTTGTTGACTTTTGGCGTCGCGCAGAATCCAGATGGAAAGCAGCAGGAAAGAACCCCGCCATCGCTGCCCCAAACACCCGACTCCATTCTTTAATCTAAAACAAGCATCATTTCCATTGCCCATCTCCCCATCCCATCCACCATCTCCCCTCCCCATCCATGCGCCCGATCAACAATCGTGCATAACAACATCCACCAAGTTGGGTCAGGTTGGCATTGGGTCGATATATTATATCGTCATCTATCTACTGGTACTTGTCTCTATCCTTCCAGCCTCCCCCTCTTGTCCAAACATTGGTTGTCCTCTTCGTCTACTACCTACCTAGGTAGATCACTACGACTGCTGCATCTTCTTCAGAATCGTCAGCTTCATCATCATCATCACCATCATCAATTGGCCTCAGTAGTCGTTAGACCTCCCCGACTTCGAGAGTGCTGCTCCTCGCGGCAGCCTCTAAACTTCCACCCACCCAACAAACACCTCCTCTCTGGACACTGCAGATAGCTCCTCCACCAACGCCGCAGCATGGCGAGCTTCATTTCCAACATGTTTCCATCGTCGCATGGCCAGAAGGACGTTGCCAGATCTCCCGCCGACGAGCTCCCCGGTACGCCGACCAAGAACAGCTTCGTCACTCCTGCTGCTACTCCTCAAGGAAGTCCTAGCAAGAGAACGATCCCTCCCGGTGCCAACGAGCTGCCCCTTGCTTTCGACAATGCCCTTAAGCTCAATGCCGGCGCTCTCGACAGTCCCGTAAAGCTCGAAAGACCAAAGACTGCTGGCAGCCCCCTCTCGCCAGCCAAGAGCAATATCCAGCCTGCTGACGATAGCTACTTTCCCAATGTTTCATCCAATGTCGACAATAGCGTCCTCCACAAGACCGGCCAGTCTCTGGGAAGCCCTCTGAAGAAACACGGACAAGAAAACACCCCTCCTTCCCGCATCCCTGTCCACGACCCATTCTATCAGCGCAACCCGGCTGCTACATCCCGCCAGGATCTCTACCAGCTCAGAGATAGCAGACCGTTGACGCCTACAACCAAGAAGTTCAACACCTCTCGCGGTCTGACTCCTGAAGAGCTCGAGATTCTGAAGAAGCCCAATGTCCGGCGTTTGGTGAACGTCACTCAGCTATGTAAAAACTTTGCCCTATCATTATGATGCCCACCTCCCTCTACTTACACTGTCCAGACTTCTTAGACTATTACTTTGATCTTCTTACCTATGTCGGCTCGCGCCAGTCCCGCCTCAATGCTTTCAAGACCGAGATCCCAGCACCGCCCGCTACCGATCAGAAGGAGTACGACGATTTGTGGCATAAGTACGCCGGACGAGAGCGTGCTGCTCTTCGCAAGCGCCGGATCAGACTTCGACATGGTGACTTCCAGATACTCACACAGGTTGGCCAGGGAGGTTATGGTCAGGTGTTCCTTGCGCAGAAGAAGGACACCAAGGAAGTCTGTGCCCTCAAGGTCATGAACAAGAAGCTGATCTTCAAGTTGGATGAGATCCGCCACGTTCTTACCGAGAGAGACATTCTCACCACTGCCAACAGTGAATGGTTGGTTCGCCTGTTGTATTCCTTCCAGGACGACAAGAGTATTTATCTTGCCATGGAATACGTACCGGGTGGAGATTTCAGAACACTGCTCAACAACACTGGGGTCCTCTCCAATCGCCATGCTCGCTTCTACATCGCGGAGATGTTCTGCTCCGTGGACGCGCTGCACAAGCTTGGCTACATCCACCGCGACTTGAAGCCCGAGAACTTTCTTGTAGACTCGACAGGACATGTCAAACTGACAGATTTTGGTCTGGCCGCCGGTAACGTTGCCTCTTCCAAGATCAACTCGATGCGTATGCGACTCGAGAAAGCATCCGAGACGGCTGTGCCCTTCGGCAAGGCTATGGACCAACGAACTATTGCCGAGCGCCGAGAGGGTTACCAGTCAATGCGCGAGAAGGACGTGAACTATGCGAAATCCATAGTAGGATCTCCTGATTACATGGCCCCCGAAGTGCTCCGGGGCGAGGAATACGACTTTACTGTTGACTACTGGAGCTTGGGCTGCATGCTCTTCGAGGCACTCACCGGCTTCCCACCTTTTGCCGGTTCGACTGCCGACGAGACGTGGCGAAACTTGAAACACTGGAAAGAGGTGCTGAAGAGACCTGTATGGGAGGACCCCAATTATTTCTTGAGTAATCGCACATGGAACTTCATTACTACGTAAGTCGGCAAGCTCATGTTCCCCGCCATCAAGCTAACCTCCATTTCAGATGCATCAATTCCAAATCTAAGCGATTCACGAACATCCAGGACATTATGAGCCACCCGTACTTTGCCGAGGTGGAGTGGGCTACGCTGCGAGAGTCCAAAGCCCCCTTCGTCCCTGAGCTGGACTCGGAGACCGATGCGGGCTACTTTGATGATTTCACCAACGAGGCGGATATGGCCAAGTACAAAGAGGTCCACGACAAACAACAGGCCCTTGAAAGCATGGCAGATCGTGAAGAACAGATGAGCAAAGGTCTATTTGTCGGCTTCACTTTCCGCCATCGTAAAGCTACCACAGAGCACGGCAGCCCACGCAAGCCGATCCAGACTGACACATTCGGCACGATGCTCTAGGGCAAGTATCCCTTGTCGAGATTCAGGAGAAAATGAGTTTTTCATGCTCGAGTATTATGATTCTGCGTTCGGTGCGGCGAAGTTTGGTGGTGGATACTATACCAGGCAGCATACAGGACGCTTTGCCGCGAGAAGAGACGATTTTAGATACAGCGCGCATCTTGTTTTTGTTGTGCGTGTTGGATTAGGGAGAGGAGGGTACACTTGCGTATTCGGCATTTTGCTTCGGCGTTTTAGAGGAAAGAGAATGCGTCGCTGTGGCCATTCAGTCTCTTCTTGAGTCCTGGTCCCAACTGACCTAGAAGGGAAAACAACGAGACTGGATCATGACATAATGAAGGGGGAACACCAATCGTGTAGAACACATTGTCGGATTAAGATATTTCGTGTACTCATGAATACAGTACGTTGCTGTAGCCAACACGGCAGCCGGATTACGTCCTCGCCGAGAGCAATGCGTGTCTCGAGTTTTGCGCCATGACGAGGAGGCTTGCAGAGATCGCCCGATTTCGGCGAAGCCTCGAGTCGCTCAACTCTGCTCCGGGTAACTACGCTCTGCTCAGATGAGATTTTGGAGGAGGGGGTAAGAGACGTTGGGACGGCTTGAACGGGACGAAAGGAGAGACTAAAGGATCAAGGGGCTCACGTCTCAGCCGTTGCTCGGTATTACCGGCGCGTTGCCCATTCTATCGTATCAACTACTAACAGTAGAGCTTCGCGACGTTTCCAGCCGCGTGGATGGGTCTATGCAGACCCTCAGACCGGATGACGTTTCTCAGGGGGAGGGGTGAGCCAAGACTGAATGTACATGGTCATCTGATTGGCTGTACGACCTCGAGGCGTCCAAATCGAGAGGCTTGTCCTCGGACGTCCCCAACTTCTGACCCGGCATACGCATATGGAGGTAGCAAGTAAGATCAGAAGCTTGAGCTAATCTAATCGGCTTCTACGAACATCCCTCCTCGATCTGACGGGTTTGATATTTCTGGGCCACGCATGCCTCTTGCCTCAAGGCAAGCAAGCCGCGACTGACGACTATTGGGTGTCTTCTTCCATGGTCTGGTCTATCGTGAAAGGTAATTTTTCTGTGAGACGAGTTACTGAGTCACAGGTGAAGTGCTCTTCAACGCCATCCCCTCATACTTACACAGCGCGGGCAGCGAGCACACTACCGGTGAGCTTGCGGAAACAGACAGTGGTCACTACATTTGATGTTGTAGCAATCACCACCCAGAAGCTGGTAAGTCGAGGCTAATGCAAAGCCTAACTACGTGGCATCCCTTGTGCGACGGGCTGGCTCTCGCGGCTCCATGCGCGTCAGCCCTCTCTCTCTCCCAGCCTTCCCTCCAGGCACGATCTGCCATGTTCTATCCTCGAGTTGATCCTTCTTCTTCTTGTTCCAGGACGCGCGGCTCTACGCTACTTCTGTATGGAAGGCGTCACAGAGGCACATGAACATGGCTAACTCTTCACGCCTGCCCAAAAGAAGCGGTGGCTGAGTGACCCGATCCCAGACCATCTTTCAACTTTATCGACGGTCCCAAGTAAGGTACCTATGTATGCAAGAGATCAAACCTAAAGCAGACCGTCTAACACTCGTCAGGTGTCACACGTACCCTACGTCTCTTACCCAGCCCAGGAGGCCACCTAGGGAAACCTGACTGACGTATGTGCCCAGAAGGAGATTACGACGACCGTCCCGTCTTGTCTTTGACACGTCCTCTTGTCTCGTCGGTGTACTGTATTCGCCTCTCTGAGCCCCAGCCAATGCCTGTGCTTGGGTTTAGAGATAACATATAAGTATATGTTCGTAACGCCTTTCCCTTTTCACATCAATTCCATATCCATCCAATCCAATCACTCCTAGACAAGGCATTCGCTACTACCGAAACCGTTTCTTCGACAAGTCATACTCCAACGCTTCGAGATCTATACTCAATACCGGATACAACCGCTCTTTACACAAACAGGAGGAATGAAGACCTCAACTGTCGCTGCTGCTCTGGTTCCCTCCAGTGCAGCCCTTGAGTGGTTTGATGGCGCTCCCGCGTGTGGTGTAAGTCTTGATTACCACTACCTATACTACAACATGACTCCCTTCCCCTGAACTCTCTGTCGGCTGGGTTACACAGTCGCAACATTTCCATATATACTCACTCACACCATACACACACACACACACACACACACACACTGACATAATCACATTTCCTCCCACAATAGAGACGCTGTCTCTCCTCCGCGTGGGGCACCAACTCGGCCTCGGGCACCGTAACCAGCTGGTGGCCGGCGCAGTCCGAGTACTGCGACACGGACAAGGGCAACAGCGTGGCCGACTGCTTCAACAGCGCCTGCGCCTCGACCTCGACGGCCTTCTCGTCCTACTCCTCCCTCAGCAGCTCCCTCTGCTCCCAGTACGAGTCGTGCACCTCGGCCGGCAGCACCGGCGTCCAGACCTTGACCTACGCCGGCGGCCCGGTGACCTGGGCGGCACCGGGAGGCTGGGGCGGCAACGGCAAGGCCCGCGCCGGTGCTGGTCCCGGCGCGCCCGGCGATCCCGGAGTCGCCGCCAGCCTCAACGCGTCGCTGGGCGGGGGCGGCCAGTGGGGCGGCCCCAGCGGCTCCGACTACAGCCACTACTGGTCCGAGTGGGCGTCGGCGGCGGCGGGCAGCAAGACGTGGACGGGCGGCGCCGTCACCATCACGGGGTGCGCGTTCCAGGGCTCGCCCTGGTTCGTGGGCCCGGACTGCGGCTGGAACGAGGAGGGCGGGTTCAACGGCTGGGTCGGCTGGGGCGCCGGCTGGAGCTGGGGCCCGACCCAGACCCAGACCGTCACCGTCACCACCACCGACAGCGCCGGCCAGCAGACCACCGAGACCGGCCTGGCCACCGTCGCCCTCGCCGTCAGCGGCAGCCTGACCACGTCGACGACCCTGGGCGCCCTCGCCACGAGCACGAGCGGCAGCGGCGACGGCAACGAGAACGGCGCCGCGTCGGCGAGGCTCGGCGGGGGCGCCGAGGGCTCGGCCGTCACGCTGCTTATGGGATTCGCGCTCGGGGCCGTGGTCCTGGTTGCTGGGATGCTGTAATGACATAATAATTTGCGCCCGTCGGCATGGGGATTATCTACTTAATAATATGATTTTCTTTTGTTGTTGATAAACTTGAAAGGGAGTTTTTTGGAGTCCGTGGGTAAATTGGATTGATTTGAGATGGGGCAATGGATGAAGACCAGATTAAGTAATCACACTTACATATATACACACACACATGTATATGTATATACAATAACACACTCGCTTGGATTTGCTTTGTTTTCTCGACCTTGTATGTGTGTATATATGTATGTATGTTAGGAGGTTGGATTAAACAGCGGTAGGGAATGCTCAAGAATCGGACCGTGAATTTATCATACGTATGAGAAGAGACTATTAGGGATTTGAGGTATCTAACCTAGGATACACAAATAGTCTACCCCTTATCTTAGGTATTTTGAAAACTGGTTTCTATTTCCCATCATCTAAGCTAGCCGCTTTATGAATGACGTATATTACAAAGGTAGTCTAAGCAATATATTAAAGCGCATATATTAAAGCGCATATAAAACAGTGTTGCCCACCTGTTGGAATGGTCGCAGACAGAACCCGAGGGGTTGGACTCGGGGGCCGGGGACGTGTGTTCATGTTTCCAACTTTGGCCGGCATCACGTAAACGGGAAACACCTCATAACTCCTCGCAAGGAAAAAAAAGGGGGGGGGGGGGGGGGAGCTCCATGCCGCGGCGGGAGTACGGCGTGGTTTTGGGGGCCATCTGTCGTTCTTCCCTCTCATCTCCACCGCTGATTTAATTCATCAGCATCAGATATTGTCACGAACTCGGGGGCCTACCTAATTAAGGTATCATGAGATGACTACGGGTGTACTTGGTAGGCTACCAAGTAAAGTAGGCTATCGTGATGCCCACCGTAACCGACGAGCAGCAAGACCAAATGCAACCGCATGAAGCAAGCAAAAAGACTTTGGGTGTGCAGGTGGGACCAATTACCTAGGTATTCTATCACTCGCACGCTCCTGACTCTACGGAGTAGGTGAGTAGTCTACTCTACCACAGCCAAGTACCTACTAGTAGTGCCACTTCTATAAAAGTAGTGCGAGAGGGTTTGAAGTCAATAGATATCTAACTAACTACGTAAAGTGTGTGTACAATGCCTGCCTCTACACAACTATCCTCTAGACTATTAAATTACTCTGATGGACCTTGTTCACCCGCTAACTAGCTACCAGCCTTGGCCGTCTCTGCAGCTCTGAGCGCTGCGTTCTTCACCTTCCTAGCCGCTTCCTCTCCCTTGACCTTCCGGGCCTCTTCGGCGCCGAAGGCCTCGCGCCATTCCCGCGCCTTCCCCGGGTCGATGGGCCGGAACAAGTGCTCCCCCCTCCCGATCCTGTGGTCGCACCTGATGGAATCCGCGCGCCAGCGATCCGGGATCGGGAGGAGCGGGTCCGCGCCGAGCTGCCGGTTGATAGAGCGGGCGGTGTCGGGCATGTACGGGGCGAGCAGGGCGGCGAGCAGGTGCACGAGATTGACGGCGAGGCCGATGACGGCCGCGCACTTGGGAGGGCTCGGCCTGGAACAGGCTGCGGTCCAGCTTGTTCGACTGCAGGAAGCTGTTGCCCCGCTGGGAAATAGCGAGCACGGTGGACAAGCCGGCGCGCAGTCTCACGGCGTCGAGCTCCTGGATATAGCGCGTGAGGAGCACGGCAATGTTGTCTCGGAACCCGTCGAAGGCGGCCGCCGCCTCCTCGTGGTGGTACTCGGTCCAATCCGGCACGACGCTGTCGTAACTCGGGGAATTGATAAACTTCAAGACCCGGTTGACGAAGTTGCCGAGGTTCTTGAGCAGGCGGTTGTTGTTGTCGCTAATAAACGAGTCCCAGGTGAACTCGGTATCGCTGCCCTCTGGGCGATGGCGAGCGAGGTAGAAGCGTCAGATATCAGGAGCAACCCCGGTCTTCCGGGCCGAGTCGCCGAACACGCCGATGCCTCGAGACTTGGAGAATTTGCCGCCTTCGTACGTGAGGTATTCCGTCGCAGATAGGTGATGGAGCTTGGTCCAGTCCTCTTTGGTACCGATTTGGGTAGCGGGGAAGACGATGGAATGAAAGACGACATTATCCTTCCCGACGAACTGGTATAGCTATACGTCTCGGGGATCGCGCCACCACTTTTCCCACTGGTCGGTGTAGCACGCCGTGATGGAGATGTAGCCAATGCAGGCGTCGAACCACGGATAGATGACCTTTTGCTCGTACCCCGGCAGGGGACTCTGGTTCCCCATCGCATATCCCTCGTGATACTGCGCGGTTCCAAGCCCTCGCTCAACCAGGCCGAAGGTGTCGAAGCTGATGTTGAACCACTGGTAGATCTCGGCATGGATGACCCGGTATTTGTCACAGAGCTCCTTCGGCGTGCATCCCTCCACGAGAGCCCTGGCTTCGGCGGTCGTCCCGTATTCATCGGTTCCTGAAATGCGCATCCGCGAATCAGTCCTCTTGTCCTTGTGATGATCGACGGACGGCTACATCCTGTCCAGAAAAGGATCTATATATATATAGAGACAGAGAGAGTGTGTGTGAGTGAGGGAACTGCAGAAACGACTTACCACATATATACTTCGTACAGAGCATTGATGCCACGCGCCCTGCAGAACCTGGCAAAGATATCCGCGGAGAGCACTGACCCGATGATGTTGCCAAGGTGGGGTAAGTATGTTGTTCACGTAGGGCAGGGCGCTGGTGATGAGGATGTTCCCCTTTCCCGGCTCGGGAAGAACGGGGCCCGCGTTGTGTAAATCTTCGGCCATGTTTTCTGTGTGGAGCTCAGACTCCGCGCTCCGGGATAGACGGCGTCGTTGTGGTGGTGTCGGTCGTAGCTCATGGACTTTTTTTAAAAATGGACTTTAGAGAATCAGTTTTATAGGAATCGCGGTCTGGAATGGTGAGTCACCGTGAGTCACCGCTGTAGGCGTTGGCTGATACATGCAGCTCTACCCCCGACCACCGCCTCCCCCAACCAACAAGACAGACGATTCCTAGCATAGAGGGCACTTATAAAGTACCTAATAAGTTCATCGCCGGCCTTGTTTGTTCGGTCGAGAACCCACACGCGATCATTACTTTCACGGAGCATGTCCGGGGGGGGGGAGGGCTCCAAGTGCTGCGTCGCTTGGAGGGCGAGATTCCTTCCTGTTGAACCAGATGCCGAGTCAGCGGAGGACCGGCTGCTTCATATTGCCCACCAACTTTCTTTTACTAGGCAGCCGGGTGAATCGTGAAACCCTCTCTCGGACTTCATCGGCGGGTCGCCTTCGTTTGTTCCCCTAGTGATGTGAATCATCTCGCGCTTCTCGACGGCAAGAGGCGATGACCTGGTTCTCGGCACCGCCCACTCGAGGACGCGGCATATATTCCTACCTAGGTACCTAGGTAGTCTATGGTTACTTACGCCGAGAAGTTCCACCTTCCGCTCGAGCGAGTGGGGCATCCGAATCGGAGCTCCGTGTTGGGCGGCAGAAGCAGCTCTACCACGCATAGATAGATAAGAGGCCAGGAGAGCGGGCGATCCCTCTGGCGCCCTCCATCCAGCCTCATGGTACTATTATTAATCGTTCCGGCAAGAGGGACCTGATAGACTCTCGCGCAGCTAGCTGCTCCCTTTGCTCTTCTATATCCGCCGTATAAAAGCTATAACATAAATAATGCCTTAAAAGCCTTTTTACGCATGTAAAACCAGATAAGTATGATATATACACCCCTTCCCCCTTCCCCTATCCTCTCCTTATCCTCCAAGTAAGTACCCTTTTCATCTATCTACCTCCCATCTCCCCGTCTCCCCTGTCCACCACCACCACCACCACCACCCTCGCCGCCTCCTCCTCTCTCAAACAGCTTAACGTTACCATCGTCATAATAATCATCGTCCTCCTCTATCGGACTAAACAAGATACTCGTCCCGATCGAGCTCACCGCACTCAACGGATCTCTCTCCTCTTCTACTTCGTGATCGGCCTCCTGCATTAGTACCCGCGGATACATCGTGCCCCGCCAATTCCTCGAGTCAAACGTGTCCCCCGGCCGGATCGGCGGTAGGTACGGAAACGGCGGGATCGTCGGGGACTCCTGGTAGCTGTAATCCACCACCTGTCCCGGTCCCTGTCCCTGGCCCGTTGTTGTTGGTAGCGCCCTACTGCTGCTAGTAGTATTATTATTACTGATATTGCTATTGCTATTGCTCGAACCCAGCAGCACCAGATCCCCCGGCCTTTTCTTCTTGTCTTTGCCACCACCGCCACCACCCGGAAGGTTCAAAGGAGCCGTCGGTAGGATCCCGGGGGACCCTACGCTGCTGCTACGTCTTCTACCTGCCCACTTTCCCCCGGACGACGACGGCCGGGGCGAGGACGAGGAATAAACGACGTCCCCGTCCCGCCCGGTCGTGGAGTACGTCGGCCGCTCGCTGCCGAACATACTCTCCAAGTCGATGGTGTCGAAGGACCGCCGCGGCCGCAGTGGGGGAATCATAGTTCGGGTTCCGTTGGATGGGTGTGGTGGGTCCGTGACTACTGCGGCGCTGCCGTTGTTGTTGTTGTTGTGGCTGCTGATGAATAATATGTTTCGCTGCGGTGGCGGCGGGGGTTGAGGTGTGGCGGGAAGGGGAACCCGGGGAGGTGACGAAGGTGGACTCCGGGGGAGCAGACTCGGTCGTGTGTTGTTATTGCTTCTATTCCCGTTGTTGCTGGCTACACCTCCTCCTCCTGCTGAAGACGATGGTGGTGCTGGTGGTTGGTACGCCGTGGATAGCTTCTGTCGATGCCAGGCCCGGTCTCCTAGCGGATTGGCGATCTTGGCTGTCGAGGGCGGACTTGTGATGATGTTGCTGGTGGTCGTTGTTTGCGGTGGTGGTGGTGGTGGTGGTGGTCGCGAGGAGGATGAGGAGGAGGAACCCGCTGCTCCGGCGAGCGCCAGCCCAAGGGGATTCCGGTTCCGCGATTGCGTGCGCGTATGCGTCGGGTTGTTACTGTTGTTGTGGTTGGGTCCTCCTCCACTACCATTACCACCACCACCACTGCTCCTTCTGGGCCACTGTACACCCGAGCTCGCCCCTGCCCCTGCCCCTAATCCCATCGTCGTCGCCGCCGCACCACCCGCGCCGGCGCCGGCCGCGTAAGGACCGTGAAAGCCTATCGCCGGCCCCGCGCGGACTTCGCCCATCAGCGTGCTGTACAAGCTGTCCCTCTCGCTCGCGGCGGCCGTCGACGTCGACGAGTGAGTCGTGAGTCGCGAGTGCAGACCCGGTGCGCTGACGGCGCCGCCGCTCGCGTGCGGATAGCGTCCGCCCGATTCGAGGGCTGGTGTCGTGGGCACCAAGTCCCCCGCGAGCGTGAGTCGGATGTCCTTGTCGTGGGCGATATCGGCATTCCTATCACCACGACTGCCACCACCGCCAGCGCCGCTCACATTATGCAGATGCGTGTCGATGGGACTCAGATGATGACTCCGCCTGTTGTCCTTGCTGCCATCGTCGTTCTGATGATGATCATGCCCGTGTCGGTCCAGGATCATCTTCACATGCAGGTCCTGCCGCGCCTTCTTGCGCTTGTACTGCCGCAGACAGAGGATCACCGCGACCGCGACGATCAGGGCCCCCGACATGCTCCCCGTGATGGCGGCGATGGTCCGGGCCGGCGCCGGCGCTGGCGCGCCGCCGGGTAGGGGCGGCGGCGGCGAGTCCGGGTCGTCGAGTCGGTTGGCTGGGGCGTGCGATTTCGAGTTCGGGTCACGGGCCGCATCGTCGGTCGAGGACGCCGCTGCGGCGCTACTAGACTTGGATGCGTCGTGCGAACTTTCGGTTTTGTGGCTGCTGCTGCTGTTACTGTCGGTTGTGGGTTTCGACTCGGTTCCTGACGTCGTCGCGTCGTGGATTTTGCTTTGTCTCGGCTCGGTCGATGACGCTGCGGTCGCAGCGTCACTACCGCTCGTCGCAGTACTGCCGCTGGCGCCGGTCTTGGTGCTGTCGCTGCCGCCAGCATTCGTGTGGGAGGTGACAATAGTACCATCCTTTCCAGTAGCTCTCGCTGCTCCAGTCGCGCCCTCAGGTCCCGTCATACTTCCAGCCAGGCTTCCGCTTCCACTGCTGCTCTCAGATCCGCCGGTGTTCTCGCTCGCACCGTTACTCCCGTCTTGTTTCTTGCCATCCCCGGCGCCGTCATCTTTGTTGCCGCCACTAACGAGAGCCCCATCCGGCCCGCCTGCCCCTCTCAGGCCATACACGGCAACGGTCTCGTTTCCGCCGCAAGACATCTTCGGGTCGCCCGGACAGGGCGACTTGCAGTCGTCATCCGAAACTTTATGCGAATCGGGGGACAGCTGGGTGCCGCAGAGACACTCACTAGACTTCGATTTTAGCATGTTATACTCGGAGTAGGGGTGGCGCATGTTAACCCCCCAGCTATAGGTGACCAAGCTTGGGCTTTCCTTACCTGCCGTTCCACAACCCGACATACGGATAGTGCTCACAGTTCGTATCCGGTGGTGGCAGCCTCTCGCAGCCTGCCAAACAGGCCGGTATCGTCATGTTCTCTGGGTGCACGGCCTCGGGCACCTTGTACGTCCCCTCCGGCCCGAAAGCGTGGGCCCCTGAATCGTCGGCGCCGCCCGGCGGGCTGTAACACCCCAACAGCGTGTATGTCGGGTCCCCGGGTATCAGCGTCGGCTTGTAGGCGATCGTCGTGGTGATGGTTATGGTAGGCAAAGGCATGGTGGTCGGAGGCCCGAGGGCCAGCACCTCGGACCTGCTGACGGCCTCAACCACCTCGCATTTCGAACCGACAAAGAGCAGACCGCTCCACAGCAGAGCCTGGAGGCAGAACCGCTTCGTGTCGAAGTCTAGGAACCCGGGCGGTGGTATGTATGCTTTTGGTGACATGGTATTGTGAATATGGCGCGTGTAGCGTCGTGTGGACGAGGTAGTGCGACGGTATGTCTAGCCATCCTGTACAACTGGCCCGCGCCGCCTTGGACGCGCGCGTCCCGGTCGAGGCTTTTTGTCATGTTTTATCTCGCATTCGTCTTCCGCTGCTGGCTACTCTATGCGTATGGTGCGCCACGAGGCGGGCAGGGACAAAGCGTGGTGACTCAGTCGTCGACAAGGGCAGGACAAAGACGCGGCTCTCGAATCCGGCTTTGTGGCCGAAATCGATCAATGGACGAGGCCATGACTTGCTGAAGGGAAAGCTAAGTTAGTCGGGTTCTCTCTCTTTTGGCAGAGGCGGCAAGGACGTGGGAAGAGGGGGGCGGCGAATCGAATAGGGGTGCTAGGTCGTCGTCACGAGGCGGGAGGGCTCGACAATGAGATTCGATTCTGCATACTACGAGAAGCGAAACGGAGGAAAGACTTCATTGTGATAGTTACAAGGCAGGAATGTCAGGTAATACCCTAAGATACAAAGGCATTTGGCGTCTTATGGCGCAATGCAAGACGGGCATTGTGTGCGATAGATAAGAATAGCAACCAACGCCTATCGAGACAAGACCGCCTTTTCCCCCTCTGTCATCATGTTTTTTTCCCGCCTTACTACTGGTGATATCCCATAGTTATCATCTATGTACTCCGTAGATAATCTGTCTGTGTCTATCATTAGATACACTGCGATGCCTATCAGGAGCGCCTCTCGGGTAGTCAGTCCCCTTGGACCCTTTGTGCAGCTCCATCAAGGGTTCGGATAGGTCGAGATAAGCCGGTGGTGCCCTGGAACCGTCCGCGGTTGTCTTGCCAGCAGACAGATAACGGCGCGTGCTCCCTCTTGTTTCTTCTGGCTCTCTCTCCCCGAAGCTTGGGAAACCGAGTGCGCTGTGCACTGGTTTAGTGTCCTGTGGTGCGATCACCGGAGGGGAATTCGATATCTTTCATTTGTCGATATTTTATTAGCTGCGGCTTCTGATCCCGATCTCAGTATTTTTAGCCCCCAACAGCGACCAGCGCTGGGTCCGACAAGAGGCAAGCAAGACGTTCAAAGAACGGTCGCACACGCGTGTATGTGTGTGTGTGGCTTGCGACAGCCTTTCCGGCCGCGTTGTTTGTCCACCTGCCGCTTTCGAGCAATGAAGGATCAGGCTTCTTCGTAGGGGGGGACTCCGTAGAGATAAGAGAAATGAAAATCACATCGAGACGCCTGTCCGGCTTTTCGTATATCTTGCAGCATCTCCCAGAAGTGATCGCCTTTTTCGTCGTACAATGCCTCTCTGTCTCTCTACTTGACTCGTTCCAGAGACCGAAATTCTACGGATCCTACAGCGGACAACAACGATGACGGCCTACAAATGGAATTGAGGATGGGCTTCGCGACTGATTGGCCAATGCTCCCTCTTCCTGAATGCACTCCCACGCGGGGTACTTTATGGGTTGCAGGAATGGTTGGAGAGACTCCCGACCAGGGATGAACACTTTACCAGCCCACCCAAACGAGGAACCCGATCGATCACTAGATGAGGTCGTCCGATGAATAACTCCATCATGTTCAGCAGTGGGATGACAATGGCGTTACAATTCCAAGAGCAACAACAGGAGATGCTTCTGCTCTTTTAGTGATGATCTCACCTGGCCATCAGTCTCTCTTGAAAGGAAAAAAAGAGACCCGAGAGGCACGACGAAGGGGGATGGTGGATGACAAGAACTAATCCTACGCTCTGTCTCGTGACTACGACGCTGATGAGTCGTGCGACCCCCGCGTTTTCTTGGATCGAAGCCAAACCCGAAAGAAAAAAACGGCTGACAGACAACCAGTCTCCAAAAAAGGACCAGGTTCTTTTTTTTCCTTTTTTTGGCCGGACAGCGATCCCATGGTGAACCCCCACGTCGCCCTCATCTCGTTTCCATTGGAGGAAGCTTGGAAGCTTGGAAGCGAGCGCGTGAGAGAGAGAGAGATGGGGTGAGAGAGTGAGAGTGAGAGAGTGTATGTGTCCCGCGCGGCGAGAGAAAGAGATGAAGGGTGGAAAATGTACGCGCCGCTCGATGGGGAAATGGAGGCCGAAACTTGGGATCAGCGAACAAACCGGTCGGAGTCTCAAGAATGCAGACTTGAGAGTGAGAAAGAGTGAGAAAGAGAGACACAGTGAGAGACGACACCCTGAGGCCATCTTGGTAAAGCGTTAAATGCCGCAATGCCTGTTCGTTTCGTTGATGCATTTATTCATGGTGCGGGATGCCCCCTTGCCCTCCCTCTACGATGGTGGTGTTCTAGATCTGCTGGTCGCCGGCGTCGCCCCTTTCGTCTGGGTGTGTTTTTTCGGCATGTCCATCTCTGCTTCTTCTTCCTTGATGGCCTTCGGTAATCTTGGTGGTTGGTATTTTACGGCGTAGTGCCGGTATTCGCCCCTCACGCCCCCCTCCCCCCTCCCTCCACCCTGTGCCCTGTGTCCATCCTCCGGCTCACTCACCTTGGCCCTTTTCGTAAGCCTGCAGATGGGATGGGTCGATAGTAGATACAGCAACTCAAGAGTCAAGACGTCTGAAAGGAAGTCTCAACACTAAAAAAACTCCTGATTCATCATTAGCGGCGAAAGTGCTTGCATATGACTGGGAATAGAATATAAACCGGGTCGCCCGGCGTACGCAAAGCGGATCTATCTAGTTTGGCCGAGATCTAAGCTAGGGGGCCGTTTTACCTTGGGTGCGCAATTGGCCGGCGTACCACGCCTCGATAGGTGCTGGCCTCATAGTAGGCAAGGTAGGTTAAACGACTCTACGAAGTACTAGTAGTCGGCGCGACTTGTAACTCCATATGTAGGTAATAGCAGGCTGGCTGGCTTTGGGGAGTACCCCGAGACGCTCATTGGGGGAGAGCGGTCGCTCGGGGCTCCAGGCTTCGTGTAGTCAAGCCTCATCACCGTGGTACTCGAGCAATGGTGACGCGGGACACGACCGGGGCTCCGCGTGGTCAAGCATCATGGCGCCGTGGTTTGCTTTTAGAAAGTGGGCTTTTGAGGGTTTGAAAGACAAGGTGCTACTACCAACTGCGTTCTGCACGCATGGTAGACACCGAACGAGGGCTGGCTAGCTAGTCTACGGAGTATTCCGTCCTAGTTTTAGTGTTCCTACCTGGGTAGTGACCCGTGAAACTCATTCCGGCTTATTCTCGTGAAGCATGACCAGACAGACATCCACGATCCAACGGCCGGGAAGTGACCTGACGAATACCTAACCAACCTACCGGCCTACGCGAATATTGAGAGGCGGAGAAGGAGGAGGAGGAGGAGGAGGAGGAGGAGGAGGAGGAGGAGGAGGAGGCAAACAAGCCCGGTAATTGAGGTGGAAAACCGCCGGAAAACCTTCTGACCTTGGTCTAGCACGCACCAACAATCAAGGTTCAAATGAAGATACCCGGGAACAGTCCTGTTCAAGATTGATGTCTGCCAAGCGCAAGCGACATCAGCTTAAACCCACCGACCCCCTCTGCTGGAATGGACCATGTCCTACCCACACCACCAGAGATTCAGGGTCTTCTTCTGAAGCTTGGACAATGCGGGACCCCCGTTATTAACGAACGTTATTACGGTCGCCGTCGCAGCAAGCATCGAGGCTCTGCGCTTCTTCAATAGCCTCTCTAGTTATCCGGCCCTCGGTGCGAGGGGATCAGGAGCAGGAAGAAAGAAAAAAATAAAAGCAGGTGATTCGCAGTAATTATGACGGGCTTTCGCGTGTGTTAAGGATATACCAAATCATAGCGCCAGTACTACTGCCTTCTGAACCCGAGTCATTACAGGGCATAAGGCCAGGAACCAAACTTGAAGTCCTGCAAACCTCGCGTGATGTGAAAGTAGAGTTGAGATGGTGGAAAGCCTCGACAAATGGGCTGGTCTGCCTTTTTTGGCATGTGATGAGGCTGCACTAGACGAACTCAGTAACCAATAGTCTGACATCGAAACAACCAACCAGAGTTATGGACGTTGTCTAGAACCTCAGGGCGTCTACAGGGTGGGAGGTAGCTAGTAGTCGTTGATGGACGGCTATTCACTCTCCAGAGAGGCGCTTGCTACGATCGGTGTGTAAGATTGACGATTACGAAGTCAACCCAGTCGCATCGTGAGGCACAGAAGAGAGGGGACGGTAGATTCCTCAGGTGGACGCGTAGGCTGGTAGGTACGGAGCATCTGTAATTTATGGATGGACCTTGGGAGATGTCGACCCCAGGGCATATAACTTTACCATGATTATATTTCCCTTTCTTGCTGGAAAAATCGCAGCATCTCAATTTTATTATTAACCCGGCAAAGTAACGAGACAAGAGCTGAGTGTTGATCACCACATCTGTCCCCACCTCCCACGCGACGAACCATGGCAGCAGGGGACTCGCGGTGAAATCGAGCCAGTAAAATCATCATCTATTGTCCCCAGGCAGAGTGAATGTACTACCCTATGTATGGCGCGCTTGTGGCAGACAGGCAGCCAGGGATCGCTAAGGGTTAGGTGGCTGGAATTTTGCGTCATTGAGCTCGAAGAAAGACGGGAAAAAGATAGCCGGCCGGCGCAGAAGAGCTATGTAATAAGTTATTACTGATGAAATATTTCCTAGAAACCGCAAGGCTGAATGAAGATCCCAGTGATATTCAATGTTTTATCGGAGATGAAACCTTAAGAAGGCTGGAATATGGAAAGAATCGTCGAAAGGAGATATGCCGGACGTGCATTGCCGGCCGGCCAGGCCGTTCACAATACTCTAGGTATGTCTCTCTTTCTCGTCTGCATCGTCTTTGCCTGGGTAGGAAGGGAGGGAGGGAGGAAAATGGTTTGATTTTAATAAACTTCTCCGCTGCCGCGCGCGCATCACGCACGAGCGTCTTCCCAAGATAATAACCCTGGTGATGGGTGGTGGTGGTGGGTGTCATGCTGTAATTATTCCCGATCCGATCTCTCGACGTGCGTGTGTACACGCCATCCATCTTTCCAAGGTTGGTAGGGGTCAACTCTTGAACCGTGAGCACTGGTAACAATTAAGTACCACATTATTGACTCTTTTAGATCAGCATCCTCTTCATTGATGATCACAAGCGCCGCTCTCTCAGCACCCAGCATCAGTTGGCCATTTCGCTCCTCAAAATAAAAAATTGTAACACCCAGTCCTCTCGCAAGTCCAGACTGACGGGCCAGAACGCGACGTTTTGGTCATACCCCATTCTCGTGCGTACGCCGCGCTCTTGCAGAAGCGTTCGAGGGTAGTACCTAGGTAGATATATGAGTGTGGGGGTCCAGCAACCATCATCTTCCCTGCATGGAAGAACCCCCTGACCCTGGTCTCTCGACTAGATCCTGGTCCTATTCTGTGGGTGGCCTGGCTGGGGGGCTCTCAATGTATCCTGTACTTGATCGGTACCGACTGTGAAATGGGACTGGAGGGGGCAGTTAAGCTACTCTTACCACCACTCACTGACAGACCGACAGTGGACCAACACGCAGGTGAAAACCCCCTCTCTCTTCTTCACCACAACAGTCGACGAAAGGTAGAAGGATGAACCCCGTCGTGCAGTAAATAAGTCAATAGAGCGACAAGCAGCATGACATCTCGTTAGAACTCTTTATATATCACGGTAATACCCCCCCGCTTCATTGAAAAATACATAATACGAAGTAGGCGGAGGAAGATATTACGTGGACACTGTCGCGGGGAGGAGAGGATCCCGCGCAGCCGCGTTTCCTCGGCCGCCGCCGCCGCCGGTCAATTCCAAGGTTCTTTGGTGTTTTTTTTTTTAATCCCATGATGGATCCCACCTCCTACAATATCCGCCACTTGCCTCTCTGGATTTTAGTCGCATGAAGACGCCGCCGTCGCGATCCAACGAGTTCGGCGATCCCCCTTCAGCTCTCTCCTCTTTGGTCAGTGATGGAGGGGGAGGGAGAGGGAGAGGGAGAGAGAGAGAGAGAGAGCCAGAAAGAGAGAGAGGGAGGGAGGGAGAGGAAGAAAAGTCAACGACGCACTGGCGACGGATCCAGCTACGCGGAACATGTCACGGTTAGTTAGGCTAGTAGTCACGGCAAACATGAGCTAGAAACTCCCGAGGTCTGCCCTGGCGTGTCCCGCTACATACTTAAAGTACCTATTCACGCCCAATTTGGTCCTTAAGGGGATAGGAACAGAACAGATGGGTTAAGCAAGTGATGATAGAGAGAATAATAATCGAGTCAGCGCGCGTAATGGGCGTTTTTAGCCTGTGGTTAGTAGTTTGAACTTTGAAGCTGCTTGCTGCTGCTCAAGGGCGGCATGGGTATCAACGGTTTAACAAATGAAAAGGCATCTCACTCCCCCCCTGGTGCACGCGCGGGATGCCGAGCGTTTTCTGTACCGTGTGAGCCGCGTCCCGGGCTAATAGGTTGGCAATACGATGCCGGGGCGGGGAGAAGACTGTCTGCGAAGCCATATAGCACCCCTGAATAATGTCGTTTGGATGCAAAGAGCAGAAGCGGCCGACGCAAGTGTCATGAAAGTGTGCATGAGTAAGAAAAAGGCCTCTAATTTTTTGGCTCCCGACCCAGAAACTATTGAACCGCGCCGCCATGGTCGGTCCCGTCGGGTCCCTTAAGTTGGTAGTTTTGTCGACACAGGGCACTGACTTTTTAAGCCAGGAAAATGAAAGAACCGATGCTTTGCTGTTTGTTGCTTAAAAGTCCTCCCGGTCTTTTGTCTCTTCCGACCGACTACACCTATCCAGCATTCCGAGCCACGCTGCCGACGGCGATCTACGCAAGGGATCAACGACGCTGGATGACCTCGTACGGTGAATGATCATCCCGCTAGAGAAGACAAAAAAACATGTCACCGATGATGAGCTGCCCCTTGCATCGCGACCTCCGGACAATGGGGACGGTTATTACAATTAGGTAGGTTGCTATTCGTAGAATCCTACAAAACCTCGCCGACCATCTCGTGACACCACCAACTCGAAGGGACTTTAGAGCACCACCATGACGGAGCCAGCAGTGTGAGAACTATTTTAGCAGGTAGGAACAGATCCAGCCAACCACATGAGATAATGCGTACAATTGCAGCCTCAGAACGGTTCCCCCATAGCCCTTGACGAGAGAGAACCATCGCCACACCACAAGACTCGCCAGCCGGAGTCGGCTTGGGAGGTCAGGTAGGCTGGTAGGTTAGGTCGGATGCGCTAATGTCGCCCATCCAATGGTATCTGTCCGGGGTCTCTGGACCCAAGGAGGCGGCAGGCAGTTCTCGGTTACACCTCTGAGAGGTATTGGATACCTGAAGAGTCCTAACTAGGTACTTTTCTTCAACCTCATCGGTTCCCCATCTCCATTGATCCCGTCCAACATTTTCGGAGTCACTTCTCTCCCTCATTCCCTGATCCCGCATCGATATGTGTATAATTAGAGCCTCAGCAAAAGAGAAACACGGGAATCCCCGTCTGTCTGGTCCCTTGTTACCAACTCTAGTATCATTAGCAACGCGGAGCAGGTTGGTTCATTCACGATTCGTACTCTGGGCATAGTTTATTGTACCAATGCTCCCTCATTACTCGCGTCGTCATCGCGGCTCCCTTCCCCACCCGGACCGAGCCAGATGGAGATGGACGGTATTTACTGATATTCTAGCATTAAATCACACATATTTATTTCAAACGCCGTTGGAATCCGGGGGGTAGATAGAGACAGACAGAGAGAGAGACAGGCACAGGGAGACGCAAGCCACGAAAGCCAAGGAAGCAAGCAAGCAAGCGAGCAACCAGCAGTGGTGGTCCGGCTTCGGCCCCAGTCATCGGAGGGAAACCTTAAGATCACATGAGAAGCACATCGGATGAATAGTCCCACAGAGTTTTGCTCTTCCCTACAGACGAGACGAGGCCCAAACAAGTATTCGGAAGTAGATGTGACGATAACTTTGAATCTGTCGCAAACTCGAATGGGGGAGAGAGAGACGGAGAGAGAAAGAGAGAGAGAGACGAGAACAAGATCCTATCCCACACAAGAGACATGGAGATATTTCCGTTACAACTTACGACTTACAAACCCCCACTAGGCTACCTAGAGGGTAATAATCAATTTCGCTGCAGATCCACATCTTCGCAAGCTTCGCTTCGGCTGTAAAGCAGCTTTTCTGGTGGTCAACCTTCCCTATTATCCTCTTGTTGGTCTCTCTCATCGATAGTTTTCAAGGTACTTCGTATCTAGGTACTACCTATATTAGAAGAATTTCTCAGCCCCAATTGTAAATAGTTTCAAATGAGTAAGTTTTGAGAGAAGTTGAGTTACTTCAAGCCCATAACTTCAGTGTTTCTTCTCATGCTGTCTGGCTGTTTAAGGTTGATGGATTCTCGTGGCGATTGAATACTTTCTGGCAGGGCGTTCGGTGGAGTCGCAGAAAGAGGGGCTGAGGGCAGGACGGAGGCCGGAGTGGGTACATGGTACAAGGTACTTACACCATGGAGGCATTGAATGCATGTAGCTGGTCTAGTGCCATCTCTCTCCTCTTTTTTTCCTCCTCTCTGCTTCTTGTCATCTTGTCCTCCTCTGCAATTCTCAAAACACCTCCACCACGGAGAACACATCCTTGTCGTTCAAGGGTCCCCAAGTAGAGCCGAGGGCACCTTCAAGCTACTTGATTCGTCCCTCGCTCGACGTTTTGCTGGGGCTTATGAACGCATGGCATCCATCTTCTGGGACTCCAGCCTGCCCAGCCTGCACACACCCACGTACCGAGGAACATACCTAGGCTTACCTAGACACCCTCCAGGGCTACTAGCAGTCTACCGTTACCTACCTAGGTACCTACTACCTAGTAGAGGTACGCACTAAAGTACAGGCTCAGGAGACAGAGAGACAGCGAGACAGACAGACAGTCAGTCAGTCAGTCAGTCAGTCAGTCGGTCATCAGTACCATTCAATCGTCTTGGTTGCTCGCTTGCTATCCATGGATGCTTGCTTGCTCACTACCTAGCAGCCTACCCCTACTACCTATACCTACATGTATGTGCATGTATTCAACTCGTCACCACCAGACAGACACCACTCGCCGCCCATCTTCGACTTGACTGCCGCGCTTCAAGTTGGGCCTTTCCTCCAACTGTAATGAGTAACCAGCTCTCCCTGGAGCTGTGGTTGTGCCATTATATTTTCTTGTCTCATTCGGTTACCTCTGTACCGGCGCACTCACTTCCGGCAGTTCCATGTCACAAGCGCAAGTTTTAAGAAGGAAAAAAAAATTCAAACTCTAACTAGCAAGTGAAATATTCTGGCCTGTATAAGAGGCGGACGGACGGACAGGCAGACAGACAGACAAACACACAAACAGACAGCAGTGGGTGCGGCAGCAGTGCAGCGCATCGTTTTCTGCACGAGCGGCTTCTCAGCCGAACGAACCTTGGGACGTGGGGAAAACCATCCACCATCAGTTTGAACCTGTAATACGAGACGGAAAGCGTCTCTCTCCTCCCCCCGACTTTCGCAGCCATCAACCTAGGTATCAGCAGCAGACACGGACTGAGAGAACCGAGCTTCTAGCTTATCCTCTTGATTTCTCCTCTTTGTACCACCATGGCCGCGACCACAGCATCTCCGATAACGATCGCGAGCCCAACAGACACGATGAATCCCACAGCGACGGAGCACGACTTCCGCTTCCCGAGGAGGCCCTTCGACGATACTCATGCTCCATCATCATCATCACCCCGCGATCACAAAGACGGGAGTAGCAATGACACCAGCAGTAACCAGCACAGTCACACCAGCCCTGGCGATTTGCGCATGCACGAACTCAACCTGGATCTGGCCCATCCAGACAACTCCGGCACCACCGCCGCCGCACCTTTCGATCTCTTAAGGACGTCAATCTTCCCCAACCTGCAGAATGCCATGTCGGGGACGAACGAGACGCTCGAGCAGATGCGACAGAAGGATCCGATCGCCACACAGATATGGAAGTTCTTCAGCAAGACGAAGCAGAACCTGCCAAGCCAGGAGCGTATGGAGAACCTCACCTGGCGCATGATGCATGTCGACATGCGGAAACAAAAGCAGGAGGGAAACGCTGGGTGAGTTGCGACGAACATACACTCCATGGCTGCGTGCGTTGTGCGTTTGCATGCGCGTCACGATTTCTAACCATCTTCATTGCCTCGTAGTAGTGTCGCTGCCCGTCCAGTCGGGAATCATAACAGGACCAATGCTCCCAGCGGTATTGCGCAACTGAGGCAAACGTCGGACCAAAACCTCTCACAGGCAGATCCCATGAACTTAGATGAATTCATTTTTACAGAGAATGCGGCGCCCGCGGTTGGATTGACGACCTCGCCTGAGGTGGTCAAGCATGAGGGGGAGAGATCGACTGCTGCTCAGCATACAACCGCTACCGCCGCCGCGATCCCGATCAAATCACGCAAGACCTCCTCACAGCAGCAGCACTTTGTTCCTCAATCCGTGCCTGTGCCGCCTCACCAAAGAAATCAGGACGAGTTTGGTTACGTGACCCGACATCATCGCAAGACGAGTATTGATGAGAGACATGTAAGTGACGACAATCCGATTATTGCCTGCCGGGGCCGAATCCTGGCTGCGGCATATGCTAGAATGCTTGTATGCTTGCCTGTTTGCTGCTTCCAGGTTGGCGCTCCAGGGCTGGCTCGCCATTGTATCTTTTTTTTTCTCACTTACCCTGATACGTCCACCGCCCATCCCACGCCCACGCACACCCACGTTATCTCGAGCTGCGGAGACTATGTACATATTGATAGATAAACTAACGAAACCCCCCCTAGACACGCAACCTGAAGCGCCCTGCCGATTTCTCTCCTCATGTTTCCGCTCTCAATAGCAACTCTGTTGCTAATGAGTTGGATGCTGACTCGGATCTGAATGAATACTCGTTGGACAATCATACTAACACCCACGGCGCATCCCATATGCCTCATCATCCCGGCGTTCCCTTTCCACTTGACACCTTCCAGATGGAGAATGACCCCATCATCACCTCAGCGGGTCCTCTCCAGCAGAACTTCTCGTTCTCGCCATCGACGTCGCCCATGGTCCCTCATGGCCCCTTCTCTAATATGTACAACCACCCCGGCGCCGCCCCGGGCTCGCTGAATCGCTCCGACTACTATTCACCACCCGGATCCGCCTATCAATCAGCCGTTTCCACACCGCACCCCATGGCCGAGGGCGACAGCATGTTCTTCAATTCGATGGATATGCGACATCAAGGGGCGCAGGGTTTCCGACAGGGTCCGGGCCCCATGGGCAATCAATTGAACCAGCAGCAGTTCATGTACCATCACAACGGAAACTCCATGTTCCCACCGTCTACCACGGGAGCCGATTCGATGAGCACCTTTGCGCCAACTCATAATTTCGGCCATGTAGATCCTAGCCAGGTTTTCCAATCCGAGCATCCGGTGCGCTCGCCAGGCATCATGGGTCACGAAAACATGTTTAACTTTGGGGCGGATTCCGACAACGAAGACGACGAGGGAGGTGCCTTCGCGGATCGGAATATGGGTCTACATCAAGGTTTCTCGCCAGCCGAAGATGCTGGTATGGAAATGGGTACCGCGAACCCTCTGGGGTGGGATGCGACGCTACCAGGGCAGTTTAGCACGCAGGCCGCCCGGTATCCTGGCGGGCCACCTCGAAAGCAGGTAACGATCGGAGGCACAACGACCGACTATGTTGATTCTGGGGACTGGCCAGACGGATCAGGAAGCCTAGCGCGGTCTCAGTCGTTCCGAGCGTCTGGCGACAGGCGCCAGAAGATACCCCGTACGTCGTCCACTCCGATGGGTGGCCGAGGCAACCCGTTCGAGAGACTCGCACAGTCGAATCCGAACTCTCCGCCACCAGATGCGTCAGGGAGCATGTCTGGCTTCTCCTCGGTCGCGCCTAGCAGACCCGCCTCCCCTCCCGGCTCTAAGCACGGGTCGGCAAGTAATCTGCAGGCTGCCGCGGGGAGCCAAGGGGACGGTAACGCTCCTACGACCTGTACGAATTGCTTCACACAAACGACACCGCTGTGGCGACGCAATCCCGAGGGTCAGCCTCTTTGCAACGCCTGTGGCCTGTTCCTCAAACTCCACGGGGTTGTGCGGCCGTTGAGTCTTAAAACTGATGTCATCAAGAAGCGCAACCGCGGTTCAGGTTCGAGCTTACCAATCGGTGGAACAAGCACTAGGTCGAAGAAGAGCGCCAATAGCGCATCAGGTACCACGTCTGGGCCTGCATCGCGGAAGAACTCGACATTGACGATCTCGGCACCGAATAATGCAGCCCAGGCAAGCACTCCGCCATCGGCGAACACAGCTGGAAGTGTCCACGAGGGAGAGAGCCCAGCTAGCGCCGCTGGGTCTGGCGGTAACACCGCAGGGAGCACACCAACGAGCTACGCAGGCTCTGCTTCGGGCACCGTCGGGGGCAAAGGTGTCATACCGATCGCATCGGCTCCCCCAAAGAAGACCCCTGGACCTGGTGCATCCTCGGTTCCCCGAAATATCACGTCATCCGGCTCTTCGAAACGTCAGCGACGTAATAGTAAGAGTATAGGACCGAACGAGACTGGAGGAATGGAGGTCGACAGCCCCGAGAACTCGACGGGCTCTAATGAAGCAGCTCGGTCTGTCGGTTCTTCCAACGGATTTATGAGTATGTCGAATCCTGGAAATCTGGGGCTTGCCAATGGTTTTGGAATGACTCAGAGACCCATGATGGGCGGCGTCGGCGGCGGCGGCGGTATACCTGGAGGTCCTCCTAACGGGATGATGAACAACGGTGCTGCGGCAGGGCCTCAAGAGTGGGAATGGTTGACGATGAGTCTTTGAACAAAGTATGACGCAAACGACACAGCACACCTAGCGGCGGCGACCGGCGAATACATTTATACGCCTCTTCTCTCTTGTTATATTGTCACGGGTACGGGCGCTCTTTTAACGATACCTAGGGGGTTTGGGCTAGAAATTCCTTTTCCAACGCTTATCTTGTCGCATGTTTGAACTCAATATACCATCGGAACGGGGAAGGGAGGCTTTATATGATTTATATCTTTTTTTTGTTTTCTCCAGCATGGCATGCATGGCATTTGTTGATTTTTATCTTCTTTCCTGGAACGAGAGAAAGGGCGAGAATGAGGAAGAGGAGAATGAGAGGTCCTGCTTCTCTATATTTGTTCTTGTCACATTTGCCAAGCTAGAAAGACAGATATCAAATGATATATGGAGGTGGGACATTGGCGGCTTCTTTGTTTAGTTGTTCAGTTGTTTAGTTGTTCAGTTGTTTAGTTGTTCAGTTGTTTAGTTGTTCAGTTGTTTAGTTGTTGTTATTGTTGTTTCTCTTGTATTCTCTTCTTCCTTCCTTACCCCCTTCCCCATGACTTGAAGGGGTTTAGTTAAGGGGGGAGGGGAAGAGGGAGGAGAGGGGGGAAGGGGGGAAGAGGGAAGAGATGGGAGAGATAGACAGATGAACCAATCAACTCTTCATGCAATCAATGGAATAAATACTATTGTGCCCTTTTTTTTTTCTTTTGCTCTCTCTCTCTCTCGAGATATACCAATGTTGCTTGCTCTCTCACCGACTGACTTGCCTACCGGCTTTTTTGTCACCCCTTGTTTTTCGTGTAGACTATAGGTACGTTTATATGGGCCATATGGGAGGGGGGGGGGATGGAACGAACGGTAATTAATGATGAGTTGAGGAAGGGGAAGGGGAAGGGGAAGGGGAAGGAAGGGAGTGAAAGAGGGAGGGAGAGATACATAGAGGGGGGGGGACAAATCAAGAGTTTTCCCAATATATTGATTGATATTGTTGAGCGATTAGCCCAGAGAGAAAGAGAGAGGGAGGGAGAGGGAGATGTATCTATCTATCTACCTACCTACCTTAGGTACTTAATAGGTATATCGCGTGTATAACTTACCTATGGGGAGTTTCCGTCCCCCCCCTTGCTTTAATTTAGATTTGAACTTGTATTAAATTAGATAAATATAAACGATTGCTTGGGTAGACAAACCAGTTAGGTAGGTGACTTCTTTTGTTTTTTATTCTAATAATGATAATGATAATGAGAGATATTATAAGGAATTGGGATATGTTGCTGCTGCTGGGGCTGCTGCTGCTGCTGTTGACTTGGTAGGTAGGTAGATAGCTAGGTAGAAGGTAAGATAAGATAGTAGTGGTGATATAGTGTATATATATGTGTGTGTGTGTGTGTGTTCTATTTATCTGTTGATTCATGGAGGGTATTTACTATGGAAAGGGAGAGATGGGGGGAAAAGAAGAGGAAGAGGAAGAGGAAGAGGAAGAAAAATAACACTTTACTTGTGACTTTAGGTGAGTGAGTTAGTGAGTAAGTGAGTGTTTTTACTCTTAATAGTACTAATAGTAATGCGGCTGCGGTTCATGGCAGTGGCAGGGAGATTTTGATAGGTAGTGGTGATGGTCGTAGTGTTGGGTTTATGTATATATATATATGTATACGCGACGTTGATGTTGTGTGTGGTCTTGGTCTTGGTATTGATCTGGAGGCAGGCAGGCGGTCGAGGTGTAAGATAGATAGATGTGAGTATGGTATGGTATGAGTGTTTTGGAGGGGGGGGGGGGGGGGGGGGGGGCGGAGGAGAAGGGGTTGAAGGGGAAAGGGGGTAAAAGGGGCGAAAGGGGGCGGGGGGAATGTATTCATATAAGAAGGCAAGGGGGGTGGGGGATGACTGGGTATGTATAAAGGCGTTTCACTGTGCTATAGGAAAGGAGAGAAGAGAATAAAAAAAGAAAAACTATTGAAACGGGAGGGGGATGAAGAGAAATAAGGTGGAGGAGAGGGAGGGGCCAGGTAGGGGAAACTTTCGCGCTATATTGATTAACATCATCTAGCTATTGCAAAGACAGGCATGTGAGAAAAGGGGAAGGCAAGAGAAAAAGAAAGAAAAAACGAGAGAAAAGGGGGAACGAAAGAGGAATAAATTGGCTGATGGGAATCTGGATACCATCTAGTTTGATAGATAGATAGATATATGAATGGTTAGGTCCATCTATGGCTGCTCGCTGTTGCTGTTATCGTTGCTGGGTTGAAGGGAAAAGGGGGGAAGAAGAAGGGGAAAATGATGGACGTGGGAACGAAAAACTAGGAGAAGGAGAAGAAAAGGAAAGAAAGAAAACGATAAAGCGAAAGGGGGTGGAAAGAGATACTGAAAAATATCATGCCGTTGGTTCAACGGGGTGAGGAGGGAAGGGAAGGGTAGGTAAGTATGTGAGATTATGTGGATGGATGGATGAGCGAAGTGAAGAAAGGGGGGCTTGATGGATTAGCCAGAGCAACTCTCGGTTCTGTCTCTCTCCTGTCTCTTTTTCTCTCGTCTCAATTATACATATATATCTATCTGTTAGTGTATATCAGAACAACTGCGAGAAAGCCCCAAACCGAGAAGCTGAATGACGGGTGGATGGGATGGGTGGCTCAGGCCCATTATGTTGTTTTATGCTTGGTAATGCGTAAGAAAAACATGGGGAGCGGGAACCATGGCTTTCGTAGGTAGGTGTGTGGGTGCATGTGTATATATGAAGAAAAAGGAGGGAAAAAGAGGGGGGGGGTAAATAGGTCGAGGAGGAGAAGGGATGAGGGAGAAAGAAGGGCTGGGCCGGATGGATGTCTCTGATATGATGTCTATATGTAAGCGTCTATGAGAGAAAAAAAGAGAAAGGGAAATGCTAACCGTTCCCGCGACCTGATCGTTGGTGTGTAACGCCCTCTTCGAAGGTTTATTCTTTCGCTTTCTAAAGGAGAGAGCAGGTAGATAGATAGGTTGTCTTGAATGCGGATAGGGGGTTGGGCCTAGGGGGGGGAGGGGACTTGGGCGTGTGCGTATGGTTCTTACCTACCTGGATCAAGTACATAAAGACGACCATCAGCTCAGTCGCTTTCTACGGATTTTTTCTACTCCTTATCAATATGGAGGTAGGTCTCTTCAAGCCATCATCAGTATGAAGCGAGTGAGGAGACCCTTCAATATTTTTCGCTGTACAGCGGGAAATCCATTCCATTGGGAATCTAGTCGTTGATCCAAGGGATCTTCGAGTCATCCGTCATAACTAGACTAGACGTAAGTTCAAGTTGCTACATTCTGGCAAGTGCCCGAGCGTGAACGTCCTCCTTTTGGTGATATGATGTGAGCAAAAAATTCATACGCAAGGCGACCCAAGAGCAGCGAACCAGCTTACTGATCATCCATCCACTGACCTCGACTCCCCTGCCATTCCGGCCTGTGAGTTTGATTTCAGGCTATGAGGCTTGCTGGCTCGGGCAAACGCCCTGCTCGAGGTGGGTAAGGTATCTATGAAATCTCGATAGCGGTATTTAGAGAAAAAAAAAAAACCCTTTAACTCGTAAGTCAGGAGAGAACCCTACGTTTCATTACCCCTGAATTTTCTGCACACCCAGCTCAGGGTTAGCTGGGTAAGACTGCTCTGAATCCTAGCCGGCTGCCTGGATTCTTGGATGACTGATGACATACGTCACGTAGGTCCATGGGCTGTCTGGACGGGATCCAGGCAGTGTTGCCTGATCATGACATTGGCTTCTATTTTATGTCGGGACGGTGTGGGATACCACGAAGCAAACCGTGCAGGGACGTAAAAATAGGAGCATAGGACCGGCACGGACATGTTCGGGAGGATAACGTGGGTGGAAAATTCGATTCTCAGACATGCCGCAATGTACTGCCCTTGCATATCTATTAACATAGCCGTATACCTCGTGGATTTTCCTGAAATAGGGACTACGCGTAAGCCGACCAGTCAATCTACGTGGAGATGACCGTTCTTGACGTGCACGATTTCGATATGGGCGAGGATCTTGTGATCCAAGAAGGCGTTACAATCATCCTAGCATAGAGCTGTCATTGGTAAACTGATTGAGGGATCCGAGGTATTCACGAATGGATCCAGATCCGAAACATCTTGGACAGACAGCACAATCACACCAAAAGCACCGAGAAAACCACCGCGAGTTGCAGAGAATAGTATCTTCATTCCCTGATATTTTCCTGCCATGCGAGGCAGTATCTGTATAGATACAGACCAGAGGCTCGAGGATTATGACCAAGCCCGAAAGATGCCGCCGTGTGACTCCCGAATGACGACGATGTAAAGGCAGACGTTTTCCTAACCATGATCTCGTTTCCATCCTACTTCCTGACGTAGAGCAGGTGATGCTTGTCGGCCTTGCGCAATAGAGGTGGACGCTCAGAGCTTCGTACTGCAGGGTATCCACTCGTCCATCGCCTTCCAAATCCTCCCGCGCATGACCTCGGCTGCTCTCAAATTGACGGATAGTTCATGGCGTTTATGAGCCGGGGTTGGGGTTCATCTATATACGTGTCAACATTTCCTGGCCACTAGGACGACTATTGCTGATATTGATGATGTTGATAGAAGCTTACCTTTCTCTTGCCACCGGTCAGAGTAACGTTGATGAATCGCTTGGTGTATGTGAGTCTCTTCTTGGCGCGGCCCTTGGGAGTCTTGGGCTTCTCTTGCTTCTCAACCTGTATTGTATTCGAACATTAGCCCCGAAGCCTGGAAAAGGATGCATCTTTTCGACGTAAAGTGAGTTCGTCCATAACGAGGAAAAGCGGAGTCGTGAATTGTCGGTGGGAAAGTGTTGTTGGGATGTCGTGATGAGGTTCGGCGGAAAAATCGCGTGGCAAATTGCTGAGACAAAATTTTCCTCCTCCATGTCATGGTGGCTTCGGCATCTCTCCCCTCCACGATCTGCGACGGGTTTTCGCTCGACGACAATTTTCTCTTGGTAATCTGGCGGTCGCTCATGTAGGGAATCGCGAAAAAGGAATAATCAACTAACCTTGGGGGTCTCTGTTTCGAGCAGTCAGCATCTCGGTTTCGGTGCGCATTACACGGTTGCGGGAGAGTACTTACGAGACTTGACCTTTCCGGCACGAGCGAGGGATCCGTGAACTTTACCCATCTTGATGAGTTTGTGATGTGTACTTGTCGATGTCGATGTTGATGTGATCGATCGATGGATTGACAGCGGTTCGTTGTTGCGGTTTGGCTGAGTGCGCAGAATGGGGCGAGCAGAAGTTCTTTGACTAGGATGGAGTGGAGGAGTCACAGATTCGCCAAAATCTCCTTAAACAGCTGGCCGAGGGTTTGGGACCTGGGTCATGTGATAAGAGACCCCGCTAAAAATGAATGCTCAAAACATCTCAAAACATCGCAAGTGGGGATAAGTCGGTTGATGTTCGGCGAAGTTAAGTTCAAGCAGTCCACCAACTGTCGCCAGCTGGCTGCTCGTGCCACCAACTTCATCACTTTGCCATCGGGCATTTCTACCTCCGCGACTGCCTCGGTGCAAATCAAACACCAATTGGTCCGCGCTAGTCCACATACGGCAACACACCAGATCCAACCAGACTGGGCGCGTGATTCGCTGCAGTCGTATCACCTGCAGCATTTCATTCCAGGGTCGGATATCCGCTCTCACCTCTGTCGTTTGAGCGCGGTTGGCGACTTCTTCAATGTTATCAACTCGACAACTCATACACATCATACATTGACATTTCATCCCTCATAATCATCGCCCTATTGTGCGTATTGCTTGCTTTAACTTGCTGTGCTTTGTAATTCACTGTGCTACCGTCTTGCTGTGCGAGTCTCTTTCCCTTCTATCAGCCCGAATACCTGATACCCCTCCAACTACTGTACATCTAAGTTCGCCACCATGAGGCTCTTCGGCAGTCTACCACTCTTTTTCACGGTCGCCGCCCATCACTGCACGGCCGAGCCCGCATCTGCTTCAGAACCCCAGTACATCTTTACCAACCCTCCAGAATCTCAGTCGGGATACCGCATTCCTACCTCCTATGAGTCTGCCGTCCTCGGCCGCCGCATCCTGGCGCTGTCTCCACTCGGCACCCTGGCCACCGTATTCCCGGGCTCGTCCGACGGTCTCTCGGCCCAGGAGAACCGCCCGGATGGCTTGGGGGGAATGCCTCATGCCCTGATGGAGTACGTGGCCGACTGTGAGGACCAGGGCGATCCTACCTTCCTCGCTATTAACATCGAGACCTCTTTTAAGAACGTCCGGGACGGCTCCAACATAAGCCTGTCTCAGCAGTGGACACCCCCTTATCCCCCTGATAAGCGCATCAAGTCGGTGCCCTCGTTTCTCGAACGGATGTTCGGATGGGGCTCTGATGACGCTGATGAGCCGAGGGACACCGTGCCCTACAGCGCGGCTAACCTGCCCCGCTTCAGCCTGCTGGGCTACATCGAGAAGATTGACTCCATGTCCACCAAGGCCTTGTCCTCGTGCTTCGTGAACAAGCACCCTGATGCCAAGTACTGGCTTCCCGGAAATAAGATCCACGAGTCCGAATTCGTGAGGCTGGTCGTCACCCAAGTTTACTGGGTTGGCGGTTTCGGCGACAGGGCTTATATCGGCTGGATCCCCGTGGAAGAGTGGAAGAATGTTACCAAGGCGGAGTGGGAGGATGTGCGGCTTCCTGGCGAGAAGAAGGGCTGGAAGGAGTGGAGTGTTTTGAATATGGAGCTGTGAGGTCTCAAATGGGTATGTGGTCTTGGGAAGATGCGTATGTCTTTTTTAAGAACGATGAGTCGCGACCCAATGTGTGCGAATTGGCATATTAATGAGGAATCATGGACGATTGGAAGCGGAATACATGGGTAGGGAGGGGGGCAGCCGGCCTGTCATCATGTTTCCAGGTGTGTATCGTGGTGATTGTCGATCTTATTTTCGACCCAAGACGAGAGACCGAGGCAACATGGAGGTCCAGAGAGAGCCTAGACCATTAAACAAATTCATGAACCAAATAACCAAGCCAGCCCGCATCCAACGCGAATATCCAAAACATGAAACAAAGTACACGCACGCAAAACTCCCCAGCCGAATAGATAGCCCCTCCCCGCGACTACTCATCCGTGATATGCACAACATCCAGGCTCAGAATCGGCGCGTACACCGCCGACTCTTCATCCTTATTATCATCATCATTTCCCTCATGTCGGCCACCAACGCGACGACGACGACGACCAACAGCCCCTATCCTAGTTTTATTTCCTCCTTCTCCTCCTTCTCCTACTTCTCCTCCATCTCTTTCCCTACCACCATCACCACCACGATGCTCCCCGACTCGTAACTTCATCTTCTCCTGCTGCTGCTCCTTCTCACGGCCGCCGCCGCTATGATGTTGAAGTCTACTAAGCCCCTCGTACAGCGCCGTATGCTTCTGCTGCCAGGGATCCGCGGCCCAGCGGTTGGGGACGTCGAAGTGCCGGAGTAAGGCGGTGATGGCGGTGCCGAGGCCGGCGATGACGAGGAAGAAGAAGATGGTGAGGAGGAGATAGAGGGTGGGACGACGCATTTTTTTTTTTTCTTTTTTTTTTTTGGATGAGGTTTTTAGAAGTTCCTAAGCTTGTGGTTCTGGTGTTTGGTTGATGCGTTGATGAGCTGGGTGGTTGACTGGTTGGATATGTAGGAGGGTCTTTGAACGGGTGTTTGGGATATCTTTTCTTCTCTTTTTTTGGTTCGAAGACGGTATATTTTATTCCGGAAGTATGAGAGAAGATGGAAAGAAGGAAGAAATAAATAAATAAAGCTTTCCAGTGAGTGGTTTCGTGGTTTGAAATTGTGCTTGTAGAAGAATGGGTGTTTCCTTGTGCGTGACTTGACTTTTGACAGGGCAAAGAAGGACGGACAGATAGACAGACAGATTTACGAGCAGAATAAGAATGGCTACCGGGGGAAGTGAGTGAGTATCCTTTTATATGTGTTTACGGCGCGCCACATAGCCTGGCGTCGAGGACGGAAAAAAGACTTTACTTTGTAGAGGAATAACGTGCTCAGTATGAAGGGGCTAGGCGTGGATGCTTGATTATGATACGTCCACATAGGGGTGATAAGCTCAGGGAATAGAGCCTAGATGGCGAAAAAAAAAAGAATAAAAAAATGTGGTGGTATAATCACATGGAGGGTTTGTAAAAGCTTCTCTAGTTGGTGGATATTCCTCATAAATCTCTTTGTACATTTGCCCTCGAGTTTCTTTCGGTTCAGCCACTTGCTCCCGAGGAAAAGCTTAATATATGTAGCGAGGGAGATCGTCCCGCATGGCACAGAATGATGGCTTTTAGTGAGTGCGAGTGGCTGATGGTTTCATAAAGCTCTCAGCTAGCGTGGGAACTGATCGATACGCGGTATACCAAGTCCATATATGTACTTGAAAGACAGTGGAGGCCAGCAGACGCTGGAAAGGGGCTGTGACCAAGGGTGGAATCTCCCCCAACCTACGTATTGGTGCTCATTGCTTATAGATATTCAGATGCTCATACCCACTCAGCCGGACCTCTGTCTAGCCTTTACTCCTGGCTATCTAAGTCGTGGGAGTCGATGAGCCTTAAGCTTTACCCCCTGGCTAGGGCAAAATGTCGGACTATACAATCCAACTTAGATGGAAGCCGATGTCAAAGTCTAGTATGTCCAGGAACGTCCTGGATGCCGTTCTCTCGCCCTCAATGCCGAGTTTCCACAGAAAGATCGCTCGTCCAGAATAGCACCGTTTCCTCTCCGGCATACCATGCCTCCGCGTACTAGATGCAGACGATGCGACGCTCGACTGATTCCCGGAAGCCCACTTCCTAGAGATGAGCCTCTTCTCCAACACCAGACTCATCGCCCTGACTTCCATCAATCGGTGCACCGGTAACCTATGGACTGGCGGACTAAGCCACTATAGCACCCCCTGACGGCCTAGTCCAACGCCAGCGCTGCTTGCCCGCCCACCCCAGCGCTCTGCAGTAAAGCGAAAGGTCAGCCGGCAGCTACAAGATCACCTATGTCCGATTGAACAGCAGCCGGCGCCGTGACTATATCGTCAATTTAGGGCGCGAAGACTTCTTGATATCCCTGCGGCTATGGTCATGTGGGAACAAGGAGCCTCGAAGACGGCAGGACATCTTGGTTTGGCAGGCTTCGGGGCAGTCTGCAGGTTCCTACACGGCGTATTTTAAATTATTCTTCAGGCTTGATGATGCTTTTGATGTCTCTTGCGGCGATGTTCAGGTGGAAGTCAGGGGCCTCGAAGAATGATGGCTAGCGGAGCTCATGGACTCCCGGTGGGACGTGGGCGAGGGCCGTGGTTGCTAGAAGTAGTATGGTGAGGATGAGTGGAGTAGAATGAGATAACGCGTCATAGGGCTGTCACGGTGAATGTGCGAGGGTCTTGTGAGTAACAGCGCTTGTGCCACTTCACAGATTGAGGCCGTTTGTTGATGAGATCATGAGAGCAAGATCAAATGCGGTGGCAGGTGTTTTTACGGTGCAGCGTGTCACTGAATTAGGCACTTGATAGCCTTTTTGGGGGGCTGTACAGACTGCCGGGAAGTATTTCGAGTAAATAGATACTTGGCCGTACGAGATGTGCCTCTTCCTTAGCCATATACCGGCTCCTCCTTAGGCAGGCAGCCTGACAGCCCGGCCATATGCTATGGGTCGCCACTGACAATCCTGATAGTTTCAAACCATGTGATTGAACAGCGTCGAGAAAGCATGGAACAGCTCATATGAAATGTATGCAGGTGCATGTATAGTGAATCAGAGAAGGCCAAGTCTCATATTTGCGACAGCGTAGGCAGACGAAAATGACGCTGTTCACAGCACATCATATTCGTAAGAATCCAATGTATGTAGGAGCTCCTGTCCAAGACGTGTGTGACTGTTTATGAATTTCGATTCAAGGGTATGAAGCTGTCATACTTCGAAAGTGATCTCATAAGTAGAAGAGAGGGGTGATTGTCAACTCGAGACAGGAAGATGGATGGATGGTTCATCTCAACAGAAAGGAAGGAGGTAACACATCTGGACGCCGATGCAGTAAGCTGATGACACGCAAGCCACAGTAAAAAAAAATTAGTGGAGGGCAAGCAAGCAAGTGGCTGGTAACAATCACTGTGGACACTGTAAAGTCAACTGTGGTACGGAGTATGTCAGCATGTGTGGGGTTGATGAGCGTTCCACTTCCACTGTTCCTGTTTCATTGAACACATCCAATTTGACGACGACAAGGATCGTACAAGCCCTGTCACCGTCACCGTCACCCTGTCTTCAACCCCTCCGTTCAGCCCCTCGTCTCCGTTCAGCCGATGCACTGCCGTCGACCATTGATGAAGCTTACGGCTGGCTGACTACATATAATTACTCATGTAGGCTACTTACAGGTCTGGATATTCTCTCGCTTGATCCCCTTACTTCGACTCCATATCGACTGGTGTCTTGTTCCTCGGTGCAGAAGCTGCCCCCCCGTTTCCTATTGGAGGAGTCAAGCCACCACTTGCGTCATTCTCTGTTCTGCTCTCATAACCTTGGAAGTATCATTACCGCCTTGTCTATCACCTCGGTATTCTTCTCCGTGAGTAAATCTCGCAATTTGTTGCTAGATCATCAAATGGGTGTATGAGATGGAGCCAGTGCTTCCAACATCCAGCTAAACAGCCCCTAACCCCGGGTCAAATGACTCTAGTCCGCCTAAAGTCTCCAAAAGGGGGCCAGCCGGGGGACCGAGGTATTCCTCATTGTCTCGAACTCCGGACTGCCGATGATCATTGGCTCAGCCGGCAATATTTTTATACCACTCACCTAGACTCACATTTTCAACACCGACATGTCAGCATCCTTGTGCGGCATTTATACCCCTTTTAAAATATATACAGATTCCCTTATCTTCACTTCAGGTTTTCGATGTCTGATCTTCCTCCAAATGTCGTGTTTCTTGACAACACTCAGATAACTAAACACTCACTAACACAATGGATCCCCAGATACCTGAAATCTCCCACTCGACGTCCGAGGGTGATTCCATACCAGCACTCAGCCTCTCATTCAACCTGTCTGAGGCTCGCTCGTCATCTAGATCATCTTCCATATCATCATTATTCTCTCAAAACACCATGTCTAGCAATACTACCAACACGACAGCGTCCTCAAATGATGTAGTCGAGAATGCCTACTTCAGCTCAAATCCACCTCCCAAGGCTCTACCACAGCACACAGCAGCAGCAGAAGCTTTTATCAGCCAGCACGCCGCAGCGAACCGGCGTGTAGTTCTCATTACTTCCGGCGGTACAACTGTACCCCTCGAGAAGCAGACAGTCCGCTTCATCGACAACTTCAGTGCCGGAACTCGGGGTGCTACATCCGCCGAGTATTTCCTTGAGGCGGGTTATGCAGTCATATTTCTGCACAGGCAGTTCAGTCTTCTTCCTTACAGCCGGCACTACAGCCATTCCACCGACTGTTTCCTAGACTTCCTGCACGAGAGCGAGGATGGAAGCGGCACCGTCGAGGCAAACCCGGCTCACAAGGATAAGATGTTGAGTGTGCTGCGCAAGTACAACGCCGCAAAGCGTCAGAACACGCTCCTGATGTTGCCATTTGTCACCATTACCGACTACCTGCACGAGCTTCGCGCCGTGGCCCGGTTGATGCGACCTTTAGGTCCCAAAGGGCTCCTGTTTCTCGCGGCCGCCGTGAGTGATTTCTTCGTCCCACCCGAGCGCATGTCCGAGCACAAGATCCAGAGCACGGATGCGACGGATAAGCTCAAGCAGGGTCCGACAACTATCAGCACTGAACAGCGCGAGGAGGAACAGCAAGAAGAAGAGGCGCTCGACAACTTCGACTCGTCCCCCACGGTGCCCCGTAGCAAGCGTTTGATCGTGGACCTCGACCCGATCCCGAAGTTTCTCAAGAACCTGGTCGACGGCTGGGCCCCTGAGGGCATGATCGTCTCCTTCAAGCTGGAGACGGATCCCAACATCCTGGTCCACAAGGCCAAGTACAGCCTCGACCGGTACCAGCACCACCTGGTCATCGGGAACCTGCTGTCGACGCGCAAGTGGGAGGTGGTCTTCGTCGCTCCCGGTCGCGAGGACAAGTGGATCCGCGTACCCACGCATCGTCGGAAGAAGACGCTCACCGGCGTGGAGGAGCTGGTGGGCGCCGCCGCCGATAAGCAGAGGGGTAGTGGCAGTACCAGCGGCAGCAATAAACCCATGGACCCAGCGATGCTGCCCGAGGGCGAGCCGGAGATGGAGATCGAGGGCCTGATTATCCCCTCTGTGGCTGAGCTGCATACCAAGCATATCGAGTCTTGTACTACGAGGAATAGGTAGTTGGTCGATACGGTGGATTGACTAGACCGCGGGGGATAAATAGAGGGCCATTGAGCGGTTAGTGGAACGACCGGAGATCAAATTACCGCGGGGTCCTTGGAATCTTGGCCCTTTGGGTGAATATTGGCCATCCAATCGTTCCACAAGGGAGGATTCCAGTGAGACGACGATAGGCACACCACCCCTGATTATTCAAATAAAGACCCCAAGAGCTCTAACCTCCCTAGCTTGCTGCTCGTGAACGCTTTTCTGGGGATCCATATGGAGATTGATGGGGAGATAAGACTAGATACCTGGGGTAAAAAAACTCGTGACACGTGGAGACGAGCCGAAATGGCTTGGAAGGCGCAGGTATGCTGTGTAAGTAACCTACTTAGGTGTAGGGGATAATTACGCCTTGCCTACCTACCTACCTAGGCACCTTGCCTACCTGAACTTCCAGCTACGTAGGTATCTAGGCCACGTCACACGACAGAACTACCTCTTAAGTACCTAGAGGTAACACGAGACTCCTTAAAGGCCAAGCCAACCCCGCTAACCGGGCCACATCTTTTCATTTCATACTGCTCGGCCCCGGATTTGCTTCACTTCCGAGTAACTTGACTGTGATGTGGTGTGTAGGACTTGATTGTTGCTAGAGGAGGGGGGGAGGAGGAGGGGGGGGGGGTGGGGCTTTGCCTTATTCGAGTGAATTTGATGGCGGTGGGACGACGGGACGTTAAAGGGGGAGATTCTTTATGGTCTGTCTATACACACCGGACGGGAGCTTCTAAGCTCGCGACATGGGGGCAACACGGACGGGACGGACGTGGATTTTCACTGTGGTTTTGCTGGTTTTTTTTTTTTTGGCTAGGAGGTATTGCCTATCGGTTATGGAAGGTTAGGATAGGAAATGGTTTATGGCGATATCGTCTATTGAGAGAAGGTATTAGATAGGGGTTTATTGTAGGTTGTTTATAGTTTTGGCAGTTAGCTAGCTACATATGTGCGTATAATTATAACTTTGGAGCCTAGTGTGCCCTATGTTTCGTGCCTTTAGGGGAGGTCCTGGGCTGGCCTCGCGATTTGCAATTAGCTATAAGTATAGTAGTATTGTTTCTCAGTTTAGTGGTCCTACGCTGACCGCTTCGTGGTAGCCCATCGGCGCTTAGACTAATATGATAGCAATGAAAGTGATAGGGAAAGGGGTTCCTTTGGTGGGTGGTACAGATGATGACGACGACGAGATGGGTGGTATTGGGCTTGGTTTAAGGGATAGTTACACACGCTCTACTCGAAGTATGCTCTGTCTTTACCCAGGGAGAAGCAGTCCCTGTTTTAGAAGCCGGCCGCGGCCAATGTCTTTCAGCGGAAAACGCCTCGAGATGGGGGCTTTCGCCCCTGGCCGGCGGTCCCTGAGCCGTCAGGATGCTAACGGCGAAAGTCGGACCGCAAATCCCACGTAGTGCGTTGATGATTGAGTTTGATCTTGTGTAACCTATGAATGACCAATAGGAACCGCCAGAAGATTTTCATGTATGCGACCCCATGGGACATCTCTTAGGTTAGGCACCTCATCGTGGTTTCGCTGAACCCCTGTTTCAGGGAACTTCAGCTGCCAAGAAAACGCCACCCCTGGAGGCAGCAGTGGAATGAGTCTAATATAATGAACCCCTATCATCCCTTGGTGTGGGTTTATGTGGTCCGCGAAGTAAACCAAAAAAACGTCCCCTGCACCCATGGGGTCCTCTGCGTACTCGATAGAGGGTATTGAAGTCGCCACCGGAACCGGGCTGGAAGTCGACATCTACGATCGCACCCTACCGGAGGTTATTCCCAAGGCAGAGTGTTTGGAAAAACATGGGGATCTTGAATGCCAGTGCGCTCAACCAAAGAGAAAATGGACTGTGGATTGGAAAAGAAAATACCACGGCGTGCCGATCATGTGGTGTGCGATAGGGGCAGCTCTGTTTGTGCTGGGCGTTGGTTTAGGGGCGGTGGCAGTGGTATTGGTCGTCAACCGAGCAGACGGCGATAAGTCGATGGCAGATCCTTCTTCGGCGAACATGTCGACGAGCGTCCCGATGACCATTTCGAAGAGCATCCCGATGACCAATTCGAACAGCATCCTGATGACAACTACAGGACCCGGACAGCAGAGCAGCACCGCGATCATGACAACGGAGTCCACAACCATCTCAGCTACTTCAGAATACGAGGGAAATCTTCCTCCACCCTTGCCAGATCGATATTCGACAACAGCCCCTGCAGTGACAACCGATTCAAATATTTCGCCAACAATGGTCTCTGCAACTACATCGACGACTTATGTACCGACGGCCGGTCTGATGGTGAGAAACGACGCATCCCAGCTCCCTTATCTTATCCCCTTCAATATACAACAGTATGGGATTCTGACATTTTACAACTATAGTTCTTCCGCGGGAGTCTTGGTAGTATAGGTGCGGAACAGGTGAGCTTATTCTGATGCCCTTTACTTACGGGGATTTGGTCACGGAATACCGCACAGACTCGGCACATCTGATCTATGTCAAGGACTAAGGAGTCTGAAACAGAAGCGAGTACAGAGTAGCTGATTAAGCTTCACAGATCTTTGATAGTGGTATCACGTCATGGCGATATGACGTTGGTGGCACTGTATTCGTAAGTGAAACGACTTTTCGAACGGTTGTCGATGACCTGACTCTCGAACTGATATGTGTCATCACCAGTCCGACTTCGAGTCAGCGGCGGAACAAAGCTGTTACAATCAAGACCTCGCTTGCATCAACATGGTAAATGGTGCTAATAATCCTAATAGAGTGACTGTGGACGACTGCGACGCTCAGCAATGTAAGTCACACTGATATGTTTCCACGGCATGTGACCTGACATTATGTTCAAAACACAGCTAAGTGCATATCTGCCGCGTCTAGCGCTACGGCCACCACATTTCCCAGTTGAATTTTCATTGAGGTTCAATATACCCATTGGCGTAGTTGGATTTTGGTATTTGTTGAGCATCTAAGGGTTCGACGTGCAATATAATAGAGGATATGTAGTTGGCTGTATACAGACGTTGTTCGCGTGTGTCTAGTGGAAGCTGCCGAGACGGAGGCTGGTATGGTCTTGGGGATATCTGTATCTGAGTTTCTTCTAGAGTTGTTACATCCAAAGGGTAGAGATCAATGCGTGCCCCTTTGCCCGCCTTGCTCCTGGTGGAGCATACGGGATATTTAAGATAGCAAATACCCAAGCTACGCGATGAATGTATTCGGAATGGCTCTCACGCGAGGATCAATCATATGACGGAGTAATATAGCAAACTTAGGCGTTCAAGCTGGTTGCCTAGATGTATTCATCGCCTGACACCCGCCCAACCGGGGTTACCTTGAGAGCGCACCAAGAGCACGGTGGCATTTGGAATCCTATCTCTAGCCAACGTGATGCTTAGCACAATCACCAAGAAAATCTGTCAAGTCCAACTTAGTAACCCACAAGAAAAGTCAGACATAAACTGGACGCTCTCTCCCGCTCCTCCCAATGCAACATGTGGCTTGAGTTCTGGAGCGTCACCCACTTCACCTTTGGTATGGCCTCAAACCAAGGTTGAATACACAAGTCCTGCGCCTCATCAAATACCGAGTTCAGCAGCAATGTTTCCACTTCGATGTCTTTCGCGCTTGACCCGATTTCCCATTCCTTCAGGGATCCCGTGATGGTGAATTCCGATGGGCCAGACCTGCAGATGATTGATTAATGAACAGAATGAACAACTCCAGGTGGAAACGATAATGCCAGTTATATGAGTATCTCAGAATAGGCTTACATAGTCAAGTAAGTCGTCGAATCCTCTTCCAGGTGAGCAAATCCAGCCTGTATGTCCTCGGGCATCGGCTCGATACGGCAGAAATGTCTAGCATAGAACACCGCCGACGCTTCCTGAAACTCCGGACTCTCGAAATCACCGCGACGCTCGCATTCTTCAATGGTCTTCCTCACGTCCTCCGGTAGCTGAGCAAGCAGCTTCCGACATCCCTTGGCATACAGCGGGAAGCTCGCCGGTGCGCTTGCCAGGATCAGCTTTTTCAACCCGCGCGGCCTCCGCGCCGCGAAGACTCCGGCGAGCATACCGCCCCAGCTCTGGCCAAACAGGAAGAATCCGCTGTCCCGGAGTTTCAGGTGGTCGATCAGGCTGTCGAGCTCCTGGATGAAGAGATCAAATGTCCAGAAGGCGGCGTCGCCTAATCGGTCCCGGAAGTGTGTGGACCGGCCGCACCCGACTTGGTCGTATAAGATGATGGGAATGCCGTCTTGCTCGTAGAGGTCATAGAGAGGCGAGAGGTACTCATGGCCAGCCCCAGGACCCCCGTGCAAACCAATGAGAGCCGGTCCCGATTGGTCGTCGAGATTGCCGACGACTTTGAACCATGTTTTGCAGGGCGTCTTGCCGCCGAACTTCCATTCAAGTTCGCTTTCGAAGACTGGTCTCATGGTGGACGAGTTTCCGCGTGGCTAGACGAGTGTGGATAAAGGGGCACTTGTGAGTAGGACCACAAGTAGGGAATCGGGGACTGACCCGATCGTTAGACTGAGCAAAGAGCAATCAGACGGGACAGAAACTATGATCTAGGAGGGTTCGGTTTGGGGCTTGCACTCGGGAACCGGGTTGGCGTACTGTTGCGGCGCACCAATGTGGTATTCAACCCCCTGCACATGATGATTTGCTGCAGTTGGATCAAGCATATCTTACCCCTTACGTGGTCCCCATTTATCCATCCAGCCAATGATCTCCACCTGCATACTGTACGCACAGTTCCCACACAGCAATCAAGATTCAAGTTTCCACTTTCTCCGACCACTGAAGACTATTCCTCGCAAAGTGCCATAGGAAATGTAACCATTAAACGAATGTCATCATACGAAGCCCGGCTAGAGTTGACTGAAAGTCCAATTCCTCATGTATCCCGAATGCTCGAGAACCAATCCTCGAAACGTTTCCTTGCCACGACGTTCGCAATTTTACCATTAATGAGGGGCTCCGGTCACACTTCTGCAAAAGTACATCACATGAGGTAGATCAGATGAAAATGCCTTACGATGCTCACCAAGGCCGGAACCCATTGAACAGGAAGCAGACATATCATCCCATCAAAATGGAAGAACATGCCAATCTCCCCGGTGGATAATGCTGCCGGTAAGATTAAGCCACGTGCCAGACTCCGAGATATTCCGCCAAACTTGACATCTTGCGCATTTCTCACTGCGGTTATGTCATGACTCTATGATGTAACCTGCCGTCCCATATTCCGATCTGAGACTCAGAGTAGCTATCCCCGCAGCCTGTCCATGCCCACATGCCGCCGTGAGTACGACCCGGAGGCCCTCGTGACGACCCCAAAAAGTTACTGCTACTTGCTGGGCAGACCTAAAAGCCAATAAGGCTTGCAGCTTTATAATATATATATTAGCTAAAAATTACTTATTTAATAATATATATATAATAAAAAATTTGATATAATTAAAAAATTAACTTATTAATATAATATTATTTTTTAAACGATAATTAAATATATATTTAAATATCTTATTATTTTATTTTATTATATAGGTTAATATTATTATAAATAATTACCTTTTATAATTTATATTATATAAAATTAATAATAACTTAATAAAAAAAAAGCGAGGCTTTTATATAACCTTTAATAATAATAAAAGCTTAATATTAACGTGTATTTTAGGTTTATTTTAACCTATAAAATGCTATAAAACTTGAATTTTTAAAGTTTAAATTATAAAAAAATAAGTTATTTAATTATAAATAATATATTATATAAAGCCTTTTATAAACCTAAAATTAAGATTTTAAAGGTTATTTTTTTATATTATATTTATTTTTTATATTTAATTTAATATTAAGCAAATTATTTAATAATTATAAATATATTTTTTATTAAGTTAAAATAATAATAATATCTTTTAAAAAAAACGAAAAAAATTAAATAATTAAAATGTTATTATAATTTTTATAGCTTTTTAATATAGTTATATTAAAAATGAACGCAAATTAATTACTTATATATTAAAAAAAGTTAAAAATATAGCATTTTCTAATAAAATAAAAAAGCTATAAAAAAGTTTTTTAATATAAAAGCAAATATTATAAAATAAATAAATATAATAAATAAATATAATAAAAAGCCTACTTTAAGAAAGATTTAAAAATAATATATTTAATAAAATTAATAAATCGCGTTTAATTATTTATTATAATTAAATAAAATAGTAAATTAATATAATTAAAATATTTAACTATAAATTAATTAAAACTTTTTTTATATTTATTATAAATTTCTTTTTTTAATATTTATTTAATATTTATTTAATATTTTTTATTTTTATAAATATTTTTTATTTTATTTTATTTAATATATATTTATATTTTTTAAATCTTTTTTTATATTTATAAGTTTTTTTATTAATTCTTTTAATTATTTATTATACTTTTATTTTATTTTAATTCATTAATTTCTTTTTTCTTTTATTTTATATTATTTATTATTAATTTTTATTTATTTTACCTTTTTTTTTATTTTTAAGTTTTTATTTTTTATATTTTTTTATGTTTTATTTTAATGTTTATCTTTTTATTTATATATTTTATTTAAGATCTTTTATTTTTATTTTTTATTCTTTTATTATTATTTATTATTTAATAATTTATATTTTTTTAAACTTTATTAATATTTTTTATTATTTTATTATTTTATCATCTTATTATATTATAATTTATTATTATTATTTTTTTAATATTATTTTATATTATATATAATTATTTATATAATTACTTTTTATTATTAAAATAAATTTATTAAAATTATTATATAATTGTTATTATATTAAATTATTTATTTTATTTATAATTTATTTATAATTTAATTTAGTTATATATTTAATTTAATCATAATCTAATATAATTTTAATATTTAATAAATATCTATTTTATTATATAAGAATTTAAATTAATATATATTAAATTATTATATAATATTATTAAAAATAGACTTTTTGTCCTAGGAAATGCTCTTATTTTAAAGGGTGAAGAAATAAGCTGTATCGACGGCATCCGATCAACGACCGGCCGGTAACCGCTACGACAATGCTATTGCAGTGCAAGCCATGGAGCGTTCATGCCGGATCCTTTTCCCGTGTGCCTCCCGTCCGTTACAGCTCGACGTACTTTCGGAACCTTCACATATCGACAGACATACACTGACCAGCACGCCTCACAAGACAAACCATGTCTTCCTCGAAGGAGAACGGACAGCCGCACTTCGACGCCAGGGACTCCCAGAAGCTCCGTTAGTTCCGGCCACATCATAGAGCTGAACGTTACTAACATTCCAGGGCGAGCAATCGGCCTCGGCACGGCTGGCAGGTTGGCCGTCGAAAGGGCCGTTGAAGAAGCCGCTGCCCTGAAGGAAAGCGGAACAATGGCCGAGAAGGCTTCTGTAATCCTTCCCACGGCTTTGCATTCCTGCAAGCTGGCGAAGGCCGTTGTTGAACAACTACTTTCAAGCACTGGCGAGCTGGTGGACTATACAGAAACCCCTGGGGTCCTTTCCCAGGCCATGTCGAATGTTTCCAGCCTTCTGGAATGCTCCGAGGCCATCATGGTCCGGTCCCTCTCAGAAGGTAAGCCCTCCCCGAGCGAGAATAGTCCATACTGATTACGCGAAGACGCGGAGGCCGCGGCGAAAGACGGCACCCTTGAACGATTTCGAGAGTTATTCCCTCAGAGCGCCGAAGAGGTCGCCAGCCAGGAGGTACGACTTCGCCTCTACTTGTCCCGGGAGACATACGGCGCGTACGATTTCATTCTGGAACGCGATGAGTACCAGAAGTGGCTGCACTCTCGAAGCCCTACCATGCTGGGAATTGTTGGCGGTGCGGGTACAGGGAAGTCGATTATTCCGCTCGTATCTACGAGAATGTGTGCGAGATGACCTTGTACGGCCGCTTCGCGCCAGTCGTCTACATCAATTGTCGACATGAGCGCCCTCTGGATGCTGTGGCCATCCTACAATGCCTAATCTGGAGCATCATCAGCAAGCGACCCCGTGATGTCTTCGTACACTCTCTTCTCGATGTCGACTACTATGCCCAGACTTTCAAACACGCCGATGACTTTGATGAGCTCTGGAGGGTCTTTGTCCAGCTTGTCAAGTCCCTTCGCCAAGTTTGGATCATCCTGGATAGTGTTCACGACTGTAAGGGAGATCTCCGCGATCTTCTCGGGGGGCTTACGAAGCTCGTAGAGAGCAGCCAATCGGGCCCATGTGTCAAGGTCGCACTCAGCAGCCGTCAGAGCGCAGCCTTCTGCAGTATGGTACCCAATGCAGTCCATTATACGCCTCAGGACATGCGCAACGGCGTGAGCATTTACGTCGAGCAGGAGCTTCAGAGAGTCACCGCGCCCTGGAAGGATTCCTCTCTTCTGGTACGCTACGCCGTCGAGGCCATCGATAGACTCGGCGGTGGAATATACTGGGCTCAGCTCGTCATCAACAGGCTCAGGTTGAAAGCGTCGTCGGAAAAAGCGCGGCAGTATCTTACCGGTTTGCGCCGCTTGGAGCAAATCGAGACAGCCCTTGTGCAGAATTTCAAGAGCAACGGCAATGTCTTCAACCAGGGCTTTGCTGTCATACTTCAGAGCGACAAGCCACTCACCGCCAATCAAGTCCACGCAGCTCTTCGTCAAGACAGCCCGAGTGTGATAGAGGGGATATCTGTGGATGATTTGCGTTCCCTCTTGCTAGACAATTCCGGTGGCACGTTGCTCTACTTGGATGGGGCCTTCATCGTCCCCACGAGGGTTTTCCGGCCGCTACAGGTTGAGTGGCTGAAGTTACGCACACGTTGTACCCCGGCGGTAAAGACCCATCATCGGCGTAAGAGTTCTAAGCAAGCCAAGCCTGACCCCCTTATTCTTTCCCCGACTTCTTGGCCCCCGCTAGTGCCGCCGAGCGACCCGAAACATTGACCGGCAAGTGTCTCCGTGTTTGAGCGGGTTCTGTTCCCCGGCAACTTCACTAGTGACTTACGACGGAGGCTACCGAGGGACATCTCATCATTGCTATTGCTGAGCGGGAAGGATCGTGCTAGGATGATGGTCCATGAAACAGATAGGCACTACCTAGTTATTCAATGCTAAACTGAGTTCCGCAAAAGTTGTCTGACCGTCGGCATTGGTTGCAAGCCGAGGGCCAAGGTTCCCGATGCTTGTTTACGTCGATGATTTGGCAATAGATAGGCGAATCGATGATCGTTGGGGGGTCACAATACTGATGCAGAGCGGATGCGTGCGCCAGCTTTCACGGATACAGGTAAAACCGTAGATAAGGCGTAGGGACTCGATATCGAACCCCGCTCGTAGGCCGATACACTGACGGGTGCTACAATGCACGACGTGAACCCCCGCCCAGCGAGGTCGGGTCAGACACGATCAAGATACAAGGACACCGACGCTATCCAGTCATCAACAAACAGAGTTCTTGAGAACCCGTTGCAGGCACACATTTTGATTTCAAGGGGGTAGCACAACATTGTACCATCGACGGCAATGACGCATATACCATGGTACAGTGGTTCGCGATCACAGGAAGGGTAACCACCATTACTGGTGCCGTACGTCGAGAATGAATAGGAAGAAAAAGCATATAAACCCTCCAACTTCCCCGACTCGCCTCTTCAACTATCCCCTAACCGTTGCAGAAATCTCCAAATCCTCTACTCTTGTCACTTCCCAAAATCATCCTTAGCATACAACAACAACATGGAGCACCACTCGCACAAAGCCCAACCGTGGAAAGACCTGGTCCCTTCCCAGGGGAGCAGCCAGGATGTGGCAGACATCTGCTCCGTGACCGACCGCCCTTGGGTCAGACACCAACTCGCTCTGGACTACGAGACCAAGTGCGCTGGTCCCCGCCAGAACCGATACCCCGGGTGGGACGCCAAGCGTCGCGCCGACCCCTTCAAGCACATCTACAAGGCTGAAGAGTATGTGTCTCCAAGCCCGTGTGATCGAAGCAGTGCTGCGATTCGGCTACTGACTAGTTATGTGCCATCAGGTCCATTGCCCCGCCCAACCAGCCAGACGCCCGAGAGCTGATCAAGAAGCTCGAGCGTCTTGATGATGAGAGCGGCGAGGACGTTGCGGAGTAAATGAGGCTCCGAGCCTACCTCTGAAAGGTATGGAGAATTAGGGAATCAGCAGGTTGATCTTGTGGGCTCGAGACTCGTCATGGGCCAGGTAGTCGTCGGTAACGGTGGTGCGGATATGATGTAGCTCCAACATAGTCACTCCTTTCAGACAGATCACATTGTTATTGAGTGAATGGAAAATATTCAAGTGACCCGACGATATGAGATGTGCCATTGTTATTTGCCTTGATGAAAGACTTACGAAGTTTTGTTTGGTATATTGGATATGATCTCGGGATAATTATTTCACTCCTGGTGATGGAGTACCATGTATGTATCGTAGCTGTTGTCTATTAATTGCTGTATCCCATATCATCGTGTCCAGAACTTCTAGCTAGGTGATGACCGAAGGGTGCTGTTAGAGTTCCTTGAGCAACATGAGAGTTATAAGCATGACCTAGACCAGTGGGTGGTTCCGTTGGTGATGAGCAACTGTATAGCAGAACAAAAACAATAACTCACGTGGGCAGCAACAAATATCAAGGCTTCACGCAAGACTCAGAGATAATGAAATAATTATGTGTCATATATCTGATCGACCGATTCTAGAATAGCGAAAGCTCTAGAATGGGAAAGAAAAGCATTGGACTGCTTCAGGCATCTAGCACATGCCTCTAGCGTCATATTACGCTGGATGGGCAATCCATTCCGTCTAGAACTGTAGCAATCGCCGATGATACCTAGATACTCTCGATCCGCTTATGCCTTCCATCCTTCGATTTCTGCTCAATAATCGCTGACTGATTGTGAGCGGTCTGGGGTCTGGTCATATCTCTGGATTGACGATGGGAAGAAGGTGGTGGTGGGGAGAGGCTCCAGTCTGTACCTGGCTAGCCAAATACACACGGAATTGGGTGCGAGGCAGCTAGTGAGGTACCAAGGGTGCCCAGGTGATTCTTGAGGGACCGCCACGGCTCGCCAGGCGGATGCATAAGCGCACCAATTGCCAACCTTGCACTAGTCATCCTCATCCTCTTCCTCCAGCTGCTCGTGATCTCCTCTTTCTTTCCCTGCGTCAACGACACCTCCATCATGCTTCCCTACAGACGAGGGGCGCTTGCCTTTGGTGGCCTTCAGACTGGTGTAGTGCCCCATGAAGGCGGCAAGTGAGCTGCTACCAAAGGCCTTTTCCTGTTCCGCGAATTGCGAGGCATCGTTGATGCACTCGACGTTGCTCTTCCCCGTCTTGGGGTGCCGACCATTCATCAGCTCGTTTTTGAGGCTCTCTATCACGTCCGGATTGGACAGGCATACCTGTCCGATCCACCTCATGACCTCGTTCTTGACCCCTTTCTTGGGCCCTCTGGGTACCTTTGGCTTATTCCAAGTGCACTCGAGCCCTTTCTCGATGCACCGGGTGCACCTGGGAAGGCCGCCTTTGCAGGCATAGTGGGTTTCTGAACATTGGTCACATGCCTGTGTGACCCTTCTTTTCTTGCTTGTGACTTCATCGTCTTCGGTGTCCTTTGTACGCTTTCTCTTTGAGGCAGCCTGCATCATGGGATTTTCTGGAGCCTGGTAATGATTGGATGTGAGAGCTGGAGTATCCCGAATTGAGTGATGACCATTTATATTGCCAATGCCACCCCGCGTATGAAATGCAGATGGAGGACTATGCTGGGGAATGGCTCGCATCATGTGGTTCTCCGAAGTCTGGGTATTAGGGAAGGGAAAAGGTCGCGGATCTGTAGCAGAATGAGAGTTGATGGAAGAAACCACACCAGCACGCGTAGGACCATCGGCTGGAATGCCATATGCAGGGTTCGTTTGATTCGTGTGGGTGTTCCAATTATGATGAATATAGGTAGAGAATGCTGGAATATTCCTCGTACCTCCACTCGGGTGGTCGTATCGTTGACTGGATTGCATTGCGTCATTGTCCCAGTTCTGTTGATTATGGGCAGGGAACGCTGGGATATGTCCAATGCTTCCGTTCAGATGGCTGTATCGTGGACTGCCTTCCATCGGGCGATCATAGAAGTTCCGTTGATTAGAGGTAGGAACCCCTTGAAACGTGGACTCAGCAGGCAAGCTGTACATGTTGTCTGCAACATGAGGGAGTTGCTGCTCATACTGGTCATTAGGATCATAACCATCCTCCAACTGCAAATCGGGAAGGTCTGCCATGTTGCCTGATTTAAAAGTTCAAGTCAGCCGGAATTGACGAAACAGAGGATGTTGAGGTTATTGAAAGACCTACGAGAGTACGTGTCAACTGACGAGATGGATTTGTAGAGATGGTTGAATGACTTGGGGTGCAGGTGATGGGTAGTCTGGGAAAGGTGGTTGGGAGGGTGATGAGTGGGAGATGGAAGAAGATAGTGATTGCAAAATGTTGGAATGGATGTTGGAAGATGGCCACAACGCCGACCTCGAGTAGATCCCAAGCGACAACAGCAAAACCAAAGGCAGGAGCTCAGACCAATTTTGGAAACACATCAATAAAAATCGTGAATTATTATATATTTAGCACAGTGGAAATGTATAGTAGATACAGTAAAAACGTAAGAGGAAGGGGCGTAACTGCCCCGAGGTCAATGCCATACTTTCTGCGGTTGAATGCTCTGTTAGATAGTTCCCATGTAAATAATTAGGTACACTGGGGACAGGAAGTTTGGTCTACATAATCATTCAAACCACTCTTAGCTATCCGGCTCCTTCGTCTCTGCTTTGGCTCGATTCGATCGTAGGAGTTAAGGCTAGAGACATCTAACCAACGTGTTCTACCCATCCCTGGGATCCAAGAGAACCTGTAAATAGCAACTTCCACGGAACTAACAACATAAGCCTCTTCTCATCCGTTGTTAAGTAACGGATTACTAATCCAGTTTATGTTATGTCTTTCCGTATCAGGGTGACGCCTTGTGCAAGTGTGTCCCTGAATTCATTGTCTGCCGTGGGATCATCGTACAAAATGGGTTCGTACGTGACTCTAATATGAATATGCATGGTGTCCCCGATATTACAACAGCCAGTGACGAGACAATTCTATTTGTACGCTTTTTCGTTCCATCCTGGACTTTCTTTCTGTATTGCTTCTCATTGTTTGAGCCTATCTGGTCGTGTTGAGCACCTCCAGCAACGTGATTTTCGGAGACTGCCGCTGCAACATGTCTAGCCGGAGAGCCATTGGCACAACCGGAATCAGGGGTTGTACTTAGTTGCGGAGGCCATAGGGTGGTATTCTCCTAGGTAATTACGCCATAGCCTCCCAGTGAGTCATGAGTAACTTTACTATTAGTCTTTATACGGCTGCCGAAACCAATATTCTGTCTCACGATCTCGAATGTCTAGGTCCCGGGTGTTCTTCAGGGTCTGGCCTGGGGGCTGGACCGTGGCTACTACCATGTAAGTCTGGCGGCAAGCAGCTTCTTAATATTAGGACAAGAGTTTATGGGCGTGGCAATGAATGTTAACCGCCTAGGACACGGATGACATCGATTGACAAGAGCATCTCTTACTCAGGCAGCTGCCGCAGAATCAATAAGTAACAATTGAGATAGGTTTGGATTTCTCGGATTTCTATGTTGTGGCTCAAGTACCAAGGACTAGTATTGCTGAAGTAGACTGAGAGCCAACGAGGACGATGGGCTCCTCTACTCGTGAACGGAGACCAACCTTGTGTACACACTTCTGACAAATTAGTCTCGTAATATGTAATAAAAGATAAAGAAGTTGTAGAGAGATTGTATGATGGGAAATGACGGATATGTGTTAGGATGAGTCAATGTATTATGGCGTAGAGACTGAGACTACGTCTGCATGATTCGTCTATATTCGGAATGGTCCTCGCAATCGAGGAGCAAAGCTGCCGAGCAGCGGTCCACGGACCTTTTGAAATATGCCTGATCTAGAATGAATACCTCTTGTGTAGAGGACTGGTCGAACGCTTGCGTGACTTCTTCGCTTTCGTTCTTGATCAATGCCTTCTTCATCGGCCTTTTCCCGCTGTCACTTAAGTCCTGCCGAGTATTGATGGCCTCTATCAATGATTCTGTTATGAGCCTCGGTGGCCTGCATCACATGGTCATCCCACATCTGGCGATGTTGAACGGGGATAGCTGGAGTGTTATCAGCGTAGCCACTCTGACCAGGAATTCGGTGATGAAGTCCGTCGCGCATGGTATTGTCATTAACGTAGCCGGGCTGTCCTGGGATGCGGTGGTGGATTCCGTCGAGCATAACATTGTTATTGGTGTATCCGGGCTGCCCTGGGATTCGCTGATGGATTCTGTTGCCAGTAATGTTGTTACTGACGTAGCTGGGCTGTTCTGGACTATTGTCTTCGAAGAAGACTTCGTATCCGAGCTCTCTTGGTGAGAAGTTGCCGGCGCCTTGCTCCATATTGTCCTGACGAGGATTAGTCATTATGATTGAGGAATTTGAAGTCGGCGTGAGATGATGAAAGAGAGGAAACTTTGGCTATGATCAACGTACCAGAATATGCGGCGATTGGCTAAGGACCCAGCTGAAGTTATAAGGTTATAGGATTACTCTCGTAGAAGTTGATACGTACTCAGCGGGAAGGTAGATGTTGGAGTGAAGAATGGCTGCTGTAGGAAGAGAGTGGTGAGATGATGGCATTTGTTTCGGAAGCTGGGTACAACACCTGTATAGAGAACAAATCTCAAGAAAATATGGCAAGAGCAAAGACAGGAAGCTTAGACCGAATTAGGAAGCACACCAATAGAATTCGTGGATTATCATATATTTAGCACAGTAAAAACGTATATCAGGTACAGTAAATACGTCCTGGGAAGGTGCCGAAATGCCCTAAGGTCGATGCCCTATCGCTTTGCTGTTAAATGCTATGTTGGAGAGTTAGGTAAGTAGGACCCTGGTGACTAGATGTTATTCTTTATAAAAGTGTTCAATCTTTTCTTATTTATCCGTCTGCCTCGACTTTGCTCTCGCTGGACTTGATTGCAATTGTTGAAACAAGACACATCTGACCAAGTTGGTCTATCTGTTCGGGGGATACCAAAGACTCACTAAATCAACTACCACGTGAGTTTTGGCATATCTCTCTTCTTCTTTGCTGAAAAGGAACTGGGTTCTTGTTCTAATCCATATTGTTTCTTCCCATGTTAGGATGACGAATGCCCTAGCTGCCGCAAGATCAGAAAACCATGCTTGTCCAATTATTCTCTTTTCGGCGTGTTGCAAGGAAAGTTGACTTTGAAGTAGGCATATCAATGACCAAAACAGAATTCAAGTTGTTGTATTTTGGATTGATGAGCTGTAAGGAGAGGAAGGGGATGTGGGACCATTTATGATGGTAGTACCCCTGGACATGTATGATGTGCACTCCTGGACTAGTCGTAGGCCCTTGTGACCCTTCTCTGTTTCCTCCTCCCACCGTCCTCTTGATTGCTATGGTTCTAATTATCGTCCTCTTCTCCATCCCTCTTCAGTGCTATTGTCGTCTCATCTTCTATGTGGATTGACTTATTTCTCTGTTGAGATTTGGGTGTAGTGAAGTCGTACTCGGATGATTCAGCATGTCGAGACGCAGTTGCAACATGTTATGTATGGTAGGGGCCGGCGGCGAAACTCCCTTCATATTGGAATGGGTGTGTGGCATAGAGCGTACAGAGTTTCTGAGGACCGAAGTCAAGTTCAGAGAATACTTGGGTACCCTCGGAGTACCAAGAAGCGGGCGCTATAATGTCAGTAGGCTGGGGAAAGATAGTATGATTACAAGACTCACGGATATCATTGTAAGCGTTATTGGTGGCAGGGTGTCCCAGAGTGTGGTAGACGCTGATCGTACTGCGCAAATGACCATAACCCGGAAGTATTTGTGAATGGGACAATGGAGGATCAATACCAGCGTCAACCAGAACCTGCTCTGTTGTTGTGGAAGCTTTCTCGAGGCGGTATTGGCATGTTCAAAGATGGGGGATAACTGAAATCCAGATGGGCGGATTGCACAGCCGATTCGACTATGCGACATCCGGTAGGTGTATTTGAATGATGCCATTGTCTGACAGACCATGGTCTTACGGTCTGGACGACTCTTAGCACATGCTGAAGAGCGCGGGGTATTGAGAAAGGCAAGGACTCGTAATTACATGTTTCTCACGCGCTTCGCGGCTACATATCGTGAGAGTAATTGATGCTATCATTTGCCCTTGAGAAGGCCGGGATTGAGGATGCCACTATGATGTATCCTGTCAGCTAGGAGCCCTGGGCTAAATATTCAGGCATGAATGAGCTTACAGGGCCGAACTGAAGTCTGGACTGGACGCTTGCGCCGTCGTTACTAGTGGCCAAGTCGTTGCACTGCAGCATTTAATTCGCTATCGCTGAATAGTAACCGGGGATTTGGGTATGAACGGGAGGCATCTCAGATGGGGATGAATGAAAGTCTGTGTGCTGTGATGTGACAGTCGCTTACCGGGCGTAATGATTCGCCGTCTTATCCAGATAAATCAAGGGGAGATCTATTTGAGATGAAGGAAGGTTTGGGCTCTATGACACGCCACCTGCTTGCTCTAGGTAACTAGCGATAGCTAATGTTGGCGGGAACAGGAAGTAACTTGGATGGAAAGGGAAAAATGGTAATAATGGTTGAGAGCGGCGTCGTGAGTCTTTCCGTCTGATAAACTTACACAAATCGCCAGCCGTGGCTTGGGATGAACCCAAAATACACGCCAATATTGAACTTTTACTGTTGCTGAGGCCTATGCGGAGGCCTCGCCCCTTATAGTTGTATCTCGCCCTGTTGGGTTATTGTATCCTTGTGTGATGCAAATTACAAAATGCAACCATCTATGAACCGGGGTTGTAGAAGACACGCAAGTCATCCGGCCTCGTCGTTGCTCTCGATGACTCTCAATGTCGCCTGTTCGCTACAAATCAGATGGGCGCATCCCATCGCGGCTTTCGCTGCCGTATTCGAATAGGGGTAAATGTCTAATATGAGTCTGCTTGATAAAAGATATAAACTCGTGCTGTTCCCTTTTCATACACTAGTCGGTTTCTCTCGGGCACTTCTGCATTAAGAAAAGTTTACAAGGGTATTCTTGGTGGGAGACAGTTGCGGAAATAATACTAATTGACATTCGAGTATTTCACTCATAATGCTCTAAAGAATGACAGTATCTCTCGAATGACTTCATCCGGCTGTTCTTGCTGAACCCAATGGCCAGCTCCTTCGATAAGTTTTGCCCCCTTGAAGCAGCCTTCCCTTACACAATCCGGGTCTTCGTACCCCTCAAGAGCTCCAGGCTGTTGGTAATTACCCCAGTCCTGAGCACCACTAATGAAAGTGCACGGCACCTCGATTTTTCGGCCAGCGAAGAGCAACATGTCCTTCGCCGACTGGGCTGTTGAGGAGGTTTGAGCTCGGTACCAGTTTAATGCCCCCTGAAAGCCAGTTCGGTGCCACTCCTGACAATAGACGTCTAGCTCTTCATCGGTGAGCCACCGTTCCGTCTTCTTGAAATCCTCTCCAGTCATATTATCGTCGACAGTTTCCGGCATCGAGCGGTCTTTGCGCATTATGTAGTACTCAGGCATATCTGCGAGACCCTCCGCACTCCAATATTTGAGAGGGTGTGGTTCGTTCTGACTCCAGTCGGCCGATTTCAGATGGAAGTATCCGCGAAGGAACTCCTTCAACCCCTGGGATGGGTTCTCCCAATCTGGCGCGGCTTGGGGTGTAGAGTTGTAATATTTGTAGTGCTTTCGAGGCGGATGAAGCCCAGCTAACTCGGCTTGAATATCGGTTTTAGCCTTCTGGAGTTGGCCTCCCAAAGGGGGCGAAGGTGGCCGATGATGCGGGTGGCTCATCTGAATCGTGGATCTGAAAATGTCAGGCCTCATGAGTGCTGCCATCGCTGAGCTGACAGCACCGAAATCGTGGCCGATGATACTGAAAACCTCGGTATATCCGAGCTGATAGACCAGACATACAAGATCCCGGACTAAGTTGGTGAAGACGTATTGGGTCAAGTCAACGTCCTCGAAAGACTGCCGAGGCCACCCGGTTGTTCTCCCGTATCCTCGCTGATCCATGGCTACGCAGTAATACCCAGCCTTGGCGATTGTAGGCAATATCTTCCGCCATGAATAAGCGAGCTCTGGAAAGCCATGACAAAACAGAACAAGCGGTTTGCCCTTGACGCCGGATTTTATGACGTGCCAGTTCAAACCACATGACTCAGTGCAATCGATGTACTCTTCGCTGATGCCATCAGGTAACGGCAACGGTGACAAAGGATCTGTATCAGAAGCGCTCATTGCAGAATGAACTGTGGGTGATGATTTTTACAACAGATGACGAGTCAAGGGAACGAGAAGCGAAGTCATGCGTGGTATGGGAGGCTGAGCTGCGCGGGGGTTTCGTGTCGCGTCGTCGTCATCAGCCACATCAAGCCACATCCACTTGCATGCACATATTCAGCCACATTCAGCCACCGATGCCGCATGAAAATGCGAGTTACGAGTTGCGAGTTGCTGTATTGCCTCATGGTCATGGTCAAATCATATACTTGCGCTCCCAAACAGCATCATGGAAGAATCACGCCGAAACAGACACTCTATGCCAATGAGTGTGCCCTTTGTAATTTGGATATCTAAGAAGAAAGGATCGCGTTTCAGTACGCGGGACCTCAATTTTCAAAAGGGTTTACAAGCTATCGCCTTCATGCGGCGCCTACCAACTGCATGACAATGCATTATGACTCCGAATCCCATTGGCTGCATCCTCCTCATCCCTTCCAGCTCATCCGGTTGAAATTTCAGATATGTTTAATCAATGCCCAATCTAGGCCAGAGCAACTGCATCGCGAGCTTGCCCTCGAGAGACGTTCATCTTCATAGGTTAGCTCCGTCACCATATCTGTTCCAAAGCACTCTCCGATTCTACTATGGGACTTCATACAGTTCTATCTGATGAGATTCGGGAAGTCGATGTCATCATTGCGGGAGGTGAGTCAATATTACTCTGCAGAGGGCTTTGATGCTCGATTTTCCATTCCGGATCAAAGTCACAGCTGAAGCTAGCTAATTGGCGTTCGTTGCATAGGAGGAACCACTGGGTGCATCCTGGCTTCTCGCCTTTCAGATGCTGACCCTGACCTTTCGGTCTTGGTGATTGAATACGGGCGCACTAACCAGGGCAATCAACTGACTGTTCATCCACTTCTATGGCGGGTCAATCTACAGCCTCAAAGCGGAACATGTATGTACTACATCGGGCAGAATGAATCCCAACTCCTTGGCCGGGGAATACCAGTTGCTACCGGAGGTATCTTGGGAGGCGGTAGTTCGATCAACCTCTCAATTTACACAAGACCCCAGGCTACGGACTACAATGCTTGGAAAACCAAAGGATGGTCTGCCGATGACCTGTGGCCGTTCATCAAGAAGGTAGGCCTGCGCAACTATTTCCCTTTCATATAACTCTCACAGCTTCTCACCTTCGCCGCTCAATTGCGCACAGTTCGAGGCCTACCGGGGTGCTGGCGACATGAAACATCATGGCGTGAATGGTCCGATTGAGATCACCAGTGGCCCTTACCGCCAATTGGAAACCGAACGAGATTTCATCGCAGCTATGGCTCAAGTCGGATATCCTGAAGCCCAAGACCTTCAAGACTTTTACTCCAACAATGGCGCTGCACATTGCTTGAAATATGTGTCGGCTGACGGCAAACGGCAAGACACCGCCCATGCGTACTTGCTTCCTCGACTCCAGGACAAAAACCACGGCAACCTACATGTGCTCGTCGAGTCTCAAGTTAACAAGGTCATCTTCGATCAAGAGAGCCGACGTGCAGTTGGAGTTGAGTATAGGCCCAATCCCATCTTCCAGAAAGATGACAAGCAACAAGGCCTACGTCGAGTTGGGGCGAGGAAACTTGTCGTCTTGTGTTGCGGGACCCTAGGTAACCCCGGCATACTCGAACGATCAGGTGTCGGCGACCCCAACATACTCGACCAAGCCGGAATTCCCGTCGTCGCCGATGTTCCTGGGGTAGGTGACGGGTATCAGGATCACCAAGTCGTCTCTTATCACTACAAGTCGAGTATTCCCAAAGAGCAAACCAGTGATGCAGCTTTCAACAATCTGCCGGCAAGTGTCAGCAAGCTTCTCGAGAGTCAAGACATCATCCTGGGCTGGAATGGGTTTGATGCATCTGCAAAAATCAAACCGACAGAAGATGAAGTTAACATGCTTGGAGATGCATTCCGACGAGCTTGGGATCAAGATTACAGAGACTTTCCAGAAAAGCCTCTGTCGACCATGATTCTCTCCACCGGGTAAGCCCCCATCGCACCCTATTCCCGGATCTCTATTTAGCTCAAAATGACTGAATCATGTGGTCGAATAGTCTTCTTGGTAATCCCAGAACTCTACCGCAAGACTCATACACTTCCTTGGGTCTCTACAATTCCTACCCTTATTCCAGAGGTCATGTTGTAAGTTAACGATTCTCGATTCCGGTATAATCTGCAGGACTTTCGAAAATACTGATACCTCCTCGCGCACAGCATATAACCGGGGCTGGTCTAGATGACCGTCTTGACTTCCGCACAGGCTTCTTGACGGACGACGGGGATGTCGATCTGACGACCCACATATTGGCCTACAAGAAGCAACGTGAGGTGGCTCGTCGAATGAAAACTTTCCGCGGCGAAGTTGAGGGACATATTCCAAGCTTCCCTCCAGGCTCAAAGGCAGCCGTCGCCGCGCCAGTACGAGATGGCGCGAATGATATGATCGAGTACTCTGCAGAGGATGACGTGGCTATTGCCGAGTGGATACGGAAGAATGTGACCACGTGCTGGCACGGACTGGGCACCTGTAAGATGGGTCCGCGGGATCGCGAGAATAACAGCGTGGTGGACGAGAATCTCAGTGTCTACGGTGTGCAGGCTTTGAAAGTCGCTGATCTGAGCATCGCGCCGAGCAATGTGTCGGCTAACACGAATAATACTGCCCTGACGATTGCTGAGAAGGCGGCGGATATCATCATACGGGAGCTGGATCTTTCTCATGAGTGAGCCAATGGGACGCGAAGTGCAAATATCGTGCTAGTCTGGAAATAGGGGCATATGGGTATGCTGGCCAGAGATTGATGTGAAATACGCTGTTTTTCTTCTATCAAGCGGGTCTCAAGGGCGATGATGTTATATAAATAAGAGAATCCAGAGTATTTCATTCCATGTCCATCGTATAGTGGTATTCTCAAGATACTCTTGGGGTGAAGAGCATCTCGTCTCATCTAACCTTGACGCGACGACTTTGAGATTGAAAAGAAACTGAACTTGAACAACCAAGCTTCAAGCTTGACTGCCGTCTCAGACTCATAAACTTCAGGCGTGCTAGGTATTTTGGCTATGTGATAGCTTTCGAAGGAGTGTCACAGTCTTCAAGGGTCAGCCTCAGAGGATTCTTCAATGCTCCGGAATGAGAAGTTCCCCGTATCCTTAACCGCGCTTCGTCCCCGCACGCGATGGGTTCACCATCTCGGCGCGCCGTGGGGAGGTGTGATACCTTCGCGGCTATTGTGGCCAACGAGGGCGTGTAGATCACTGCCCATCCGTCCACCCCAGCTCTGTCGAATCGCAGTCCTTGGTGCAGATCGCGTTCCCAACCAATCACTGCTCGACCGCCCAGAGCTGGTTTCATGCTTAGCTTAGCAGCGTTGCGTTCTGAAAAGGGGGCTGTGCCGCCTCCAATTGTGCAGTTTTACTGGGAGCGCCTCATGCACGTAAGCGCTGCACAGCCGACAGCGGCATATTTTCGAGTAGCGCGACCAGCGCAAGCGCTGCATGCATCTGCATCCTTCAGCCTTCTTTTTCGCCCCTCCCCCTGAACTGCGACCGGCTCACCCACACCTCTTTTTCTTTTTCTTTCTTCTCCTCCGGCTTTCCCCTTCCTTCTTATTCCTTCTTCTTCCCCACGAAACATCCTCCCGAATCCTCGGTTTCCCACCCCCTTGTATAAGCTTATTCTTTATTGCTAATGTTGACGACGCCCGTGGCCGTGGACTAGATGAAGTCAAGGGACTGCTGGAACCTCGAGCTCCTCCCCACCAGCCAGCGAAATCCGTAAAAAGCACGTGCCCGATTGGATTAATTGATTTCAGGCAGCAGAGACATGCCAGGCCCGCACCCATGGCCGCCAATCGATGGATTCCCGCAGGTCGCGAGCAAGTACAACGAGAACCGTGACAAGACGGGCACGCTGTATCGCCGATTCGACCGGCTCTCGGCGCGGAATCTGCTCTTCATGGAGGCCGAGCTGGCCGAGCTCGAGGCGCTGCAGGACCGCTACGACGAGGAGGACACGAGGAATCGGAACGACGTCCGGATCATGCGGAGCCACAGCGACTGGTCCCGGTTCGAGGAGCTCGCGCTGGCGATGGACGACGATGGGAACCTGCTGAACCCGGACCTGGCCAAGCGGATGGCGCTGGGCTTGAAGATACGCGCCAAGCTGAAGGATTACCGTACGCGCACCGCACACACACTGGTTGCTGCTTTCGCAACCTTTTTCCTCCCATGGGCATTTGACCTATTAACCCGAGCACAGACAAGGCATTGAAGGCTCACCAGGAGCTTCTCAATTCGTCGCCCCCCGAGAGCCGAACGGTCACCGCGATGGAGGATTGGTTCCAGGGCCGGGGCACCCGACACCTGGTGCCGCAACTATGGGGACAGAGCGCGCGGCGCTTCCAGGATAGGGATGATCTGGTGGCACTGCGCGTCAACGAGGTGGACCAGGATCGCGTCTACCAATTCATGTTCAACTATCTCGGCTCGTTCTTCCCTGTAGGTCCCGTACCCGTACCCGACCTCCTCCTCGAGAATGGTATCACCATGCTGACATCGGAAATAGTTAAAGTCCGGTGGCGGCAGCTCGCCCATGATATCCCCATCGCAATTCTTCAACATCATCACTACCCTCTTGGCCGCCGTGATCCTGTTCGGCTCCATCATTTCTCTCTACTTTTCAAACAGTTCCGGCTTGACCATCGGCCTACTCGCGCTTTGGACGGTCCTGTTCGCTATATATATCGGATTCTTGACCAACGCCCGGAAGGACCAGATTTTCGCCGCCACGGCAGCGTATGCGGCGGTGCTGGTCGTCTTCGCCAGCGGACCGATCGGAGGCGCGCCTATAGGTTCCGGGGATATAGCGTGTTCGTGTACATGACTTTTTTTTTTTTTTTTTTGCCACTTTGTATCCTTATGGGAAGACTCATAGCATGGTGTTGGATGGGCATTGGGTGGCTTTAATGACTCTACGACTGACTGACTGACTGACTGATTGGTCAATTGTTCTTTTGTAACTATTTGAGAAACTAGTTTGCTACTAATATCTAGTCTCATGCCCTTTCCCTTGGCGCACTTCCACCCACTTGGGAGAACAGTGTTTTCTACGAAGAGCTGGACTGTGACCTTGGTTGATGAGTGAGTCTTTGCAAACCAAGGCCTTCTGAATCCTTGAGTTTCCTACTCTCAGGATACCCTAGATATATATGAACGCTAGCTTACTAAATGCTCTGCCATAACTCTTAATGGTTGTCTTGTGCAATTGCATCACACAAGGATAACAATAACCCAATAGCGGCTAATATCCCTGCCGTGCCTGTGTCAAGGCCAATACAGCTTGCTCGTACGGTCTCGCTTTCTGAAAGTGAGGGCCAAGATTACCAAAGCACGGAAGTCCACCGGGGCGGAGCTGGGGTCGTGTATACTGGCGTAATCATAAACTGTACAAGTAAGGGGCGTAAGGACCACGGAATGCTTCAACTATATTGACTAAGGATGCTCCGGCCGATCCTCCTCAACATGCTCTGCTCGCCGCAATTCACCAGAATGGTAAAGCATTCGGATTAGAGAGAGCTGAGAAGGAGTACAGTCAGTTCATGCATACGTCTTTCATTTCAGTCTGAAACGACGTCTTCACGCCATATACTTTCTGCGTTTTCCTTAGTAGACAGGAGAGTATTAGATACAGGTCATGAGCCAAAGCTTCTCCTCGCCCTTTCTGGGTTGCTCTTATCCTTGCGCAATGCAAATGCACAACACCGCCATGATGCTCAAAGACGGAGCGACGAAGTATTTCCAATACGCCTTGGCTTCATCGAAATCCGAAGGACTTTGAGCAGCAGCGCGACCGCGGACAAGTGGCGATCAACGAGGAGAGGCCGGGGGTCACCATTTTGCCGCTCTCTGTTAGAGAGTGATTGAGCTATCAGGGATATCGCGTCCTATTTCTTCGACTGTTCCTCAAGAACAAATGTTCCATATGGCTCAAATTTCCATTCATCAGCTTGTCTTTCTAATTTGACAAGACAGCCATATCTTCTCTGTTTTCCCTTTTTATGATTTAGGATATATTATTGATAGCTGGTCACCTTAAGCTTTACCGCCCGGCACCCTCATCATGTAACTTTATACCGCCAACTGTTGTCAATGAGAATCACAGCCTCTCCATAGCGTTAATACCACTCAAGATTATTATCAGAGACTTACAGTTAAGTTGCAATCACTTTAAGAAAATCAAAACCACGCGGATCTGAACCTTCGTGATTCTGTGGTCTTGCGCTGTGACGGTTTCATGTCTCCCGCTCATAGTTCGATGCCCTAATATTTGGATGATTATGCGCTGGTGGTGTTTGGTGAAGTGCGAGGAGGTAGATGTAGGGTCTCTTTCAACAAATCAAGGGTACCGCGCAGTTAATTCAAATATACGCTACGCACAGAGGCATACACAACTGGAGTCACGTCAGCAGGGTGATCCAGGGTTATTGAACTGTCGAGTGTGGGTACCTCGGTATATATTGCTCTCTCCTGAGTTACTATCATTGGTCTCCTTTCTGCCATCTCCCTTGTTTGTGACAAGGTGTAGTGTGTTCGAAGACTTCGTTGGAGTGATATTCCAACTTTTCCTTGATATGAAAACCGCATGTTTACTTTCATGTTCATTTTTGATACAGACAGCAACAGCGATTCTTCACTGGGGCAACAATCATTATGTTGAAACTTGCCCCACCGTCCCCAACCTGAATATTCTCAAGCACCTTCCTGCTCTACCCTCTGTGCTCATCTACTTCCCTACCACTCGAAGCTCCTCCTTCTTTTGCCATCGTTCACAACCCACCCCATTACATCAACTTTTACCCCATCGGAGCGAATCTTTCCCAACACCTCTCTCTGAAATCCATTCCTTGGCCACTCAATTCCATTATCACAACAATGGACGAAGACATCACTCAGCCTGATCCGCACTACCACAAGATGCCAGAAAATCAATTCGACGAACAAGCCAGAGGTAGCTACTTACAACGCGAGGACAGCCTGCTACCAAATAACCCACTCTATAACCATCCAATGGATGGGTTTTATGCATGGTATTCGCCGGAAGATTACCAATACGAAATGGACGAGTTGCAAAAAGAAGAGAACCCGCTAGAACACAATCTGTCCAACAACAGATCTTCAGGCCCTGGATTGCCACCAGCTCTTGGGCCACCCGATACATACCCAGCAACAGTCTATGGCCAAGATCACGATCTCCATGAATCTCTCCACTCCGATGCGTTCCCTGGTCTCGGTTCAGGTTCGAATCCGCCGCCATGCAATAACCACGACCTGATGCAGCACGAGCCGGTCTATCGCGCCCAAACTTTCCATCAGACTCTCGGCCCCAGTCATGGCTCGAATACCGGTCCCCAGCAATACCCCAATGCTGATATATCAGAGTTATAAACTCACGACACTAAGTCAAGCAATGTTCTGCTTTTCCCAAATCATAATATTCATGGACCCGGTATGAGTGCTCAAGCTTTTGATTGCATACTTGATAGCTACAGGCTAATGTTGATAGGGATCTATACATACGCACGTAAACGAACAGAGTAAATCTTGCTATCGATTAATCATGCATAGTGATAAAAAGAGAAGAAGAACAGGAAAGCAGGCTGGAAAAGATCAGTGGGAGCTAATCGTACAACCTCGGTCGGCACGTGACCCTGGCTCGCGTCGCCTCATGTGTCACCCCTATTCCAACGTCCAAAACACAAGCTCATTACCAGCAACCGAAATTCAAGATTCAAGGCTTCTATCATCGACTTAACAACACAAAAGATAATAAGCAGACGAACAGGCAGTGTCTCTCTTAATAAAGCAACACGGAAAACCAAGAAGTCACCATTTCGTCGCTCTATCTCAAAGAAAGATCGGGCTAACACGTGCAATTACGTTATGATTTTTCGATTATTCCTCAAAAAGAAATATTTATATAGCTAGGCTTTTTATCTATTAGCATATTATTATCTTGTATTCTTTTTATTATAATTTAGAATCTATTATTGTAAAATAGCTGCCGCGAATTTACCATCCGGTACTTTAACTAAGTAACTCTCTATAGCAAGCCGTTTACATGGATGACCACAAGCACCCCGGAACGCCGATGCAACATAGTGATACTGGGAGAGACTTGCCCAAAAGCTATAATAACTCCCCAGCCATAACCTAGAAGACCATCAATTAAACAAGCATGCCCTCCTCGTGGTCTTTAAAGAGTGTAGAGAGGCAAATTAGAGATTAATCCAAGGGATCACGGGTGCCTTGCAGTTAGCTTCGACTGTACAGATTAAACGGGGGTACAAGTAGCTTGAGTTGCATCAGCAGAATGATTTAGAATCATAGAACTGCCGAGGGCGATTATATAGCTTAGCCGATGACAGTGCAGATTTCTTACCTTTTTGCCCCTTTCCTTATTCAAAAAATCATCATGACCCTTGTCCACTGACATGTGTACTATAGAGCCATAGTTTAAGGATGTATTGTTTTTGCTTTGTTACTGAGGTGTAACTGGTGTGTTTAGAGTCTCTCGTGGGGCAATATCTTACAGTGCCTTCCTTGACATAAAACAAGCTTGTCTACCTAGGTACTTACTTGCATGTTATTTTCACACGGAACAGAGACAGCGACATCGACTTCTAACCGTAGCAACGATTATTATCTAAGAGTTGGCCCCACCGTGCCCAACCTGCCTATTCTAATGTACCTTACCAGCTTTACCTCTGAAGCTCACCTACTTTCCTACATCTATTTTCCTACCTACTCCAACCTACCTCTCTCCTCTAACCTGATTACAAACGACTTCGACTACCTCCCCTCCTACCCATCTAATTGCCACACCCTCTGAAACCTGCATTTCCCACGAATCTCTACTCTTTCATCAACAATCGTCTGCTACTCTCACCTACCCTCAGTCATGGACAAGGAAGACGATAAGAATACGCATCACCACTCCTCACAGCAACCATACACAAGCGACCACCAAACGTACATCAATTCAATGTATCATCATCCGCAACAGGGCAATCCACTAGGAACCCATCATCCGGAGGGCAATCCGGAGGAGAATCATGCACGCGACAACACGGTTCCGAGCCCGACCGCTGTAGACAATCGCGCTCCTCGCGCTCCCGGTGTCAGTAGACCTCTATCCCCAACTCCGTCCCCTAATGCGAATCCTAACAACGACTTTCAGCGTGTTCCCGGTTTCTATGCACCGCTGCGACCGGGTCTGGACCGGTGGGTATACCACAACCGTGCTCTATGGATGTTCCATAACCGGCACCGTACTCTAACGGCCAATAACACTGCCAACGACGATCATGCGACATCCAGATATCACGATCTTGGTTCAATGAATCATACGCAACTTAGATTCGACCCAATGGACAATAATGGTGAAGAGGATCAGGGCAAGAAAAGAAGAGCTTCGCAGGCATGCGAAAGCTGCCGCGGATTGCACATCAAGTGCGGAGGAGGGAACCCGTGCGTTCCCTGCATTGAGAAAAACATCCAATGCGTTTATGGTGAGGCGAAGAAACGAGGCCCGAAGACTGCCTCAGGATGTGGGACGTCTTGAGGTTTTCATTACACCTAATGAGAAACTACGAGTCCATGGTTAGAGGGTGGCCAAGCTCGAGACACAAAAGCAGCAATATGGGTTCGACTCCCATAGCCGGCACGTGGCGTTTGCTCTTTTTCTATGGTATATAATATAAAAGCCAAGTTTTCCCCCGAATTTAGTATTAACAACTGCTGTAAGTTGGGTTTGCAGAACCGATCTTTTGTTGTGACAGCCAGCGGTATCACCACACCCGTTGAACACTAAAACGCAGCTCGATTTCCGCCTAATTGATCAATTGAACGAGTATGTTGAAAACACACACCAATTTGTTCTGGTGATCGATTCTTGACCAAGCCAGAACCTTCTTCCAGCACTGACCAATGAGAGCAACGACCTGAACGATGGGGTAAAGAAGAAATGAGCTTCGCAAGCCTGTGAAACCTGCCGACTCCTACATATCAGACTTGCAGCATATGGTTGTACTCTTGCTTATTCGGAATCTCTTCGTAGATCGACATTGTTCAATGGCGTCATATTGATGAGCCCGGCATGAGTTGCCGGTGGGGTGAGATGGCAGTACCTCGGGGCGGGACCATAGAGAGTCGTAGGCTCACTCGGCTGGGCGAGAAGTTTCCTTTGGCTTTTTATAATGTAGTAAGGTAAGATAAGAGGTACCTTGACAACACGATCTTGTAGTATAATGACCATGAACTTCATGATGATTGAACCTGGGCTTCTCCACTGGGAAAGGGATAAACGTGGAATACATGTTCACGGGTGGGATATCCACATGTAAAGGCTGGAGCTTCAATGCGAGTAGAGATCGGAAAATCTACTCTTAGGCGGTAGACTCCGTTTGGAAGGGTGGGCAGCTTCCGGCGATGGTGATATGTTATTCCTCACGTTACACCACCCCTCTGTCACCACGGGTTGCTACATATCAAAATTTTCAACAAGAGGGGTCAGAGGTCTTTTCCCTTCGAGAAACCTTCAATCACTTGTCAAAGCACGATCATCTTCGTCTTTCCTGATACTTGTTTTGACGGTTATGGTACACCCTCAGGCGATCACTGGAGATCTCACTTCCGAAAAGACGGGGTTTGGATACGTCGCGAGGTTGGATAGTGTTGCCCGATGGATGACCAGATAAGTGTTAGAGCTACCCTGGGCCCGGTATGCATCTCCAAGCTAACACATAACGAGTAGCTCACTGCTGCTGGTAAGCCAGTCAGCTTCACCAGCCTTCCCGGCGAACTTCGAAACGAGATATATGGGATGGTACTACTGCAAGACGACCCCATCGACCCTTCGACTTATCTCTCGTTCGATATAGACTTCACGCCTGGACTACTTCGAACGAACAGATTCCTCCGTCGCGAAGCCAGCCCGGTATTCTACGGCCTGAATCAATTTGATTTCACCTTGACCACACCCGTGGAGCTGGCCTTGTTCCTCGAAAGAATCGGGAGCGACCACTCAAGCTACATACTTCATGTTCTACTCAACTTTCCGTTTTTCCGGAACTTGGAAGGTGGTGATATCGCTCTTGAAAAAGACACCCTTGACAGCTTGGCAAGCATTTGGAGCAATTGTGTCAACTTGAGGACTATTACAACATCCTTGGATAGTACTTCCGCCGCAGAGTTCAAACTGGACAGCTTAGAACATCCCCGAGCCGCCACTGAGGCATTGAAGCTCGTTGACGCTCACTTCCCAGCCAATTCATCGCTACATGATATCATTGTTGAACTGTACGAAGTTGGCTCGAGTGGCTACATCAGAGAGGGAATGAAACGTCTAGGATGGACAATACGGACGAGGGAAGAGCCCGCAGAGGAGGATTGGGGTAGGGATTGGAGTGACTGGGACAGCGATGATTATGGCTTTGGCTATGGCGACGAGGATGAGGAGCTGGCGGATGAGTACGACATCGATAACGATAGTGATTTCTGGCGGAGAGCGGCTGATTGAGCCCGACACGAATATGCATCATGGCTCTCGTTAGCTTGATGGAGAATGCATTCATTTTCATGTGAACTGGACCAACTTAGGTTATAGTCACCTACTCCATCGAGGACTCGAACGATGACTCCCGTTTTTTCCTAACTTCGAATACTTCGAGATACGTTCCTACGTGTTGAATATCATCGCAAAGTCTTACTGGGAGCGACTCGTGCTTGATATCTAGCCACCAGTCGACGCGACTCATTTTGCTAAAGAATCTGTTCCTTTCTATATGTCCTGACCTTGCTGGAACCGTGCGCATGGATTCTTTTGGCACATAAGCAACAATGAGCTTAAAGGGTCAGGGCTATCCATCTGCTGGGAGAAAACCTGAGGAACTTGACTTGCCTTTTGCTCCTTTGGCCATTCACTATCTGCTGCCCATTAACTTTTCTGCTTGTCCCTCATCCTAATTTTAGGGTGTGAGACTAGAACCCTCGCCCAGAGGCACTACACTTCCGCCGCTGACGCAGTGCTGTCGGCAGTAGAGTTGTGCCAAATACTACATACCCCTCCGAATCAAAAGGGAATGGCGGGCACCCATGGCGTTTGTTGGGAACCTTCTGTCCCCACCGATTCTAATCAAGTAAGTCATTAGCCACCCCCCACCCCAAATTGTTTCTCATGAATTTCTTCTTTTCTTCAATCATCTCAATAGCCATCATCTATGACTTCAACGATACGCTCTTCTTGAACCTACCTCGCATACGCCTGTTCACCCACGCCGAAAGTTTTCTACAGATCTCTACTACCTTCCATACGGCTCTATCGTTCACCTTTTAGGAGCCTTGCCAAGATATATCGGCTGTTGAAGATCGAGGCTTCCTTTGATACCCTCAAAAAATGAAACCGAGCCAGTCCAAAATACTTTTTCAATAGGATCGAATCAGCAACCATCAGACGGAAAACATTTCCCTCAGAGGAGTACTGAGGTTTTTGACAATGCCTGAATCCTTGAGTAGCAATAGTAGGGAAGACATTGCTAAGGCATCCCTCGACCACCACAGCTCCCACGCTTGGCCCTTGCTATTAATGGGAAGACAGAGGCCCAAGTTGTCTAGCGAAGCCGAATCCCCAAAACCCAAGCAGAGGTTATTCTTACTCGATCTGCCACGTGAGATCCGACTTCGAATATACGACCTCCTCCTCGTGAGTCGGGTCCACCACATTCAGATCATGCTAGAGGCATATATGGGAGAACATACCAAAGTGGTCCCCTGGCTCACCCAATACGCCCGGTACCTACAGCGCCAAACCATAGAGCCGGCAGTTCTGCAGACATGTCGGCAAATCCATCTCGAGGCCGCCCCGATCCTTTATTCACGCAACACATTCCGCTTTCAGGAGGCGAGAAGGGTCCACCAGTTCATCGCACAGGTTGGGGAAGCGAATGCGAAGTTGGTTCGATCTCTGGAACTCTATGTAGAGAAAGGCGCCAACCAGGGTTCGTGGCTGTGTCTACTCAATATGCTCCCGAAGCATACGACGGGTCTAAAGAATGTCTTAATCGGATGGTGGTGGAAGGGTTCCTGGAACCTCGGGCAACGAACCTGGGAGAACAAGGCCGCTTTTGCTCAGACCGTAGCGAGACTTCGCGAAGCTGGCGTGGAGACGCTGCAGATCGAGGACCATTACGCTGAGCCTTGGCCTATAGATTCTTCAACGATATGGGTGGGGCCCGAGTATTGATTTTGCATAAAGGTGATATGGCTCAGCTTCAAGAGGTATGGGCGGTTGGTTGCGGAGGCGGTAGTCTCTACCAAATCGATGATGACGAGCCTTTTGGTCGGCCGACCATGTGGGATCGCCCCTGTTTTGAAATTCTCCAGGAGGAAACACGGCTCTTGAGCTCGTGGGAAGAAGAGATTGGTGACACACCTTCTGAGTGAAAGATAACGAGGAGCCTCATGTGGAACACGAGTCTTAGTTTCTATGCCAAAACCCAGTGATTGACAATCACATTCACGCCAAGAAGGCTGCGAATGAAGACTGAAAATAATGTGCCGGCTATGGGAGTCGAACCTGTATTGCATCTTATGTGTTCGGCCACCCTCCACTTCTGTAATTTGCATTACACAAGGATAACAATAACCCAACAGGGCGAGATATGAAGATTGAAAAGATGAATAAAAATAAAAGTATGAGAAAAAGAAAAAGAAATAAAGAAAACTACAGTGAATGGCGGGATGATTCCAGTGGTCTTGGTAATTACATAAGCAGCCCCGCCAACGATTACATCCTGGTTGATGGTAAGTACCCCGAACGAAGCTTGCCCAACTCTGCGTCGTATCGTATCGCGTGCAACCATCCAACCGTCGACTCATCGCAATAAAACTTACTTGTAGAGAATGATAACTCCCAGCTGGAATCGCGACTACTTGACCGTCGCCTTGCGGCAGGTCTGGGATACGATCAAGGTCAACTGGTTCTTGGGCTTCACCGCCTTCGGAGGACCACCGGTGCATTTCAAGATCGTAAGCACAGAAGTCGCCCTTTTTCTGCCCACCACCGCATCTGAGAGACTGATACTCATCCACTCACCCACTCACCAACGGCCCTTTCGCAGTTTCACGATAAGTTCATCGTAGACCTAGAATGGATTGGTATCGAAATGTACCAGGAGCTGTTCAGCATCACGCAGGCCATATCCGGGCCCGCCAGCACCAAGATGCTGTACTGCATCAACCTGATCCACGGCGGCACGGTCAGTGCCGTGACTAGCTTCCTGGTCTGGAGGTAAGGCGAAAAGGCCATTCTCTCCAGTCCACCCGCCCTAAAAGCTTTCGATGATCGTACGTACGGTACCCAGTAAACTAACGAGTATCATCCGGGACAACTACATATAGCCTGCCGGGCGCGCTAGGCATGTACGGCCTCTCGATCGGCGTCTCCATGATCGGGTCCACTCTACCCGCGCCCGTCTACGCCCTGCTCTCGGGTCTCAACGCCGCCACCGTCGGCATCGTCGCCCTGGCGGCGAGCGAGCTGTCCGAGAAGGCTATCACGGACAGCGTGACGCGAGTTCTCGTCTTCCTCGTCGCCTCGGCGGGTCTGTTGTACAACGCGCTGTGGTACTTCCCGCTGCTCATGTTGCTCGCCAGCTCTGTCGTTGTCGTGCATGACTACCGCTGGGTCCATCGTCCGCTGAGAGCCCTGGTCGGGGGAGTCGGGGTCGGGGTCGGGATGGCAATGTTAAGGGTTGGGCGCGGGTCGGGGCAGGAAGGGGACAGAGTTGACCTGAGACAGATACCGGCGAGTATTCATGGTGTCACCGCGGGCTTTCGGGGCGCTGATGGTGAACCCCGGCGCCTACCGACCAACGAGCCGGTATATCGATTACCAACTACCGAACACTTGCATCCTCCTCTTCCTCCTGCACCACAATCATTATCCTCATCGTCACGACTACCCACATCACCACCATCGGCCAACGAGCCACGCACGATCCCGACACCCTATCGTCTAGACTTCTCCTGGAAGGTCGGCACCGGCATCATCAGCGCCTTCCTCGCCAGCTTCTTGGCCGTCATGACGATCCGGGGCGTCGTCTCCCACACCCCGATCCTGTACCGGCTGTTCGCCAACATGTACCTCGCGGGGACCATCATCTTCGGCGGCGGGCCGGTGGTGATCCCGCTGCTGCGCGAGTACGTCGTCGGCGAGGGCTGGGTCGCGCCGCGCGACTTCCTCATCGGCCTGGCCCTGATCCAGGCCTTTCCGGGCCCCAACTTCAACTTCGCCGTCTTCCTGGGCAGCCTGACCGCCATCGATAGCGGACGGGCCTCCTCCGCCGGCGGGGCCGTGGTGGCGTTTCTGGGGATTTTCACCCCGGGCATGGTGCTCGTGCACGGCACGATGGGGATCTGGAGTTCGTTGAGGAGTCGGAGGTGGGTCCGGTCCGGGCTGAGGGGGGTTAATGCCGGGGCCGTTGGACTCATCTTCACGGCGGTGTACAGGCTGTGGCAGATTGGGTATATCGGCGAGGACTTCCAGTCCGGGACCAGTCTGGGGAATGATCCTTGGTGGGTGGTGGTGACGGCTACCAGTTACGTGGGGGGTCGTTGGTTTGGTGTCAGCCCGCCGTCGGCGATCGTGCTGGGGGCGGTTCTAGGGCTGGTAAGGTACAGTGTCGTCTCAGCTTCGGGCTGAACATTATGAATTGAAAGGTCTTTCTCACTTTGTTATTGTCGGTTGCGCCTAGGGTTTGATATTTAGAAAACGAGGAGCTGTGTGTGTGAGAGTGAACCCACGCTGAGACGGCCCAGAGCAAGAAGAGTCAACACGGCGACGGCTCCAGCGAGATGGATGTTGGAAATGGCGAATGAGTAGAAGTTCGAACTCAAAGATTGGACAAGATTAAAGAATCGCCGGCGCTCCAAGAATGAGGGTGGAAGCAGTCCAAGTTGCCAAGTAGAACAGAATCAATTAATTCATCGAGGAACTTTGCGAAGTCATCGAGGGCAGGACTCAACTAGTATGGAGTAACTCATCGCAACCGCAGCATTGCAGAGCATTCCATTCATCACCGCCTGTCCATTTGCAGCATCGCACGCATCATATTTTCGTTCGTCCTTTCCACACACACCGTCAGTCAGTCAGTCAACCCTGCCTGCCTGCCTTCCTGCCTTCCCATTACGCATTAACCACCACCCTCCCTCCCCCCTTTCCTTTCCCTGCCCCCTTCTTCACTCCGTGCACATGAAACTCCGAATCGTGATCATGTCGTGGCACACATGCTCCTCGTACTCCCGGTACGTGCCGCGGCAGTCGTTCATGTCCCAGAAGACGCAGTAGGCCGAGTCGGCGCCGCGGATGATGGCCGAATAAGCCGTGTAGCCACCATCATCTCCGTCGTCTCCACCGCCGCCACTACCGCAGGCATCGGCGCGCGCGCGCCCGCCGTCGTAGAAGTGGTCGCACTGGGGGACGGTGTCGCCGCTGGTGTTGACGGCGGCGCCCAGGTTCTGGCACGCGATGTGCCGCGGCGAGTCGGACCCCTCGTACGTGATGTACTCGGACCGGTAGTCCGCGTCCGCGCAGCCCCGCGCCTCCCGGTAGAAGGTCGCGTGCCAGCCGGCGAGGTCGGCGGCGTCGGTGGCGGCGAGCGTGTTCTATGAGGTGTGAGAGAGAAGCGGCTTCGGTAAGTACATGTGTAGACTAGACGCTTGTTTCGATGAAAGAGGGGGTTAAGGTGGGGGGAGGGGGAGATGGATTAGGTTAGGTTATTTGGCAGGTTTTCTGAGAGTCTGTGTAGGACTTTATGTGTCTCGAGGCAAGGAAGGAAGGAAGGAAGATGGCAAGAGCACCGGCTTTCTGAGATGTTGACTGTAGAGGGGATGAAATGGAAGTCCCGGGTTACTTACTTGGAAGAGCAACACGAGGAGGAAGGTGCACTGGGGCGTGAACATGTTGAAGAGAGTGGGACGCATTTTCGATCGATTCTGAATTTTGCGGTGTTGGGAGGGTGGTTTTAGGATGATTGAGCTCAATTGATGGGATCTGGTGTTGTTGTTTAGATTGTGGCTCGAGGAGTCGGTGTGACTGCAGTAGAAGTAAGTGGTTGAGGGTTGTATGTGCGAGAGGGTGCGGGACTAGAATTGTGGGTGAAGATGGTTATTGCACTCAGATGTGCTAAGTACTGGCAGGCGTCAAGTAAGCATGGGGACACCGGTCGAGAAACAGCCGCTTCAGCGTCCAGCTCACCAACACATGTTTTTTTCTTCTTTGACAATTTTATGCCGCAATGGATTTAAATCATATAATCTGGGTATTGGGGATGCATTGATGTCTGCTTCTGTAGACTACCTGGGTAACCGCGCTTCGTACTTCCACCGACCTCTACAGACTGCTGCTGTTGCTTGCTGTTACACGCCCTCTGCCTGCTGTGCGCCTGTGAAACCGAAAAGAACCAAACGATAAGAAGAAGGGCTGCTGCTGACTGATCGTGGGACGGCTCAGCCATGTAACCCTGAGGGACAAGCTGGGGGCCTATGAATGGCCCTGGAGAGTGTGACACAGTGAAACCCATGATGGATATCCCAACCTCATGGTCGTGGTAGGTGTCTCAGCCTTGAATCTCGTACCATGCGAGATGGTCCAACAGCATGCTTGTTCGAACATCTTTACCACACCAAAGTGATCGCACCTAACATTTATCCCAGGTCGGTTTCCGTCTCACGAAAAAAGCAAGCTTAATCTCATACCGTGCCACCCCCACCATCACTCCGAATATCGGTATCACCGATTAATCATACCGCCCTGTTGTTGGTGATACCATGGTGTTCTGTCGTCGTACCTGTTTGCGCATTCGCCGGCGGGGCGGAGACTCCTTCCTTTCCCCACTCCCGCCGCGCAGCCATGTCGTCCACCTTTCTCACATCCTGCTTCCCCTTCTCGGCGATCGCTTGGTTTTTCGACTGGGAGGCTTGGGTCGTGGGGTGGCTCGGGTTCTTGTCGAATGCCTGGTCTGTGGCTTGCATCAACTCGCCCCTCACCGCATCTCCTGCACCACGGACGCCCTTGAGGCCGGTCTTGACATCATTGATGAGGTTGGACATCTTGGTGCCGATTGATTGAGGATTAAGAAATGCGCGATAATGACGGTATGTTTGCGGGAGCGTGTGCTTTTGTAGGATGATGGCGACTTATGTTTTGGTGCTTCAAAAGGTGAATGATGAGGTTCAGTGTTGACAAGCCGTCGGGACGGTCCAATGCTGGTCGCAAACCATATTTAAATTTGCTTCGACGTTGGAAACCACAGGGTCTCTATGACGTAGATTGACGTTGATGGATGTGTTTCTGGAGCCAATCAACAATCGCTGATGATCTGAACCTGGCCAAATCAAGGAACAGCGAAATTGTTAGCGCCGACCGGGTCTCCACCTTCCGGGCATCCCGGGATTCACGGCCGAGTCCCGTAGCTGCCATACTTCCTCACGGTCCAGTCAACAACCTATCCCAAGCTGCTTGACTTGGTGGCTCGTTCGCAGCTTACTCGTTGGACTGCTGGCCTATAGTAATTTGTAAGACTCTTTCTCAATTCAGACGATACCATACGGGCGCACAAAAGGTACTTATTCTTCCATCTCATGTCCAGAAGATCAGACAGCTGTAGAGCCACTCCAGTGGTAGCAACGTCGGGTAATAACATATCTCACCAGGTATGAGAAATCCATTGAAGCGCTTTATCTAATCCAAACGTTGCTTTATCTAATCCAAACGTATCTTCCTACTTCACTGTTCGCGAAGACTTCTCGGACGTGAGTTCGTTAGGAGATTGAGGGAACTTGTGCTTAGCATGCATCATCATGAAGATGGGTAAGCACTTCCCAGGCTCATATATATCTTTTCATTACCGTAAGAAGCAGTAAATACGTGCATCCGAGTCAACGATGCCCGAGGCTCGATTGCACTCAACCGGGGAGACTAGATGAGTGTTGGTTTGGCTACCGTGTCGTTCGGTTGACAGAAAGCATCATGGTTCATATATGTGTGTGTATATAAACCCCTGATAATGCCATTATATTAAAAGAAAAAGAAGACGAGAGTAGGGCTCCTGGCTAAAAGAGCCGGGACTAAATAGCTCCCATACGGCTAACTAATCTAATAACTAATCTAAATAAATAATTATTCTAATATTAGCAGTTTTTAAATCTTATAACATAATTATATAAGTTTTATAATATAATTATAATAATTATTTTTATACGTATATATATTTTTATATAATATATATTATATAATTTATTATATAATATAATTAGCTTAATAAACTAAAAATAAAGTAATAAATAATTATATATATTAATAATTATATTATTTTATATAATTTAAGCTTAAATTCTTTAATAATCTTTTTTTATATAGCTAAAAAAAATAGGGATAAAATAATAATAAACTTTTAATATTTTTTATATAAATAATTATTATACGAGTTTATATAAAAACTTATATAATTATTTATATTTTTTTTTATAATTTTTTTTATTAATTAATAAAAATAGCAAACCCGAATTATACGTTTTTTTAAAAGGGGGAAATTTATAATAATGATATAATAATAAAAAAAAGGTAATATATTTTATATAAATTTTATTACGCTATAAAAAAGATAAAAATAAAACCTTTTAAATAAAAAATAACGTTAAAAACTTATATAAAAAGCCCTTAAAAAAAAGGGGGGGGGTAGGTAAATACCTTTAAATTTTTTTTTATATAAAAAGCTTTTAAAAAAAGGGTTTTTTTTTTAAATAATTTATATAAGCTATAAATAATATAAGCTTTTTAAATTTTATTATATTAAAAAAATATTAAAAATAGACTTTTTTTTAAAAAAAAAAAGGGGCTTAAAGGTTTATAACTTATATAGCGTTTTATAAATAAAAATAAGGCGAATTTTTAAAAGAGAGGGGATAATAATAATATTTTAATAAAAAAATAAATAAAATTTAAAACCCCGTTTTTTCTCGTTTTAAATTTCTCCCTTTTTTTTATATAATAAAAATATTTATATTATTAAATATAATATATATAATTATTTTAATAAAAATTTATATCTTTTTTAATCTTATTAATCTATAAATAAAGCCTTATTAATATTAATTATTATATTATATAATTTATTATATATAATAATAAATAATATTTTATTTAATCGCAGCGAATAATTAAACGCGATTTATTAATTTTATTAAATATATTATTTTTAAATGTTTTTTTTTGCTTTAGTAATATTTACCTCGTGCTTAATTTTTATCTTTTTTTTTATCTTTTTTTTTATCTTTTTTTTTATTTTATCCCTTACTTTTTAAAATGCCTCGTATATATTAATTAGCCCCTTTTATTACGCAATCGATCTTATATTATACGTAATATATTAAACTTTTATAAATAAAGTTTTAATTATTTTATAATTATTTTTAATATAATCGTATTAAAATAGCTATAAAAATAGCGATAACGGCTTTTCTTATCGTTCGTTTTTTTTAAAAAGCATAATTATTATTATAAGTTAATAAAAGATATATTTATAACTATTAAATCATTTATTTATATATTTATAAGCTGCGTAATAAATGATTTATTTAATATAAAGCTAAATATAAAATATAAATATAATATAAAAAAAAAGCAACCTTAAAAATTTATTATTATATTAATTATAAAAATAATAATAAAATAATAATTAAAAAACTTAGGCTATTATAAATAAACTTATATTTATTTTATATATTAATTAATTCTTTTTTATTATAAAAAGCAGCTTTTTTTATATATATATATATAATTAATTTATATTTATATATTTAAATTATAATAGTTATTATAAATTATATTTAATATTAATTAATAATTAAATATAATTTAATTATAAATTAATAAAAAATAAATAAATTAATTAACGTGTATTTTAATAAGTTAATTATAAATTATAACGTTAAATTATACTAAAGAAAAAAAAGGGTTTATATTTATTTATTTTATTTATAATTATAAATAACCTTATTTTTTTAGGTTATTAAAATAAAAAGCTTAGCGATATTTTATCGAGGCTTTATTATTTAATTAATTTTGCGTTATCATTATTAGCTATAAATAATTTTTAAGGGAGCTTTATATTTATTAAAACTTTTCCCCTTTTTTAAAATAATATAATAATATATTTTTTTTATTATAATAAATATTCCTTATATATATATTTTTCTTATTATTATAAAGCGATATATTATTTTTTTTTGCTATAATATTTTAATTATAAATAAACTATTTATTTTAATAGAATTTTATCTTAAAACCCTATATTAAAATTAATATAGCCGATTTTAATAGTGATAAATCTTTTTATTTAGCGGTTAAAGGTATAATTATTATAATAATAAAAATAAAAAAATAATTTTACGATAATAAATTTAAATATAAAGAGAAATTAATGGAGTTTTTAATATTATATAAAATAATTTTAATATTTATAATATAAACATTATTATTAAAATTAAGTTAATTATATAGTTTTTACTATATATAATGAGTTATAAAAATAAGTATTTTAATAAAAAACTCGTTAAAAAAATCTAAGATAATTTTAAAAGTTAAAAAAGGCTTTATTTTAATATTATATTAGCTAAATTTTATAAATAAATTAAAAGCGAGATTTTTAAATATTAAAATATTAAAATTTAATTTTTTAATTTTAAATATAATAATTATTTTATACGAATTATATAAAAAAAAAGTTTTATAAAATAAATATAAAGAAATATCGATAATATAAGTTTTAATTTTTATTTCGAGATATATATTATTAAATATTAACTTAAGATTTTTTTTTAATAATAAATAGATTTAAATATAAATTATTTTATACGGATTTATAAAATAAGCTTTAATAAATTTATATTTTAATTTTTAATATTTAATTAACCTTATTTTTTTAATTAAAAATATATCCAGATATATTTTAAATAATATAATTATTAAAATATTAAATATAATTATAATAGCAAAACGATTATTATATTTTAAATTATTTTTAATATTAATTAAAATAAAAAAATTAAACTTTAAATAAATTATAAGGTTTTTTAAAATATTAAATAATACTAAAAAGTTTAATAGTAAATTTTATAATCTTTTTTTTAATAAAACCTACGCTTTTTTTAATATTTATTAAAATATAAAAATTAAAAAAAGTTAGTTTTATATTATTTTTTCTTTTATTTTTATAGATAATATAAACGCTTAATTTATTTATTAATCGTAATTTAACGATAATTTTAATATATAATATAATAAATTAATAATTTATTTTAATATAAAGGTTAATAAAATTATTATTATATAAATTAAATAATTATTAATTATAAAAAAATAAAATATAAAAACTTTATCGAGTTTTTTTTAAAGGATTTTATAAATAATAATTAATAAATTTTAATTTTATTAATAAGCTTTTAATATAAATTTTTAAGGTGAAATCCTTTTAAAAATATAATTAAAATAAATTATATATAATATTTTTATTATAAAAGTAGCGTTTTTTAAATTATATAAAATTTTTATAAAAGAAATATTTTTAAATTTACGAGCTACTTTAAAAATAGTTTTATTTTATAAAAACAATTAATAAATATTTATTATAAATACGCTATTTTTTAAATATTTTAACGATAATTATAGTTTATAATATTATATTAACTATTATTTTAATAATAATTAAGGCGATTATAATAATAGCTATAATAATTATTATAATAATTATAATAATTATTAAAATAATCGTTTTAATAATTTTAAGCTATAAAATAATAGATGTTATCTAGCTTTAAAATAAAAAAAACGCTATTTTATTTATAATAAATTAGGCTATTAATTTATTAAACATTTATTTAAAAACTATAAACGTGTATATATATTTTATATATAATATTACTATAAAAATAATCTTTATTTTAATAATAATAATTATTAAACGTATATATTAAAATATAAAAGCTTTAAAAAAACCTTTTTTTAAATAATAATAATAATAATAATAAAAATAACGATATTTTTAATAATAAATAAAGTGATTTATTTATTTATTAATTAATATAATAATAAGTATTTTTAGGGTATTTTAATCGATATTAAAATTATTAAATAGTTTTTTGCTAAAATTAGCTAAATAGCTATATATTTTTTAAAAAACTTTAAAATAAAAATAAATAAATTAATAGCTAAAAAAATAATTAAATTTAATAATAGCAATTTTATTTTTATATAAAGAACTTTTATTATTATAATAATATTTAGCCTTATTAATTTTAAAGTTTTATTTATTAAAATGTTTTTTTTATTTAAATTAAATAATATAAATAAGTTAAATATTTTTTATAATAATATTTATAATTTATTTATTTAACGATTTATAAATAATTTATTAGATATTATTAAAATTATTAATATAATTAAAAAATAGGGATATACTTGGTTTTATTTATTTAAATATATATAAATTTAAGCTTTTTTAATAATTAAAAAGCTTAAACGATTTTATTATTAGTTTAATTATTTAAAATATTAATGTTTTTATAAATTATTAAAAAAAGTTAATTATAACGATATTAACCTAGTTATTTTAAAGCAAATTATAATTTTTTATCGATAATATTAAATGCATTTATTATTTTTACGAAAATTTAAATTTATTTTTAAGGATAATATAAATTATAATTACGAGATTTTAATAAATATTATATAAATAAATAATAAATCTATTATATATATTATCGATTTAATAATTTCTTTTTAAAAAGCTAAATAATTTAAAAATATATTAATTAAAATAATTTAATTTATATTTTAAAAGTGTTAAATTAACGTTTATATTAATTTATTTAATATTATTATAATTAACGTTAATAAAAACTTTATTTTTTAAAAGTTTTATAATAAAATAAAAATTATAAGTATTATTTATAAAAATTTTTTAATTAAAGCTTATTAATTAATAAATAAAATTAAACGGTTTTACGTATTTTTTTATTATGTTTTTAATATTTTAATAAGCGATTTATAAGGGAGTTATAATTAAAAAGCTAAATAATATAGCTAATTTAAATGGATTTATTTTAAAGCTTTTTATTTTTAATGCTTATTTAAAGATAACAAATAAATCTCTCTTTTTTTTTGATTTATTAACGAGTAATTATTATAAAAAAAGCTATAAGAGCATTTAAAACGTATTAAATAAAATAATACGTTAAAAACGCTTTAAATACGTAAAATAGGCTAAATATCCTTTTAATTCTATTATTATTTAATAATAATAAGGTTTATATTTATTATAAAAAAAATAAATAAATAAATTTATTTAAATTAATTTTTATTAATAGCTATAATATTATAATTAATATTAATATTTATATTATTAAATTTAGGTTTATAATTATTAAACCCTTTTTTTATAATATTAACGATTTAAATAATAAATTAATATTTTTTTAAAGTTATTAAATAAGGTTATAAATAATAAAAAAGAAAAAAATATATATATATTTAAAATAATTATAATTTTTGCTAAATAAAATTAAAGATATTTAAAAAAGTTAAAAAATAAACCTAAGATTTTTTATAAAGCTTTTTTTAATAGATTTTTATGCAAATTTTCCGTTTTAATAATAATAATATTATTTTAATAATGGAAAACAAATAACGCAATTAAAAGCTTTTATAAAAGCTTTATATTAAAAATAAAATTATGATTTTAAAAGCTTTTTTTTAGAGCTTTTAATTAATTAAAGATTTAAAGTTTAACAAATAATAATATCTTTAAATTTAAATAATATAATAACGTTATATATAATAATATACGTATTTTTAAATTATAATCTATATAAAAAATAAAGTATAATATAAATAATAAGCTTTATAAAAAATCTTATTTAATTATTTAAAGTTATAAAAATAATAATAAAAAAAAGATTTTAATATAATTATTAATTATTTAATAAACATTATAATAATTAAAAATAACGTTAATATTTTTTTTAAAACATTTTATTAAAGTTTTATTATAAAATAAAGATATTATATAAGTTTATCTTTAATTATAACTTTTTTTTATACGTAAAATTTATGTTAAGCTTTTTAAGAAGATTATTTATAAATATCTAATTAATATAATTTTAAAAATGCTTAAAATATTATATAAAATCTTTAAATCCAGATTTTATTAATAAATAACTTATTTTAGCTACTATTATAATATCTTAAAAATAATAATTTTAATATTTAATATTTATTTTTTATTTATAAATTTTAAACGGCTTATTTAAAATTATTTTATTATTATTAGTATATAAATAAATAACACCTTTTATTTTTATATTAAAAAAATTAATAAAATAAAAGCTAATAAGTTATTTTTTAAGGCTAAAAATAAGATAATTACATTTAAAGATAATTTTTTTATTTTTAATGATTATAAAATTATAATAAAAAAGCTAAAATAAAAAGCTTCTAATAATTTTTATTTTAATAAAAAACGATAAGCGTCTTTAAATTTATAAAGCGAAAAAAGTATATAATATTTATTTTATTATAATTTATTAATTAAAAGCATATCATATTTTATTTTACGCTATTTAAATTATTGCTTTAAATAATTAAAATTATAATAATTTAAATAAGGTTTTAAAATAATAAATAAATAATTTAAAGCGCGGCTTATATTATATTAATTTAAACTTTATAAAGGCTATTATTTACGTTTTTTTAAATGGCTTATTTATAAATAATAAGGATTTAAATAATTAAATCGGCTACGTAATTTATTTAAATATAAAAATATATTAAAAAGATACTTTTAAATTACGTGCTAATAATATATATTAATTTTTAATTAAATAAAAACGAGTTACGCAAAATATATTTACTTTTAAAATATATAGCATAGCTTATAAATTTAATATAACCTTTTATATTATTAAAATAACTAATTTTATTATAATATTTTTAAGCTAATTATAAGGTTAATATTAGTAAGATATTTATTATTATATATATAAATTTTATTTTTATATAAAAAAATTATTAAACTTAATATTACGATTAAAAAGCGGCTAATAATTAATTTAATTATTTTTTATAATTTATATAAGCTAAAAAAAGATATTTAAAATACGATAAATTTATAATAATAATAACCTTATTAATATAATAATAAAAAATAAGGCAAATAAATCTTTTGAACGTTTTATTTTTATTAATAAACTAATAATCCGTGTTAAAAAAAGCGTTATATATAAAATAAAATAAAAAGATTTATTAAAAGATTAAAATATTATAAATTTAAAACGTATAATTTTAAAAATCGATAAATCGACCCTTTATACCTAAATTTAAGTGATAAATCAAAATAAACATAAGAAAAAACAAGTTTAAATATTTTAAAAATTAAAAAAAAGATATTAAAGGATTTAAAAGCTAATTTATAATTTATTAATAAATAAATAAACTTTTTAAAAGTTATTCTAATAAATTATTTAATTAAAAAAGCGATTTATCTTTTTTATTTTTTATTATATAGCTAAAAATAATAAGAAATTATATATTATAGCATTTTATTATAATTTAAAAGTTTATTAATATTATTATATTAATTATAAAAATAATAATAAAATAATAGCTAAAAAGCTTAAGTTATTATAAACGAACTTATATTTGTTTTTTATATTAATCAATTTTTTTATCGCAAAAAATAGCTTTTTTCTTTTTTATATATATAATTAATTTATATTTATATATTTAAACCATAATAATTATTATAAATTATATTTAATAAAATTTTAATCTTAAATTTATAATAAACTTTATATAATATATCGCTTATAATTAAATAACTTATTTTTCCTATAGTTTAAACCTTAAAAATTAAAGTTTTATAGCGTTTTATAGCTTAAAATAAACCTAAAATACACGCTAATATTAAGCTTTTATTATTATTAAAGCTTATATAAAAGCCTCGCCCCTTACTATTTTTTCTCGCTTTATTAAGTTATTATTATTTTTATATAATATAAGTTATAAAAAACAACCATTTATAATACTATAATAATAAATAATTTAATTTATATATTAGCTAATTATTTATACGATTAATAATTATTATTTAATATTATTTTATTTATTATATATTAAATTATTAATAATATTATTTAATAATATTAAATCGTCGTTTATAAAAATAAACCTTTTTTTATTTTATTTATATAATAATTGAATCGTATAACTTCGTAAAAATATATTACTCGAGGTTTTAATATAATATATAATCGTATTATTATATTTTTATCGCTTTTACGCCCGCTTAATTATTATTTAAAAATATATTTAATATTAATTTTATAGCTTAAAATAAACTTAAAATACACGTTAATATTAAGCTTTTAATTTTATTAAGGCTTACGTAAAGGCCTCGCTTTTTATTATTTTTTCTCGCTTTATTAAATTATTATTATTTTTATATAATATAAACTATAAAAAGCAACTATTTATAATATAATTTAACATTAATTAATATTAATTTAGCTATTATATCGTTCGATTAATAAAAAACATTATAATTAATATATATATATATATATATATAAACCCTTAATAACGCTGTTATATTAAAAGAAAAAAAAGACGGGAGCAAGGCTCCCAGTTAAAAGAGCCGGGACTAAATATCTCCCGTACGGCTAACTAATCTAATGACTAATCTAGATAAATGGTTATTCTAACAATGAGACACAAAACGAGGAATAAACAGCCGGCACGCCGCTGGGGAAATTAAATCGCGGCAGGCACCTAAGATCATTTGGTATCTCCAGACATTGGAAAGAATAGCTCAACGCAGGGCTTGACATTTCATCTTAGTATAAGATGTTCTGTCAGGGTCTGATGTAATGCCCTTGTCTCCAGGTGACACAGGTCGCTGATCCGTAGATGGACACAGCTCCATTATAGTCGCCCGATGCCAAGATCACCCGGCTTGCATGGTATTGATGAAAACATTCATAATTAATCAGATTCATCCTTCTCCCGTGGGTCGTTGTTTCGTTGTGCAATGCAATTGCTCAGAACCACCAGAATCATATGGAGCCGGCTTCAGAGCGGCACCGACGGTGACCTTAACGCAGTAAACCAATAGTGTTGTTCTTTGGTCATAACGCTCTACCAAGCACTGTTTGACACTACGTCAAATGGAAATCATCTGCCACAAGAAGAAACAACTCCGTCTGTGACCTAGGCGTTGCCCAGTTTGATGAGGGGATACACCGGGTCTTGGCGACTAGTATGCCCATGATTCCTGGATCCGGTAATGGTTGATCTCTCGGCTATAATCAGAGACTCGAACAATGCGGTCAGGTGTACTCGCTCGAGTCAAATAACTGCTGGATTTGTGCCTTTGAGGGAGTAAGCTGGGATATAATGGCGAAGATAGAATCTTGATGCCCTGGGCTTACGAGCGCGACAGGTTGATGCTAGTGAGGCGGTTTCTTGAGCTGAGCTGATTTGGTTTTCTTTAATGAAGCATTGTGGTTGTCTCTCCTGAACTATGGGGCCCCGGGGGATGGGAGCCAAACAATAATAGGATGATACACGGGTCAACGATGATCCGGCTGTGCAAAAGGGGCCAATTTGTACCTAGGTAGGGGAACGTTTCCGTCCCGACCTGGAAGCCCAGATAGGTAAATCGATGACCATGGTATGTATTATATTCGCCTGCAGCGGATTACAAACAAGCCTCCAATTCATGTTTCACATACCAACTTTTCATAATTACTCATGATTTGGCTAATTGGCTCTGCTTCATTTGGAGGCAGTAGCATTCTTGTCGAAGTGAGGCCCGCATGGCATGAGATTTTCGGATCTATCACTCACGGGCTAAGCAACCTCTGAAGACAGAATATTGGTACCGAGCTTGAGGGCCAATTTCAACAATACCGGGAATAACGTTAACGTGCAATGCAAATGGGCAACACCACCATGAATACCAGAAGTAATTATGCAGCAGATCCAGCTTCTGAAAAGCGATAAGACCGGCTATATAGACAAGATATTGCAACAACTATAATGACTTAATCTAGTATTGGTGATGGTTGCGACAAGACCTCGTCAGAAGAAGCTCCTTTTCAATCGGAGGCCCTTAGGAATTAAAGCCCAGCACTCTTCCACTGCTCCGTTGAGTTTCATCTCCACTGCTACGCTCAAGTACATTATATGATAATTGTATGTTAGGACATTTCTTTTTCAAACTCTGAAGAATCGTACTGCTCGTAGAGGGAGATAAGCCGATCGGACAGAAACACAGAAGCCTCATACTTGAGACTTTGTGAGCGTTGACGCACCAAAACTCTACAGCGTTGAGTAATTAGAGCAAAATGCTGTCGTCACTATTATGTGTGCAAGACAAAGGCCTGCCGGGCCGTCAGTGGAAGCTTTGAACGAGGTCTTTGACAAATGATTGACAAAATGCACAATTAGCTGCCGCATTTGATAGCCAACCCCTTGAGATTTTCAAAACAAAGCACATGATCATACTCAAAGGCGGGAAACAGAACATTCCAAGGAACTTCCTGGCACATATAGGAGAAGTCTGTCCCAGGGTATCTCACTACATGACCCACAGCCCAGCAAGATTACAGTTGAGCACACCATAAAAATGGACTATAAATGTTGCCGATATTGTAACTCAGTATGTTCGACCTCGTGTTTCCGAGAACATCGCGACAAGTTCCGCTGCCATGACCGCCGATGTCCCGGCCACGAGGTTCCTCTAGAGAGAAGAGCCTCCACTAGAGACACTCGCGGGTACAGCTACTCGACGCGCGATTCCCGTGCCCCGAGAGATGACCCCAGAGACCTACTGCAAGCTCGAGATGGTGTGACGGGGGAGTACTACCAGTACCACCGGGATCCAAACAAGGACCGTGCGCATCTGGAATGCTGCCGAGCTCTTGGTCCACCGAAGCCTGGGTTCCGCTACGGGTACAATAAACGGGGCGATATCGTATCATTTGCGGTCCTGGAGGGGGCCAAGGACTACCTCCCCTCATACTCGAAGGGGTCATCGTCGCGGAACAGCAGCAGCAGAAACCCCAGCGGCTATGGCTCCGGTAGGGTCTACGCTGAGAACGACCGATCGGATGGCAGAGACCGCCATTCTCGTCGCAAGTCCCATAGCGAGCATCGGGAACATCACTCTAGGAGACATTCCGAGAGTCGTTCACATCATCACCACCACGGCCATGCCTCTGGCCACGATGACCGGTATAGAGAGCATAGAAGACACGACAAGGATTACCGCCGCGGAGAGAGCTCCGGTAGACGGGGGAGTCGCGACAAGAGCAGGGGGCCGCTGCTACCTTACGAGATTGAATCTCCTCCAGCATCCCCGGACAAAAAACATCCGAGGGCGGGGGACGACTGGGAGATCGAGTCTGTTGTATCGGGTACCCGTAATGTCTGATGCACATTACGTACGAGTAATCCTATCGAATGTGGTTCTCCCTAAGGTGCTGTAAGTCGCAGCAATAAGCTGTCTGAACGAAACGAAAAACCTCCTGCTACATATATATACTCAGGATTGAAGTCTCCGGAACTGACATAAATATATATATGAATATAAATATGAGTGCTCCCAAGTGTCTGTCTCACGTTCTAGCCTATCCTAATAAGTCTGCTTCGGCGAAAGCTTTCCGAAGTTCGAACCGGGTCTCTCAACAAGGGGAGTGATCGTCCACACAAGCTCGGAGCTGCTACACCTGCTGGGGAATGTCTGCGGTCTCGGCAGCGTATTTTAGAGGAGACTAGAACCGGGGCGTCGGGAATAGCTTCACCGGTCCTTGCGGCGGCGAGGTAGGAATTTTTGAACGCGTTGGAGATCGGGAAGGAGCCGAAAAGGAATCGAAAGAACTTCCCGGAGCGTACGATACGAAGCCCTACCAACAGGGAAAAACCTCGCACCTCGCGCCCGCACACCGAGGAAAATCCGTCATGGCTGTGCCCGCGCCGCAACAAAAGGACGATGCCTGAGCTGACCGGTCAAGGGATCCCCAGGGTCTCTCCTCTTAATATATTTTAATATGTGCCAATGAACTCCCCCTCTCCCCGCCCCAGCAACCTTGGAACGACTCCATCGGTTATTTATATGTCGAAACGACGCTAGGCGATTCCGAGCGAAGCTTGCGATGCGGCTTCTTCTGCCCCAGAAAATAAGGCTATGGCCGAATTTGGTTAGGCGGTAGGTCGTCAAGCCACGCGATCATCAAGCTCAAACAATCCATTCGATGCCGTCCAATTTTGGTAATCTCTACTAAGTAGCTTCCGCTGTTTTAGTTTTCGCCTGTTTTTGTCTTCGCCTGTTTTTGTCTTCGCCTGTTTTTGTCTTCGCCTGTTTTTGTCTTCAGTAACTTATCAAACTCTGATGACAGTGACAGTGACTGGTAGATAAAGGTCTCGAGCTGTCAGGCAATCGCGGCATATGAGATATTTATTAGATAATAATGAGTACACGATACTTTCGGCTCTTTAAAGAATTTAGTCTGGCCACCATGTAAGTACGTTATATACATGCTAACTCAATGAAGTGAACTTGTAAGTGTCAAAGGGTGCGCCGTCAGGGACAGGGAGGCTGGCAACACGTAACTCCTGGCTACCTGCGTACTTACGCCCCTCGCCCCCTATGTGACCCTGTGATCCTCCTTTTCCTCGCAGCTATACCCCGATTACAAGTGAGGGTCATGCTGTGCGCGCCCAGCATCCATTCCTTCATCCTCCGTACGTAGCATCCAAGTCATGAACCAGGCCGTTACTGTTACTACATATGCACGTGGGTACGTACGCTGTAGCTGGCATAAGTCACCGACCATGGTAATGGGATGCCAAGATCTCGCGGGAAACCGGCCGCCAGGACTGCCTGTCTACCTAGCTGCCTAGGTAGATATGTAGTCTAGTAGGGATGAAAGCCCTTGTCACCCGCCCACTTAGATCGCATTTGATCAAAGACTACAATAGCCTCAAACAATGGATACCTACCCATGCTGTCTCCTGGTGCCTGGTGAGATCGATCTGATGGAGAATGTGTGTACATGGCGTGTAAAGGATTTTCGCCGACTCGAATCTCATTGGCCCCAACCCCGTGGGTTTGCGGCCTTTTCTACTCAGGATCACGATGCCTGTCAAATGCTACCCTAGAAGCCTCTTATGACGCTTAGAACACACCGTTGTTCGACTAATCGCAATTTCTGCCGCTGGGCAACGCTAATTGCCGACGGCTCCCGAGTACTACGCAGTAAGCTCCGGCTAGCTACCTATCTAGAGCCGCTTACTCTCGACGGTGCCATCGCAGACAATTCATATTGTTTCGTTTCCCCCTTACTTCGTATATCCTTTCCCTACTTAACCTGGCCCGTCACTCTTCGTCGCCCATCTGTGCCAAGGCGGTACGGCTTGCTCCAACGACTTCTGCTGCGCAGAGAAAACACACGATCTCGATACTACAGGCTGGAACTCGTGGATGTCAGACGCGTGAAGAAATTTACACCAGGGCGGCGGCGGCAGCTCTCATCTTTTCCTTCACCATGGCCGGCGACACCACCTTGATGGAGCTCCTCGGCGCCGCCGACAACTTCCACGAGCCCACGCCCGCATGGAACCGCGCGTCGACCATCATCGGCGTGACAGTATCCTTGATGGTATTGTTCATGAACCTCGAACCTCTCACGAACTCTTCTAATCTCGGACTCACAGGGACTGAAGGTGATATGCATCCTTTTCCGCTTCCACGTTCGCATCTTCGTGATGCGGTCCCTCGGCTGGGGTAAGTTCAAAAGAAAAAAAAAACACATGTTAGCAATCTACATATCGAACTGGCAAGACTGACTGGGGCGTTCATCAGATGATCTGTTCCTCTTCTTGTACCTGGTAAGCAGCCCTCACACTCCCCCTTTCCCGTCCCGAACCATGGTTAACATTTTCTGTCACCAGGTCTTTGGTCTCTTGGGCGGTATTTGCCTTTGCCTGGGTATGTTGAAGGACATGAATATGACAATGTGGCAGACATTGATACCTCTTACAGCACCTTCCGCTGGTCTCGGGAAACATTTTCTTACCCTCAAGCTCGGCGAGCAGGAGTCTTACTTCAAGGTGTGTGCAAACTCCAGGTTATTCGAGAGAGAGTATCCGCAACATGGTTACTGACATGGTGGTGGTCTTGTGTGTCGGTGTAGTCGTTCTACCTGATCTGGGCCTCTTACGTATCATCGACGGCCCTGATCAAGATTTCCCTCCTTTTCCAATATCTCCGAGTATTCGAGACCCGAAAACTGCGGATCCTTTGCATCGTCCTTCTCGTCACCACGGCCCTCTGGGGTATGGCATTCTCGTTCTTGGCTTGGGTGCCCTGCATTCCCCTTACGTCGTACTTCAGCTTCAATTCATCTGCCAATTGCTACGGGTTTGGATCCATGAGAGTGAACGAGTTCTACCATACATACGTGGCACAAGGAACTACCAATACGGTTCTGGATGCGCTTATCCTCGCTATTCCCATTCCCTACTACATCAAAAGCAACGCGCCTCGGCGCACTAAGATAGGATGCGCGGCGCTTTTCGCCATTGGCGCCTTGTGAGTGAACATCCCAAGTTCTACCACCTCCGTAACTAATGCCACTTCCAGCGTCACCTCCATCTCTGTCGCACGACTGGTGACCGTAACAGAGCACAGGGCTACAACTAGTCCTACATTCGACCCTACGGTTAGTGATAAGCCCGGCAGCAAAGCTCGCCAGTCGATGACTTTCATGCCTTCCTATACTCTTACTAACACGTCGCACAGTGGTACTCGCCGAGTAGCATGATGCTCGGGTTGATCGAATGTATCGCTGCAGCCATATGCGCCTCGATACCCGTCTTCTGGCCTGTCCTGACCGCGCAGATCGACGCCATCTTTGTCACACACGAGATCAAGATCACCCGGGATCACCGATATTCGGATGAAGGATACAACGAGATCGAACTACAGCATGGCAGCGAGCACAGCAGGGCCGGCAGCGAGACGAGCCTCAATCACATACCGTCGAAGCAAGGGAGGGAGAAGACCAGCCACTACCTGGACGACTTCATCCAGGATCAAGTTGACCCGTTGCGGGCCAAGACGGCGTTCGCTGTCGAGTCAGAGGTCAAGGCGGATGGGCCAAAGGGAAAGAAGTCTATGTCTCTTTTCCACAAGTCTTAATGTTCAATACTTATTTCTTAATGTACAATACCATCAGTTACTTTGACATGAACGACAATACCGCCCACGATCCGGAGGTTGCTTGAAATGGAAACTATTCACGAGTGGCCCAGAATATGCAAGAAGTGCATCTGATCCTCGAAATGTTGACAGTTCTGGATTGGCGACACAGATCATCCATTGATTCCACAAGTTGAACAATGAAAGTTCGAAATTAGAATCTGCATGTAATTTTTCACACGATAAAAGACGGATAACGGCTTTGGTAAGGAACTCAATTATTAGTATAGTCTATTATATCAGTAGTTATGATGATATAGCCGAAGAAAAGCAACCGGGAAAAAAGAAAGAAGAAAACCAGACAAAATTCCACCCACACCTACAGCTTCACAACTTACTTCTTCGGGGGCGGAGGGGGACGCCTGGTTTGCTGCGACGGGCCAGTAGACGGGGTCCCGAATCTCGAAGAAATCGGGGTCCTAGGAGGCACGCTTGGACGCCTGTTGGGGGTAGCCGACGAAGGAGAGGCACCGCCCCTGGTAGCACCGGTGGTCCCGGTGTTACGGGCCGGAGTGGCTATCCTTGAAGCACCCGTAGCAGGTGCCGGGGGGCCCGAGAGGCGGGGCTTCCGGACGCCCGTGGCGGAGGCAGAAGCACCAGCGGCCCCGGCGGCGGCGGCGGGACGGCTGCCGCCGGAGGACAGCTTGGCCTTGGAGGCCTCGGAGCCCTTCTCGAGCGAGGCCAGGGTGATCTTGGCGTCGACCTTGAGGGGGCTGACCATGACCAGCATCAGGGTCTTGGAGCCCTCGGTCAGCGAGGGCCGCAGGACCTTGGTCAGGGTGGAGTCGTACGAGGGCTGGCGGCCCTGGCCGAGGGCGGTGATGGCCAGGTTCAGGCTCGACAGCGACTTGTTGATCTCGATGCCCTCCTGGCGCTGCTGGCCCTCCATGTCGCCGACGCGCTCGCTGCCGGCCAGGTCGACGAGGCTCAGGATCCCCGTGTCGACCTGGCCCCGCTTGGGGCCCGGCGCCAGCGTCTCCCGGTCGATGTTCAGCGTCACGATCATGTGCGACCGCGACGATTCGGCGTTCTTGGACGTCGACGACGTGATGCGCGTGCTGACCGCCAGGTCGATCACCTCGCTCGCCTGCTCCGGCGACACCAGCGGGAGCTGCGCCTCCTGGCCCAGCCGGATGGCCGTCTTGCCGCCGTTGCCGCTGCCGTCGTCCTCGGCCAGCAGGTCGAACATGTTGTTGAGGTAGATCTCGACGGCCGAGATGGTCACCTTGTACTCGTAGACGCCGACCGCCGACGCCGCAGCGTTGAAGATCATGTCGAGCGTCTGCGGCAGCACGCCGTTCTGGGACGCGTCGCCGCTGGCGCTGCGGTGGCCCATGGTGTAGGTCTTTCCCGAGCCCGTCTGCCCGTAGGCGAAGACGGTCGCCTTCTGGCCGTCGAGCGCGCACCGGGCCAGGTCGCCGATCTCGGCGAACACGTCGGCGTTGGTGGCGTCGACGCCGAAGATACGCTCGTACTCGAACGAGCGCGTCTCCCGCACCGTCTCGCCCCGCACGTTGACCCGCTCCACCTCGACGTCCATCTTGCCCCAGTGGTTGCCCCAGCTGTTCTCGCCCGGCTGCTCGGGCCCGAAGTTGACCAGCTCCTCCGCCTCGGTGTCCGGGTGCGCCGGTCGCACGCGGCACATGACCCGCACGTTGCCCTTGATGGCCTGCAGCTGCTCGAACATCTTGCGCGTGCGCTCCATGGCCTCCTGCTGCTCCCTCTTGAGGTCGTCGTTCGCGTTCTTCCAGACTTCCTCGAGCTCCTGGTGCGCCGCCTCGGCGCGGTTGAACTCCACGGCCCACTTCTCGTCGATGCTGCTCAGTTGCTTTTGGGCGTTGTCGTAATTTGCCTGTAGGACGTCGTATTCCGAAAGCGACTGGGCAAGCTTCTGCTCAAGGTCTTGGATCTTCTCCATGTTCTCGGAATCTAGAGAGCTGACCGAGAGCGCCTTGGCAAGCTTATGCTCAAGATCATCGATCTTCTTCTGGGAGTTGGCATCTGCAGGAACAATGGTTGTAGCAGCAGTGCTAGCGGCATCGTCTGTAGTGTCTTGCTTCGTGGGGGATGATGACGCGGAAGTCTTCTTCCCATTCATCTCTCGGTCCACTAAGCTGTCGACGAGCCTAAGAACATGTTGCAGCACATGTGTAAAGCTTTTGAAGTTACTATTGACCGACTGCTCGAGTTGCTGGTACTGCTTTCGCCTTTCTTCGCTGTCCTTCACTAGGTTATCGATGACATTGTTGAGAAACTGGACTTGAGTGGCAACGGGATCATCCTCAAGTTGGAAATCTTGAGTGTTGCTTGGATCAGTGTTTCCCTCCATATTGTTTGATCGAGGCTGTGATGACAGGTTTGGAAAGTAGAGCTTTGAAATCTGGGGTTGTAGTTGTGTTGCTTTTGATGGTTTGTCTGCTTAGAAAACATGGATTCTCTCGCCGTCAGTCCCTACCTTAAGTATTCTACAGGACAAGGGGATGCCAGTAGAACAGTCCAATTACCCCCAATGAACAATGCCTTATTTTCTCATTCTCTTTACCTGTATAACAAAGCATGTGATGCCGCTGTTGTTCGTCTGTTTTGGTGACTTTTCTTTGTCTTTGAGTATACCAAAGATTTCCTTGGTGAAGATTTCCTTGGTGTCTCTCGAAAACCCATGTTTGCTTTTTCCTTGGAATTATATGATGCTACTTTCTTGGACCTTTTGATGAAAGAATTAAGCTTGAAGTATTCGCGTCATCGAAGACTAAACTTGCCAAGATGGGCTTTCTAGGTTCTTGAAAACTAAAACACCTCTCGTCTGCTGGGCATAACGGAGTCATTCCCATACGAACAAAGCGACATACCTCTACCTGGCATCTAGGATACTTTCGACGGCCTGTAGGGAACCTCGGTCTTCATGCCAAGGTATCCAGGTTATCACACGCCCCTCGAGGCCCAGGTATCTTGTGATCTATTGTGATCTCCTGTTGCTTAGACGTACCCATGAGTCGTCACGAGGAACGAAGGAAAAAAAAAAAGAGCATAGTTTCTACGAGCCTTAGGTGTTTATGTAATTGCAATGCAAAAGATAGACCGCAGAATCAGTCTCCATACAGCATGTATGCCGGTAAGTGAATCCTAGCGCACTATCGTCTCAGCGCACCTGTGGCTATATTAATGTTCCCTTGCATGCGACTGACTCTTTTACACTAAGGGAAATAATTTGGATCGTATTGCGGTATGAAAATTCATCATTGGACTGGAGTCCTGCTGTCTGGCATGCAATGCAGATGCAGGCCTTCATCAAGGATCTGCGTATTACGTAAGCACTGTGACTGAGACAGTTGGTGGTACAATCTCGACAGAAATTTTCACACCCACGAGGTCTGCTAATCATGTGATCTGGTGAACGGGACAAAGAAATGCTGACAAACATCGCTTACGCTTATGCTTAGGAGAACAAAGAACCCAGTACACCAACAAAATACCTATGACTCGACGGATTCCGATACACCAACAACAATGGAATGGCTTGCTATTGACGTGTGTTGCTACCTTAGCCTACCTACCAACGGATTGCTTGAAAGTTTTCTAGGTTGGTGTCGGATGTCGGGTCCCCGAGGGCCAATTTTAACAAGGACATTGTTCAATTTCTTTGGCAAGAACAAAGACAACAACTGTCAAGTGACACCCAAAAAAAAAAACCCCCAAGATACATTATTACCACGTACTGGGGTACTTGACACTAGGAATGTTACGCCGGCTTTAGTAAGGTAATCAATGAAACCTCGCTGTGCGGCGACTCTAGGAAGCTGTCGGATATTCGACATCCTCGGACCTAGTTTACTGGTCTGTCATGGGTGATGCTCTCCGGAGTAATGGGTTTGTGAGTGGGCATGTAAAAGAACAAGACCGTATCCCTCGATCGCCATCGGATTCGTAATGGCTTGGTGGTTTCTAATACCAAGAAAATTTGTATGAATACCAGTAGTACGGTACACACCTCACCCAACAGTCATGCTATCAATGTGATTGTTATGAATAAGTGGTTGGTTCGTAGGTTGGTTGGTTGGTACTACGGAGGTGACTCGATCCTTTGTCCATACGTTCTATAAGATCTCCGTGATCCACCTGGGCAGGATCTCCCAATTTCTACCTACGTCGCATATGGATTTTCGATCAATTCATTCACACAATTTCTATGCTTCTAATCCCTCCATTTCGGAATACCTGGAATATTATAAACACTACCTACTTGCACCTCTAGGAAATCATTTGTGATCCATGGGAAAAAATGTACGGCGCAGGTGAAAGGTGAGTACTAACTAGAACTTTTCCATGTCCTCAACACTTCCTCATTTGACGTCCATCAGAAGTTATAAGGCGCCGGATGAAATGACTGAAGAGGAAAAGAACGAGCTACAGGATAAAGAGATGAGCATGAAGGATGACAAACTCTGGGAAATTGAGGAAAGAAATGAATGGAAGCATGAGGAGAAAATACGCAAGACAAGAGGCTACTTAACCAAAGAAGGAGTCGATATCCGAACCTTCTACGGCTTCGACCCGGCCAGCCGAGACAGCGACCACAATTCAGCAGTTGGAGACTTCTATTCAACACCGCCGCAGCCAGAACGACATTCGTCAAAGAAATACTCCGTGCCCGCCTACTTAACCAAAGATGGAATCGATATCCGAACCTGCTACGGCGTCGACCCGAACAACATGAACAGTGACCACGATTCAGCAGTTGGAGACTTCTATCGGACAAGTCACCAGTCGTCCAGGGAATCGAAGCGGATTACGCGACACGCCTCGAGAGAAGACCGTGATGGAAGAGATCGACAGCGCCGACACGAGGAACGCCGGGGATCTCGACACGAAAAAAATGCTAGAGAGCAACGACTTATTACATATAAAGATGGTCAGTCATGGTGATTGATTCAAGGCGTCGCACGCAATCGGTCGAGGGATCAAGACGTATCATGGTGGTGTTGCGCAATTGCATTGCGCATGGACGGCAGTGACTGAAAAAGAGCGAGAAAGGGGGACTAAGACGTATGGTTTAGATTGATAGGTGATTTCGGTATTGAATGGAATCACAGGAGGATATCAGGGGGTTACTGGAATTTGGTTTGGCTTAGGCTAGCAAATGTTAATTACATGTTTGCGTACCGCATCATTCAGATCTAGCCTACCCTCATCTATCAGCCTGCGGCGTCCTATCATCAGTGTTGTGGAATCTCGCTATATTCGTAGATGATGACCGCCTCGTTGAAATGGTTGAAATGGAACTATCCCGCTTCAAAGGTGAACAACATCTGCGTCCAAAGTGCTGAAGATGTGTATACTTCCCTTGTTGCCTTCGCGGTTTAAGTTAGCCTCTCCGTGCAGAAGAAGCGAGTACGGATTCTTCCTGGTCTCTACGGCTCCTGGGTCATTCAAGTTGTTTGCGAGATATCCGTGTCAAGTTCTGCTTCGGCCAGCTGGTGAGATATGATTGACTCTCACGGCTATTTAACAGGACATCCCTCAGACGCACAATCCAAATATGGTCAGAAGAGGATTCATATGGCTCAGTTAATTCACCCCAGGAAGCGGTCAAATGATCGTTTACTGTAGTTTGACACTCTCAATTGTATTCATATTTCCAGCCGCCCATAGACTTATCGATTTAGTGAAATGGTTTCGAAAGCGGGAGGCCGAGCAGCTAAACCTACGCACATACATCCCTCAATATCGTGTCTCCTCGTCTTTGTCTATAGAGACACAGTCGAGCCGTTGCCTCATCGACTTAGATGATTGCTCCTTGATGAATAGGCCAGTACGGAATACAGGGTGGGGTTCTTTACTTCTATTATTCCTGGCCCTAAAGTAAAGCCTTCTGTTTTAAATTATCAAAGGACATGCTGTGGATTGGCCCCCTTCGCTTTAATGGAGTTAATGAATTTCGAGCATTATAATTTGCCATTGTAGATATGGTCTTTCGATTCTCCTTTTTGAAGCAATAACTGTCGACTGTCCGCCACCAGTTGCCAGTTGTCGCGCCAGCAGGCACAATGTGCGGGGTAGACAACCGGACAGCTTACTAAGGGGGCTCCTGTTGAAAGCTGAAATGACTGACCACCGCCAACAACCATGGATCAATCGAAGGAGAAACCGGGCTTCTCTCACGTCTTCATTGGCCCCTACATACACTCACTTGAGGCAGACCAGCTGCAGATCATTGAGAATGCTATGATCACTGTCGGCTCAAATGGTGAGATCGCAGACGTGAAGAACCACATTGATCCGGCCGAAGCCTGTCTGCTTGAGGACAATAATGGTGCTTTCCAGCTCCATCGGCTCAAGCCTGGCCAGTTCATGATCCCGGGCTTCGTCGATACTCATAATCATGCACCGCAGTGGGCTCAACGAGGCCTGGGTCAGAGTATGCATATTCTCGACTGGTTGGAGAAGGTGACGTTCCCCAACGAAGCAAAGTTCCGTGACCCGGATTACGCGAAGCGAATCTATGCAAGCTGTGTCGACGGTTTCCTGAAGCAAGGCGTCACCACAGCTTCGTATTATGGTTCCATGCATGCGGACGCGACCAAGATCCTCGCCGATCTCTGCCTCGAGAAAGGGCAACGCGCCTTCGTCGGCAAGTGCAACATGAACCGGAACGCGCCGGACTACTATCGAGATGCCACAGTGGAGTCTTCCCTCAGAGAGACAGCGGACTGCATAGCGCACATTCGCAGGATCGACCCAGATGCCAAGCTACTCAAGCACGTTCTCACCCCTCGGTTTGCGATCACCTGCGAGGATGCGCTGCTCGCTGGTCTGGGGGACATTGCCAAGGCCAACCCCGACCTGCCCATACAGACACATTTCAACGAAGCCGAGCAAGAGATGGCCTTCACCAAGACATTGTTCCCAAGCTTCGAGAGCGAGGCAGACCTCTATGAAAACTTCGGTCTACTCACTAGGCGATCGATCCTAGCACACTGTTGTCACATGAACGAATACGATTTGGACCGAATCAAAGCACTCGAATGTGGTGTTGCTCACTGCCCCATCTCAAACATGACTGTGGGGGGAGGCTTCATGGTCGCTCCGGTGCGGGAGTTCCTTCGACGCGGAATCAAAGTCGGGCTCGGCACCGACAGCGGTGGCGGATTTTCCAGCAGCATACTGGATGCTATGCGCCAGGCTCTTGTCGCTTCCAATGCGAGGGAGATGCTGAGTAAAGGCCAGGAGAAAGGGCTCAGCATTGACGAGATCTTCTACCTAGCAACGCTCGGTGGCGCACGCGTCTGCTGTCTCGAGGATAAGATTGGCAGTTTTGAGAAGGGTAAGGAGTTCGATGCTTTGGTTATCAATACAAGCAGCGCGTCGCAGGGTGTCATGACTATGGTTGAAGAAGAGGACTCGCTCCGGACTGTCTTTGACAAGTTCATCATGACGGGCGACGATAGGAATATCGAGGAGGTCTACGTCCGGGGACGAATGGTGCACCCAAAGAGACCCCAGGCACCAGGCGCGACAAATTGAGAAGTATGACCACCACCCTCCTCAGACCAACGCCGATGATCTCTTGCGTAGCGTAGTGAGGATTTAGCCTCATGAATATCCAACCCCTTCCCCTTCGGCAAAAAATCCCCATTCGGAGCCATGAACTTTCTGATAGCTTTAATCCCCACACTCCTTTGTGTACCGCCGTCTTGTCATGCTACGATGAATGCAGCTCGATCAACCCACCCATCTTCGCATCCAGCAGCGACACTTCACTGCGACACCAATAGGTCCCGCAATCATCCGACTTATCTTGAGGATCGTGGCGCTCGGCATATCTGCGAAACCGGCCATTGCTGAGGTAGTGCAAAATATTGCAGTTGGTCTTGATACCCGACTGCGAGCCTCCAAGTCTCTGCTCTACGGATGTTTCGTGCTGCCGCCAACGCCATGCTCGAACCTAGGTAACAGACGGTTTACGAGTGACCAACGCGGATGTAATTTCCGAAGGAACATATACCTTCCCCAGATCCGTGGCCTGGATGTCTAAATGTTCTGACATGGTTTCTCGAAGGATACCATAAGAAGATGTCACTGTGCCCCTATCCAGACTATCAACAAACTCCCCACCGGAAGTTGTCTGTCTCCACATGTCACTTGCTAATGACTCTTACGCCGTGGATTTCAAGTCAATTTCTCCAGATCACGAGTCATTACACGCACTAACGCCGTAAAGAGGGTCTAACTTCCCCTTGACAACCTGGACAGCCTTACGTTACGTGCTTTCATCTGGCCAATCTCGGCCTATCTAAGAGGTTGGATAGTTGCTCGATTGGTCCAGACCACCCGATGATCGTAAAATCGAGAGACTTGGCTGTGAAGCTTCCCCCACAGATGCCCACATTTTCACCCCTCCATTGACCAGGCTAACTTGCAGCTCGCCCCCGACTGTTCGGTCATGCACCTGATCCTACTTTCTGCCGTGTACCTATTCGCTATCGCCTAGTTGTCGTGGTCTTCTGGAGCTGTGCGCGGGTTGGATGGCTCAGCGGCGGACAGATGCTCGACGATGATGGACGAAGACTCAAAATCCCCCCTCCCTCCGCTCTCTCCCGACAGCCCCCTGTCATCCCTCCGGACTACGCAGAGAGCGCCCCGGTCCTGCAAATCCTGCGCTCAGCGAAAGGTGGGTTGCTGCTTTTCTCCTGCTGCATTCCATCCGTGTCGGCGACCCCTCTTCCTGTCTCCAATGATGGACCAGCTGCTTATCGGAACATGTCAAGGTGAAATGCGATAAAGCAGTCCCATGTTCCACTTGCATACGCAGGGGAGAGGGCGAGACATGCGCCCGAGAGACGGTCATCGTCCGGGGTCAGGTTACCACCGGTCGGGATCCCGGGAGCCAATTGTCATACGAAGAACTGATCCAAGAAAACGCCCGTTTGAAACAAGCGCTCTCCCGAACGGAGGGGGGCCGGGCCTCTCCGAACTGCCAACGGCTCACAAAGACGCTGTTCCAGCCGATCTATGAGGAACACGACTACTACGAGAACCTGCTGTTCGAGGCCAGTGCGTCGCATCATTCTGTCGGTGCCATGAGTATGCAGCAGATCCTCCTGCCAAGTCGTGAGTGCAGCAACGGTCTCATCGCGCACGACAGGGAGTGGAATTCCTGGGTACATTACGCTCTCGAGTACCCTGCCTTTGAGTTGGAGCATAGCCAGTTTATGGATCGGATAGATGCTGGAGCCTCATTCGAAGACATTGACTCATCATGGTTGGCCGTCTATTTCAGTGTTATAACAGTGAGGGTCGACGTGCCATTGAGTCTCTTCTGCTACTTGATCTATCGGTGCTAAAAAGTCATCCAGGCAGCATTGCTCACGATGGACCTTGATGAAGTCGATGCCCTGGGTCTTCCATCGGGTATGTGACCTTTATATTGGCAAGGACTTCAAACTGCACCATGCTGACATCGAGTACCAGCCGACCATCGTCTCCTCCAGAGAAATTGGTACGGCGCTGCCTTACTGTTCCTGCATCGCGCCGAGTTCATGCGAAACTTCAAACTTGGGACCGTACAAGCCATTGCCATTCTCGGCATGTCGTTCGTAAATTTCGGCGATCATGACCTCTATGTCACTATGTGGTCCTGTGCCGTCCGCGTTGGACATACCATTGGCCTGGATAGAGAATTCCCGGCCAACGAAAATCCTCTACTCGGCCTGAGCAGAGAAAGTCGACGGCGACTGTGGTGGACGCTTGTGATATGCGAATGGTTTGACTCCAAGATATGATTCACTTGTCTGTTCTTGCGACTGATGCATGCTAGGCTTGCTGGACCAATACCGGCACCGCAGCTAAAAGAGTTCGATTTCGACGTACCCCTTCCGACTGTGGACTTTGCCGGATCCATCAATGGCCGAGAGGGGCTTCAAATACATCCAGTCCAATACCATATTTTTATGGCGCGGACGGCAGTTGTGTACAATCGATTTCGGATTGACCTTCGTCGAGCCCAGCTCCCCTTGGGCGAGATAGTACGGCTTGCTGACGAGGAGCTAGCGGAGGTCATCAACACATTACCACAGCATCTGCAACCCGATATGACAGGAGGCGAGCTGACAGAGTCACTCGAGACTTCCCATCCGTGGATCCGGTGGCAGAGAGTCGACGTCACACTCGTTTTACTGCATCATCGACTGAGGATCAACCGAATCCTCCAGCAGGAATGGCACAAGGACCGAGGGCGGTATAATTGGGCCAGGGCGGTGTGCATACAGACGGCCAAGGATATCATCTGGATCAGCCAGAACTGGGAGCAGCCGACGGCCAAGAAGAGCACGTGGTAAGACAACCAAAAAAACTAAGCCGCGATCTCGATCGATGGGGTACACTGACTAGACGCCAAGGGCACTCGCAATTCACCTATATTCAGCGGCTATCTTCCTTTTCAAGGAAGCAGAACACGGAGGACTCGACGTGGAAATGGACTGGCGATCAGAGCTGGCCAAATGCATAACCTACATGGACGAGGTCAAGTCCCGCAATGCTGTCGCGGACCAGGGCTCCGCGATACTCAGGGGGTTGCTCGCCGGCTGAAAGCCGTGATATCAGATATCAATTGAACACATTATCAGGATACCCATCCCACTGCCTTCGTCCCCATAGATCGCAACTCCTAATTATATCCCATATCCAAAGCCCGCCGCGGTTCATCAGTCAAATCAGCATGCCCCTTACAACCCTTAAATCATAGATGTCCTCTCGTCGGCGGCAAACGCGGGGAGATGACCCGGAGGAGCGCGACCAGCCAATATGGCCTCGAGCTGTTGCTTGATGTATCCCTTGTTGTTAGGCGTGTTCGGGCAGCTCGCTATATACGCCACCCTCGCAAACGCGCTGCCTCGGTGCTCTTTCTGGATCCACGGCGTGACAAACCTATATCAAGTAAGCAATTTTTACGAGCCAAACTAACAAGACCAAAAAGGACAAGAAAAAAAAAAGTAGCTCCACCGACCCTTCAGAACTTACAATCCGTGTGCCACCACACCGTATCCCCGGCCTCCATGGCCGGTATGTATGTATATGCACCACCAGCGTCCCCTCGAGGCCGCAGATGCCGATGCGACGACCGGCTCAGCCGCTGACTGGCTATCCGGCTTCGCAGTCCCGGGGAAAAAAAACCCCCCCGCTCGGATCTAGCGTCCACCTAGACGCATCCATAACCTCGTCCGCGCTGTCACCATCACTATCACGATCACCGGCCGTTTCTTCCGGGCGGCGGCGGCCTGAAGAACGGCCGCAGCAGCAGCACGTAGGCGATGGTGGTCGCTCGAGCTCCGGCGCCGCACCGCCGGCAGCGTGCCCTCGTCTAGCGGTGCCCTCGCCGTCAGCGTCAGCGCCGTCCAACCCTAGAACGACCAGTACGCGGACGAGTGCGCCGGCCCGGCGAACTGCGCCTGGTCCGCTCGCTGTCTTGCGGATGCCTAGGTCCCAGGCGTTGTGCGTCTCGTGCGCGCCCGAGAATATGTTGGCGTAAGACGCGGCGGTACGCCGGGTCCGCCTCCCGACACATTCGCCGGCGTCGATGTGCGGCTCGGGGCCTAGGAACGGCTGGCTGGCCCGGCGGTCGATCGCCGTAGGCGCCGTCTACCTAGGTAGATAGATTAGGGGGTTCTTGCGAGGTGTCTTTCTCGTCATCATCTTAGTCGTCGCCATGCCGGAGCGAAATCCAGCAGCTCAGCTCTCTAGACTCTGAGCTGCATCGGATTGGGTTCCGCAGCGCGTTCGTTCTGCGCCTGGGGGGGGGGGGGGGGGGGGGGGGGGGGGGGGGTTTATCGTCAGCAAGCAGGAGGAGCATCGACGGGCTCTCGTACCGGCCAACCCCTTGATCTTCGTGCAGTTGTCTGCTATGTAGACTATGTACTTACCGTTTTAGATAGGTCCGCGTACAAGGGCCTCGGTCTGCTGCCTGCCCGAGGGTAGCACGCTGCGCACGACACGACATGAATGACGCAGCCCGTCTATCTGTCTGTCTGATGGGTGCGTTCTATCTGCTCGGGCGTGAATTTCGTTACTGTCGTTGACGAGGTCCGCTGGCGGGTGGATACGATGGGGATGAGGGAGGTGCCGTACTCTGACCACGCGGGCCATCCTTGGGGGTGTATTCTTCTCTTCCGGTCATGATGATGATCTGGCGGGCGTGCCGACCGATGTTAGTAAGTAAGCCTCATATGGCAAATCTTGTTTCCTGGGGTCCTTCGAGGTAGATGCGCTCAAGGTGATAAGAGCATGCGATGTAAAAAATACATGCTTTTTTTCCCTATCTTTCTTTTTAGATATTCGGCTATTCTTGATTCTACTTAGGTCTTGACTACAGTAATAACTCGCTGCACTCTTTCACGCAGCCCTCCGTTCGTGGGGCTCGCTCGGCCGAGCTGGGGGGCTTGGGCTGGGCTGGGCCGGCAGGCTGGGGGAAGTGATGCGAAGTAAACTTGTATCAACATCTTCGATTCCTAGGGTTTTGAAGTCGAGATTAAGTTGTCCTGATGCGGGCGTGCAGGTTGCAGATCTGAGGGCTACGGTCTCTAAAGACGAAAGGGAGAAGAGTCTGTCTGGGTACCTACGACAATATGAACCGTATCGCGTCTCCTGTTTGAGGCATCTATTGAAGGCATGCCCTGTCGTGGAGATAAACATTGCGTGAGCACCTCTGGCCCAAACAGGGGTGGTTTTGTAATTTATATTTTAGATGTCGTGCCCTTGAAATGCGATTCAGCTGAATGGAATACGATATTAGGGGGATCTCCATACCCATGAGACTGGATGGTCCCTTGAGGCGTTATCAACCCCGGAAGCTGCTGTAATGATGATTCTCCACGCGATGAGTGGTCGACGGGTGGCCGATGGGACTCCGCTGATAAACACGCCCGAACTCAACCGCCGCCCCGACGTTGGTCAACTAGCCCACTCGGGCCCTGCGATCGCGTCAATGCGCGTACATATGGCAATAGCGATAACTAGCCGTGTATACGTAGCAAGGTGACAAGCGGAACAGCTGCGAGGTGTCTTCTCTCTCTGTCTCTGGTGATAAGGCAAGGCTTGCCATATAATAATAACTGTTCGAGAACCCGGGATAATGGTTCGAGCCCACCAGCGCTGGAAGACTCTTCTTGTTCCATTTCATCTCTGACCGTTGGTTGACAAGACCAAAAGAAAAAATAAACAGAGAGAAAGAGAACACGAGCGCCGGTGAACGCAGGGATCCGCCATCATCATGACCGCCTATGAGCGAAAGTACGTGTCCAAGTTGGTGCCGACCAACTTGCGACTCGTCACCGCGCTACTCTTCGCCGTCTCCATCGTGAACTCGACGGTAAGTGGTGGTGGCAGCCTTCGACCCGACCCCCCGAGAAAAAAAGAGATGATCAAATGGAAATGACTAACAGGAACCCCAAAAAAATAAAAATATAGACCATTGGTTACGACTCGAGTGTCATGAATGGCCTGCTGATCCTCCCTTCCTACACCGAGTACTTCCAGCTGACGACGGCGACGGTCGGGCTCAACAACGCCGCGTCGTGGATGGGCTCGATCCTGAGCTCGTTCGTGATGCAGCCGATCCCGGACCGGCTGGGGCGCAAGAAGGCGATCCTGCTGGCGTCGGCCGTCACGTTCGCGGGCGTGGTGCTGCAGGCGGCGGCGCAGAACATCGGCATGTTCGTCGTCGCGCGCGTCGTCGTCGGCTTCGGGTCGCAGGTCAGCAGCGCGTGCGCGCCGACGCTGCTGGGCGAGCTGCTGCCCGCGCGCACCCGGGGCCGCGTCCTCGGCATCTTCTGGTCCTGCTTCTACGTCGGCAGCCTGCTCTCCTCCATCATCAACTTCGGCAGCCAGCACATCCAGTCCACCTGGGCCTGGCGCCTGCCCTCCCTGCTGCAGTTCCTGCCCAGCATCCTGGCCGTCGCCCTGCTGCCCTTCGTGCCCGAGTCCCCGCGCTGGCTGATCTCCCAGGGCCGCGACGCGCACGCCCAGGAGGTCCTCGTCGTCATGCAGGGGACCGGGGACGTGGGCGGGGGCGGGGGCGGCGCGGATGATGATGCCGCCGCCGTCGTCGACCGCGCCGCCGAGTCGATGCGCGAGATCCGCGCCATCATGGAGCAGGAGGAGAAGGAGTTCCCCGGCAACCCGTGGCGCGAGTTCCTGGCGACGCGCGGCAACCGCAAGCGGCTCTTCATCCTCGTCGTCTTCGGCAGCATGATCGAGACCCTCGGCAACTTCGTCATCTACTGGTACCTGGCCAAGATCCTCGACCAGGCCGGCGTCACCGACACCATCACCCAGCTGCAGATCAACGTCGGCCTCAGCTGCTGGTGCTTCGTCGTCGCCATCGCCGGCAGCTTCATGCTCGACGTCCTCGGCCGCCGCCTCCAGACGCTGATCTGCATCCCCGGCATGATCGTGACGCTGTACATCATCGGTGGTCTGCTGAAGAGTATGTTTTCCGCCCCCGCCTCCCTCTAGTTCTTTCTTCTTTTCAACATCTGGCCCCCATCTCGTTGCTAGATGATGCTGATGAACATCAAAATTTGAAGCATACGGCGACAGCACGAATGAATCGGCGATCTACGCCATCATCGCCATGATCTTCTTGTTCCAGGGCTTCTACTCCTTCTCCATCACGCCGATGACCAGTCTGTATCCGATGGAGATCTCGCAGTTCAAGCTGCGCACCGCTGGTATCGCCATTTTCCGATTCTGGGATTGCGCATTTGGGTGAGTTTCCTTCTTTTTTCTTTCTATTTGTCTCCTTCTCCCTCGCTGGCTCCGAAAGAGTGGCTACTACACCACGGCGCCAAAGCATATGCATGTAATGCTAATACATCTCTGTTACAGTCTCGTCTTCTCCTTCGCCATGAGTTTTGCGATGGACCGCCTCGGCTGGAAGTTCTACATCATCAACGCCAGCTGGAACATTGTCTTCGCCGCCATCGTGTACTTCCTCTTCCCCGAGACCAAAGGTCTCAAGCTGGAAGAGATCTCCGTCTTCTTTGACGGCCCGGAGATCGTCGATTCTGCGCTTGCTGGGGACGCTTCGTCGTCGGCTCAGAATGTGGGTGGCGGCCTCACGGAGAAACAACAAGTGTCTGATAATGTCAGTGCAGATCTTAAATAGGAACTAAAAATAGTCAACGAGAGTCGATGTTGTTTATTCTACCGCGGTGCTCCCTAAAAACTTCAATTGTGCAATGCGTATCCTCACACCTCAAATTCGTCATGGGGCGCACCATTTCCGCCCTACCGCGATCCCCCGGATTTAGTTACCATCTTAAGGTGAGGGTTGGTCAACTCGGTAGCCGAGGCACCGTGATTTGCAAGCTGTAGGATGCTTACATGCCAAGCCATCAGGCATCCCGGCACGTACAGAGCCCTGGCTGCATGGGATGTAAAGATAAGGTTTTCGCGGCTGTTCATTGGACAAAGTCTATGGGATGCGCATGAGGGAGTTATGAGAAAGTCATCGACGACTCGAAGCCTGCCGTGGAAAGTTTAATTGAAATGGAGGGTAGCGTGACTGAAGCGATACGAAGTCGGTCGTGAGACTCCTTTTTTGACTGCCTCGACTAGAGTTGGATATCATCAATCGCGGGAATCCTTTCCTCCCCAAAGAACCAAACCACATCATGGCCGGCAGCGTCGTTCTGAATCTGGTACTCAACGCCATCGGCGCTGGGAAACTCGATCCGCCTCCCCCGCAAGCCGCGCCGACTATCAGTAGAGACACCGCCGAACAGACCCGGGATGAAGCGCTCGCAGATCCAAGTACAGGCGCAGATGGCGCCGAGAAGATAGCAGCGACCGCCCCGGTCGAGACTGGAGTGTCGTCTATTGAAGCCGCTCAGGCGATATGGGGGAAACACGGCCGATGGCTTATCATCGTGGGGTAAGAAAGAGTTTCTATCGAACGACTGCTCGCGGAATAAACAAATGACGAGAAAAATAGAGAGAGCTAGCTGACTGAGCCTCAATAGTCTGTGCCTGATCATGATCGTATAGTAAGAGGTCCCGAGGGAAAAAATATCGAACAAACCCCATTGACTGCATTACTTATATCATCACAACCGGGAACTAACCTGACACGCCCCCCGGGGGCCTGCCCACAGCGAGATCGACAACTCGACCCTCTACATCTACCGCAACTACGCGGCGTCGGACTTCGACGCGCTGGCGAAGCTGGCGACGCTCAGCACGGCGAGCACCATCGTCTTCGCGGTGGCGAAGCCGCCGATCGCCAAGGTGTCCAACGTGATCGGGCGGGGCCAGACGTACGGGCTGACGGTGGCGCTGTACGTGCTGTCGTACGTGGTCATGGCCTCGGCGCGCTCCTTCGACGCCTACGCCGCCGGCACCGTGCTCTACAGCCTCGGCCAGTCCGGCACCAACCTCATGAACGACGTCGTCATCGCCGACATCACCACGGCCCGGTGGCGCGCCTTCGGCCTCGGCCTGTCCTTCTGGCCCTTCCTCGTCACGCCCTGGGCCGCCGGCTTTGTCGTCGAGAGCGCCACCGCGCAGGGCGGCATCGGCTGGCGCTGGAGCATCGGCATCTTGGCCTTCGTCATGCCCTTCTGCGCCAGCTTTATCATCGTCACGCTGTTGTACTACCAGGGGCGCGCTAAGAAGATACAGAGTCCCGCGCCCAGCAGCGGTAACGGTAGCGGCGGCGGCGGCGGCGGCGTCCGCATGTCATTGTCGGAGTTCTGCTCCCAGATCGACCTCGGAGGCACGACCCTGTTCTGCGCCGGGCTGGCGCTCCTGCTGCTCCCGCTCACGCTGGCGGCGACGACGCCGGCGCGCTGGACCACGCCCTGGCTCATCGTGCTTATTGCCCTAGGCGCCGTGCTCCTGGTCGCGTTCCCTTGGTACGAGCACCGGCTTGCGCGGCACCCGTTCGTGCCCCCACGGTACTTTGTCGACCGCACCATCGGCCTATGCCTGATGCTCGGCGCCCTGGACGGTGTCGGCTTCTCGGTCACCCACACGTGGTACGTAAAATAAGAAACATGTGAAAATTTTCAGCCTTGTTCCTTTTTCTAGAAAGTCCCCTCGTAATATCGAGTCATTGCTAACCTGCGTCTAGTATGTGAAACACCCCTTCATGATCCTAACTTCTAGAATACCTAGCTAGCAATGACTCTAACCCACCAATTTCCGAAACACCAGACATCTACGCCTGGGCGACGGTAGCTAAGGGGCTCGGCGCCCGCGACGCCACCTTCTTCACCTACACCAACGGCGTGACCCAGACGCTCGTGGCCATCCTGGCCGGTCTGGCCATGGCCCGCACGCGGCGGTACAAGTGGCTCTGCGTGATGGGGTGCGCTGTGCGGCTGGTCGGGTACGGCGTGATGCTGCGGCTGCGGGGCGCGTCGAACAGCACGGGCGAGATCTTCGCGCAGCAGCTGGTGCAAGGGGTCGGGTCCGGCCTCGTGGGCGTGACCACGCTGCTGGTCGCCTCGCAGGTCGTCCGCCCCCATGCCGAGATGCCCCAGATCACCGCTCTCACCGTCTGCATCGGCTTCGTCGGCAGCAGCGTCGGCGCCTGCGTCGCCGGCGGCATCTACACCAACACGCTCGAGCCCGCGTTAAGGCGACACCTGGAAAATAGTGGTATAGCGGCGTCGCCTGAGACGGTGAGCGCTCTGGCTAACTCGATCAACGGGATCGTGCCGGCCTGGGGCACGCCTGAGAGGGTGGCGGTCAGCTTCGCGGTAGGTAGCGTTCCGTCACGAATGAGGGATGTGACTGGTGCTATAGTATGACAGGTTCTGATTCTTGGGTTTGCAGTTCTCCGATGTCATGCAATATTTCACCTATGTAGCGATTGGAACTTCGGCCGTCGCCTTCATCGGGTCGCTTTTCCTCTCGAACCATGAGTTGCCGTAAGATTTACCCTGCCCTGGTCAACCTCTGGCGGGAACGTTGCTAACAATACGCAGGGAGAGGAATAATCTCGTGGAAGACTAGTCGGTGTGCTGTCACATTCGAGTTTACGTGAGAATGGAGGCATATTTTGAAATAATTGTGCTGCTGTATTAGGCTCCGCCTTCGGTGGTATCAAACTCAGACTCGGTCTCGAAGATATTCAACATATCTGTCATCTATCACAGCACTGTAGCCAATGCATGAAATATTCAATGATAACGCTCGCAGGCAATCAGAAAAGATTCAATCTCGATTTGAAACCCCATTGTGCTTTGGCCAATTCCTCGACGGCGACAGCAAGCTCGTCACCCGGGCTTTTTTCTTGCCGGGCGTTCTCGAATGGGTGGTAGGTTGGCTCGCATGTGGTTCCAGCGTCAGGCAACGAACCATCCTGAAAGTACGCGCGGATATAACTTGCCGTACAGGCTGAGGCCGCCGAGAGACTCGTGTGCTATTTTGCGTCGTCAGTATGGCGGACACGCGTCGTGTCGTGCAGGGCATGTGTAAGGATGGGACGTACGCCATATGAGTTCTGGACTAAGATGACCGATCCGGGGAAGCCTACGGAGTTGTTCCTGGCGCTAACCAAGGGGCTTATGTTATCGGCCATGTTGGCTACGTATCTGTGAGACCCAAGGTCAGCAAGCCCGGATCCCATCGCTGAGAGGTAAGGAGTCTACCAACAAAATGGGATGACTCGTGTTCCCTTTGAACGGTCCTATGCGATCCAGCGTTAGTAATAATCATGAATGTAAACACAGCGTCGCGTACCATTGAAGGTCCACTTAGGCCTGATTGTTCTTCCGATACACGCAAGCCTGAACAAGGCGTTTACATCACCAGCTGAAGAGCTGATGTCTACGAGTTGGTCTACGAACGAAGCAAAATCTTCGACAGTCTGATTGATGGGAGGACTATCAGCGCACATGATTGCCGGGAAACTATGATCACCAAAGTTAGTATTCCGCGAATGGTTGAGTGACGGACGTCTCGAGCATCTTGGCTTACGCTGCGTCGTTGCCTTCTTCCAGGCGCGGAACATTGGGGGGGATTGCTTCAATCGAGCAGATTGGCGGCGCGGAATTCTCAGATTTTATCAGCTCGTAAAAGGGCTTGCCGTCTCCAGCTTCCAAGGCATTCAACACTCTGGCATAGTTCTTGAACATATAGATCGGTTGATATAACGCTCGTGAAGTGAGTCGTTTCACATGAGACCATGTGATGAGCTGTGGCATGGCCGGGCCAGATTCGCTCACGGGGATGATCACAGGATGCTCCTTGATCTCTGCCAGCAGCCGGTGTAGTCGATCTTCGATGAGCGCCGGTGTCTCTGCGTGAAAAGCGCATTGAAGTGGTCCAGCTTCGTGACAGAACCTGTAGAAGGCGGCCATGACTTTGTCCGTGTCTCGCAGAAAGTTGATGCGAGACTGGTGGAACCATTCGCGGTAGTCAACGTTACCTATTACGCGAATCGTGTCAACTTGGGCCATCTCGGGAATGAGAATATCTTGACGATCGCTCCTTACCATCGCTGACAAGTCGCTCGATCTTATCGGGATACATGGCTGCAAAAACGCCACCCAGGACTGTTCCATAACTGAATCCCCAATATTTGAGTCTGTCATTCCCAGTCTGGTGCACGATCTCGAGCATATCCCTAGCATGAGACGGTGTGCCTATATGAGACAGTAACTTGGAGCTGTTCGCATTGCTTTCGCAGGCCTGGGAGAAAGCTACGGCTCGGGCGAAGGCGTCATAGACCAAGCCCGGATGAGCATCAACCACGCCGACGTCCTGAAGTGCCCAGAGCCGGGTCTTCTCGGGCGAGTCCCAGCAGGCCACTCGTGGCACAGAGGCGCCGATGCCTCTTGGGTCGAAGGAAATGATGTCGTGATTCTTGCCGACGATACTCTGCAGGTATCTGCCACGATCTTTCAACGCGTAGACGCCACTTCCACCAGGACCGCCTGGATTGAAGATGACGGGGCCCCTGTAGTCATCCAGCTCAGTGGCTCGGAGGCGGATAACGGCGATGACGACCCGGTTGTCTTCTGAGGGATCCAGCCAGTCCATGGGCACATCCAAGCGGGCGCAATCGTATGAGTCGTAGCAGCGCTCCCATTGCAGCTTACGACTTGGTTTGATATCGCTCCACTTCCAACTACCGGGATCGCTATTCTGGAGTGGTGCCGCTTGACCACCATGATGATAATATGTAGTCAGATCCCGAACGCCGGTCCATCTGCCAAGCAGCGTTTTCAGCGCCACCAATGCGGAGAAAACGGTGACGGCTAAGCGCCAGCGCCGCCATTGCGCTCCAGCTGATGCCGGTTCGGATTTCATAGCGGGCGGGCGGGAGATACCTGACTCCTTGGTGATTTGCAACTGCCATGCAAGAAACCCTACATCAACGACGAGAATGATGAGACGCACGCGCACCGCACTTCGACATCCCATACATGGTGTATGGGCCACGGTCGGGTTGTCGGTCGTTTTGTCGACCTCGCAACCCTGCCTGCTCCTTCGTACATGGTTTTTGCTTGGCAGAGAGATAAGAAAGATAAGAATATCGACAGCTGACCTTGTTCAGTTGACAGATGTAATTCTGACCCCGCCAACTGTGCACCCAGCAGGCTGGATTAAAGATGTGTACCTATGTATATACCACCCGCCTACATGCCTACCGAATATATTTGGAATCTTATGTGCCTATCGCCGGTGGGTTACATACTATGGTCAATACGACGGTCAAATGGCGTGTTGCACTGAACTTCACTACCTGTCGATAATGGATGGTTCTTCGCATAAACACATATTCAATAATCCAAATGAGCACGTAACAGTCTCCCCGGGTGCACTTTGTCCAGCCGGGGATGAAAGAGGACCTACATGGGAACCTACATGCCTACCTATAAGTAGATAGATGCGCATACACCATGATGAGACCCAACCGAATATCGGGCATAGGAAGCCATCCATTAACACACAGCCAGGTCCGGGGCTTCTATCCAAAATTCGATTTCTTGTGCATCAGACGTAATCTACAACTCCCACCCTATACACTCGATGTCGCTGCTTGGAAGTGACTTTGCTGAGCCTCTAACAATGTTCTGGCTCATTTTTGCTCTGATGGTTGGAAGATACCTTTGGGTGACCATCAAATATACCAGAGCGCACCTCAGTAACGATACCGGTCAGATTCCACCTCTGTATCCGACCTTCGTCCCATACATCGGCGTTATATTTCCCTTTCTGTGGAATGGCGCTCGTTTCACACGGCGTCTAACGTAAGTCACCAACGATTACACAAGCTTTGAGAAGCCTTACATGCTCACTCTAATACAGCTCCTTTTCCGGCAAGCTGACATCATCAAGAATTGCTGTCCTGCCATGGTGGGACTTATATTTCTTTCAAGATCCCGAGACCGTCAAACAGATCTGGAGCTGTTCACAATCTCTTAGCACGATCAAGATTCGTGTATTTGTTTACAGCTATATCTTTGGCCTCTCTAAGAAAGGCGTCTCTATAATTGCAGCTGATGACTCTGGTCCTTTCACCACCCCGGACCCTCGCAGCCGGGTGCCAGATGAGCTCAGAATCCACCATCGCATACATAAGACTAATTACGCCGCACTGATGGGTTCGGGGCTAAAGCCACTTCAAGATCGATTCAAGGGTATCTTCGCATCCAAAATGGACGAGCTATCATCTTCCTCAGAAAATTATACTGATATTCCGGACCTTCGAAGATTTGTCCACTACTCTGTCGGTCTACCAACGATTCAAGCCATCTTTGGACCCAGCTTCATCCGCCTCAATCCTGAGTTTATGAATTACATGTTCGATTTCAACAGTCAGATGCCGCGGCTTGCGCAAGGAATACCTGAAATCTTCATGCCGGGTCCCTACGCTATACGAAGAGAGCTTCATATGTGTTTTAAGAGGTGGTATCAGTACGCGAGAGAGAACTTTGATGAGTCAGCAATAGACAGGGACGGTGACGGAGATCCCTTTTGGGGATCTGCTTGGATCAAGCAACGCCAGGAAGCGCTTACTCCTATTCAAGATGACGATGCGCTTGCGGCGCTCGATCTTGGAGTTGCGTTTGGGTAAAGTGTTCTGCTGCTGTCCAATCTCCTCCCCGACTGACAAGTATGAATCAGGTCCATCGAGAATACCGTCAACTGTGCAACAATGGCACTGTATCACATTATTGAAAACGAGGCATTGCTGGAGCGCGTGCGACAAGAAGTGGTCTCGCAGATCGGAGAGCAGTCTTTAGCCGCAGCGGATACCCAGCAACTCGTGGCTAGCCCACTTCTGTCTTCACTCTACGCTGAAACACTTCGACTGTACGTGAGTACCTACACATTCGTCAACTCCCCGCACGTCGATATCCGGCTGGGAAAATGGCGACTCCCAAAAGGAAGCACAGGGCTCGTCAACTCCGAACTCTTGCACATGAACAGCGACTTGTGGAAAACGAGAGACGGCGCCCATCTGGTCCAATCGTTCTGGGCAGAGAGATTTTTGATAAACCCAGCAGACCCGTGGAGTGGACCGGTACGAGCAGTTGGGCCAAGTGTCCCTGGGGGCCGGAAGCAGCCTGCAGGTGAAAAGCGGTACTTCTCCTTAGATGGTCTCGAGGCAGCATGGATACCTTACGGGGGTAAGTCAGTGGCTTGATACATTGTCGGGAAACGGCTGACACTAGGTACAGGAGGGCGAATCATGTGCCCGGGTCGACTTATGGCGAAGAATACGATCATCATCGCCTGCGCGCTTCTAGTTCGGGATTTCGATTTTGAGATTACGCGGAAAGCAACTGAGATAAGCAAGCATGGCTTTGGTTTTGGCATGAGGAAGCCCAAACAACCAATCAGGTGCCGGCTCAAAACCCGCCAAAGACATGAAGTAGGCAAGGAAATGAAAGCATAGCCGAGGCAGTTGGAGCTTCAGGCCCCCGATTCAAGCTACTTGCGAGACGAGGTCGTATTACAGGTGCATTATAGCGCGGCCTTGGCCTATGTTGGGCCGTATTGACTGAGGTAATATAATGCGCAGACGCAGGAGTGGCACAGAAGAGTGGTAATTTGGAGTAAAAAGACAATGCTTGCCTGTGTCCTACATATCGGCGGCTACTCCCGAGCCTACACGGAGGCTCTTGAGGCTCTTAGTTGAATATCACTTGTCTCCAATGACACCTTATATGGCCCCGGCGTCTCGAGTAACGAGGGGTTTGAGGCACTCCACGAATCATTGCATGCTTTCGGTGAACACCCCTGCTCGCGCCCCACGACCCTTGAGTAAGATGTTGGCAGATGGGCAGGTTTGGGAAGCAGCGCGATTGTAGATATCTTCTCCTTTTTCAGTGGAGTGCAACTTTCGTACATCCTTGGTAGTAGTCGGGGGGGGGGGGGGGGTGTGTGTGGTAGCCTTCCGTTTTGGCGAGCCAACAGAATGCAGGCTGAGAGGGGTTATGCATGTAACAAATGGAACCTTACAACCCTCGAGTTTTTCAGTGTTCCCCTTTTCTCACTACACGTTTACAGAGATTTTACAGCAATCCTTACTGGACTCAGTGAGGCAACATCTTAATGAAGCAATAGAATGTGGGCCAGTTGAAAGGGGTGGGCGGCTCACCATAAGAGCCGGTCCCAACCTCATGGCAAACAGGGGCAGCTGACCCCCTCATCCTCGATGAAAATCTCAGCGGGCTTTGCTTACGCATCTGCACAATTTTTTAATTCTTCATACAACTCTTGTTGTCCAAAACGGGACGTCTGCGTACCTGAGCCTCCGCGGAGCGTTTATCCACAAATCTAAGTGGCATTTTGAGGCGCGTCCACACCATGGATGTTTCACAGCTCTTTTCACAGACTGATTTCGCCCGTATACCGTTGGTCCCGGCTCCCCCGGGGCTCCATCCCAACTTCGATAATCCAGAGTCCCATGCCTGGGTGGGAAACACTATCATCTATATTACCTTGGCTCCTATGGTGTTCTTCATAAGAGTGCATGTGTATACACGTGCTCGAATTACCTTTGCCTTCGGTGCCGATGACAGTAAGCACAGCCGGAGGCGGTTCTCGCTGATGTCATGCTAACCAGGGCCTCTCAAGTACTCTGCTTAGCATCAACGGTCCGTCTTCGTTGGCTCGTGTTGACTTGATTACCTATCAATTGACTGGAATGTAGGCCGCTGTCATTGCGGAAGCCGGAGTGGCTCTATGTCGTAAGTCGGATCAGCCCTACGGGGTGTTTGCTCTCCATAGGTGGAAAAACATTCGCAGTGAGCAAACTAAGACCTGCTAACGTGAGGTTCGATAGTCCTAACCGACCCTCTCGGTCCTCATGCGTGGGATGTCCCCCTTTCGAAAGTTACCCCTGAACTGCTCGAGGTACCTTCCTATCATAGCCCCTATAGCCCCACTGGTGGCAGCAAAGTGAAGAGACCTGACTCTCCAACGCAGCTTTTACTTGTTCAGATCGTCTTGTATCCGACTGCAGCACTTCTCCTCAAGGCCTCCCTCCTGGTCTTTTGTCTTCGGATATTCCACCCAAAACCGGTCGCGCGAATCGTCATATGCGGATCTCTCGTGGTCATCGTGATATTCTACTCGATCATCATCATCTACGGGCCGGCCACTTGCCGTCCATACGATGGTAGCTCGAAGTCCCCTGAGACTTTTGACCCAGCGCAGCTTCCACAGGAAGTAAATATTACCGAGATTATCGAGCAAGGAGGTGAAGATATCATGGCAACAGTGGAGCAAGTCGTTATACCGCTCATTTTGACCCTGCAGCAAGGTAACACCGGTTGCGCGCAAAATCAGGGCGTTGTTAGTGCGGTAACCGCTGTTTTCAGTGTCGTCACCGACTTCTACATTCTTGCCCTATCGATAGGTTTGACGTTGGGTCTCCATCTTCCCACCAAGCAGAAGATTGGCGTCTGTGTGATCTTCTTGGTTGGATTGTCGTAAGTTGCCGCCCCCAGTCCCTCCCCCGGCGTCGGAATCTTGCTGAATTCGCTTCGTGTCTAGAGTATGCGTGTTCTCGATAGTTGGTGCATACTACAGGTTCCTATCGATTCACAATCTTGATTCGACGTGGACGTCTGTTGTGACTTTATCGTTGTCGTATGTGTGAATCCTCTCTGCTACTAAAGTTGCATCAAACCCAGTACCGGGTTAGAAATAAGAGGCTGAACCACTCGTTTCCGAATCACTGTGTACAGGATAGCCGAAATCAATGTCGGCCTCATTTGCAGCTCGGTCCCCGTCTTGCCTGTGGCTTATAAGACTCTTACAGGCAGCAGAGCCTGGGGTTCAATTACAAGCTTCATTTGGAGCCGTCGCAAAGGAAAAGGTGCTTCAGAGCAAAGCGTCTCCGGCGGCCACGCCCCGTCTTCCAGAAATCGGCCAAACCACTGGGTATCTATTCCGAAGGGGACACTGACGGGCATCAGGACAGTCGTCTGGGGCAGCAGACAGCGAGGCGCGAATCAAGCGACCGAGATGATGACCTACACAGAGATCGAATCGATCAATGACGAGTATCACGCGCACATAAGGAAGGGAAGCGGAGCGAACCACTCATCCGATGTAAGAAGAGGTCAGCCTCCGGTAAATGGGCAGCGCAACACCGGCATTGGCGATTGAGGCATTTCGAGAAAACACGGATGTATATCCCAAAACTATGGCACCAGTTCGCAGTTTTGAAACATACCTGGGTATGAATCATCAAGCTCCGAACTCGCGATAGACAGAGACATATGGCAACAGAGTGATTACAGGCGTTCGAATCTACACATACATAATGACATTTCGTACATGTGCAGCAGTGTGCAGTGTAACACTACGAGGCAGTCACAAAAGAACAATATTACCAAAAGAATTAGGATAAGCCCTCTGAGTATTGTCTCACCACAATGACTAGGCATGGGTTAGATAAAAAAATATGCCGGATGAGGATCGTATTAACTATTATGGGTAAATTGACGATTCAGCTTGCTTATGTACATCAACAGTCTACATGACCACCGCCTTCCTTGGTTCCGTAGCCTTTCGATTATCATTACACCATGTGACAGACCGTCTGACGCCCTCTTGCAAGGTGACCAGCGGCTCGTAGCCGAGCCTGTCTTTTGCCTTCGAGATGTCGTAATAGCGCGTGGTACAGCTGAACGCAACTCTTCTGCTGTTGAATGTGGCGGGCTTGCGAACAACAGCAAAGTAGACCTCGCAGAGGAACGCGAGAATCGTGGCCAGGAATTCAGGGATGATCCAGACCCGGCGCATATCATAGCGACACCCGGCTGCGATCCAGACAGCGCGGGCGAAATCCCAGAAGTAAACCGGACTGTCGTTGGTGATGAAGAAGCATTCGCCGTCTACGCCGTCCCTGGAGCTGTCTAGGAGCGCCTCCGCCGCGAGAAGATGGCCGTGTGCGACGTTCCCAGCATACGTGAAGTCGAACAGGTTCTCGTTGGATCCCAGCTGGAAGTAATGCTTCCCCTCGTTGTAGATGTCGATGAATCTCGGGATTATCATCACATCGCCTTCCCCGATGATGGCAGAGGGACGGATGACGGCGGTGCGAAGAGGGAAGGGAGCTCGACGGTTGGCAGCGATTACAAGGTCTTCAGCTTGAGCCTGAGCCACGGTCAGCAGTTGAAACAACATGGAATCGGAACAGACTCCAGCAAGCAATGGAGACGAGCAACTTACTTTGGACTCGGTGTAGTATTCCGGTTGGTTGGCGCCTCGGACCGGCGGCCAGGTCTCGTCCGCATTGATCACAGCGGAAGAGTGATCGCAAATGACACTCGCCGAACTCGTGTACACGAGCGCCTTCACGCCGTGGCTCTGACAGGCCTTGACTATGTTCCGCGTCCCGCCGACGTTCACCGCGTCGTACAGTGCTCGGGGAGGCGTGACGTCCGTCTGAGGTATTGGCGAAGCCGTATGTATGACGACGTCTGGACGTATCTCGGCGAAGGCGGAGGTCAGAGAGGACATGGAGGTGATGTCCGCTTCGTAGTAACGTACTCCGTCAGAATCAGGCCTCCTGTTCCGACTGACGGAGCGGTCGATGACTGAAATGCTCGCAACGGTGTAGCGCTCTACGAGGAGCTTGACGACATGGTGACCGAGGAAGCCTGTGCCACCGACGACCAGGACATTCCCGAAGACGGGCTTGGCAGAGGCTCTTCGCTGCATGGCATGGAGCTCGAAACAGATATCGCACTACTCTTGATAGGCTGCAGCGGAGAAGATGAGCATACGAATTAGGACGATGCGAGGGAGAAGAGGGAATTGGGATGCTGGAGTCGTTACAGAGATAACTGTGGTATGAATGTGATGTGCGACGGCACAGCAGCCAATAAACGCAGGTTGGATATGCGATGCAAGGGGTAACTTATTGACTTCTTTAAGTGCAGGAGCACCAACCATCGAGTCGCAGGCAGTCCTGGATCTCGACACTATCCCCTGATCTAGGTTCTGATTACCACCACCCGCTTGAATTTGATTGTGTGAGGACAAGCGCTCGGCCACGACATCCATGGCTTCTCAAATTACGCACCTAGTCTTGTACGGCTCTGGTGCGTGACCACACCCCTTTTTCAATTCGACACCTATTAACTCCTCATGGACAGTTGCGGCGGTCCTAGCCTTCACGCTGCAGAATCGGCGCATGAGCGTCTGGAACAGGCTCGTCTTCTCGGCCGCGGTTCTTGCCGCAGTGGCTATCATTCTGGTCACCGCCGTGGGCCATCTCCCACTCTATGGGTGTTCTCCTTCCTCATCATGGTGTCCGACATGCGCCACCATAGCTGGGCTACTCATCAGTGAGACTCCGCCCTTCACACTATCCAGTAACTCTGCTGACTATCTTCACAAGCCTGGCTAACATGTCTGGCATGTTTTGTGCTGGCTCTGAATGAATACGGAAATGCCCTTCCAAAGGCGCCGTATGGTTTCCTGGGGGAGTAAGTCACCGTGGAGGCTCCAAGTACTCAGGTATTCGTACTTCGGAGAGATTAGGATGCGTACCAGGCTGCAGTTGGAACTAGAATAATATGCAACTTCGGCTGTGATTGGCTTACAGGCTGCTACGGTTGCTGTGTGATATGTCCAACATACATGGAAGCAAGGGGGGCGGATGGAGGTCCTAGGTAATGAGGGGTGGGCAGGGAGTTGGTCCAATCATTCAACTGTTTCAGGCCGAGGCCTTAGATGGTCGTTATATCCGTCTCGCTTCCTTATAACATATATAATAAGGCGTTAAAATTATATCATCCACCCTTATTTTAAGCAAGTTTTTAAAACCACACTTTTTAATTTATATAAATAAAATTTAATAATTGCTTTAAATTAAGGCCTTAATTAATTTTTATATTTATTATATTTTTTTATAATATATATAATAAAATATTAAAATTTTATTATTTAATTTTAATTTAATTAAGTTTTCAAATTATATTTTTTAATTTATATAAATATAATTTAATAATTAATAAAAAAAACTATTTTTAATGTTTTTTTAAATTTATTTTAATTTTTAATTTATATATAATTATTAGAAATTAATTTAATATTATAAAAAATAAAAAAAATAAAACTTATAAATATAATTATAAAACATTATTTTATTTAAAATAAAGCTTTATAAATATTTTTAAATCGTTATATTTATTAAAAATAAATTTTCTTTAATTTTTAAAAACTTTTAAATTTTATATAAAAACGCGTTTTATAAAATATAAAAAGTTATTTATTTTAAATAAATATAACTTTTTATTTATAATTATTAGATTTTTTAACTTTTGAAAAAATTCTATATTTAAAAAAATTATTTTAAGATAATTATTAATAATTTAATATAATAAAAGTTCGATTTTTAATAATTAAATAAAAAAAGCTAATTTTATAAAAAAATTTAAGGCTTAAATTTATTTATTTTATAATTAAATAAATAAAAATTATAAAAATAAAATAATTTAAATTTTATAAAAAGTTTAAATTAAAATAAATTATAAATTTTTAAAAAATATTATTTTATTATTAATTATTAAATTTTATTTATATTAATTAAAAAATATTATTTTTAAAAATTAATTAAAATAAATGTGAATTTTAAATTTTAAAACCTTTTTTATAATTTTATATTTTAATATTTAATTTATTATTAAAAATATCTTTAATAATATTATAATATAAAAAAAATAAATTTATTTAATTTTATAATATTATAAATGGTTGCCTTTTATAATTTAATAAAAAAAAATAAAGGGCGAGGCTTTTATATAAGCTTTAATAATAATAAAAGCTCGATATTAACGTATATTTTAAGTTTATTTTAAGTTATAATTAAATAATTTATATAAATTTATCTTTAAATAATTTATTAAATAAGAAAATTTATAACGCTATAAAACTTTAATTTTATAATTTATATATATATATATAAAATATAAAAAATAATTATAATAATTACAAATATAATTATAATTATATAAATAAAATAAAAATAATCGAATTATTAATTATATAAAATAAACTTTAATATAATATTAATTTTTTATATTTTTAAAAAATAGAATTATTTTTTTAAAAGCGAGCCTTTAATAATTTATTAAAATATAAAATTAATTATATATTTTTTTATTAATTTATAAATTATATAAAGTTTTAAAGTTATTAAAATAAAAGGTTTTAAAATATAATAATTTAATGCTATAAAATATTTATTAAAATTATATAAATATTTATTATAATATATATTTATTAAATATTTAATAAATATTTATAATAAATATAATTTATAATAATTTAAGCTTTTTAATTATTTAATAAAAAATAAAAAATAAAAACCGCTTTTTTAATAAAAAAAATTATTTATTTAAGTTTTTTAATAACTTTTTTTTTAATTTTTAAAATATTTAAACTTATTTTTTTTATATATATTTTTATTTATCATTTAAATTTAAATATAAAAAATTAATTTATTAATTTATAAAGTTATATAATTAAAATTTAAAATATTTTAATTTTTAGCGAATTTTTTTTATTTTACATGTAATATTTTTTTAATATAAATTATAAATTTATTAATTAAAATAAAACTTTAAAAGATTTATTTATTTTAGTATTTATTATAAAATTAAAATTATTATTAATATTATAAGTTTATTATATTTTAAAGATTATTTTTAATTTATATAAACTATAAAAAATAATTAAATTAATTATTATTTATTTTTTAATTATAATATTAAATTTATTAATTTTTTTACATGAAAAATATAAATTTATATATATAATAATAGATATTTTATTAATATTAATTTTATAATTTATTTAAAAAAAATATTATAATAAAATTAATTATTTTAATAATATAAAAAATTATATTAAATTTATAAATTATATTATATATTTTAAAAATAAATATATTTTATAAAATTTATTTATATTAAATTAAAATTAATATATAATATTAATATAAAATTTAAACGCATTTTTTTTATATGTTTTTATATTTAAATAAATTATATAATTAATTTAATTATTTAACCTTTTATTATTTATAAATAAATTATTTAAAAAAATATAAAAAATAACTTTTATAAAATTTAAATTAATATAATATAAATTATATTTTAAATTATTTATTTATTATTTTAAAACTTTATTTAAATTATTATAATTTTAATTATATTAAGTTATAGTTTAAATAATATAAAATAAAATATAAAAATATTTAATTAATTAATTATAATAAAATAAATATTATATATTTTTTTTATTTTATAAATTTAAACGCGTTTATTATTTTTTATTAAAATAAAAATTATTATAAGTTTTTTATTTTGGCTTTTTTATTATAATTTAATGATTAAATTTTTTATTTTTAATTTAAAAAAATAGTTTCTTAGCTTTTTTTTTTAAACCTTTTAATATAAAAATAAAAAACATTATTTATTTATATATTAATAATAATAAAATAATTTTAAAAAAACCATTTAAAGTTTATTAATAAAAAACAAAAATTAAATATTAAAATTATTATTTTTAAAATATTATAATAATAGCTAAAATGAATTTTTTATTAATAAAAATTAAATTTAAAAATTTTATATAATATTTTAAATATTTTAAAAATTATATTAATTAAATATTTATAAATAGTTTTTCTTTAAAAATAAGCATAAATTTTATATATAAAAAATATTATAATTAAAAATTAATTTATATAATATATTTATGATATAATATAATATTAATTAAATATTATAAAAATAATTTTAATATTAATTTAAATTATTCTAATATTTATTAAATAATTAATAATTATATTAAAATCTTTTTTTATAATTTTAATTAATTAAATAAAATTATTTATATAATTTATAATTTATATTATATTTTTTTATATTATAATTAATATAATTATATTATTAAAATTTAAAAACGCTATTATTTATTAAACTTTAAATTTTCAATTAATGAAAAGTTTTAAAAAAAGTTTTTAAAATTATAATTTTATTTTAATATAAAACTTTTATAAAAGCTTTTAATTATATTATTTTTTTTTATTATAAAAGAATATTTTTATTATTAAAAGAAAAAAATTATATAAAAACTTATTAAAAAGTTTAAATTTTTTTTTAATTTTTTTTTTAAATATTTTTAATATAATTTAATAAATATTATAATTATTTTAAATGTATATATATATATATATATTTATTATTATTTATAATTTTATTTAATAATTTAAAAAAAATATTACTTTATTATTTAAATTATTAATATTATAAAAAAAAGTTTAATAATTATAAATTTAAATTTAATAATATAAATATTAATTTAATTTAATTTGTTTATTTTTTATGATAAATATAAATTTTATTATTAATAAATAATAATAAAATTAAAAGAATATTTAAACTATTTTATATATTTAAAGCGTTTTTAATATATTATTTTATTTAATATATTTTATATATTTTTATAGCTTTTTTATAATAATATTTATTAATAAAAAAAAGGGAGATTTATTTATTATTTTTTTATAAGTTATTTATTAAAATATTAAAAATAAAAAAATAAACATTAAATTATTTAATTTTATTTATTAATTAATAAATTTTAATTAAAAAACTTTTATAGATAATATTTATAATTTTTCTTTTATTTTTAAATTTTTAGAAAATAACGTTTTTTTTAATATTAATATTAATTTAAGATTTATAAAATATAAATAAAATTATTTTAATTAATATATTTTTAAGCTAATTAATTTTTTTAAAATAAATTATTAAATTAATAATATATAAAATAAATTTATTATTTATTTATATAATATTTTTTAAAATTTTATAATTAAAATTTATATTATTTTTAAGTATAAATTTATATTATTATAGAATTATAGAATATATTTAAATAATATTAATAAAAAAATATAATTTATTTTAAAATATTTAAATTAATATTAATATAATTAATAATTCTTAATAATTTATAAAAATATTAATATATTAAATAATTAAATTATTAATAAAATTATTTAAGCTTTTTAATTATTAAAAAAGCTTAAATTTATTTATATTTAAATAAATAAAATTAAATATATTTTTAATTTTTAATTATAAAAATAAGTTTAATAATATTTAATAAATTATTTATATATTATTTAATAAATAAATTATAAATATTATAATAAAAAATACTTAATTTATTTATATTATTTAATTTAAATTAAAAAAATATTTTAATAAATAAAACTTTAAAATTAATAAGGCTAAATATTATTATAAAAATAAAAACCTTTTATAAAAAATAAAATTATTATTATTAAATTTAATTATTTTTTTAATTATTAATTTACTTATATTTATTTTAAATTTTTTTTTAAATTATAAAATTATTTAGCTAATTTTAATAAAAAATTATTTAATAATTTTAAATTTAATAAAATATCTTAAAAATAATTATTATTCTATTATTTAATAATAAATTATTAATTATTAATAAAAATATTAATAATATTATAAATATATTTATTTATAATAAAATAGCTTATAGTTTTTTAGCTAATAAATATAATTAATTTTTGAATTAATTAATAATTAAAAAAATGATTTTATTTATTATTAAAAATATTGTTATTCTTATAATAATATTATATATAAAATATATATATATATTTATAATTTTTAAATAAATATTTAATAAATTAATAATTTAATTTATTATAAATAAAATAATGTTTTTTTTATTTTAAAGCTAAATAATATTTATTTTTTATAGCTTAAAATTAATAAAATAATTATTTTATAATTATTATTAAAATAATAATTAATATAATATTATAAATTATAATTATTATTAAAATATTTAAAAAAATAACGCGTTTTTAATAAATACTTATTAATTAATTTTATAAAATAAGATTATTTTTAAAATAGCTTATAAATTTAAAAACATTATTTTTATAAAATTTTTATATAATTTAATAAATATTATTTTTATTATAAAAATAATATATATAATTTATTTTAATTATATTTATAAAAAAAGTTTATTTTAAAAATTTAAATTAAAAGCTTATTAATAAAATTAAAGTTTATTAATTACTATTTATAAAATCTTTTAAAAAACTTCGATAAAAATTTTATATTTTATTTTATTATAATTAATAATTATTTAATTTATATAATAATATATTTTATTAATTTATTATATTATATATTAAAATTATTACTAAATTATAATTAATAAATAAATTAACCATTTATATTATTTAAAAAAATAATAAATAAAATAATATAAAATTAATTTTTTTTTAAGTTTTTATATTCTAATAAATATTAAAAAAATATAAGCTTTAATAAAAATAAAATTATAAAATTTATTATTAAATTTATTTATTATTTTTAAATATTTTAAATAACTTTATAATTTATTTTAAGTTTAATATTTTTATTTTAATTTATATTAAAAATAATTTAAAATATAATAATTATTTTAATATTATAATTTTATTTAAGATTTTAATAATTATATTATTTAAAATATATTTAAATATATTTTTATTTAAAAAATTAAAAGTAAATAAATTTTAAAGATTAAAATATAAATTTATTGAAGCTAAATTTATAATTTTATATAAAATAATTTATAATTAAATATATTTATTATTAAAAAAATAATTTTAAATTTCTATTTAATAATATAAATTTTAAAATAAAAGTTAATATTTATATTATTAATATTTTTTTATATTTATTTTAAAAAGCTTTTTTATATAATTTATATAAAATAATTTATATATTTAAAATTAATAAATTAAATTTTAATATTTTAATATTTAAAAAAGTTTTTAATTTATTTAAAAAGTTTAATTAAAATAATAATAAAATAAACCTTTTTTTTAACTTTTTAAATATTTTTAAATTTTATTAATAAACCTTTTATTAAAATAATTATTTTTATAATTTATTATATATAATATAAACTATATAATTAGCTTAATTTTAATAATAATTTTTAAGTTTTATATATTAAATTTTTTTTATATAATATTAAAACGCTTTATTAATTTTTTATTATAATTAAATTTGTTATTATAAAATTATTTTTTTATTTTTATTATTATAATTATTATATTTTTAATTATTAAATAAAAAGATTTATTATTATTAAAATCGATTATATTAATTTTAATATAAAGCTTTAAAATAAAAAATTTTTAAAATAAATAATTTATTAATAATTAAAATATTATAATAAAAAATAATATATTATTTTATAATAAAAAACAAATATATATATAAAATATTTATTATAATTAAAAAAATATATTATTATATTATTTTTTAAAAAAAAAGTTTTATTAAATATAAAACTTTTATAAAAATTATTTATCATTAATAATAATAATATAAAATTAATTAAATAATAAATTTATAATAATATTATTATTAAAGCTTTTATTATAATAATTTAAAAAAATAAGGTTATTTATAATTATTAATAAATATAAACCCTTTTTTTAATATAATTTAACGTTATAATTTACGATTAATTTATTAAAATATATATTAATTAATATTAAATATAATTTATAATAATTATCGTAAAATTTAAATATATAAATATAAGACAAATATATATATATATATAAAATCGTTTTTTATATTAAAAAATTATTTAATTAATAAAATAAATATAAATTTATTTATAATAGCTTTAAATTTTTAATTATAATTTTATTATTTTTTTTATAATTAATAAAATAATATTAAAATAAAAAGATTAATAAAATTATATTTAAATTTATAATTTAATAAAGCGTTTTTTAAATATTTTAAATATAATCAAAATATTTAAAAGCACGTTTTATTAAATTAAAAATTTTATATAATATTTATTTATTATAAATTTATTAATTTTAATATATAAAGTTTTTTAAAAATATATTTATATATTTTTAATAAATTAAAATATTTTTATTTTTATATTAAATTTAATAGTATAAAATATTTTAAAAAAATTATATAAAAGTTATTATAAATATTTTTATATATAAAAAATAAAATTTTAAAATATATAATATATATTTTATAATATTAATATTTTTATTATTAAAATATAAAATAAATTAAATGAAAAAAACTTTTTAAATAATAATTAAATTATATTCATTTTTTTATTATTTCTTTTATCTATTTTTTATTTAAAATTATTATAAATATTAATTAATATAAATAAATTTTTTATTAATTTTATTTATATATTTTTAATATATTTATTAGTTTTATTTATATTAGTTTTTATTAATAAAAAATTGGATTTTTTATTTAAAAAAACGTTTAAAACGGGTTTTTATTATTATTTACTTTTATTTTTAATTTATTAAAGTTTTATTTTATATATTAATTATATTTTTTTAAATATATATAAATTTTATATTATATAATATAAGGTTTTAATATAAAGATTTTAAATATATTTTATATAAATTATAATATTTAATTATTAAATTTAAATATAATTTAAATAATTAATAAATTAGTAATATAATTAATAAATATTTAAAGGTTTTAAATATTAAATCTTTTTTTTAAAAAAATAATAGCTTATTTAATTTATCTGAAAAAAATTATTTTTAAACGCTTTTAACGTGGCTTTAACCTTAATTTTATTAAGGTTTTATAATTAATTTTATATATATAATAATAAATTTTAAAGTTATTTAAAACTTAATTATAAACGTTTAACGTAATAAAAAGGATAAAATTATTAAATATAATTAAAAAAACTTTTTTTAAATAAATTAAAAATATAGCTATAAATAAATATATAAATTTAAATTATAATATATAATTATAATTTATTTTATATTTATTTAATAATAAATAAATGTTAAAAAAATATAAATTTTATTATAATAAAATAAAAATCCTTAATAATATTAATTTATTAAAAAAAGCTATATTAAATTTAATATATAAATAATATTAATTAACTTTTATAAGTTTATTATTAATTTATATTATATATTAAATAAAATAAAAGCTATTTTATAAAAAAAATTAATATTAATATATAAAATAAATGTTAAATATAAAAATAAAATTTAATTAAAATTATTATTAATATAAGGTTTAATTAAAGGTTTAATAAATAATAATAATATATATATATTTAAAATTATTAATTATAATTATTAGGCTAAAAATAAAATAAATAATAATAATATAAAAATTATTTATTTTTTAATAAATAAAATTAATATACGCTTTTATATATTTATATTTAAATATATAAATAATTATACTTCTATAATAAAATAAAATAAATAAAAATAAATAATTATATATTAAATTAAATAATTATATATATAATTTTATTAAAAATCGCCCGTAATTAATTATATAAATTATATAATATAATATATTATTTAAATATTAATTATTTATTTAATAAAAAAGGCTAATTAAATTAAAATAAAAATAAACGTTAATAATTAATATTATAATTTTTTATTTTATAATAAATCTTATATTTTATTATATTTAACCATTTTATTAAATATAAATTATAATTATAAATTTTTTATTGTTTTTTATTTTATTAATATTTATCTTTTTATTTTATTTATCTATATTATTTTTAAATTTTAATTAATTTTAAATATATATATTATTATTAAATTAAAAATATTATAATTATTAATTTTATAAATATATAAGGTATTAACTTATTAAAATTTTAATTAATATATATATATAAAGTTTATAAGTTATAATTATATATTTTATTAATATTTAAGAAAATTAGTAAATTCCTTAATTTAAAGGCGATTCGAACATTAAGCCTTTTTATGGTCGTAATCGATTGTTTATACTTTTACTACCATGATTGCTTGTTTGATAAAAGGGGCTAATTGAGCTAAAGTAGAAACGGGCGTTGATAATTGATGTTATGACTTCCTATTCTATGGTAGACCTTATACCCCGCCACAGTATCTACAAGTACATAAATAGGTGTACAAACAAAAATAAAATTGAGGCTGCGCTCACGGCACAGCAAGAAGCCTGACGCCAGTCATCCCCCCAGCTATCCGTCCTAACCCCCCCTTCCCTCCCCTTTTTGCTCGCGCGTCTTATCTTGCAGCGGCTTGCACCGTCATTATGGCGAGTACTCCAATATACCCCATGGCGCTGGAGGAGGGAAACTCTGAAATGGGTGTTTGCTTTCAGCAAGTCAGCTGCTTCGGCCTTGTCGCATTCAACAGATGGCAACCTACTCTTTTTTCGTACGTTCTGGCATTGCCCAAATTTGTCGCCTCACTTTTCAGCAGCACGGGCCACCCAGAGAGAGTATGCATTCTTCGTGATTTGGAAGGCATAATCCACTCGGGTGATATGTTGCTGGTCCTCGGGCGGCCTGGCAGTGGGTGTTCCACGTTCCTCAAGACACTGGCTGGGAATACGCGTGGCTTTCAGGTTGATCAGGAATCCAATATCTCCTACCAAGGTTGTTCCGACACCGCGTCATCTCAGTAAATGGCAAGGCATCCGCTAAAACATGCGAACAGGTATATCGTATGAACAGATGCACAGCGAGTTCCGAGGGGATTGTGTGTATCTCGACGAGCTCGACGTCCATTTCCCAGAGCTCACCCTAGGCCAGACCCTTGAGTTTGCAGCCTCCGCTCGCAAGTCGGCGTCACCTGCTGGTCGCGGACGAGCCACAGCTGTGAAGTTCGGGCTTGACGCATCGTTTCATACCAGAGTTGGGAGCGCACTTATCCGTGGTATTAGCGGCGGCGAGAGACGACGGACGAGTATTGCAGAGGCGTCTTTATGCGGTGCTAAGCTACAGGCTTGGGATAACACGACTCGTGGACTCGATAGTGCCACAGCTCATAGATTGATCAGATCATCGCGACAGACCGCAGAATCGCAAGGTACCATTATTGCCATGAGTCTGTATCAAGCATCAGAGGAGATTTATGCGGTCAGTTTTCGTACACCCAAGCCCGCTGAGCGCTTTTTTCTAGTATATTAACCGTTGTCAGAACTTCGACAAGGTTCTGCTGTTGTATGAGGGCCGTCAAATATATTACGGGCCCGGAGATTCTGCGTCTGAGTATTTCGAGAATCTTGGGCTCGTCCGGCCCAAAAACGCAACTACTCCAGACTTTCTTACTTCGTTGACAAACCCAAGAGAACGGGTAACTGCCCCGGGTTACGAATCGTCTGCCCCCAGAGCCGCTGAGGAATTTGCGAACGCTTGGAAGCGGAGCGAGCAACGCAGGAAGCTCGGGGCAGAGATCGAAAACTTCAACGCAACTCGTCCCATTATGCACACTGCAAAACCCAATCAATCTAGAGCTCACATGCTCCCCAGGTAACTTAAGAAGCGGAACAAGAGGGCTTCTTGCTCGGTCCTGTAAGCTGATCAGCTAATTCTTTCATCAGGTTACCAACTGCTTCCATGAAACTTTCGGTGTTCGAGCAGGTTATGATTTGTCTCCGCCGAGTTGTGCAGCGAGTACGCAATAGCCCCGGCCCCAGCTTGTCAGCAGTGATTGCGAATGGCATACTGGGCCTGATCATCGGCAGTGTGTTCTATGATACTAGTGATACGTCCGATAGTCTACAGCAGCGAGCCACCCTGTTGTTCTTTGCCTTGACAGTCAACGCCTTCTCGCCGGCCTTTGAGGTCTGTTCTTTCGATATGTTATGTTATATTAAAACTTCATATCTGATCCATCTACATGAACAGGTCGCGCTGATGTGGGCGCAGCGCCCGATCGTCGATAAGCATTTTCGCTACTCCTTCTACCACCCTTTTACTGAGAGGCTGGCCTCCATATTATGTGATCTCCCTCCAAAACTGGCACTATCCTTTTGCTACCATATCCCGCTGTATTTCTTATCGGGTCTTCGGATGACGACATCAGCATTCTTCACATACTGGCTGTTCATGTTTGTCAATATGCTGGCGATGTCAATGTTCTTCCGCCTCGCAGGCTCCGTGTCTCGAACACAGGAACAGACTCTAGTCCCGGTCTCTATTGCTACGGTGTTGTGTGTTATCTATGCCGGTTTCGTGGTCCCTCCCTCGTATATGGTCCCGTGGCTTGCATGGTTCTGGCGCATCAACCCAGTCGCTTACACGTATGAGAGCCTCATGGTTAACGAGGTTCGTGATCGTTTCCTATTATTTCACCTTCTTCTATGTGCCTGGCCTTTCTAAAAACTCGGCCTCGCTAACATAGGACGTGGTCCAAGTTTCATGGTCGTATTTTCCCATGTTCTACCACCGTGCCGGATGGTCCCAGCTACAGTCAGATCGACCCGAAGATCAAGGCATGTGCAGCAATAGGCAGTATTGTGGGGCAGGAAGGTGTGGAGGGCAGTATCTACCTTCAATCGAAATATGGGTATTCCCAAAGTCATGTCTGGCGGTAAGTCCATCTGGAGTCAGGATGCCCCTCCAAGGAACCGGTAGTTAATAATCTAGTTAGGAATCTGGTCATTCTTCTTTCAATGATGATCATATTCTGCGTGGGACATCTTCTCGCAGCGGAGTTTATACTCATTCAACGGCCGCGTGGCGAAGTGTTGCTCTTCAAGCGTGGGAGCTTGCATGCAAAGGGCCTCCCGAGGGATTTGGAAACTGGTGGACTGATTACGAGTCCTGAGAGCACTCTCGCGGTCAATACACCTGGAAATTTGCCAGTGGAGCACCAAGAGGCCAGTACTACCGTTTCTCACCGACCTGCAATCATTCATTGGGAATCACTTAGTTTTGATATACAAACTCGAGAGGGGATTCGGTGTATATTGAAGGATGTCAACGGGTGGGTCAAGCCAGGGACACTGACTGCTTTAATGGTAAGACCTCCTTATTGGACCAATTGTATGTTAGGTTCAGAACTGACTCTGTTTTTCAAGGGGGTCACAGGGGCTGGGAAAACTACTCTCCTGGATGTGTTAGCTCAGCGTACCAACACAGGAATACTGAGCGGCGGCGTATATGTAAATGGCCGACCTCGAGAGCCCAACTTTCAGCGACTATTGGGCTATGTGCAGCAAGATGACATTCACCTCCCCTCCGCCACAGTCCGGGAGGCCCTGCTCTTCAGTGCCGAAACGAGACGATCATGTGCCGTTTCGAAAGCTGAGAAGGTAAAATTTGTCGAAATACTCATATGACTATTGGATATGGAGCACTATGCAGATGCAATCATCGGTCTTCCCGGTGAGGGCCTCAACATAGAACAGCGAAGAACATTGTCAATTGCGATCGAGTTAGCTGCCAAGCCGGAGCTGCTCTTATTTCTAGGTACGATCACTTGGCTTACCAGTAATGGACTTCACTGATAGTTGGAATGCAGATGAGCCGACGTCCGGTCTCGATAGTCAAACAGCTTGGTCTATTTGCACTCTGCTCAGGAAATTAGCAGCCAGTGGGCAAACGATCCTTTGTACTATTCATCAGCCGTCTGCCCAGCTTTTCGCTATGTTTGATCACGTCCTGTTGCTGGACAAAGCGGGCATGCCTCTATATTTCGGCGAAATTGGGCACGACGGGGCATCCATCATCGGCTACTTTGAGCGCAACGGTGCACCAAAATTCCATCACGGCGACAATCCAGCCGATTGGTTACTAAGAGTGACTCAGACAGAGGAAGGGCATGATATCTCCAGGTCATGGGCTGACAAATGGCGATCGAGTGAGGAATGTCACCTTGTACAGAACGAGCTTATGAAGCTTAGGGAAGACTCGACACCAACGACAGAAATACCAGGTTCGCGGCCAGGCGAAGAATTCGCCCTACCTATTTGGCGTCAGATATCTCTGGTCTTCAGACGAATGCTGCGGGACCAATGGCGAGATCCAGTGTACCTATCGTGCAAGATCGCGCTGTGTATTTGCCAGGCTCTGGTAAACGGCATTTCCTTCTACAAACCTCCCCATGATATTCAGGGTCTTATCACTCTGTCATTCGCGATATTCCTGATGGCGCAGCTGTTCAATTCCGTCAGCCGCCTCATCACACTTCGCTTCGTTGGGGGACGCGATCTATTCGAGGCGCGCGAGCGTGATTCCAAGATGTATCACTGGATCGCCTTCATCTGTTCCAGTATACTACTCGAGACATTCTGGTACACTTTGATCTCGGTGCTGGTTTTTGTCTCTTGGTACTACCCAACGGGTTTATATATCACGGGTACGACGGAACAGGGTTGGCTCGCATTCATTCTTATCTGGTTGTTCATGCTTTGGTCTGGAACCATCTGTCAGGTCTTTGCGGCCGGACTCTCTCAGAGCGAAACTGCTGTCCAGGTGGCAACCCTGTGCTTTTGGCTATCCATTGTTTTCGGCGGGTACGTGATAACGATACCGTAATGCTCAGCTTGGGATTCTGCTAATCGATTTGGGTGTAGGATCCTTGTATCCCCAGAAGACCTCCCTCGCTTTTGGATATTCATGTACTACGTCTCGCCGTTCACATCCTTCCTGCAAGGTCTCGCCGTCGCTGGGCTCACCGGTATCGATGTCCACTGCTCTTCCATCGAACTCACACAACTTCAGATACCGGTCGAGTTTGCAAGGCGCACTTGCAATGACTACTTGGGGCAGTACGCTTTAGATACCGGTGGTTACATTGCTAATCCGCTTGCAACAGGGGACTGTCAATATTGTCCGGTGTCAAGTTCTGATACGGTTTTGAAAAGCCTCGGCATAAACTCCCAGCATTCTTGGCGAAACCCAGGCATTATGGCGGCTTATGTTATATTCAACATCATTGCCACATTTATTATGTATTGGTTAGCAAGAGCACCACATAGCATCAGGGGGCGAAATGTTAGAACGGTTTCATAGTTCGGTTAAGCACGGTATCGAGGTGGAAAGTAATATAGGAATAGAGAGAATGATTAACCTGGGTAGGATGGATGGGATATGGGAAAGAAAGCAACCCTAGGGGTTTTATTCCAGGATTTGCAGGCTTTATAATCTATAACCTATTACTAAGTGATATTAATTTATAAAACTAATTACGCTATAACGCTAAAAGATTAACGAATTATTAGCCGTTATTATTAATATTTATATTTATTAATTTAATAAATAACTTATTTTTTTCACGCTAATTTTTAATATTTTAAAAAAATATAATAATATATATTAAAATAAAGGTTAACGTTTATAATTTATAATTTATATTATATATAAATAAAATAGAAATAATATTTATTTATATATTTTTTTAAGTTTCTAATTTTAATATAATTATTTTTATCATTTTTATTAATTTATTTTATATTTTTAATTTAATTTTTTATTTATTTAAAAACTTGGAAAAATTAATTATTAGCCTTTAATTATCAAAATTAAAATATTATTTAAATATTTATTTAATTTTATTATTAAAATATAATATAATATAAAATTCTTATTAAATAAAATAATAAAATTATTATTTTAATATAATGTAATAATATAAACTTAAAATTATAATTAATTAATTTTAATGAATTAAATAAAATATAATAATTTAATTTTTTTAATAATTTTTATTCATTCATAAAATATAAATTCAAATAAAACGTGCGTTAAATATAAAAATATATAAAATAATTTAACGTTTTAATTTTTTTAATTTATATTAAAAATAAAATTAAACATTAAATAAAAACCTTATTTAATCGTGATAAATAATTAAATCCGATTTATTAATTCTTTTTTATAAAATTTAAAGGCTTTAAATAATTAATTAAAAAAATATATTATTAAAAATATAATATAAAAATATAATAAAAAGATATTAATTTTATATAATAAAATAATATATAAATGTTTTAAAAAATATATAATATATTAATTAGTTAAATATAATATATTAATAAAATTAAATTTAATATTTATAATTATATATTTAAAACCCGTATTTAAAATATAAATTTAAACGCTATATATAATATAATAAATATTTAATATAAAAAATAAATAAATAAAAAATATAATTATTAATATTTTAAGATTTATTTTAATATTTTTAATATATATTAAAATAAGTAATTTATTTAAAAATAATAAATCTAATAAAGAATTTATAAAAAACTTTTATTATATTTATATTTATTTTTAAAAAGTTATAAATATATAAAAAATATTAATAAATTTATTTATATTATAAATTAATAAGCTTTTTTAATAATTATATTTTATTTTAAAATAAATTATTAAATTAAAAGCCTTAAAATTTAAATAATATTTAATTATATATTATATTAATTAATTTTATATAAAAAAACTAATAAATAATTATAATTTTTATATAATAATATAATTATTATAATATATTTTATATATAAAAACTAAAAATTAAACTTTTTAAAAAAGGCTTTTATTTTATAAGTATTATTAATAATATAAAATTTTTTAATTAAATTATAAAAAGTGTTTTTATATTATTTTTCATAATTATTTATAATATAAATAATTTTTTTTTATTATATTAATAAATTATATAAATAATAAAATTAGAAAAGCTTTAATAAAAAAATTATTATTATAAAAAATATAATTTTTATTTAATTATAAGATTTTTTAATAATATTATTAAGGTTTATTTTAATAAGTTCTTATATAATTAATTATTATTTATAGTTTATATAATATAAAAATAATAATAATATAATATAATATAAAAAAACGAGGCTTTTTTATAAGCTTTAATAATATTAAAAGCTTAATTTTAATATATATTTTATATTTATTTTATATAATAATTAAGTGATTTAAAAAAATTTAATATTATAAAACTTTATTTTTAATATTTAAATTATAAAATAAATAAAGTATTTATTTATAAATAATAAATTTAAAAACTTTTTATAAATTTAAAATTAAAACTTTTAAAATTATTTTTTTATATTATATTTATTTTTTATTTTTATTTAATTTAATATTAAATAAAATGTTTCTTATATAATTTATAAATACGTTTTTTATTAATTTAAAATAATAATAATATTTTTAAAAATAAATTAATAATTAAAACGTTATTATAACTTTTATAGCTTATTTAATATAGTTATATTAAAAATAAACGTAAATTATTTATTTATATATTAAAAAAAGCTAAAATTATCACTTTTTTAATGAAATAAAAAAGATAAAAAATAATTTAATAATATAAAAATAAATATAATCAAGTAAATAAATATAATAAATTAAAATAATAAAAACTTACTTTAAAAAGTTTAAATATATATATTAATATAAAAATATTTAAAAAATAATATATTTAATAAAATTAATAAAATATTTTTAATTATTTATAATAAATATATAAATTTTAAATGGGTTACTTAATATAATTATATTAAAGTAATTTATAAAATTATTAAAAATATTAAATAATATATTTTATATTTTATTTAATTATAATAAATTATTTAATATAAGATATTAATTTTATTAATTATATTATTTATTAGCTTTTTTTTAATTTAATTAAATTTATCGTTTTTTCTTTTTTATAATATTATATATAATATATAAAACCTTTATAAATAAAGCTTTTAGCGATTTTATAATTATTTTTAATTTATATATATAAAAATAATTATAAAAAAACGATAATATCTTTTTTAAATTAAATATTTTTAAATAATATAATAATTAAATCTATTTTATTCAATTATAATAAATAATTAAACGCGATTTATTAATTTTATTAAGTGTATTTTTTTAAGTTTTTTTTGCTTTAATATATATATTTTAAATCTTTTTTAAAGTCGGCTTTTTATTATTTTTATTTATTATATTTATTTATAAATTATATAATAAATAATTTATTTAATATTAAATTAAATAAAAATAGGTTTTATTTTATATAAAAATCCGAGGTGTTTTAAATATTTTAATTATTTATAAAATAAATAAAATATAAAAAAAAGGAACGTTAAAAATTTTAATTTTAAATTTATAATAAGTTTTATATAAAAATATTAGCTTTTTATTAAATAAGTTTTATTTTAAATTTATCGCTTATAATTAAATGATGTATTTTTTTTATAATTTAAATTGTAAAAGTTAAAGTTTTATAGCGTTTTATAGCTTAAAATAAATTTAAAATATATATTAATATTAAACTTTTATTATTATTTAAGCTTATATAAAGGCCTTATTTTTTATTATTTTCATTTATTTTATTAAATTATTATTATTTTTATATAATATAAATTATAAAAAACTAAATATTTATAATATAATATTTAATTAATATTTTATTTTTATTAAATATTATTTATATTTAAAACTTTGATAATATTTTATTATAATTACTTTATAAACGTTTAAATAAATATATTATATTTAATAATTTATTTAATATATATAACGCGTTTATTTAAATAACATCTTATTTAATTAAATTATATTATAAAAAGCTAAATCTTAAAAATATTAATAAAATTAAAAATTTAAACGTTATAAATATAAGCGTTAATATTATTAATATTTTAAAAATCATTAATATATTAATTAAAAAAAACGCGAATATTTAATATTTAAAAAGTTAAAACGCTATAAATTATATAATAATTAAAAAAAATTCGATAAAAAATAATATATATATAATAATAAAAACATTGTTTATTTTAAAAAAAGGGTAATTATAACTTAAAAAATTTCTTTTATTTATATAAAATATTTTTATATATAATTTATATTATTATTATATATAATTTATATTATTATTATATATAATTTATATATTTTATTATAAATAAAATTTAACTTTTTTATTTATTAATCTTTTTTTCTTTTTTTTAATATTTTATTTATTAAATAAAATAATCATTTTATTTTTATAATATATTATTATTATATAAATATTTTTATAATATAAATATATAAATTAATAACACTTTATTTTAATTTAAAGATATTAATAAATTAAAAATTATTATTAAACTATTAAATATTTTTATTAATAAATTAAAGCAATTTAAATTAAATAAAAGCTATTAGAAACTTTATAAAATAATAAAATAATAATTTTAATTTAATAAAATATAAAAAAAAATTTATATAAATAAAAGTATTATATTTTAAATAAATTTTATTATAATAAAATATTTAATAAAAAACTTTAAAGCTTAATTTTTATTTAATTTAAGTTTAATATATTATAAAAATAAAACTTAAAAATATATTTTATTAAATAATTTAAAAAATTTAATAAATAATAATAATAAAAGCTTTTTTATATAGTTTTAATATTTTTTTATTAATTATTTTTTAAAATAAATTAGATTTATAAAATTATTTATAATAAAAAATAAGCTTAAAAATAAAAGGTTTATAAAATTAATAATATATTTATAAAAAAATTCAAATTTATAAAAAAAAAAAATATTTAAAATCATTATTATTATAATTTATTATAATTATTATTTATTAAAAAGCTTTTTTTATATTTTAAGCGTTTAATAAATATTTTTATATATTTTTCATTATCTTTTTTTTAATTCGAACTTATTTTTTTTTAAGTTTATTAAATTATTATAATTAAAAATATAAATATATATATTTTATAAACGATTCCTATTTTAAATTAATTATATATTTATAATTTATTTAAAATAATAATATAAAACTTTATTATTTAAATATATAAAAAATAAATATAAAATGCTATTTTTTATTATTATTTTTTAATTAGCTAATAATTATTATTTATTATAATTAAAGCTTACGATAATTATTATTATTAAAATATAATTTATTACTATAACATTATTATATTTTTATAATTTAATTTTATATAAAAAATATTTAATAAATTAATAATAAAATATTATTAAAAATAGATTTTATAAAAAATAATAAATTTAACAACGAATTAATTATATTAAATATATAAAAGCGCATTTTATTTGCTTTTAAATAAAACGTGGGTTAAATATATAATTTATTTATATATATAAATATTTTAACGTTTAAATTAATTATATAATTTTAATAATATATTATATTAAAATATTATATTTAATTAAATAAATTAATTATTAAGCGATTTTTATAATATTTAAATGCGCGTTTCTTTAAAAGATTTAGCTTATTATTTATTTAATATATTTATTATTTATAAATATAATTCACGCATTTTTTAATTTATATAAAAGCTTTGTTTTTTTATTATTTTTTAAGTTTACTAAATTATTATTATTTTTATATAATATAAATTTTATAAAATAATTATTAATAATAATCTATTTTATAAATTAAATATTATTATAATATACCGTTTAATTAAAATATTATAATAAATTATAAGTTTATAAGGTATTAACGATAATATAAGTTTTTGTTATATTAAAAGAAACTTTAGCAATTATTATTTGCATCCCTCTATTTATTAAACGCTTTTATGTCGTGTATTAACCGACGGCAGGATGTCGATAAGGTATCGTTATTGATCGGTGCCGCCGAATATATCAAGTTACGGCCCGGGAAATTCTGCTCAAATATTTCCTGAAGCTTTGGCTTGTCCGGCCCAAAAACGCACCTACCCCGGATTTTTCGACTTTGTTGAACAACCCAAGGAAGCGTGTAATATGCAGACGGGGGCAGAATTGAAGGCCATTATCTACGTAAAGCTATTCCTGCTTTCATAATGCACTACATGTAATCGTAGTCATCAAGACGGCAGTCCGGTGATGCCACCTGAGAAAACATATCTCCAGAGTTTGAATGTGCAGTTCCGCTCAGGGTTAAATATGCCTCAACAGGGCGATATCTTGCGTCGCCTAACAAGCGGAATGATAAGGGCTCGAAGAAGGCATTTCCAGCGGTCTTGACACTCTCCCCATGAAAGTTTAGATTGTCCCAAAGAAGATGGCAAAAGTTCACCTATCATACTTCTAATTTGAGTGTTCTACTGTTGGGAAGCGGTCGCCTCTCGTAAAATATGAGGGGATCAACGTCAAAGTTCGTGGCGTTTATTACACTTTGTTGTGGCAGCCAGCAAGAGACAGATGACAACCTTAGCCCCAGGCATCCATCATCATACTTAACCAGCACGCTTCCCCTTTCGTGTGTTTTCTTCTCTTGACACAGGTCTTCAACAATCACGCTTACTCTCATAGACTTATCGCATAAATTCATCATAGCTACACGATTCATTTCATCGCTTCGTGCGATCAGATATCTGGATCACGATCAACACATACACAAATGGACACACTTCATCTCTCCTCTCCCCATCGGATCACCATTTGGAATCTCTTTACAATGGCGCCACGTTTCTTTTCTTGGTTCGGGAGCCGTAGAACGCACCGCCAGGATTCCTCCTCCCCAACCCCATCCCCAACCAAGGGGGGAGCTAAACGAGTTCCGAGAGACGACCCGCCACCATACACGGAATCCTTGTCGGCAGCACGCGCGAAACCCTGGTCGGCACCACAAGCGGAAGTTTGGCAAGCGGGACTTGATAACGACCTAGAAAGCCCAGCCCGCACTGCCGCCGTGGACGCAGCCATTTCATCGGCGGAGATTGCCCGAATGATCAAGGCTGCGCCCAATATTGATGAGATAGCGCTCCATGCTGCCGCCGCCAACTGGCCACGCCACCTCAGCAGCGGTGCGCTTCCACCAACAGTCGCCCAGATGGTCCCGTCGAAGGCGAAGGAGGGAGCTGCCCTGGTGGCTAGCCATGTCGCCCTACACATGAGAAACACCCCTGGCCTGGACGCGCCGACTGACGCTTTTCGCCAAGCGAGGTCCATAGGTGCACATGTGTACGGCTTTGCGAGTAACAGCGGCGGGAGGGAGATTGACCGCGCCACCCGGTTCGCTCTTGCTGCTGCAGAGGTTGCCGCCGCCTATGCAGTTGCTTCGGCGATTGCTGTCGGAATTGATTTCAACATCGCCGCGGAAGCTGTAATCGACGCCGCGGGCGAGCCGCCGACTGGCGAGGCGCAGGTCCCCGGCCCACCAGCTGCCCCCGGCCAGCATGTCGCCACCCAGCTCGTCGATATATCATCTATTAGCGACCCGGCAGACGTCGCCGTAGACCACCTAGTCACCCTGACGGCGTCAGAAAGGGATATGGACATAATTCAGGAATTTATGCGCTCTTCTGGCGGAGACATAGTACTCTCAGCCCAAATAGTCTCGGGGCCAAAAGAGGAAAACAAATAAGGCGCAAGAGAAAAGAAAAAGGGGGGGGGGGGGGGGGGGGGGGGGGATTTCCTGGGCATGTTCCTCTATCTAAGAGTTCGAGTTCCCATCATACGTACTACATGACTAGAACCGAATAAACGGGTATTTCTTGTGGAACAATCCATAGGATACTGTTTATCCGACTACCATCGTGCTGCTTATACGGCTATCCCATATTAACAATGCTTGTTACGCTAATCTTTGATATCCCTAGAGGGTATATCGGCGTGTATCTGGGTCCATCCCAACTTCCGCGACTTAGGACTTACGGTATCTCATACATAAACATAGCACAGATAGCCCCCCTTTATATCCATCACATCCGCCACCGTCGCATCCAGAATGATCCCCAGCGACGGCAGCACGTGTCCCAGCGTCATCTCCGTGCCCCCTCCGTCCCCGGCCCGCGGATCCGGCGTGACGGCCGTCATCGCCTCCGTCGGCTTGCCCCACATCCGCGACTCGACCTCCTGTCCGCCGGGGAACTCGAGGAAGCCGACCGCCGGGTCCTGGTCGTTAGGGCCCGAGATGTCGCTCAGGCGCTTCGCCGGGTCCTGCGCTTGCCAATCCCACCACATCTTGTCGACGAAGCCGTGGTGCAGCATGAAGAGGGGGTCGCCAGGTGAAGTGATGGAATCACCGTTCTGATGTGAGATAGCAATGTGAGCTTGAGATCATAGCTGGTTGAGTTGGTTGGTGTGTGGTACATAACTCACCATCATGGATAATGCCATGTGGCCCATCAAGTGCGGACCGGAGTAGATCGCAGGCCACGCATCGGCATACGTGGTGTAGTTCAGCGCTTTAGCCACCTGGGTCTCGCCACACATTGTGCCTAGCATTATGTAAGCTTCTCATCTACCCACTCAGTTCTGGGGGCTTATAAGTGCTCGATTGAAGAGACGAGAACGTACTATTGAGGAATTAGTATGAAAATGTGATCAAAAACCAACTTATTCTGCACAGTGAGATGTTCCAATACACACCTTAAAGCATTTGTAATACGCCGGTTGACGCAGCGTGCCGTGCTGGTGAAGCCAGGTCCGATGTTGACAGTCATGTTCTTGAAAGGCCCGTCAGGGACGCAAGCTTGAGCGCCGGTCCCAGTGCCGCCGAAACCGAGCAAAGGGTCGAAGACGGACGAGACGGCGAACTTGCCAGCGTCTCGGGGCTCATCCCAGTATCTTTCAGTGTAAGTGTAAATAAATAATCTGTGAGGAGGTAGTAGGTATGGTGGTGGACTTACGGAAGACCCCCGTCGTACCCACATTCATTCATGAGAAACTCGTGAGCGTGTAGGAAGTATCGGTGGAAAGGCAAGAAGTTGCCCGTGCTATGAATCTGCAACGATAGTATTTGATGCAAGCCCACAAGCTCGTCCCAGCGGGTCTTCGCCCCGGGCACTTTGTCCAGCTTGGCGGGTGACTCCATCACGCATTGTTGAGCGGCGATATACGAGGCCTTGCCATCATCGGGCATATCTTGCCTAAGTGCATGACGTTAGACAAGGAGCCCCTAGACTTAGAATGCAGTTGAACTCACCAGGCGATCCGCTGCTTTGGTGCCGTACATGAGGTGCCAATCACGGTCGAAGGTAATGCAGACACATAAGCTCCTGTCATGTAAGCAGTGAAGACCACCACCCAAACGAGGGAAGTAAGCTTTCCCATGGTAACGATCTTGAAATGAGGCTCAGCTTAGTGCTCGATTTCAAGTAGTCGTCTACTGCTTCTATATGCCTTTTAATCTCCTACTGAAGCCTCGTCATATAGTGCTGGCCTATTCATGACCTAACAACTACCATGTCACATTTTCATATTGAATCGAGGTCAGCCCGGATAAATAGGTCCCGGGCCTTCTCCAACTCATATGCGGCCCCACTAGATGTCTCAGAAACAATAAACATCTTTGTTTTATAAGTTGACTAAAGCGTGGCTATTTAGGCTGGATACTCTACTTCTATATAGTCCGGAGCAGTATTTTCCGAACAGTCTAGCTTGTGAAGTTCTGGCTGCTTATAAAGAGAGCGCTGCACACCTGCAATTATACCCGAGGGCCTGCTCAAATCTAAAGTTATATTACGCAACCCACTCAGTCAAGTATGCATGATCTCCCTTCCCTCCATCAATCCTCGGAGGTGGACGGCCCCACTTCCCCGGATCCCAGATGTCTGGGTTCCCCATATTCTGTGGAACATTGTCGGCTCCGATCACTCGTGTGGCAGATGACAGCACCGGGGAGAGTGAAGGGGGATTGAGATAACATATCGCAGCATTTATGTCGGTTTCTTCTTCAAGTAGCATTCAGACTGAGCTCTGCTATCGGTTGCGAAGTAGAGGCCGAGCGCACTTCATGGAACTCCACCTTCATGATGGCCGAGATTTAGGTCCTGGCACCTCGAACGTTGCTAGAAGGGAAAGGAGCCTTTAGGCACACAGCTCACTATTCTCATATGATTATTTTCAAAGCCTTCCACAATGCTTCTCCAGTCGATTCTGGCTTTGGCCCCCCTGGCAGCCTGTTTCTCGATAGCCATACAAACGCCTTGGAACATTGCATCTCTCAGCACCATGACGAGGGATTACTTGAAAGGGTCGTGGCACGACGCAGTCTGTGAGCGTCGAAACTGGCCAAAAGTCCCGATGTGCTGAGTAGGCCAACTTACCCCTGAGCGCCCCCAACCCCTCCCCCCCAGCTAACTGATTTTCAGAGCGACAGGTCTCGTCGGTCAACAGGAACCACAAGTCAGATGAAGCATATGACCCTTCCACTGGCCCATCCGTCGTATTTCCTGGGAACAACTCGTGTGTGCTCGCCCCCGAGACCACCGAAGGCCCCTTTTGTAGGCACTTGAACACGGAACGAGAATACCCATCATAGTACTGACACCAATGCGACAGACGTCACCGGTGAGAGCATCCGCACTGCGCTTGTCGACGGAAAAAGGGGGTCCCCCTTCACCTCGACATCCAAATGATCGACGTTAGCACCTGCGAGCCCGTGTCCGACGTATTCCTGGAGATATGGAGTAAGCCCACTCCCCCTATCTCGCTTCGCAGCACCGACGTCCTGACAGTTCGTAGGTGCCAACTCGACAGGCGTGTACAGCGGCGCGCTTGCCATTCCCAACGGTTCCGGTATTGTCGACCAGGCGAATTTGGACAAGGCGTTTCTGCGCGGCGTGCAGAAGACAGACGAAGACGGCGTCGTTCAGTTCGAGACCATCTTTCCAGGTCATTACAGCGGCCGGGCTACGCATATACACCTTACCACGCACCCCGATACGAAGGCCGAAGCCAACAATACACTGTGGTCAACCCGCGTGACGCACGCTGGGCAAGCGTTTTTATGACCAAGCTCTTAGTGAGTAGCCCAAATGGAATGATTTTTACCCCTTATTGTGGGGAGGCCCTTTTTTTGTAGGAACTAGATAGTTCAGAGTCAGCAAACCTAGACAGCTTCTAATCACAGGTCCCCTAGTCACCGAAGTCGAGAAGAGGGCCCCTTACAACACAAACCCCCAACCCATGACGGCCAACGCGCGCGATTCCATCCTACTGCAGGAAGCAGCCATGGCAGATCCTTTCTTCGAGTACGGCATGCCTAGTATAGGGACCAATTCCACTTCTAATCCACCCAACCCACTCCACCCAACCAACTGGCCTAATACTCTTATCTATTAGCCGTTAATATTTTAATAAATCCACCTATTTTAAGCCTTAAATAAGTAAAATTAAATGGGTTAATAAATTAAGGGTAAAAACTAGGAATTATAAGGCGATACGTCGCGATTTATATAAAAAATATACGCGTATTATAATACGCTAGCTTATATTTCCTAATCTTTTTTTAAAATAACCTATTATTTTATTTTTAATTTATTATAATAATTACTTTTATTATAATATATAATTTTAGCTTAAAAATTATATATTATATTAGAAATTTATATTATATTTAAACTTTTTTAATTAAATTAGCGTCTTTATTTTAAAAAGATAGCCCCGCTTTTTTAAAATATTTTTTTAATAGCTATATTATTTATATAAAAAAAGAAAAAATATATATTTAAGGCTAATTTTATTTAAATAAATTATATTTATAAATATATTTTATAAAATTATTTTATTATATAAATATAACCTTTATTAAAATATAAATTTAAAAATAATATATTATATATAAATATATTATAATAAAAATTACGCTTATATAAAAAAATTCGGGCTTTAAAAATATATATTATAACTTTTAAATATATTATAAAAGATATATATTATAATAAAGGTAACTATTATAATTAATTCCACTTTTAATACACCCACGAGAGCCTTAAGTGGATTAGAGTGGAGTGGGTTAAGTGGATTAATAATACACCCACCCACTGGAGGGGGTGAGTGGGTGTAGTTGAATTGGTCCCCACACTGTGGGCGATACCGTGGCAGACGGAGTCTTTGCCTGGTTCAGCTCTGGCGTCGATGCCACGTTTTCCCGTGACATCATGCCGGTTGCGATGAAGTTCGAGGAGGGTGGGCAGATGAAGACGGATAATCCGAAGGTCCCGGGCTTTGAGCGGTATATTTCCCGGAGGGTTCCCAACCGCCTACCAGCCCGGTTATGGGCCGCCTTCTCCAACTCCGGCTCCTGATGTGAGCTCGCGTAAGTAATAGGACAGGTGACCCCCTGGAATGCGGCGGAGGGCTTTATATGTAGATAGCGAGAGTGGATTCTTAACGTGTCTCCGGTCAGCACTCCAACCCATTTTGAAGTCACTTGATGGTCAAGGGGGGTTATCGAAGTCCATCCGACCTAACGTTTGATGTTTCTGTTTAATCCATTATCCCCGCCATCAGCTTCTTATCATAACTATTGCCTCACTCATCAAGAGTTCTGGTCTTCTTTGGTGCGTGATGAGCAAATAGGAAAGGATATCTACATTTTGAGGTTTGTACGACCTAGCAGCAATCTCATAGTGTAGCATCTCGCCCGATGTCAACCTCATTTGGCCGACTTGAAAGCGTACCGCATGCACATTATTCGTGCAAAGTCCTTGAGCTTCGTCTTCTTCTTTCCGGACCCCTCGGTTTCTAAAAACTGCACCATTTCTTCCTTCATTGCTGCAGGAAGTGTGGGAAAAGCAGCGTAAGCATTGGGTTGAAAATGCACCCATCCAAGTTTACCATTCTCGAGGAGGCTCACTCCTGTCTTGGGCAACTTCTGTCGATCGGCTTTAGCATTTCCGCTCACTTTCATCTTGACGTATGGAATGACGGGTATTTGCGCCGCGATGCCGAGGAAGGTATTATCCCGAGAGCTCTGCCTACTCGCCCAATGACTGCCAGGTACAAGTGCCCAACTCATCGGCCACGCCCTTTGAGCGCTCTGCCAAATTTTGAACACTTTCTGGTCTAGATCGTCCAATATTTGAACTAGCCCAGTGGTATTTTCCGGCTGATTGGGTACTTGGGCAGCATACCAAAGAACCTTGTATATTGCCATCCATAGAGAATGAGGGGAGTAGTCCAATGCTCTCTTCGGAAGAGCCATATCCAAGGCCTCGGCACTAGCTAGTGCCAGGAATGGCTCGAAAGGAGTCTCGCACGCCTCTCGAAGACGTGATAATACCACCGGGTCTGCTGCCCAGTCCCTAGCTGTGCGGTGCAAGAAGACGACACTTTCGCCGGATATCTCTAGGATCCCCTTAGTTCGAGTGGCTAATCGTCGCTTTAAGGCCGTCCCTGCACTGTATCTGATGTCGTTTGGTAGATTTTCAATGTCAACCCTAACAGACCTCGACTCATCCGCGAGCCACATGGTAAACCAGGACACTGGACCGTAAGCCGCCAAGATGAACTGTATCATCCATGAAGCCTCGTGGCGTAGTTTCGGCATAATACTATACCAGATGGTATCGTACAAGGACAAGAGGTCAGTCGGCATTTCTTCAAGCGTTTGAAGGATATCCGACAGCCGACTTCCCTCTGATAGAGAAGAGAGTAATCTCTGAACAACGAGGGCGACCCATAGAAAAACGCCTTGCGACTTAGATACGACCTTATCCGGAATTGACGAGGCTTCCAGAGGATAAATTCGTTTCAACTCATCGTAGCCCCTGTTGCGGTCGAGTTCTCCAGCGACGTAGGCAGTCATGTCCGCCTGGGTGAGTAAGTGCATCTGGAGCATCGGGCTTTTGTGAAAGGCGTCATCGAATTCCGTCCATGGTCTACTTGCCACGCAGAGCTTGATTGAATTCGGTGACGTCTTGGAAAGTTCCTGGATGAGACCCACCACTTTGGTAGCAGGTATGTCAAACTCATCGAGTCCATCGATGAAGAGAGCCATCTTCATACTTCGGCCACACTCATACATTAGATAACCAAAGGATTCATCCACCTCCCACGAATCCCACACGGGAAACTTGTTACCAACTCGAAGGGAGTATGCTAGAGCCCGCCGCCTTGGAGCGATCCTAGACGCTAGACTGGGATCAATTTTCAAGGCTTGAAAGATCAATGTTCGCTGGAGCCCTTCCCACGACTTTTGCGTCCAATAACCGGATTTCCATGCACAATACGTGTGTGTGAGAATAGGTAACGAGCCAGACCACTGTTCTAGGTAATGTGTCAACGCATTGTTCTGTGTAATGAACTTTATCATGGTTGACTTCCCAGATCCAGGCTTTCCGGTGATCCAATATGGTGTATCCGACGTTCCCGAAAACCATTCTGGAAAGTTCGACCATAAAGGCTTATTCTTCTCTTGCTTCGGTTTGGGACTGAATATCCATCTATACGTCTCTTCGAAGCTTGGTGTTATAGCTGCCTCGCGAGCAGAGAAGGCTGGAAACTTGAGGCCGTCGGTCATCAATTCCACTTGCTGAGGAAGACTGACTATCGCGAAATCCAAGGCCATGAGTCTGCCTTGTGTCAGCGATTCAAGCTTCCATCCCCTCTGCCACAAGATCTCAATCAATTCATCTCTTATCGTTTCCGCGTCGGTTCAATATTTCGTCGCCAATGGTCCGGAGTGAAATATGATCGCCAGCTCCAACGAGCGGCATGAGTGCTCTCTCGAGGTTTCTGGGCGTTTTGTAAAAGACTCGTAGAGTGCTCATTGACCCTGCATGAAACATGGTTTCACTGACGCCCCTTGCAATATGAGCCTTCTCTACGGGCAGCACCTTGTCCTTTCTCTGTAAAGCAAGTTCTCCAGCCATGCGGTTAGTGTGGTGTTCTATCCTTTTCACAGTTCCAACCACATCATTCAGTTGGTTGGCAAAATGCAGTTCTCGGTCCGCACTTCGTTTTGTACTATCCCTAGAATGAAAAGAATTCATCAGCGTCGCTCACTATGCGTGGGAACTGCAACAGGCCGAGAAAGCCAAGATAAAAAGCAATATCAATGAACTATTTCGAGATGCTCAGAATCACCTAAACTTATGCAGGGTCGTAGAAAATAAATAAGGCGAAGTGTGCAGCTCTTACCAAAGACAGAGGATAACCACATTCGTGACCTGGCCCTGCAACCGTTGTAAGCGGCTCTCCATCGCTCGAATCTTTTCGGGGCGCCATATTCCAGCCATTGCGATTCGGGTGAATGTCTTTTTATCGGGTGGCAGGCTGCTGATAGGACGCCGTCTGATTTGGGTGATGGCCCTCTGAAGCTCGTCACTTATCTTGTCGCTCTCCTGGCACAATGCCTCGAGTTGGCCCTTGAGGCGATCAGACATGAAATTCGGCAGGAAGCTATCTGCTGCTTCCCTGATTGCAACAGTCAGATGGGACACATCCTTTGATAGACTTTCCAACTTTTTATCGTCAGATTCATCGTCTTTCTTCGCCGTGCTCAGGCCTCCCATTGTAACCCTTTCGCCGTCGGCGCTCCTATATCTTTCCCAAGTTCTGCTCAGCATCCGAGCACCAATATCCGCAAACTGAACCACCGCTGCTGCAATAGCCAGAGCCGAAAGAGGATCCATTATCAGTGCACACAGCCGCCGAAGCTGATCACTCGAGATCCGGAACGTGAGGTTGTAGCTGTCATCTTCCCCACGAGCTGAGCTGCGGGGAATATCGAGCTCGACTTTCGACCAGCCTGCCTTATCAGCGGACATCGCCGTGATATTATTGGTAGGACGTGCAGGTGTGCTGGGGTATCATATAAGCATCCTCGCAGCTTCGACCGCCTCTCGTGGTGTGTTGCTAACATCTCCGACCCCCCTGCGAGCCCCCCTAGTGCGAGCCATACGCGTTTTTTCCATACACGCGAAAAATCGCAAACTAACCCCCCAAATAAAATCAGCTATTACGCAATATACACTCGTCCGTTTTTCTTACTTTTTATATCTTCGTATTTTTTATTACCTAATTAATAAGATTATAGTATTATATAAAAAATAAAAGCGGGCGTAAGCTATTATTTAAAATTATTATATAAATATAAGCTTTTATAACGTTTTACGTAAATAAAACGCTAATTACGCATATATTTAACGTTATTTTATTAGTATTATAACTTATAAAAAGTCCCTATTTTTATAAATAGCTTTATTTATAATTTAAAAACGTAATTTAATAAATTAAATAATTAAATAATTATAATTAAATTATATTTTTATAATCAATAAAATTAAAATAATAGGTTAATATATAATAAATATAATAAATAATATTTATATATTTAATAAATATTAATATAGTTATTTTATAGCTTATAATATAAACGTTTATATATAATAATTAAAAATAATTATTTATAATCAAATTAATAGCGCTATAAAAAAATATTAACCTTTTTTTTAATTATTATAATATATTTAAGCTAAAAGATCTTTTTATTATATATTAATTTAATATTAATAAAATAGGCTTTATTTAAAATATTAATAACGACCATTATATTTTTTTAAAGTTAATAGCTATATTACTTTTAAAAAAAACGTAGAAAAAAGAAAACAAATAATTATTATTATATATATAAATAATTTTAACGATTAGTTATTATTATTAATTATTATTAAAGGTAAAAATATTTAATAATGATAATTTAAATATAAACTATATTTTAAATTTAATAATTAAAAATTTAGCGTATTTTTTAATAAATAAACCTTTAATAAAATTATATTATAATAATTTATAAAAGTCTTTATTTTTTATATACGTTAATTTTACGGTAATATATAAATGATTTTAATATATAATAGCTATAATTTATATATAATTAATGACTTTTTTAAAAATTATTTAATAAATAAAATCTAGCTATTTTTTTATAAGTTATATTATAATTATATAATTTAGTTAGTAAATATAAGAATTTTTAATTTTATTAAAAAATAGATAAATTTTTTTTAAAAAATATGCTAAACGGCTATTTTAGCGTTAAATACTAATAATAAAAAATAATTAAAATATTTTACGCTATTTCGCTAAAAAAACGAACCGCCTCTTAAGGCCGTCTTTAATTAGCGTTTATTTTAGACTCACTAGCGCAAAACGTGACCTGGCTTAACTTCGGCTTAGGCTTGCTTAAGCGTTCTAGCTATAACTTAGCTTAGCATTAATTAAATCAGGCCTAAATTCGGGACCCCCTAAGCAACACCAATTCTTTTTAAGCAACCTTCGTCCCGTATCCCTTTATAAAATTTATGCATCCTATTATTTCCTAGATTCTAATATATAAAGGATATACTTTATTTTAATAGTCATCGAACTTCGAACGGAATATCCGTCGATAGTGACTAAAATAAAGCGCTTAGCCTCTAGGTGCCCTAATATGGGACTTAAATATAGGACCTTATAAGTAAACCAGTTTATAAAAGGTGAAAGCGTATGCTATCTAGCGTTTTAAAACTAGGATCGATATATATATAAATTATCTAATATTTCCCTCTTTTATTATATTTATATATATTATTATCGTTCTATTTCGTGTTATATATTTTTCGTTTCTCCACGTATTTTATTTTTATCTTTTTTCACCTTATAAATATGGCGGGGAAAAGTTTTATAGACGTAGCCTTAAAAAAAGGTTGGAGCTAAAACCCTAATATCGTTAATAAAAATCAATTTTTGCTAAACTTTTAAATAAAGACTAAAAAAAATCATAATAGATAGCTTTAGCGCTAGAACTTATAAGATATTTATATCCGAATCGTTACGTGAAAAAGTGTATATTAATTTTAAAAAAGATTTATAAACTAAAAGATAAAAAACGCTAAAATAAGTTTAGAAGCCGTTTTATACGATCATATTAAATCTGCATATAATATTATATTATTAAAAGATTTTGTGAAAGTTTAAGCTTTTGCGATTAAGGGAACTAAGAACCTAAACGCTTATATTTAAACGGTTCGAAACTATTAGAACAATTTTATAAAAGGATAAAAAAGGGAGCATAAGCCTATTAACACTAACACTATTAATATTATCACTCAAGTAAATATTATCTTAAATCTTAAAATTTAATCCGTCGCTAATAATTTTTTCTAAGTTTATCTACGGCCTTTTAAGAGAAAAGTTATGCCTTTTGCTTAAAAAGCGGCCTAAAAGATATGCGAACGAAAACCATCTATTTTATTACGCCGAACAAGTTTAAGCATAAGATTTCCACGTATATCGACTACCTTTTACGAGGGTAAATAATTAGGGCTTATTTTTATCTAACGTTTTTAGCACCACTAAAATAAGCGAATATATTAAATCGACTGCCCGCTACGGCTCTAATAAAGGGCTATATTATAAAATAAAACGATTTTATAATGCTAAGCTATTATAATATTAATTAGAAACCTAAGATATAATATTTATTTGCTTTCGAAACGATTATTAGCAGCTAAAACTAGCTATTTAGCTTATTAAAAACGCTAAAAATATATTTAATACACTAAATAACAAAAAGCAAGATTAAATAACTAATTTAATAATTAATAATTCGCTAACCTAATTAAAAACCTATTTACGCTTTAGTAAAAAGAGATAAGCTATATTTATTTTGCTTTAACGCACTTCTTCCTTTCTTTTCACACTTCTTTATTATAAGGGCATTCCGAGATTATAGCACCATCGAAAGACTCTTAAATATCACTCTATTAAAAAGAGTTAGATCGTGCCAAGTCTACTAAAAAAATAAGCTGCTCGATACTCTATTTTTTCTCAGCCAGTTTAGGTCTAGAAAGAACCGAATTAAGATAGCTAACGCTTTTAGCAAACGATATAAAGACGTGGGCATTCGGGCAGGCTTATATGCACCACTAACTTAGCACGATTAAAAAAAAGAGGGACTATTTTAAACAGGTATATACTCACGCTTCTCCTTATAATTTTATAAAATTAACGCTAACGTAAGCAAATAAATATTATATAAAAGCAATAAAAATAAGGCAAGCGGCCCATATAAATCGGAAAATATATAGGATAAATTATTAGCTTAGCAATTTAAGTGTAAATAATTAAGCCTTTTAGACGAAAAAAAGGAGACGTAAAGACGTGAGTAACGCATTTTGCGAAATAAGCATACTTTATAACTTTAACCTATCTTAATAACTCTTAATAAAAAAGCAGCACGGACTTAAAACGAGCGATAAATACGTTAATTTAAAAAAAAAAATCAAAAGCTTAAAAAGCCTAAAAGACCCTAAATTTATTAAAAATTTAGAGATGCTTAAAAGAAAAAGACGCCGACTAAAAAAGTCGGCATTTTATAAGTGGCAAAAAATATAATTATACCTTTTAAACGCTTAAAAAAAGTATTATTAGCGTATTTTTAATCGCGTTAAGTTTATAATGCCTAAAAAAGCGCGCCTAATAATTAATTTATTTTAAAAAGAGATCTTAAAAAATAAGCTAAAACGCTTAATCTTTTAAAATATAATAAGCCTCTAAAAATAGGCATCCGAGGTTGCCGCGCGACCTGGTTTAAGCGAATGCCGCTGTTCCACTAAAAAAAAGGGCCTCGAGGTTAAAACCCAATGCGATTAAAAACATATCTACGACTGCCGCAAGAAGATTCTTACTTTATAATATAGTTTTATTAATTTTTATTTCCTTTATCACATATAAATTAATAGAGAAAAAGCGTAAAATAAATATTATTAGAAATATATAAGCGGCTAAAAACCACTTTCCGCTTATATTAACCCGCTTATTTATAGTGGCGTTTTTATTAGCCTAAGATATTATCCCTTTTATTTTATAACCGACTTATTTAAAGCATGCGAAAAAGTTAGATAGTTTATTCACCGGCAAAAGTGGCTATTTTATATGCATCGGCATTTAAATATGCTAAAAGCAATAAAAAAGCGTGCTAAAATTATAATATTATAATGTTCGCATCTCGAAACTTATTATTTAAAGTCGTTCGAGCGTATATTAAACTTAAAGTTTCACTTATAAGATATTTATAGACTCGATATGCTAAAGCGAATCGAATTATAGAAAACGACTAAATATTTTAAGCGAAAACGCTAGAATTTTAGGATCGAGGACGATAAAATAAAAGAGGCATTATTTATTAATATAACGATAAAACTTATAAAAAAACGATTATTTAAAAGATATAAGCTAACTTTTAAGCTTTTAACTTTTAGCTTAGCTTTTAGCACGATATTTAAAATTAAAAAGAGTTAGATAATTAACGATTCTTTAAAAAATCTTATAAACGATACCATGATCGACCCGGCATTATTTATATAAGACGAGGTCACCGCTTATTATACGATTAACTAGGCGCGCGCGAATATGATTAAAGGACCTGCTAAAGCAGCTCGAATCTCTAATATTTTAATAACTTTTAATACCCTAGAATATGATATAAAGCAATCCTTAGAATCAGATAATAAGGAAGATTCGGAGCTGGAAATAGAATTTGAAGTCGAGGACATCGTTTCGAAGGCTCGAATCGGTCGGCGGGTATAGTTTAGGATTAAATAGGAAAGCTTCTTAGAAAATAAAAATAGCTAGGTGAAAAAAGCAGACACTAGCTTATAAATAATATCGCTCTAAAATAATAAGCCGCTTAAAGTTTAAAAATAAGCAAAATATTAATTAGATCGGCTAGTCGCCGAGAAAATCGTTAGTAGCATTATTTGCTTTAAAGTTATATTAAAAAGGGGGCCCCTTATAAAGAACCTCGTAATTAAAAAAAATGAGATTAATAGCAAGGTATTAGCTACCTTTCGTTAAAATTTCTAATTGCAATATTTTTTTTATATATATTAAAAACCTTTATAAGATAATCGATTTTATTTTATATTAAATTTTATCAAATTTATAGCTAAATCCCTTTTAAATTCCTCTAGCTAATCGAGCTTCGCAGCAAATTTTATTAAAACACTTTTTAAATAAGATTCGACATTTTTATAACGCTAAAGTTTAGCTTTTATATCTTATTAATAGCTTAATAAATAACGTATTTCGTTAATTATAAGTTTTTTTCCCTCGGATTCACCTCGAGCCTAGCTTTGCTACGCGCTTAACTTAGCATAAAATTGCGTATTTTCTTCTTTTAGCTAATTTATAATAGCATTAAAGCTTATCGGTTGCGAAATTTAGGTAGATTAGTTTAGGTTTATAAAAGGTATAAGAATTTTATATAATAATCATCTCGTTTATAGCCGTCGAGCTAAGTGGCACGGCCATAGGTACGGCCTCGAAAGAATTCCCCAATTTTTCGCATAGCATTCGATAGGCCCCAATAGAATGATCGCTTAGGTTCTTTATAAATAGTTTCGATAGGGTTTCATTCTTTTCTAGTAGAAGTTTCTAGGTATATAAATCGTGATTGCGCGTAATTAGCCGAACTTTAAACGATTTAATCGTGATACTTAATGTTTAAACTTTAGAGTGTTAGCATAAAAAAGGTCATAAAAATAGCACGTTTTATAAATATGCTACGATAATTTTGCCCTATATTAGTTTTTTGCTAGTCGACGCTTTAGATTACTTGGCCGAACGGGTGCTATTTTTAAGATATATAATAATAATTAATAGAAATTAGCTATAATGTATATAAAATGCGAAATGCTTATATAAAAATTAAAAAAACTTGGAATTAGCTTATATATTAATTTAATAAAGAGTATTTAAGATTAGATATCGTATATATTGCTAATATAATGTGAGGCCTTAGTTTAGGGCTAATAAAGACCTTTTTTAGGCTAAGTTTATATTAGTTTTAATTTATAATAAAAAGTGGTCCTAAAATTAATCTTTAATATATATTATCGTCGTGGAATTAGTAATGCAACAAAGTTAAAACGGGGACTAATTTTAGGCACATCTAGCTTTTTTTAACAGTTATTTAGGCCTTTTTATATTATATATACGTATAATACCCATTATTATCTATAAATATATATGTAATAAAATGGCCATAAAGTTTATTAAGGCAAGTGAAAACTCGCCATGCATGAAAAAGGCTAGAGTTTAGTTTTTAATGTATTATATGGGCTTTTGGCTGAGCCCCGCGGCTTATATACTGCATTTTTAACTTGATCGAAGCCGTCGAGGATAACGATACCTCTAATGACGACTAAGATAACGACGACGGAGATGATGCACACTTTATCTCAAAACGCAAGACTTTCCGCTCATCAAACCACTGCTACGTACCATCCAAGCGCCAAATCTGTCGACTTGTATAATGCGCTACTACTATCCTATCGCCAAATTCGATAGCTATCTGATGAATTCTATTGCGTCCTTATGATCGCAGAACATTGAGACTAAGACCGGAATCAGGGAGATTCGCCATGGATTTGCTTAGGATGCAATTCATGCACTTCACAAAACCGGGACAATATCGATGATAAGTATGCTTAAGGCATTCGCAAAGGTAAAAACCATCCCCTTCCCGATACCCAGTTGGACAACAAATACAGGTGTTAGCGGATTTTGGAAGAGCTGATAAAAACTCTTTTGTTGCAACGTAATTTCCGGGTGAGAGCTCGCCTTTCCTCTGGTATTTCGTAATCTTGTGTAGAATCATATGCTCATTTTCCGTCTTGACAGCATAGAGAACCTTTTTGCGGACATCATCGAATGTCTCCATGAGAGCTTTTATAACTGCATCGTTACCTTTCACTGCCGAAACCATGCCCAAAAATCGACAGCTATTTTTACCGTCAACCAACCCGGTATGATCCAATATCCGGTTAATATAGTTGCTATCCATCAGCTGCATAGCTTCGATAAAGAGGCTATCATGATGGCGGTCGCTGCGTAAGTCTTCAAGCAAATGAAATATGGCGATTGGACCAGAAGCGTAAGTGGCCTCTCTGGGAATGCCTGCATTCATCCAAGGCTCAATTGCCACTCCTAGGAACAATGAACGGTGATCCGCGTTGTTCTGAAACAGACGTCGTCTTTCGTCAAGATCTGCGGCACCCCACGTATACGCTGCGACGGCCAACTTTCGTTCTTCCTCGGGGAACTGTTGGAGCACCGACAACTTACGTTCATCTTGAGCCGTGCCCCAGAAATAAGCGGCGATGACGAGGTTCTTGGTGTTTTGAGATAGGTGCCGAAGTAGACTCATTTTTACGCGTAGAAATATTGACCTTATTTCTAACTTTGCCTAGCAGCGTCTATTTTATATGCTTGTGCTAAAGTCCTAAATTTGGGTCAGCAAGCAAAGGAAGGACCCAGAAGTAGGAACTGTGCCGCAATCTTGTCTTTATAGTAGGTAATTATATCGACCTGAAATTCGGACCGACTCAAAACCGATTCTCAGCGTCCGGCTTCCTGGACATGCAATATACTATATAGTGCAGTAAAGGCTCAGGTCCTGCGTCCCTAGTATTGAAATGAATTTTCTGTGACAAAGGCCAGTTGCATTCTGTTGCTCAGGTACCCAGGCCGTAGCCAATATCAAGTCTTGGCTCACTGCCTACCACCGGTCCTATCCCCTCTCTAGAACACTCGCTATAACCAGCAACACCTTCGTTAGACAGACCTAAATCGATTAGAACTAGTCTTCAAGGCTTATAGGATAAAAATAATCATAAACGGGGACAAATTAGGGACAATAGTCCCTCAACGGCATCGGATTTCTTCTTGCATTAATCAAAAAAAGCTGCATATAATATATAGTCAAGACATATATATATATATAATACGGTCGGTGCGACCGGGCTTTGTTGTAGAGTAGTTAATCACTAGGCTTAGCACCAACCAAGGTTTGTACGCCCAAAGTGTATAGGTATATTTGCAACAGATGATAACATAAAGGTCGTTAGTAACTGTCATTTTCTAAATCTATTCCTCCTTGGCGATGACGATGAGAGCATCGAGTGCTCAAGATGATATGCGCTAGTCAAGCGCAATACTAGGTATATATACTTATGTCGCTATTTATATCTGCGCCGCTTTGGAGGGGACCCTCCCCGCCGACACGCCCATCTGTCCTGCCACCAATTCTTCATCTTGGGTGCTGCCTGGCGTGGAAGGGGCCGTTCGAATTCAAACTCTTCCTTCATCCTCGCCAAGACCGCCTCCTTTATCAGTTTGTGACCGGACATTTCTTCACATAGGGCTGTCATGAACGCCGGGGTCTCGGCTAGAAGTAGTCGCATAGCTTTATCTCTTTCACTTACGGCAACTGTAGAGCAATAGTCGAATAATACTTGAAACATCTGTGGTAGCATCCGATATTTGTCGAGAATAGAGTAGAGCTCGGTACCCGTCTCGGCGTCGCAAATGTCGCAGATTAGAGAGATCATGTGCTGGACCAATTCTAGGGGGATGGATGATCCATAACGTAGCAGGAGCTTCGCGATATCGGGATGACCAGACAAAGGCGAGAGAGCTCTCTGTAAAGGAGTCTGACCTCCGGAACTCGCCTTGTTCAAATCAACACAAGAGTTCTCAAGGAGGAGCTTTACCGCCCACATACAACCCGACTCGGCCACATCGGAAAAGACGCTCGTTCCACCGTTTTCATATCGGATTTCGTCGTTTGCATTGGCTCCTGCCTTTAATAGTCTTATAGTTATGGCTTCTCTAACCTTCTCGTCTCTGCCTGAGAATACGAGTGTTCGCATGAGAGGATGGTACGCATCGCGTCCGCTCAAGTAACTCCTTGGCTGCTGTGCTGCTCCTGGATCGGCTCCAAGGTCGAGAAGAAGTTCTGCAAGATCAAACCTGTCACGGAGGAGGGCAAGGCGTAGAGGGGTTAAGGATCGGCCTTCCAAGACTGCTCGATTATTCACGTCTCCTCCGAGGCGAATGATCTCTTCTATTGACGCTCGTGTTGTGCATGGTGACGAAATGGCGTACTTAGGGGCGTAAAACCGTCGTAGTCTTTCGAAATAGACGTGAGGTTTGAGCCCGATGCCAGATGAAGCGCATCAAACCCCAATCTATCGGCAGTAAGAGATGCTCCTTTTTCAATAAGCTGCTTTGCTACGGGCCCTTGTCGGTACTGCAGTGCAACAAATAGCGGTGTCCAGCCGGAGGCACCTGCGGTGATATCGATATCATAGTTATTCTCGAGAAGGAGAAATGTGATAGCTGTAAAGCCCTTTGCGGCAGCCATATGCAGCGGCGAAAGTCGGCTAGGTTGACCGATTCTCTTTCCACGTGGTCCTGGAGCGGGTATACGAGAGTTGCCGGATATTTACAAGTTCGCTCCAGCTGCAATTGCTTTCCTTAATGCGGAGAGAGTATATTTCTCTTCCTTATAATGTTGAATTGCTAACATGATTAAGGAAGAGCCATAGGATCGAACATCTCGATGGTAAAGAAGATTCTCGTAAAGGTCGCGGAGGTATTATGAGCAGCGACAAAGCGCTGCTAAGTCTTTAAGGCTACAGTGCACCGCTATTATAGTATGAATCTCAGGAGGTATATTCTACATAGCTGCGATATGTTTTGGGGCTTAAGTGGAGTGTTAAGAGTGGCATGAAATGGACAACAAACATAGCTGCTGTTCAAGGTCCATGTCGTTTATTTAAATATCTATCAGCGGCAAATGGACACTGCCGCCTAGCCCCCCCACCATAAGCTAGAAAGGCCATGTTGTTAGAGGCCATGACCAAGCACTGTCGCTAGAGATGGATGCTCCAGATGGCTGGGCAAGGGGCCTTACAAGGATACCAATTTGCCATGAAGACTGCTGGACCACAGCCACGGCTTGTGACAGACGTACAGGACCCCAATTCCAGATGATGCTCTAGCTTTCTACCCGATTATTTTCCTGAAAAGGCTGTAGTTCAAGGAATCCGTCAACAATCACGATCACATTCAGGCCACCAGCGCTCTTGCAGGGCAGGCTGAGGCCCTTGGCCAACGTCGACGATGCTGCGATACCGTTGCATGGCGCCTAATGCGACTATAGGAGCATAGCCGCAAAGAGAACCTAGAATAGACATGGACGAAAATGGGTACAATACAGTGCATTGATTCAGTCTTATGCACCTCGCGCTAAAAACCATGTATCCAAGTACTTTTTTGAAGTTGTAGTCCAAGGTAAAGCAACATACGTCAGGGGCCAGAAGAATAGAGCGGCGTCATCATTGACATACAGTCGATCCTAATCGTCCATATCCCAGTTGGAAGCATAGCCACGATCAAACAAGAATAACGGGTTTCTTGGTATATACAAGGGTGTACGTGGCAATAAAACAACAGGGCCAACAAGACATGGTCGACTATTGCCAAAATTTCGGGGGACCTTGGCCACATTTACCGAAGTTATTATTGGAAAAAGACGCCATCCTCCTTAGAAAAGTCTGGTTCGAGAAACGTATGGTCCTTCACGTGGGACGAGTTGCAAAGATGATTTTAACAGCTTTCCAGCATTCTCGTAACAGCTGCCACTATTACCACCTACACCCCCACCACCTGCCCTCCCTTTACCCTTTCCAGCTTCAAGCATACTAGGTGAAAGACAATAAAGCTATGTGAAAACGATAAAGAAACCGAATGAAAAATGGATAGGGTAAGAAGGACATGTATGGCGGTCTGGAATACATGTAACATATTACTCCGTAATTGTAGATTTCGAGAATTGAGATAGAGTAAGGTAATACACACTGCCTATATACGTGGACGCGTACATAAAAGAAGACGAAGGTTCGATAATGATGCGAGCTTATATTTTGCTCAAGACGGTGAATCCCGTAGCAATGCTTTGAAAAATTCAAAAAGACGGATCGAGAAGAACAACTCTCTATCTATCAACATGCCAAGTATGACCAGTTCTTATATCTTATAGCCTGTATTACAGATGTAGTCCTAGGACAGAAATTGGACTTACGTCGGAGTTGCTGACGTAAGTGAAGTTAGTGCCGGTGTTGGCTGCGTAGGGGCGCTTTCATGTTCTATTGCGTGGGGCATTTCTTGTTATATCACTTTCGTCGCATAATAATCGGCCAGCTAATAGAAGAATATGGTAGAATGGTTACCCCCAGACGGATAATATGATTTGCATAATGATATAGTAGTCTATTCACAGGAGGATCGGGATCATGCAAAAATACCATCTAACATATGGGGTCCTCATTAGACGAAAAGTGATCGAAAGGGCTAAGGGACGGCAGGGCACGTCGAAAAAGGTAGAAATGACTGCAAGGGAGATGACCCTGAAACAATAAGCAACCGTGGCTTCGCTTATCCCTGCCTAGGGTCATGTTTTCTGATGGCACACGTACATATAAATAGACCTTCCGACCATACCATATTACTAAGTGTCTACTTTTTAGTCACTAAGCATATCCTTTTTCCAACAGTAATCCTGTCCACGTGAATATGGCAATACTGATACGTCCTCCGTACGACCCAGAACTCGCCACCGTTCTTCGACGATTATTGATCCTATATACCTTGACTTTCGATGACGTTTCCGTGCTACAAACGAAGCAGGATGCGATATGGAATGCGGAATCGGTGCTCGCCGGGCAGCCTTTTAGCCACGAGGAGATCTCTATCCCTGGTCCCAACGGGAACCCCGTATGTCTTTCTATTTTCCGGCCAGTCGGAAACCACAACATCCGAGGAGAGAGCACCTACCTTCGGCCTTGTATCTTTTGGATTCATGGGGGTGGTATGCTTCTTACCAATCGGTTTATTGGGGTCGATATTCCATTGGCTTGGGCAAGGACTTGCCAGGCCATAGTTATAAGCATCGAATATCGTGTCGCCCCTACACATCCCGCCCCTGCGGCTGTCGAAGACTGCTATACTGCTATATCTTGGGCCTGCAAGATCGATAATGCGGAAGAAATAGGTATAGATAGAGAAAAAGTACTCGTCGCCGGCGCCAGCGCGGGAGGAGGCCTGGCCGCCGGTGTAGGGTTTATGGCACGGGACAGGATACTCATGGGTGGGCCCAGCATCTGTGGACTGGTGCTTACATCTCCGATGTTGGATGATCGTGTCAGCGAAGAAATCGGAAAACAGTTTCGCAGCTCAGATGACGTTGTGTGGAGCACCGAGAGCAATGAGTTTGCTTGGAAGGCTGCACTTGGAGATCTGTACGACGATGATACGGTCAGCCCTTACATAGTCCCTGCGAGGGCCAAGAACCTTGCCAACATGCCCCCGACTTATATTGACGTGGGATCGGTGGACGTCCTTCGCGACGGTTGCGTGCAGTTTGCCGAGAAGCTGTGGAAAGCCGGTGGTCAGGCTGATCTACACGTTTGGGCTGGCGGGTTTCATCTATTTGATATATTGGCGTCAAATGCGGCGCTGTCCCAAAAGTCGATTGCGATGAGGGCGTCCTGGGTTCAACGTGTACTTGGCTGAGGAGTGGGAAGTCATTGTCTCCACAGCTATCGAGTCGGCCTATCTGTGGTACTGTGTCTGATTCTATAGGGTACAAGGAATATGTCAGGCTTTCAACATGTGAGGATGTATTACCCGTTCTGGGAATGCAAACACGATGGGACTTATGGCTCCCTCACCAAGTGAATGCCTAATGGCGTCTCCTGATTTATGTGTTATGCTACTGTCTCATCCGGCCGACGGGTGGCTAAAACACCAAATATATGGAGATCTAGCCGGACTACCCAAATGGATATTGCCTCATTTTTTTCTCGTTATGTGCTGTTGATATAAAAGTGCTGTAGCCCTTGCGTCACAGTGATCCAATCTCGTCGTACGCAACCCTATCAGCCAACCGCAACCCCACGGACGTGATTCAGGGGTTCAGGGGTTCAGAGGCGACCTAAGACTCCTCTGAGGGGTTTATGGTCCGTGCGTTACCCATATGCGTATGCGTAAGCCCGTCTTCGGCCAAGACGTCGGGCCTTCTTTTCAAGCGGACTATTACACCCTCCTGCTTACAGAACCATAGATTTCGAGTCTTCCACGAAGCATTCCGGTCCCACATCTCAAGCTCGAAGTGCCTCAATACCCGCGGCACGAGCTTATACAGCTATACGAGTGCCATACTCTTTCCGATGCAGGTACGCGTTCCAGCACCAAAGTGAAGCATGTGCTGCTCCATCCGACTACTTTTCTCCACACTCTCAAGCCAACGGGACGGGCGAAATTGAGAGGCATCTAATCCGAATATAGACGTGTCGAAATGAACCACGGCACTGTTCATGCCGACACGGTATCCTTGCGGTATGTAGACGCCGCAAAGTTCCAGTCCGTCGGACCCGACCACTCTTCCCATGGGCAGCTGTACGCCTGGATGAATTCGAAAGGACTCTTTTATGCAGGCGCATAGAAAAGGCAACTGAATCGCCTCACAATACCGTACTGGAGAGCTTAGCCGCCCGTCCTTGGTCGCAGCATCCACTTCACTCATAAGCGTATCATAGTCGCCCGGGTGTTTCATCAAATAGTAGAACACGGCACGCAATGTGATCGCTATCGTGTCGGATCCGGCCGTGCTATCACTTGGATTAGGACTAATGGGCGAGGTACCTAGGATCTTGCTTACAGAGCGACCCAGGACTCCTGCTCGATATCTCCCATCTGAAAGTCTACCTCGGCGCCCTTCTCCTGGCAGATGCTATACAGCTGGCCAAGCAGATCAACACGTGGCGGGTGTTCTGATCTTGCCTCGTTGGCGAATCGTTGAGCGACACAATCTCTGGCCGCGACGCCCATAGAGCTGGCAGCTTCCAAGGCTTTCCTTGATGCCGGGACGACCAACGCCGATGCTGTGATCATCGGGCGCAAATAGGGAGGTGCTACGCCCATAATGCACAGAAAGGGCAGAATAGTGTCTAGCGATCGGATCCACCCACGGTAGTCCTCCTTCTTTTCGAGGAAGCCAAACATCCGACCGAAGGAGAGCTCGCCGACGACGTCAAAAGAGAACCTAAAAGTGATAAGCCTTTTTTTCATGCCGGATAGCCTTATAGCACGCACCACTGAAGCCACCGTCCCAAGTCGCATGGGGTTGAGGCATCTGCAAATTCACCCAATCGCTCAATCAGAAGATCTGAACACTTGGTAATATAGGCCTCGGACTTTAACACGTTAGAGAGAATATAGACGTAATTGACTATACGCTTCCTTTTCGCGTGTTTTTCGTCGTCCACTTCGGTGAAAACATCGTGGTGTCTACTGAAAGATTCGCTGTTGAAAACGGAATAGAAGTTGGTTTTGTTAAAGGCGTATCGGGTACGATAGATAAGCTTAATTGCATCTGGCGAAGCGCACGAAATCTCGTCAGGCGCGACACGGACAAGAGGTCCGTACTTTTTATGAAGGTCCCGCTGTGTCGCTTCGAAGTCACCTCGGGCCACGTACATCATGTACCACAATGGAGTCACGGAGGCTGCCCATGGACCGGGTACCGAGCGAAAAGGGTGGATGCTTCTGGCATAGATCGTCCAGGCTAAAAAGTATAGTATTGAGGTAAATAGGACATAGACAAATGATTGTGGTGGAAGGCATTTCCATAGTTCTACTAAGAATACGGCCATAACCGCGGGATGAAGCCGTATCAAGGCGCTTTTGTCGCCAGAGCGTAGTAACTCTTTGGAGAATAGAACAGTGGAAAGTCAGTCCAGTCTACTAGCAACAGTAGAATATTAATATCGGCTTCATTTACTTTTTGTTTTACTGTCCTCCCTTCCACTAACCTCCTTTTCATCCTCCCTTTCACCCTCCCTTTCATCCTCCCTTTCACCCTCCCTTTCATCCTCCCTTTCACCCTCCCTTTCACCCTCCCTTCGAGGACCGTACCTGTCGCTAGGCCGAGTGAATTAATGGTAGCCTTGGACAGAATATGGTTTCATTGGTACTTGGAGCCGGATATTCGTTCTAGTCTGATATGGCGTAGTCAATACCGCAGACCTATCTCGCAAGGTTTGCTTCTTTCTGATTAAGCCAAGCATAAGCTAATGAGTTTATTCTTGCTCGTATTTTATTGGATGGGTCTTGAACGACACAATCGTTGTGTCGCCCCACCGAGAGTGCGTTAGCTTTTGGGGTCCTTCGAGTCTTTATCTTCTTTCTCCCTTGAAATGGCTTGTCATACCTAGGTCGCCATCGTGACCGACGGCGCTTCCGGAATAGGCCTGGCGGTGGCCAAGAAGCTGCTTAAGGACAACTGGGAGGTCCGTATTATCGACCACAGTACAGACTAGGGTCGCTAAGTGCTATGCTCGCGCCTATCTGAAGAATGTCGGTGTAACATCCTGGCCGTCCCTGTCCGAAGCATCCAAGAGCGCTTTCCAGCAGTCAGGTCGACTTGACGTTGTATTTTCCAACGCTGGCACGAGTGTACCAGTCCAGTTAGAAATTCGTTTAAGGCGATGACCTCATTGCCTGAGAAGGCCGCAGCAGCGCAAGAAGCAACATATATAATGGGGTCAATAGGATAGTTTATCATAATTCATCACGTTTCCCCCTAAGTAATGGCCTGTCCATAGCTTCGTATGGCCACAGACATAAGTGTTCCGGTTTCGTAACTTTTCAGAAGCGAGATTCAAGTAATGCTTCGAAGCCCGGATCCGTTCTAGGACTGAATTTTGTATTCATATATATTAGGAACCCCAAAACTAGGACACAAGCACGATTTCCCAAAAAGGGACCCCGGAGATTCACGATCCCGAGTCTCTCCTCAATAGAAGGTATATAAAGTATATATATAATATAGATATACTCTATTATATTTGAACTTGATTTGAACTCTAAGTTTGGTATCGAATGGACCCGCACCCGCCCTTCCTCCTCCTCAGAACCATGACTAATATTCAATCTCCAACACAGGATCAGTCTCCCAACACAAGCCTCGCTAAACAGATCATTAACCCAACGCTTGGTGAACGTTTTCATGCTTTGATTCCGGAGGTCCGTAGCGAGATATTCCCATGGCTCATCGTGCGCCCTGTCAAATGGGACATGCACCATACTCCTAAATATGCGTTACGCAGCACACCTAGCCCATACCAGGACATCCATCCTCGATTGAACCCCGCATACGCTACATGCACATTGTTCTACTCGGCGTGCCACGCGGGACGTTGGCGGCGGCGCGAAAAGCCGATCTTCGTAGACCCGTGGCGCAGCCAGTGGGCCCCAGAGCAGAGGAACCCCTTTCTATGTACCGGGTGCTACGACCGATATTATCGGCCCGAACCATTTCCACAGCCGCGAAGCTTGCCGTGTCTGTGCGCGCGGAGGACAGACTTGCAAACCCTGTTGGTATGTCGTCGATGGTACGAGGAGGCCGGTCGCGTGTTCTATTCAAGAAATATGTTCGCCTTCGGATTCGTAGAAGAATGTTGTGAGTTCTTAGCAAATCTAGCACCACGATGGAGGCCCTTCGTAATCGAGGTCAGTCTACTGGCTTTAGCTCCTCGTGGCATATACCCAGCAACCACAGCAGAGGAATGTACGGATGCCGAAATTTGCCATCTCAGCCTGCGAAAGGCCTGGGATCTGCTGAGCCAACTGCCTTCGCTAAATAAAGCTGGAGCTTGATGCTCTTTTTCCCACACCAGCGGAATGCGCCCGTGTCCTTCGAGGAACCGCGTTGACGAATCTCCGCTACGTCCACTTTACGCAAGCCATACCGGAAAGTGCTAACAACCCCAGTAGAGGGTTCATCTGGCCTCGACGAGGCATCAGACAGGTAGTAGATGATACTGAGTTTGTCCAACAGACAGCAAGAATTATTAAGGGCGAGCACTACGAGGGAGTGCCTAAACCGGAACAAGATGACAAACAAGCGATCGTCAACGAGGGGATAAGATATTGCGAACGTTTTCAGGACAATATTAGAAAATAGAATGAGTAGCCATCCTGCCGGATTTCGATTAGATACTGCTTTATATAATATTCATTGTAATTTGGTCTCGCCCAGATCGTAGTAGAGAACCCAAATTTGGGTTGAACTTATTTGGTCCATGCGTGCGAACCAATGATACACGAGCACCGACAATACATCATAGGTGCCTCACCGTTTACAGTATATGTAAAAAGCTGAAAAGAATATAGACAGTTTCTGCTGTACTGAAACTAGTTCTAGGTATTAGCAGCTACGTCGGTGTGTTACTATAGTTCTACTATGGGAAGGGAGATTACTATAAAGAAAAACACGAGCCGACGTGTTGACCCTGCCTACCACACAACATGTCCGTGATAACAGCAAGGTCAACATCCAGTCCCATGTCAATGCCATCTGTGCCTTTGAATGCATTTGCTTCATCGTCCCAACTTATTCTAAATGGCTGCCAATCAGCATTCACACGGATCTCGATAGAGAGTATATCGGAGGAGTAGCATAGGAAATACTCTCCGTCTTCTTCCTCTTGCTGGCTTCCCCCTCTTTTCCTAGCCCATACACGTTTTGCCCCGCTAAAACTTCGTTTCCAAAGATATGTGCCACATTCTGACGTGTGGTCAAACTGTAAATGTACTGCCATTGCTCGAATGTTTACCGCAATAGTCTCGCCTTGTCGTGGAACGGTGGTGAGGCAGGTTTTCCGTCGCTTGGTAGAGTCAAATGAACGCGTGCTCTCGGAAGACCGTCGTCGCTTGCGTGATATCTCCTTCTCGTCGGTGTCGAAAGTGAGGTCAATAATAGTGGGATGACACACGGTTGGTGTAGTAGGCTCGACTATGAACATATCCCACAGCTGATCATAAGATATCTCATCGACGGGAGACGGTTTATCGGTAAGGTCTGATACAGATGATTCTGAAGCAAGACTGCTATAACCCGGTAGAATGCCTGGAAATACCATGTTGAACGAGGTATTATCGTCATCGAGGTTGAAGTTGAAGTCGATTGGGACGTTCTTGTCATCCGGGGTATCGAAGTTGAAGTCGATTAAGGCATTCTTGTCATCTAGGATATCGTAGTTGAAGTCGGTTGGGGCATTCTCCTCATCCGGGGTATCGAAGTGAACTCGCTGGCTTGAAGTAAAGTGATAAGGCCGTTGAGTTTCCTTGTCCATGTTGACGGTGTACTGAAGGTTGAGAAGGTAAGAACGGAGAAAAGGGAGATCCAAAGAAGGTGGCAGGCGTCCGACCTTAAATGTCAGCGTTCGGAAGCTTTATCGGCTTTCCTAAGCCATGGCAGATTGCTCGTATCGTCATAGACGGAACCAGAAGGTGTTAATATATCTGAGGCAGCCCGCCAGAGTCATAGATATCCCCGTCGCCTGTTAGCATCGTTCTATCATCATTGGCTAAAGGTAGGAAAAGTTCGTACTTAACTACGTCATTAACAGAGTTCTCTTGACGTCGCGTCGGAAGCGTCTCCTAACTTGGGAGATCACTGGAGAGGCGACGTCATCTACGATTTCTCTCGGCGTAATGCAGGAAATGCCTTATCATAAAACGACATGGTTCGACCAAGCCTTGACATGCCTGCTGGTTTGGGAGACCGCCGAAGGGGCGATATCTTCCCCGTTGCCTTACTCCGGCGAGATGACCATCTTTGCCTTATTTTATTAGTATTAAGAAGCCAGCACGTAGTTAGTACCATAAGGCACTACGGTATGTACATGTAATATAATACGCAAGCCGGGAGAGGTTACCTATAGGTTTTTACTATATTTTATGCGGTTTCAAATTATCACTTTTAGAAGCATCCCGCATTAGATCTAGGGATATTCCTATGTAGAAAGCAATGGTATAACATATATATTCGACCTTATTATAAACTTACTAATGAATTCTTCTTCCATATAGTCCGTAATAATATTTTGCCCAAAGATATATTAAAGAGGCAAGAACTAACGATCTATTAACTATATACCCAGTTTTCTATGACTATCACTTTCTATATATATCAATTGCTTTGCCCTATCAATGCGAATCTATTATTGCGGCATATGCTCGACGAGATATTAATGCTATTTACATATTAGAGCCATGATCTCGGTTTGACCAAGGATTAGCGCAAAATATCTTGCATATAAGCGCATCGGACCGAATATCTCGCGAAGTTCCCTAAAAATACATTGGCGTATAGATATAAGAATAAGTAGCTGTTTTGCCTTTTTTCTTAATAGCCATTTTAGCTATAGATTGCGCTTCTTTAGAAGTTCTTTATAATGTTCGGCGTGGATTAGCCCATGTACGCATGTGTAGTTCTTCGTCTACTGCGGTCTGGCGAGCTTTAATGGTCGATAGTAAATAGTTAGATGCGTTAAGAGCTATTTCCCATATAAGCTGTCGAATTTCCGGAGGAAGCCGTGGGAAAAAGGCGAACGTTTGGTCCGATGAGACATCCGAAGGTGCGCAAGGCCTCGCAACGTTATGTGTGACAGAAAAGATCGAGGTAGGAGCTTTTAGGACATAGGGAATAGCCTCGTCAAAGGTCACCCTTGACGTTATGCTCCTTAGATTATCGCCTTTCTCCCATGCGGATATGACCTGGACTAATATGCCTCTGGAGGTTAAAGCGTGCCAGGTTCTATGATCTGAGGTAGTACCTTGGGGTCTTAGAAGGTGACCTCGCTTAGAAAACGATCGACCCTCACAAAGGCAGAGCCAGAAATAGTCGTAGAAGAAAGATGGAGAAAACTTCTTTCGATAGTACGAGGCCGTTTTGACTTTAAGTGTGATACTAGCATCACTACATTTCTGAAGATAGCCAGGTGCGTATGCGGTAACTAGTACACAGCCAAGCCATCGTGACTCGTCTTCCGCTTGGTGCCGGGGCGCGTCATTCCACTTTGTTTCTTGATCTCGTCTCTCGTTGTCTAAAATGTCCCGTAGCCTCCATATTTCAATTTCATCTGACTTGGTGGTCTCCTGGATATCTGCCTGCCGTAATGATAAGTGCAGCTCGCGGTTTGGCCATCGCCATTCGTAAGAGTCGTGAAGGATTTTGAGCATGGCATCCGCGATAGGAATCGCTTCTTCGTTGAGGCTTAATAGATAATCTGGAACTCTCATATATATGTGTTTACCGTGGGCGACCCGCATGATTTCGATGGCTATTTACTCATCCATGACGTACGCAGAAGATAAAAGGTGAATAGGTTAGGGGAAAGTCTTGTTGTAGTGTTATGAGGGCAAAGAGGTTGGCATTATGTGTAGAGTTAGATGAGGGTCGTTATCTTTCTCCCTCGAGCTTGCGCCAGAGGGAGAAGCTTGAGTCTTATATATGCACGAGTAGGTGTTAATCATGTGGCTTGCTAGAATTTCAGAAACAGAAGCCGCCCTTGCTACCCCGGGGGATACGACCGAGGAGATATGGCTGGAGATGTCGCTAGTTTCTGGATATGACGAGTCTAAGAGGTCCATAGTATTACGGTCGGTTTGGAGGTAGTATGGGAGCTAGGGCCTATTAGCACTTTGAACGAAGATTCTAAGGTTCAGAAGAGAAAGAAGAGCGCCGAGAGCTAAAATAAATAAAACGCTGCACCATAATAAGGATACGCAGGTGTTGTGGAATATCCGTGCTGGACAGACGATCATCGCCTTATACCCAGACAGAGATACAGGTGCGTAGTTAGAACGCCGGCAGGGCGTTAAATAGAACGAGAACAACAATAAGCCAGGTGGACATCCTGATAAAAAATACTCCGACGTCACGATAGTCGAATAACATGTAAAACTTTCCTCTGCCAAGGCCTAAAGCGCAAGTTGATATGATGTCGATAAAGTAAAATATTCTTTTATCGACGTCGAATATCGATAATTATTCACAAACTAATAATTAATAACCTTCAATCAAACTACTCTACAACCCATCATTTCCTGCTACGTCATCCAAAGTCCCGTTAGGGTCCGTGCCAGGAATCTTTGCCATTCTTTCCACCTTGCTAACAGCTTCCCCATGTAAGAACCCTAGCATCCTCGCAAAGCAGTACCTGCTGAGGTTTGGTATTGGTCTAGTAAAGACGCAAAAGTGCGCAGGCCGTAGTTTGTATATAGAGGAATCCCACTGTAGGGACATGTAGGCGCATACGACCATACAAGCCATGTGCTCCAAAAGTCCTTTGTTAGGCAGGATGTCTCCTGCTTGAGTGAGTCGGTCAATATTATCGAGGGAATCTTGGTCAGGCCAGTGAGGGACCTGATTATGACTACGCGTACGATAGTATGCCAAACAAGCGAAGATAGACAGAACAAATTCTTCCGGATCCGAGGTCTTTAGCATGTCGCTCGCCAGGTCCTCGGCCCACATCTGACCACTTGCACTAGCAGCCCAAGTCCCGAGGCTCTCACGTATCGGGTCACTAATATCAGGTTCCTGGGCGCTAAAACATAATAGTAGTGGAATAATATTCTTGGGTATTGCGAAATGACGGGCTTCTGCCCAGGTACGCCTAATACAGTGATAAGATAAGTATAACTAGTATAATAAAAGATAAGACGTAGACGAACCTGAGATTCGGACCGAAATATTCGAATGCCAGATCGAATTCCCGGGGAAGGGCTGTTTATATGTAAGCGAGAAAATCCGAAACGGTTCGTTGCTTTTGGACATTTTATATATCTGAGTGACCGTTATCCGTCGCCGCGTTCTAAAAAGCGTCGGTGCGTTCTGGAAAGCGTCGGTACAGTCACCCTCAAACGGATTAGACGGCGTCAAAGGAAGGATTATAACCCCTTCGTATGCGTCGGGGCTATTTTATTGCGTTATGGTTCCGGAATAGCGCATAGGCGACGATATAGCAACCGACGAGTTCGAGGGCGAGGAGCCACGATTAATCACATTTACGCGCACGGATGCTATAAATAGTAGATTAATGCCGGAAAGATTCCCACTATTATAAAGTAGCTCTATTTATATATTAGAACGCGTTATATTAGTTAGAAAAATAAGGATATAATAATAAACCTAAGTTTATATTGCAAATATTTTAGGTTAAATGGAAAAAGAAGCAATCGAAAAGTGGGAAGCTAAAAATATAAATTAAAGAATAAATAAGATATCTAAATAGATATAAGGCCTGGGTTCGACGCTTTTTTATATGCGTGCATAAAAAGATATACCCTTATAATTATACGTATATTTAACGAGGTGAAAAATAAAGAGAGTTAAAATATAAAGAGATATAAGAAGACCCCTTAAATTAAAATAGTTATCGCTTAGGTAGCTCGCTATTTTATTACTTATAGATCTTTGCTTTTAATGCTTTATATATGTTTATATTAGCGCTTACGTTATATTTAATGGCATGGCTTGCGCTAAAACCGGATATTTTAATCTAAATATTCTTTAATAATATAAGATGCTTTAAAATATATATATAATATTCCCCATTTTATATAAGGCTTTATTAAGTTAAAGTGTTATTCTTTTATTACGATAAGTAGCCACGTGGCATTCGGATAAACGTATTTTCGATAAGTGCGCGAGCGAACGCTATTGTGGCGTTATATTAGATCATTTGGTCGACGGTACGCTAATGAGGTCCCTTGAATCCCTAGTTTGCCTCGTGGCTTATATTTTAAAAGACCTAACCAGTCTTTTACAGCCAAAGAATCCGTGGCACCTACGAGATCGGGAATAACCTAAGCAAAGAGCGACTATATGATCGATAGGCATAAGCTAAGGACATTAGGGCGGTCCAGGTTTATTATAAGGGTCCTCGGCCACGCCGTGCTTATATAACGTTTAAAATCATACCCGATTAATAGCGAATAACGTGGTTAAATAGGTCTTATATTCTTTTCCCTTTTAAAAGGAGCCTGGGCTGGCTTTAGTGGTAGCAATCTAAGTTATTAATTAATTAATGATTATAAATATTACGCGGGCCTAGCCTAGCTACGGATCAGAAAATATGAGACCTTCGGGTGATAAAAAAAAGATATTACTATGTTTTTTTAGCTAAAGCAATAGCGTATAAATAATAGTGGGTTGATTTTTACCATCCCCTTATTTTATAAAACCTCGGCCCTCGAGGCGGCAGGTAAAAAAGACGCTAAAGATTTAAAGCCTCTATTTTTATTATAAATCACTATAATCGATAAGGCCGTGGCTAAATAACGTTGCGTATCATGCTAAATAGATAAGATATAACGTTTTTATATAGAGGTTATATAATTTGCTTTTTTATATAAAGGCTAAGTTGTTCCGCTGGTAGCAATTTTTGCGGTGCTTTGCTCTTCGAGAAGAAAACATTCTTGCCTTAGTAAGTGAAATCGAGGGTAGCCATCCTATTTTCTTAACCACTATAATTCCCTCGGGGAAGCCGACCTGAAAAATATCATGGGTTTTTAGCCTCCATTATTATTTATATAAATATTACGCATTTTCCTCTCTTAATAACCTTATAGCTTAAATATTTTTAACGTATTATAATTATAGCGTGATTATAAGAATTAATTATACTCTAATATAAGTTTAGCCCCTAATTATCTTTTCTTATTTACGATGGGATTTTATTTGAATATATTCGTAAATATATGCATTTCATGGCTTTAGCTTAAATCACTAAGATATGCTATTTATATTTTAATTTCTTCTATTCTACGGAAAATTATAACCTCCTCTTCGCATTAGCACGTGATCGAAAAACTTTCCCAGTTCTACCGATATAACGATTATAAGGTACGTAATGCTTTTTATTATATTATTACATTTTAAAATTAAGCGATGCTTAATTAGCTTCTTTTACGGCTTATAAACCATGGAAAGTCGTTTATAACAAATGGTCTCTTAGGCAAAAAGATATATATAAAAGATATCTATTGCGTTATCTATTAGTTTAATTCGCGGGACATGTTCGAAATAATTAAATGGATATATATAGCGATTTACCTAAGATTGCCGTTTCTTTTTATTGCCGTTAAAGATAGCAATATTATAAAGTTAAACCAAGTGCAAAAAAAGGATCTTAATATATTAATAAAAGAAATAAAGGGAGAGAATTCGGATTTATAAGACTATTACTTTTTATGCCTTACTTTTAGCTATAACGACCTTCCGCGAAAATAAGGGGAGAGATAGTATTCTAATATTTTATAAACATATAAATAGTTTTAATAGCAGGCCAAAGATTTTTACGATCTGCGATTTCTTTTTTGCGTATCTTATTAAATAGCTATAGCATTATATAGCTTAGCATTTAGGTCAAATAAAAGCAATAAAGTTCCTAAACTATTTTGCCGGTTTATTCTTATTAAAAAATTATACCAATGTAATCTCTTTTAGCTAAACGTCTTTAGGATTAGAAGGGTGGCCTTTTATAACCGAAGGCGAAATATATATATTTAAAGCAATGCATATATAGCGGAGCGTAAAGCATGTGTTTAAGATTTTAATGTTAAAGCTTCATATTAAAGGCCGCCCGGCCATTTTTTATGGCTAAATCAGGCCGTTATATAATTAATAGCTATAATAGCATCGAATAAAACATTTATAAATAGCTTTTAATAATAACGGAGTTTCTTTTCGAGGTTAATAAAAATATATAAAATTTCGACGAGAATATCGAATAATAACTTTAAAATAGTGTATTTTTATCATTATTTAAATCAAATAAAGGTTAAATAAGTTGGATAAGGGATATATATAATATAATTAGAGATAGCGGCTAATTATTTATTGCCTCTAGCGTATTTAAACTTAAATAAAAAATCACCACTTTGCGTTTTTGCTATTTACGCATAACGCGAGGTGGATAAAGTTTACGCAGATTAACTTTTGCATTTTCTCGGAAATTTCTAGAATAAGGGATGGAAGTAAAGCCGGGGCCCCGGGGCGATAGCAGCTGCTATAACTATAATATAGACCTAACGAGCAAGTTAGCAATAAAAAAAGGGACAGCTATAAAGCCTTAAAGAGTCACACACGGGAATTTCTAACGGCAAGTTTATCGTAGCAAAGCGGTCCGGTTTCACGTTAAAGGCCTTTAAAAGTCGAAAAGGCAGTCATTCGTCGTTTAAATGCTACTTAAGCAAAGTTAATCCATTTAATACTCGCTAACTTGGCCGCTTATATAATTCGCCGGATATTAGCGGAAACTAAAAGATCCTTAAAAGATAATTATTATTATATATATTAATTCACTAAATGCTATATCCACAATCTTTAACCCGCATAACACTATATATATTAGATATATTAATTTTAAATATAAGTGAAAACTTAACCGTATAATACGTGGAGACTTCGAGATTAAAGCATGTTTTAACGCACTTTTTAGCTATAATTAGTCCCTAAATTCACCTAATAGTTTTGATGCTTTAAAACTTTACGTGTCGTAAACCCGGACGGAATGCTAATAACGGCGATTTATATTCACTCGGCCTGGTATTACGATGCCTTTAAAAAGAGTAAAGGGGTAAAATAGTGGCCACTAAGTCGTATAACGTATATATTATAACGATAAACTAATTTATTAATAAAAACTTGCGAATTAAGACAAAAAATATACTAAAAGTTTATCGATTATATAAGAAAAGCGTTATGCCGCTATAATAAAATTAAAAGCAATGATTCGGGCGAAGAAGTAAGTGGCAAGATACCCTTTTTAATGGGTGTTATCTTGCATAATTCGCAACCACTCCTAAACTATCTATAAGCGATAAGAAGCAATGGAAGCCTGGTAGATAAATCGCCCCCAAATCGGAAACCACCTCTCACAAATTATTCCGATCAGAAAAGCTAAGCAACTCCCGCACATGACGCAGGCAGAAGGGTTAAGAGCAAACGACCGCTGACCATGGCTAGACGTTCTCGTCACTAATAAAGTCTGTCATAGTTAGCAGGACTCTACCAAAGCGCTGGACAGAACTTACCTCGCGTAACATGCTTGAAACGGCCAAGGAGACCAGCAAGAAAATAGACCAGGTTTGGCCTTTCCTCCCGAGCAAAAGAGCAAAAGTAAATGTTATTGCCATGTTGCATATTGAAAACGACGCTATGCCGATGGCAAATTGGCGTTTATAGAGGACTCCGAGGGGTATCGGTATTTGGTAGGCCACAATTGCGTCTCGTAGATACATGCGGACGCAAGGAATGGCTATAAGTATTGCCTGGATAATATAGGTCACGTAGATAATTACGAGATGAAAAGTAATTTCCATTTTAAGTATTGAAGTTTAATATGGGCTTTGTCGAGAGATTCTTAGTGGAAAAAGGGAGTCGCCCGGCTGGGGAGGGCTTGATATGATTTATACTTATCGAACTCACGCCTAAAATTACGGCTGAGATCCTTTAGTTAATATATTTATCTATGCTGCAAAGATATTATTACCCCTCCCGGGGTATCTAACGGATAGTCTTGCCGGGGACCTAGTATAATAAGGGATTCTAATGTTATTTATGCAATTAGAGGCCTATCGTGCTTTAAAAGGGGTTATATCTTAAGCATGCTTTCGAGATAAAATCACTATTTTCGGACTTTTTTATCGGCCCTTAGTGTAGGGGCGGGTCTAACCAGGGTTAAAAAAGAAAAAATATATGAAACTAGCTTCGCTTATATTTATTTAGGGCTTTAATTAAAAATAATATATTTAAAAATATATGATCAAATTAATTAGTTATGCCGCTTTGGTACGCGAGACTTCCCTTATATAACTAATAAATAATAAAGTTAGATATTTATTTAAAAGAAGCCGTGTCGATTTATGGAGATAACGTAACGGTGGCTAAAGTTAGGGCATATACGTTATTAGAGACGGGCGTCTAAGATAAAATTGAAAAGTGCTAATATATATGGCTTTAATAACGAAGGCCCTCGAACGAGCCTTAGTATTATAAAGGGATTAAGGCTTAAAAAGCAGGGGTTATGCTATTAAAAGTTCTCGGCATGTTTAAGACCGCGTTTTTTTGTTTTTATACGGCAACTTATGGGTACCTTGTTTGATGATATTAAAAACCTATTCGCCGGGGATTGCATAAAGGCTATTTTTACTCGCATGCGAAGCTTAAGCTAAAAGTAGATTAAATAAGATATAGAGTTTAAAACGAGCTTTGGGGACGTGATAATTAAAAAATATAATATCTGGCTATAAATGCGACCCGGCCTATAAGCCGGAATTTACTACCTTTAAACTCTAAAAAGCTATAATAATCTCTACGCTAAAACGTATATATTTACACTTATATAACTCTTAGTCACATATTTTATTTATAAAGGGCTATATATAAAGAGATCGTTTTTAGGTTTATCGATCTTATCTTTTAAGATTCTTTTAAAAGACCTATTAGAGACTTTAATACTCTTTTTATTTGTTAGGGCATGCTATGCCGTAGTTAATATATGCCACTAAAAATGCAAGTTGCCCGACTTGGTATTTCCGTTCTTTTTTAAGGAGTTGGCTGCGTGGGCTAATAGTTACGTGAAAAGCTATCTCGTAACATTATCTAGTAGTTATAAATACGTACTATATAATATATTAGGCCAAATTATATATATAAAGGCACTAAAGCTAGATATTTATTTCCCTCCTTTTATTTGCTTTTTTAAAAGCTATTATATATATTTAGCTCGCGCGATATAGCCTTTTGGCTTTGTTTATTATTGTTACGAACCAATAATGTAAAGGCTTATTAATAGGCCTAATATAAGGAGATAAGGGTATTGCTCCACCGGAAAAAGAACAAAAAGACGAGGACGGAACGGAATTATAAGATAGCAAAATCAGGTGATAAAGCAAGATTGCTTAAGTTGCTTAAAGGAAAAGGTGTTAAGCAAGGCTAAGCAGTTGCTTAAAAAGCTTTAGGCAAAATAGACCAAGTAACATTAAGCAACGAGACTTAATAACGAAAAGAATAGATATATAAAACTAAGGATTTCCTATTTATTTAACGATAGATAATCTTTACCTTAATAATTAATTTAAGCATCTATTTTACTTATTAGAATAAATAGGCAATAGCCTAACGACTTAAACTTAAGACTTATTATTTAACTCATTGCTTATTATAGTTTTACTATTTGCTTATCTTTAAATATAAACCCCCCTAAAAACCCTTTTATATTTAGCGGAGTTAGACGGTTTCGTTATAATTACTAGTTTTCACCCAATTATTAGCTAAGGTTTTATAAAAAGTATTTCTAAAATCCGATAGTCCCACTTTTAAGAATTCGCTATCTTTTTCCGGGGCCTTGTTATAGTTTATTATTCTAGAGGGGACACTAGGATTACGGCTCGCTTAATACCCTTTCCGGGCCCCTCGGGTTAATATAAAAACTTTGCGTTAATCGTTTTCCGGCTAGCTTATACACTTTGCATATCTAATAAACAAATATAGTCTTCTAATAATCACGCTAGCTATTATTATTCGCATTAGCCTCGTATTAACTAAAAATGCTTATTATAAACTTAACACTTGACTTAATGCTAGCGATAGTGCTTTACGGAACGAGCTTAGCTGCACGGTAAGCCTAGGGGCCGTTTATTTATTAATACGCCGTTTATTTTACTAATTAGTTTGTTTTACTGCTACGACCTGCGTATAGACCGAGAAATTGACCAGCATCTAGGGGCATCTATGGAAGAAACTATCACGTTTCCGACCTACCGGCTTCAAAAATCAACCAAGTTCTTTATGCTTTTGCTAAAATCGAGATGGACGGTTCCGTGTTTATAAAATGCCCTCTTTATTAGTTTTATGCATTAACAAGATTGTAGGTACCCATCAGATACGTGGTCAGACATAGAACAACATTATAGTGATGATTGTGGGTAGCATTCTATTCTTGTTTTCTCTGTGATGATCACCGCATATGAGTACAAGGTCTTCGATGGAACTAACCCCGGATACAGCTTGGAATGACGTCGGCTATAACGCGTATGGTCATATCAAGCAATTGTATCATTTGAAACAAGTCAACCGTCACCTCAAAGTCCTCCTTAGTATTAGAGGATGGACCTATTCCAAAAACTTCCCGGCTGCTTCTAATACAATGAAGGCTCGCTCTACTTTCGCCCGGTCCGCCGTTGCGATCATGAAGGATTGGGGCTTTGACGGCATCGATATCGACTGGGAATACCCTAACACTAAAACGGAAGCTGATAATATGGTATCGCTGTTGCGGTCGGTACGCCAGGAGCTGGATTCGTATTCCGGCTTGTATGGCAATGGCTCGCATTTTCTACTTACGGCTGCCGTGCCCGCTGGAGTTGCCAATTACGAAAAGATGAAACTCAGCCAAATGGTGCCCCTGCTAGATCAGTTTAACTTGATGGCGTATGATTATGCCGGTTCCTGGGACGATACTTCCGGGCATCAAGCCAATTTGTATGTTAGCACTAGCAACCCGACGGCGACCAAGTTCTCAACCAACGCCGCTATCACCGCTTATGTCGCAGCTAGAGTCCCCGCCAGAAAGCTTATGTTAGGCATCCTTCTATATGGACGCTCGTTCGAGTCTACAAAAGGCATTGGACAGACCTACTCGGGTATCGGTAAGGGCTCATGGGAAGTCGGCGTCTGGGACGTCAAAGCATTGCCACGGCTAGGGGCGGTGGAGCAGTACGATAATGATGCCGGCGCGACCTATAGTTACGACGAAACCACCGGGGAACTAGTTTTTTATAACAATAAAGATATGGTCAAGGAGAAAATTGAGTATATACAGGCGTGGGGTCTTGGGGGTAGTATGTTCTGGGAAGCTGCTGGTGATCGCATTGGGAGTGACTCCTTAATTGCCATCTCATACGTGGCTCAAGGCGGCGATAATCTTTTGGATAAGAGCCCGAATTGTCTTAGCTATCCAAATTCTCAGTATAACAACATTCGAAGCAATCTTAGTTAAGTTGATATCATGCTAGTTTTTATAGTTTTTAATTTACCGATTTATTGTTGTTAAATTCTATTTCTTACTCGTGAGAAACACCATTGTAACAAATTGAAACTGAAATGGAGAGTATCTTAAATTTTTGACGAAAGGCTGTTATACCGTTCATCTCGTCAATGCGGCAAATTTGATACCGCGCCTTGTACATATATTGGCGAGAGACACAACTCCTCGAAGACGCTTTTGGCACCAAGGGAGCTGGAATAGGGGATGCTACGCATGTCAGCCGATTCTTTGTCCCATCGAAAGGTGTTCTCACCCTAATTAATTCGCCTATTTCAGATGCATATGTCGTCGCCGAGAGAAAGTTGACGGCATGGGAATCCGATGGCCAACGTTCGAGGTCATCTACACCCACTGCACCTTGCTCTTTCACGTACCCTTGCATTAACTCCATGACCACGTCGCTTAAGGCTCTGACATCCGCATTGGCACCTGAAATGGTGCGAGACCCTTCAAAGGCCCCTAAAACACAGAGTCAGAGGACGTGACAAGGCGAAGGAAGCGCACCTACAGATTTTCACCTCGCCTGCCAGGTTGATGAGAATATTGGAACAGGTGAGCTTGCCATGTTCTAGTCCCTTGCTTTCCAGGTATGCCAGCCCGTCGAGGACCTATCTTGTTAGCTTCGACGAGAATGACACCGTCTAGAGTCCATACCTGTCCTAATATGGAAGCCAGACGTGGCTCGTCAATAAGAGGGTTTCCTGCAAGTTCCGAAAGCGACAATGGCATAAACTCAAAGGCGATATAATAAGAATTCCGGTAGCCAAATATGTCCTGGACGCCAATCAAATGCGTGTGGCTTAGTTTATGGATCATACGGACCTGATTATCAGCTTGGTCTTTGCAAAGGGTTTGCATGATAACCACGGCCGGTTTTTGATCTTTAGAAGTCACTCTTCTCTTGTCTGCTATGGGGATATGTTTATTATCGCCGTATTTTAATTCGTAGATTTTCTCGTACCTTACCCAGGGTGATTCAAAAGTAATCGAAATCGTTCGTTGCGTTTTCAACTTTGGCGTTTCATGTTCCTTTTGGAAAGCCGTCGAAGTGGCCGCGGGCTCTGGGAATGAGATATCGGGGTGGGCCGGTTCAACGGTACGGGCGTGCCTGAATGTGGCGGTTCGTGCCGGCTTTGGAACCTGTAGTGCCTCGTTGCTAGTCGCGGGTGGGAGAGGTAAGGAATCAAAATCGTCATCCTATAGATCACTGCCGGGAAAGACAGTTTGGCGTTTATGGTTAGTTATTATGTTATATGATCTGTTTTGTTTATCGGCAGAGTGGAATGTGTGAGATGACCAATTGCGAACCCTGCCTGTTATATATATTAGCTCCAAGAGGTATCTGGTCCCGAAACTGGGTATGTGGAACAACTGCCGAGCCAACGCTGCCGCACTTGGCGGGCCCAGAGATGGGCACCGTTTTGGTCCCCTCATCCCAAATACATGCATTCACAAGTCCGATCCCATAAATTGGTCCTCATTGTTATTGTTAATGTTGTTGCTGCTGTTGTTCTGTAGCGCCTCTAGGGCCCTGAATACATGTTAAACAACCTACCGCTCATGCAGTCACATACTCCCTGGTTCTTTATACGATGACGAGAAGAGGGTTTTTTGGCGAGTCGCAACGAATCGAACATGAGAAGGCTATTCGGCATTTAGGCACAGCGAGCGTCCGTCTCAGTGCTCTGTACTTCCCATATTCCAGCAGCCCAGACGTAGAGAACGTCGAGCGACTTAAAACAATCTTCCGCACCGAACGCGGCTGTAGACCAGCCGAGTTTAGAAATCGCATCCCGGCCATCATCAATCGGCAACAACTTGAAGATTGTCTCCAGCACTCGGGCATACTAGCCGACAATCTACGGCATAACGCATCAGGCAAACATGGCAGACTCGAGTTTCCCGCCGGATTACGCCTCGAGTGTCTTCGGGGAGCACATCGGGTTAGAGCGGCTAATGAGATCCTCGGCGCATTAGAAAAACGCTAGATTGTAGACTTGTTCCCAGCAGGTACGAGTAGCGCAACAGTGTAGGAGACAGAGCTGACGTCTTCAGACATAAGCCCGGAGCTGAAAGCTACCTTGGTAGACGAATACACGAATGAGAGGACCCCTACCCAGGGAGAATTCTTTTACAAGATACGCCTATATCAGGGGGTCTTCGGGGAGAGGAACGAATACTTTGAATCTCGATGGCGTGCTCGTCTCAGGGCCGTATCGAGCCACCTTGTGGAACGCCTCGACCAACTAACAAGCCACCCGCGGTTCGGACCGGCTTTCGATGCGTTTCAATACATTCCGGCGCTCTACAGTGGCCTACGGCTCAGTGTAATAAATAAGGTCATCTATATGAGATGTCACGAAGTAAGCTTCCATCCTTCAATACCCGGTCGAGCCACTAATAGTTAGGCACATCTCTCCTTTCTTCATCATACAAAGAGATTCTTCGAGTTCCTCTTCGATAATAACAGAGAAGCGATGGCAAAGCTCGATGTATCCACTCTGGAAGCTATACAACTGAAAGCCCCCGGGGCATGCGAGGCTGATGCTGACGATTTGTCTCCTCGTATCCGAAGCGGAGAACTCTTTGGCTCTTTCACCGTACCGGAACGGGAGATCATCTGGACCAAGATGTGCTCTGCTACCACAGATCACGTGGTACCATCCCTCTTTGCCTTCTTCGAAAACCGTAAGTATCTAGAAGGTCCCGGAAACTGCCTTCAGCGACTCGTGAGTATACGAAAGGGAGACACGATCGACTCCGCTCTAGAGAAGGCGTTTGCATATTCGGAAAACCCCCTCCAGCATGGGCTGTCCGATGGCCAGTGGTTTGACTTCGCATGCAGGATGTTATGGACGTATGCAATACGCGAGTATCAGGACATGCCGCCGGAGCAGAAGAGGAAGCTTGCCAAGGCAGGAAACAGCCAAGCAAACGAGAAAATCCTTTTCGAGTTTGCATCGCTAGCAAGTAGGCTCGGGGTGCGGTCGAGACAAGTTCAGGACATCCTGAAGCGAGATCCGGATCGAGCGATGGCCCGTCGGTTTCTTCAGGTAGCTCGGAAGCCAGACCAATACAGATACGACGATATCGAAACTAGTATCACGCAGCTGGTCCATATATTTAACACGACCGTACAGATACAGAATAACGACGAAATGGAACATGTGACAAACGATAGGAATTACGGAGAGCCTGAGGAATATGAGATCGATCAGCTTACGAGACCGCCAAATCGATGCGGACTCGTAAACAACCTAGACCAGCCTCGAGACAAGCTGTCCATGTTCTTGGCCAAGCTCCATCGGCCGATCGAGAGACAGGGCCGATCGTTATCGTCCTTTTTTATCCAGCGGTCGATCTACTTTGCCTACTTTGGAAAGGAAACGAGCATTCCGGTTGACGTGTTAGCCACGCTTGAGAGACAGTTCCGTGCGATCGACCTACCACTCTCAGGAAATGTCTCTCATTCACCAATGAGCGGGCATAAGCAACAACAGCAAGAGGCGGAGCTGGAGAGACTGGCTGTCGCGATAAGAGATCAACAAGAACGACTAGCAGAGCTCAAACGACAAACGCTAAGCCAAGAAGCAACGCAACAAGAACACCAGGCCAGGATTCAAGATCTGCATAATCTAGCAATAAAAGAAGAAGGCGAAATTGCACGATTAATGCACGAGCGTCAGGGTTTGGGTGACATGCTTAAACCAATGAGACGTGAGGAGAACGACCTCAAAACAAGCATAAACAAGCTTCAGTCCGACATTGGACAATTGCAACAGGACCGCCAAGCTCTCCAGGATGACGCAAGGGTTATGGATACTGATAATAATAGACGTGCCCAGATGGCGGAAGAGGAGGCAAAGCATCGCACGACTCTTGAAGAACTGAGCCGGCAGATGCAAGAACTTCAGGAGAAAATTCAACGACTTACTGAAAAGGAAGTCAGCCAACGAACACTGATAGACTGGCTTTCACCAATCGAAATTGAGAGACAACTTCGTCTAGAGCAATTAGAGGAGGAGGAGCGACTAAAAGCTGCAGCAGTAAAAGAACTTACAGCCAAGGTCCACGAGCTTGGGTTGGAAAGAGATGAATTGCAAGTCAGGGTGGACCACCTTCGGCCCGTCACTGACGAGCTCGACCGAGAAAACCAAGTTGCTCAGAGAAAAAATGACGAGTCTACGGGAATACTGATAAGACCTGAGGAGAACGTGGCACAAGAAGCTGGGTTGGAACAATTTGATGCTGGTACGGAGCCCGAGAACCAGGAGCAGCCTTCATCAGTGGCGCAGAACCCGACCGTATCACAAGTATGTATTGCCTCCCTGTGCAAGAAGCCGTTATGCTAATTATATATCAGAACACAGAGATCGCCATCGATTTTATGATCCGTAGGAATAAAGACTGGACACTTGCTCGTAAACTCTTTGTTCATCCGGCATATTCTGCAGAGGTTCAACGAATAGCGATAAAATATTTACGAAAAGGGATAGGGATTTTTGACCGTAATCTTCAAGTATTAACTCCTAAAAACTGCTTTGATGCGGTAACCTCGGATGGATCGAATGCCATATATTTACAATGGGATTGGGAGGTTGAGACCGATGAGAATATAGCGCTAGGTAGACCAGATAAACGAAGGAAACCATAGCTCGATGCCAGTACTTATGTTATGCTGGCTCATATCGTTCTAGCCAGATCCTTATCCCAGCCGTTTTCTGTCTGGCCATATACTTGTGCTAGGCAGTTTTGTGCTGGCACAAATCGTGCTGGTACAAACCAGACTAGCATAGACAGTCCCAGCCCAACTCTCATTCTAGCAAGCTCAGTCCCAGCCCAACTCTTGTTCTAGCACATTTAGTTCTATACCTTATACAGATCTAGCCCCGTAGATTAGAACCTGCATTGCACGATTTTAGATTTTCCTAAATGAAACCGGCGTTTTTGTCTTGTTTTTACATGGCAATTTCCTTTGATCGGAAGCATTTAAATCATATAATTAATGCCCACATATTTTGTGTAGCTGTGTTTATATTCTCGACCTAAAAGCGCTACCACTAGACTATAATGTATTATAATAGTGGGCGATGTAAAGTGCCTTGATTAATAGTGTATAAGCTATGGACTGTTGCGGCTGCTAACCACGCAAACGGCCTGATCAAGCTATAATGCGGGACTACGCGCCTTCTAACATGTTAAAAGTTTGTCCAAATAGTGGTACGTACAATAAAGAATATTCCACCCGGAGGAAGCATAGTTTGAGGGATAGGATGGGGTTTAGATAGTTCTTCTATATAGCAAAAGAGAACATCGGATAGTGAGGGAGGTTACTAAACTTGCTGGAGCTACGGATCAAAACAAATGTAAGATAGAATAAGGGGATCGTTACAAGATAAGTCGTCATTATGTATTAAAATCCACAAGCTTCCCTTTATGGCTTGTACTTTTTGTTTTGTGTACCAGCGAACCTAGTAGAGTTAGGAGAATGCGCTGAAGAGACGCGCACGACAATAAAATAATTAGGAATGCACGCCTATAAGGATGAGGCAAACCAGATGTTAAATAAGGGGACCTAAGCCTATTGAGGCGGTATGGTAATCCGGCCGCTGCCTTAACCCAGCGCTCTAGGTTAGAGCAAACCGACAGCCCTCCGTGGATTTGGGATGTGGACAGGGATGTCAAAGCTGTGGAAGTCGGCGGTGTTCAAAAAGCCACCGGGACGTACTGCACAAGGTAGTACACAAATACGCTAGAAGGGACGGATAAAAAACCTGGGGACTTAGAGGTAGTAGGCCTTTAGTGCCCGCAGTATCAAGTAGAGGACAGCCTCTTAGCGCTATGCTTTCTTGCGGTAATGACTTTAAAACATGAGCTTGCCTTGGGGTACTGGGGGATCCGAGGCGTGCTGGAGAATAAGCGTACCAAACACCAGAGTACACACTACTATTGGGGCTCTAAAGTATGAACTGCGGCTTCAGATTGAGACACTCTCTAATGGACTTGTGTCCACGACGGGAGTCAGCTCCATTCCTGGCAGGCACGTTAGCATCGGGGTGGGCCTATCTTCGTAACCGAGAAAGGAAAGGGGAAGACCACGAGCACTTGAGGTGGTGAGTTATCGAGCATGTCTAGGCCCCGCAGCTCGCTGTCTATATGTAGCAAGTCGTAATCTCTTCGTTCAATACCGCTAGGGAGGATCGGGGCAGGAAAGCCGCGCGGAGTCATGAAAGAAGAAAACAACAAGAATAAAATCCATAGGGAGATGGAAATCAGTTGGTGTTTTCTCCTACCATATGTAATGTCTCGCAATATTAGATTAATAATCCATATAACTAGATGTATTTATAAACGTGACGCAGCTTTATTATATAGCAATTGATCGATGGTACTAGAAACACATCCTAATATAGTTAACGAACATGTGGGAAGAGGAAGATGGAGGTAAAAAGGGTCAGAGATTCAACTTGTCTATTGCGAAGTGTCCTTTATATATAGCCGTTCCCTTTGGCCAAGATCTTGTCCTTGGATATTGATACCGATTTTTGGCCGGGTCCGCCTTTTGGGCCCGGCTTGGAAAAGCTCAAGTACTGATTTCAGATATCCGCGAGACCCAAAACGTGTCCGGGCACAAAGCACAGCCGGAGTCGGCATTTTCGCTTTATTAGGTTCATCTTCGGGGTCAGCTTTAGAGAGCCTCTTGATTTTAGATAGTAACAGAAAAGCTTGATTCTCGAGAGCTGTTGCAATACCCCTATCTCGCGGATCGGACCAACCTAATTCCGATCCGCTAGTGCTGGCGCTAGCAGAGCTTTTCTACCCTTCACACACACTCACATAGTCTGATAGAAAGAAAGAGATTAACATGAATGAATAACAGCTATATGCACCCAAAACCATTCGCTCAGCGAATACATTTCACCCAACAAGAGCAAAAACGCGGCTATGATCAAAATGGGGCCGGGGACGAGACACGGCCTTCGTTAATCAAGTCTCGAAAGTAGTGCATTCTATCGTAATAAGCTTCCAAGTCTACATGTAGTCAAAATGTCTAGGTCTATAAGTATATGCCGACGGAAACGGATAGCTTCTTTATTTTCTTAGGTAAAGAAGAACCGCATACGGTCACGATAAAGGATGTCACCTAACAAAGAGCCCCTGAATATAAACAGACTCTGCCTCTTCCACCCTGATAAATAGAATAGACAGAAACACACAGCTAATACGACAACCATCCTGCTTATCTAAGCCCTACTTACCTAATTCTATTCAGTGACTCCATTAGTCATCAGTCCCATCTATTATGAACCCTGCTGACCTCGAAGATATGCTCATTGGAACACTTGAACACTTGATCCCGAAGCGTCCACCCTACCTCCGGCTTTCTTGGGGTCCAATACTCTGGAACTATTTTGTATTGTTCGAGCAGGTGATCCAGACAGGGGCACGTGCCGTGAAGAGGATTCTCGCCTTTTGAGGCAGAACGGGTGAAACATGCAATGCATAGAGCATGCTTTAAACAACTCTTCCAAATAATCTCGGGGGCTCCCTCAAACACCTTCTCACACCGGCAGCATTGGCTAGGGCCATCCGGAGTCCAAATAGTCCGAAATAGCGAGTCGGGATTATATTCATCCCTGGAATCTTGAACCTTCCGAATTTCGTCAAGTACATTCCTATAGTAGAACGTTTTCTCTAGCTGTCTTAGGGCCTCTGTCCTTAGATCTTCTCTTCCATCAATGATAACCATTGCGAGGAGTAATCTGTCGTTTTTCCCTACTGCATTCAAGATTTGGCAGTATTCGTTCCATGATTTGCACGATTGAATGTAGCGATATAAATGGCATCTATTCTGTAGTGGTGAAGCCGCTCTGTCGTGGCGGAAACGGACTAGCATGGTGGAAAGGCTTTCTAGTTGTGCCATAATGCTGTAAGAGAAGGATAAAGTTACTCTACAAGACTGTAAATAGCCTAAGATCGGACGGAAGTAACGTAAGTTTTATATATTAGGTGAATAAAGGTATGGTACATATATATATATCCCCTCGATAGGCCGAGATCCTGTCCTTTTGCGTTGGCGTTTATTAAAGACTCATACATGTCCCGAATTTGGGTCAGCTGGGCCCAGTTATGGCCTCATACGAAAACTCAATTCCAATCATAAAGGCAGGTCCAGAATCTGTTTTGTTTTTCGAGCCCATGATCTTGTTATTTTAGTCCTGAACCCGAGCCCGAGATTACGTCTGTTGAAACTTGTGTCATCACGTCCATCGTAGGATCTTCCATTCCCCAATCCACCAATAATATCTTGAACAAATCGACCTGCCAAACCAAAAACAGGGCCCGAAACACAAAAATGTGGCCGGAGACAAGACACGACTAGGAAAAAACACGACTAAGGACAGAACATGACCGAGGGATAAAACACGGCTCTTCCAACTATAGTCCCAAAGGCAACACCGCTCGACTGCCACTATAGTTGCCTGTCGTTTTTCGCGTGGGTTTTGCTTGTTGAAATAGGTTGGCAATATCCTGACGACTTGGACCCACGAAGAGTCTCCTGAAGCATTCCTGATAAGTAATTCAGTACTGTTATAAATTTCTGGTGAATATGGGTTCCCAAGTGAGAAAACTGATCTGAGGCGGCTCTCAAACGAAATATAGACACATAATTATGCCTCTATCTTTCCAAAGAAAACACTAAATAATCATATAATTTAAAAAACTAGTCCACGCCAAAAGATAGATATAAGTTTTTGGCATAATATTGCGCATGTTATTTTCCGAATGATAAGATTATATTATTAAGACTACCTGGCTATCTATGGTAAAAGGGGTACAGGGGCCAAACGGAGGCAAACACCATATCACCGTGTTCCACTATCTTGCTGCCCAGAACTCAGCTCTTATTTCGACATGGACCGATAGATAACCGCTCACGCCTAATATCAAAGCGTTTTTCGCAATATAGCATAGCGTTAAGATGATAGCTAAATAGTGCATTCTTGTGATACTAGTTGCGTCCTATTATATCCACTGATTGTCGCGTCGTTGTTTTCTCTTCTGTCCAGGGCGAAAGTCTAGTTCCCTCAAAGCAACGGTCACGTTTATTAGACCCCGAACTGTTTTATGAACCTCATTCCTCGTTTTTTCGTCTGTACACACTATTTTAAGGTTAATAAGTATCAAACAAGATATTTACTGGACTTACGAGAAATCACCATGTCGCCTTTCCGTTGTTCGACCTGGGCTTTGACGATGATTTCGATGTCCAAGGCATTATATAGCATATGTATGCGTTCGCCTACCTGCCTGCGGTCTCCGGGGTTCGTTTCAGATGAGAGAAAATTACCCGAAACAAAAAGGTGAATGTCCAGGATCTAAATGCTGGTTAGCAACGAATAGAAAACGAGATGATGTCTCTACGCACTCGGTCAGTGTCGCGTTCCAGCAGCTTTTGCATCTGATCCGCAACCCATGCCGTCTGGACTGATACGCTAATTAGCACTACAACGATATTCCATACTTGGAGGATGCCTACTCTCTGATTCCACCTCCCAGAGTAATGCGATCCGCCTGGTCTTCGTCCTACCGTTGTGGTAATCCCCAAGCAACTGTGCGACATAAGACAGCTGACCGGCTATGCCGATACCGGATGCGATCAACAGAACTGTGCCGTATAAGTCGAGTGGAAGCTCTCGGCCGTAAGGACCCTCGACGAATGCCTTCATCTGCGAGCCGCTATCGGCTTCGCCATCGATACTCGAACCACCTCCCCTATGTGTGAAGAGACGTTCACTAAACCCACGCTGCTTCTGTACGATCAACACGACACAGGTAGATCCAGACTCCTGGTACCACCAGGCCACGTACAGCGGGTCTAGCTGTGCGATGGAAGTGCGACTGGCACCTGGTACGCAGAGATAAATGTATTGGCCAGCTCGAGGCGTCCAAGCCCTTGCCAACCGGACGTGAACATGAACAGCATCCGAGAGGGCGATATCCGCCCTGGGAGATGGAACGCCATCGCCAGATATACTGTGCCTGCCCGACTGCTTATAGGAGATTATTCGTATGGATGCTCGATGATCTGGCATCAGATGCCAGGAGTTACGATATAGTATTTGGCCGTATCGCAAACCTCCCATGAATATCTGGAGACATAGGGCTACAAGCAAGTACCGCGCCGGAGCATCCATCACATGAGTCGGCATGTGGGTATATATGGTAGCAGTGGCAGCTACAACGAGAAAGAGGTGGAGGTAGATGAATATTTCGTACCAGTGCCTTCGTAGCAGGCCAGAAAGCAGGATGCCTAAAAAGGCACATGCTGCCTACATACGTGAGTGTCGACCATGCTTCATGCGGAGGGATACTTACCGCGATGGCGGCCCCGGAAATAGTGGCCTTTTTTGTTTGGGAACGGTCGGCCAAGGCGACTACGGCGTGTAAAAGTCCGTCCAAAATGGCAGTACGGCCTAGCCACCGGTGCATTCCGGTGTACGTTCTCAAGCTAATGCCACAGCGGCTTGCGATAATATTCATTTGACCTCCCAGGAACAGTGGCACAAGGCTAATCGAAGAGACGAGGCCGGACCTGTACATGAATTCTGATACAGTATGGACATGCAGGGAAAGGGCGAAAATATTGACGATCAACAAAATAAGCAGAGATACCGTACCGAGCGTCACTACTCGGTCGAGAGCGTGCACGTACGTAGATAGACGTGGGTGAGCCAGAAGCTTGATGACTTGTCGATCCACCGCGGACTTGACGATCGGAAAGATGGAGAGCAATAACCATGCGAAGATAGACGAAGCGACGAGGCTCCCGAGAGCAAGCGCATACCAATCTGGCACATCCATCATCGGTGCATCGATGGGGGCCGCAGCAGCTATGTAAAGAATGGACGCACGGGATGAGAGCTTAAACAAGAAACAAGATGGGAACAAAAGACGGCACCAGGCACAGCCACGCCAACATTCACGTTTATGGTCTCCCGTATCCCTATTTTGGGATCGTATTTATATGTATACCTACGGGCTTCACTTCGACCTTGCGGATTCTTCTCAACACAAACTAGGCTGCTTCGCCAGAGAAGACATCATGGCCAGGTCCAAATCAGCAACCAGCAAGTCAACAAACGTCAAGTTACTCAACAGGAGACATAACAAGATGCTAAAAAGGAACCTCGAGGGCCTCTTAAGTAAGGTCTATAAGTATGGGAACCTGGATGGCGTCGAGCTGGGCTTGCACGTCAACTATACGAAGAAAAACGAGATGGTGACTTATGAGACCGATGGATTCTCTCGTCTCGAGATTGAGAATACTGTTCGTACGCTATCGAACTATCCGTCCTTTACACTAACAACTTTCAAAGAACCCGTATTGCACTCGGAAACGATATACGCCTCGTGATGAAACGCTATTACGAATAGTGAATAAAGATCCGTATATCAAGAAAGGCGCAAAGGATACGGGTGGTGTAGGTGCAAAGCCAAGGAGATCGAGCTCGATCACAGGATTTCCCAAGCTGCCAGACATTCATTTCTCCTTATTTTGGAGGGGATCTATTTGACTGTCGCAGTTGGCTGCCTATAGATTAGACAGGAATAGACGGCTCTAGGAGTCGGTCAGTTATTTCTGCCTGCAGAATAGACAGGAATAGACGACTCTATAAGTCGGTCAGTTGTTTCTTATAAATTTTACTAGTTGTTACTTATGGCGATAAATGATCAGCCCGGTTAATGTCGACATAGCCAAGGCGAACCAGGAAGACTTAAAAAACATAAGAGAGGGAAACAGCTCGGTCGAGCTAGGTCTGCAGTTCTGCCCCTAGTATCACGGCGATTTCGATCACTTATGATTCAATAACCGAAGAAATATATCCACATGTACCTATCTATGTTTGTATATTTAGCGACGGGTATGAAGCTGCGCCCCTGTTAAATGCATCACAGATGGCGGCTATGTCCTCGTTAGCCGCTTTGTCGTCGCAGGAAGGGAGTTCGATCGTAGTTATTTTCTCTGTCCAAATATTCTTAGGCTCAACCTCAAACTAAGGAACCAATGATATGGATTCTCCAGGAAACGAAACGGTCCCTTGGACTGAAAACAAGGGCGGGCGTGCGGGGGCCACAAGTTACGACAGCTCGGATTGCTAAAAATAAGCATATGTATCTGGTGACAAGAGTACGGATCGTGGTGATTATCCCAGAACTGGTCCCTGGTGTCCGTTTCTAGGGCTCCTACGACTTATTGTTTCTGCCTCTAGCGAAGTCTTCATAGCGTCCTGCCACGTCCAGTTTCGGCTTCTTATATAATCCACTGCTCCGGATGTGATAATGACGATACAGCACAAGATCAATATAACAGATCTCGCATTATTATTCTACGAAATTTAAGAATCGTATCTTTTACACTATAATATGGACTCCGGTGGCAACAACCCAATAAGGAGGCAGAATGAGAACGCCCGTCTGGGGATCTCCGAAGCCAGCCTCAGGGCGAAAGTATCTCCCATGAACAACCCCACGGTAAGTCGACAATCGACGCCAAGTAGCCTTGAATACTAACTCAGGACTAGGCTTCGACCGGGTCGGCGTATTACACTCCTCGAAAGTCGGACCCACTGGACTGCGATCTCTGCGTCGCCAGTCGGGCCGTCGCGGCCTCTCGTCAGGAACGCGTTATGTTGGGACAAAAATTGACTGCAATATATTCTTCTTTTGCGCATCTCAAGGAAACTACCATCTGGTACAGCGAAACTACTCGGCGCTCACCGTTGACTATAACAATCTGCGCACACATTATAAGACTCTTTTCGAGAAGTATCGGGGTCTTCAGAGTGAATACAACCACGGTCGTACGGATGGCACGAGAAGCTTGGACGAAATGATGGAATTCGAGTCCATTCAAGCCGCACTTGAAGAACAGAAGCTCCTGAAACACGCAAGCGAGCTTCAACGTCAACAGTTCGAGCAGGAACTCGTAAGCCTCAATGACCAAAGGCGCCGAGAGCTTGAGGCTCGGGATCAAGCCATCGAAAGGCTATAAGGGGATGTCCGTAAGAAGGAATCCAAGCTTCTACATCTGGAAGAGGAGGTCGGAGTCCTCGAACATCAGGTGAAAGACATGCTAGAGGCGATGGACGAGGAAGAAAACAGCTTGGCTGTGTCGATCCAGAGTGCTACTGACGGTGCTCACGAGCCGCGTAACCAACGAGGATTATCGCAAGAAACTATAGCCGTCGTTAGTGGAGATGAGATCCATCCAGTTCAGGATAAAAACGTGTCCACAACGGGAAAGATACCGGCTTCGTCGCTTCTCGGCGACAACGGGGAGCAAAAGAGGGGTAAGAAACGAAAATACGAAGCATAAGAAGCGGGAGGCAGATCTCTGTCGTCCCTAGGGATAGATAATTTTATTCATGTGTCTGTGTTGTTATTCAAGGTTTGAATACACGTTCACTGATGCACTCGAGAATGTGAGCTCCTTTTATTTTTAACTGTCCTCAACGATGACGCAGTAATGATGTCCAATGGTGACCTTATAAATGGCCTGGTCGACCTGGCCCTGCCGTAGATAGTAGGCTATCTCTCCTACATTCTTAGTAGGCTCAACCTTAGCAATCTACTTCCCGGCCAGTTTCTACGCCTTCATAACCGAGTTCACATCGGATCACGGTGATATAAAGTAGATATAATATATTACATAGTAGTGAGGTCTTGGTCGATCAAGTACGAAATGGGCCTCGTTGATGTTGAAAACCTGTAGTCGGGATCCGTCGGCCGTAAATCTGGACCTGCTCGGACCTAAAACTGGGAACACTCTTATTCCTTTGGGCGAAGATGTACATTTTCGCATCAGTGGGACAAGAACGGGATTCTGCGAGTATAAAAGAACCCCCACCTACTCTTTCAACAAGTGGTCCGCCGATAAGGCCCTTCACCTGCCAGGCACAAATATGGGACCTATAAGTTGATTAGAAGTTCTTTGAATCCTCAAAGTTGGTACAGCAATCAAGCGGCCGTATTTCTGGACACCAGATAACAATTCTAGGCCCTAGAGAATAGGAATGTACGGGAAAGGGTCTCTATTTAAAGAGAAGAACGAGCTCTGGGGACGCTTTCCATTTCAAAAACCTCGACGCAAATTTGTCTATTATTCGTTTTATTATCAGCTTAATCAGAAATGGCACCTGGGGGTATCCAAAAGACATCGCCACGCGATCTAACCCTGGAGCAGAGACGAAAACGCTTACAGGAAACCATTCAGCGAGAACAGCAGAGAAACGACGATGAACAGGCCAGGGCCAAAATCGACAAGTTGCAAAAAGCGCTTGCCATAAAAGATAAAGAACTAGCGGCTCTATCCGACGATAAATGGAACGAGATGGATCCAATAGATCTCGACGATAACTCCAATAATAAAACAGAAAGGCCGCGCTACAGCGACAGCGAAACGAATAATAACGTCAAATCACCCAACAAAAAGAAGGCCGGTGCCGAGAAGTATCGAAAGAAGAAGCATGTAATTTTATCGAAGGATGTCCTACGGCGATCTGTCGAGGATAACTCCGACACGAGTAGCGATAAGGGCTTGTTTGTGCTAGACTCCGATTCCGATGTGGACTCCGGCATAAAGCTAGTCGATCCCGAATATGGCCCGGCTTTATACTTGCGTCCCAGCACCCGACCGGGAGGGAAAACGGTAGGATGGCGAGATAATCCCAGGTTGTACATTAATATGTATGGGAAGAAGAGTCGAGCGATTTATCGAATAGAAAACGCGGCTAATAGCGCGGAGTATGAGGTAAATCCCCCTAAGGAACAAAAAGTCACTAATTAAAATAATAGATTAGGAGATGTGGTAAATACAAACGGTTCCTTAAAATATACAAAGCGCCATATTGTCGGCATATTTGGAATTGCCTAGAAAGTAGACCCAATAAAAACTGCCGAAAGACTTGATAAAGTAGACTAACTGGATCCCTAGAACAAAGAATAAGGCAAGAAGTGGACCGCTATATATGTCCTCATTAAATGGGATATCGACGGCCTGACTCGGACAACTTGGGAGATACGATCTGCACTAGGGAGACGGTAGCAGCGGAAGGAGGCGGACCAAGCAATTTACAAGGCGGCACAAGTGGCCGAGGACCGGTACTAGGAGGCCCGGAGCGGGAAGAGGATAGCGTACAGCAAATCTCCTTCCGTCGGTCTAGTTGAACAAAAAGCCAGACGACAGCGAGAAAAATCCCTCGGCGGCGGACGGACGCCGTCGCCGCGTCGATCAACACCGAGGGCTCAATCGCAAAAGCTTAGCACGATGGATCGTAAAGAGTTTATTAATAACTATTGCGAACTACGAGGTGTTAAGGAGCTCGATGAGCTTACTACCAAGATGCAAGCCATGTGCGTCGCTGCCTGGAAGGAGTATAAGCAAAGCGAGGGTAAAGCGGTGTTTTAATCATTAAATTCTATTTTGTCATAAACCCGACATTTAGTTTCTTTCCTTCTTTCCTTCTTTCCTTCTCGAGGCTGGCTCCTCGTTACAAACATTCAGCAAACTGGCGTTTATTTGATTAAAGCTCACTTATGTCACTCGTTTTCTCGTACCAAATATAAATAAAACATGATTTTCCTTTTCAGTAAAGGACCCGTGGTTATAAAAAGAAAATACTTAATAATACTGAAAACTAAAACGGACCGGCAGAGATTAACTAATAGATGGGGCACTAATAAGACTATTTTTCTAGATATTAATGGCAAATCGCAATAAAAACACCGGGAAGGTAAGTAAGAAGCAGTATATTCCAGTGACCAGGTGCATCGAGATGTTACGATCAAGGGCATATAACATGTTGTGCCGGAAGACTTCGGAGGGGGATCAATGGAAGGTTATATACGTAGTAGGGTAGAAAGTCTAAACCCAATTGACATAATTTATCCATTTCTACATCTGAACCTCATGCAAGTATTTTATGTCCATAAGACCTCGTGATTCGGCTTAATCATATAATAATGAAGTTCGAGATCGATCTCTACTATCTCTATGATCTACCTCTTCTCGTAGCGTAGCATCGAGATTATAAAAGCCCCTTATCGCTTGTTCGAGGGTTTTAGTCACCATCTTGATTTCCTCTACCAGGTATTCGCTCGCGGCATTCTTCCTCTGCTAGTATGCTAATTCCTATCGGAGCTAGCCGTTCTCCTTAGTCTTCTGTTCGATCGTCTCAGATAGGCTAAGGGTCGGCATCGTTTTGTAGGCCTTTAATCTACTTTGCGTTGCTTCGATCGCGGTAGAATTCCCATAACGGGCTGCGATTTGTACGTCAATGGCAGTCGGCTTTGGTGGTCCGTCTTTGGGCTGCCCGAGCCTAATGGGCGGCCGCTGGTTGTTCATTGCGGCTACTATACAAGATAGTGCAAAGGAAAATTGCCTCGATTCTGTGTTCTTAGTATGAAGAGTAAATACGGGCATACGTATAGACGAGAAGAAGTAGGCGAGAAAAACGAAGGTGTTCGAATTTTGGTCTGCTTATTATCCCGCCTTTTGGGAACTGGTTCCAAAACTGGGACAGATATCTTGGCACGGAGAACCAGATCTGGGAAAGGCCAGACAGCTCCCTCAGATGAAGCGCGCACACTCCGTTCTCCGAACCCATCCACTTTACCTCTCGACCCTGTCGCTTTCTTCCGGCTTATGTAGACTCTCACTGCTTTCTGCATGCTTCCGACGACGGGAACTATATGACCCCAGAAGGAGCACAGAACCAGATGGGTAGAAGCCCTCTCTGATCCAATAAACCCACCACGATAAGCTAGATTTCAGTTATAGCTATAATCACCGCAAAGCTTGAGCATATGATCTTATAAAGCGAGTCAACTGATCGATACCATTACATTCGTTTATACTTTATGCACCCCCCTTTCGATCAAAGGGCAGTTGTGGGAAAAGGGCAACCACAATAACTCCAGGTACTGCCATTGTACGGCGAGACTTCCTCTCGTCTACCTTCTACTTTTCACTGCTCAGTTTATCCACAATCACAGACGCATCAATCATAACTCAAGACGTCAGTCACATGGTGTAGTAGTCAATTGCTTCGCTATTTTAGCTTGTTAAGTAACCCTTGAAAGGAGAGGAACGAATGATCGCATGTACGAGTCCCGGTATGTACTCTACAGCCACGTGGACACTTTATGGGTTCGCGTCCGGGCAATTGGATAGACTAGCCACGAGTACCTCGAGACGGTTTGACCAGTCCCGTAGCTTGTCTATGTTCCCATTGACCTCGACAGTAAACCTTTTCACTTCATCTCCGAGTCTATGGAGTCCTTGGTTAACAAGAAATCCCTTTACCGTGATATAGAACGTACCTGGTAGTGAAGCCGTCGGCGTGCGGTTGGACTTGGGTCTCGAACTGGGTCTGGATTTGAGTCTGGATTTGAGTCTGAACTTGTTCCATGATTCGTTGTTCGAGCTTAGCGACGATTTCGACTACTTCGGTGTTTAATCGCTTTTCAAGGCCGTCAATTCTGCTTTTGAGGTCTGACGCGATAGATTTCAGGTCCTGTTCTTGATCGGCTCCGGTCTTGCCCGCAAAGGCTCCATCTTCGTTCGTCGGCAGCGATAGGATCGTATCCCCTTCTAAAAGCAAGAACGTATCCTCGGGCTTAGCGGTATCGTTGGGGGGGAAGAGATCTAAGAAGCCCCAATCGTTAAACTGCGCATCGGACAGTCCTAGGAAAATATCTGCGGGGTCGACAGAGGTCTGAAGGAGTAGATCGTCCGGGAAACATTGCGGAGTACAATTTGCGCAACCCAGAAGAGTCGACGGGCCGCAGTTGGGCTGGCTAGCGTTACGCTGAGACATTTCCTGGTTGTCGGCCATTTTCATGGTCATAAAATCATCGATTCTGGGATCTGGGTCAATCAGATGGTCTTTTATCATAAGAGACTCCCTTTGGGGCCTTGATCGGTACCCCTCTAGGCAAAACCTCCCTTCGGGACAGCGTTCAGAGAATGGGGGCAGTATGGCCCAAAATTCGCTCCCTTGTTTCATGCACGTGTTCCCAGTTCAAGTTCATTGGGCTCCCTTTATGTCCCAGTCCTGACAGCCTCTGTGACAAGAACTAGTTCTGGGACCCCAACGCAGTCCAATGACAGTTTTAGGTTGGGTTGTGTACGAATCTGGGTACACTAGTCGTAAGGAATGTTATCCTATATTAGCACGCATTCCTCAGGTTTGTGCCGTAGAGTGTATACAATATCTGTGTAAAGATGCTGGTACACTATTATTCGTCCTACATATTTCATCAATCGCGAGCCGTTGAAAATATTGGCGGGGCGTTCGCGTCAGCAGGAAAGAAGTCTCGATAACGGATAGCCTTTTGGCATTGATATCGACTGCGATATGTCGGTCTGTCATTTCATCAAGCATAGACCAAATTGAGATTGAATATCTTCTTATATCATAGCTCGATGAGGACCAAGTCCGGCATCCATCCCATCTCAGACGACGTAATCAATATCAATCCCTACTTTGACTAGGATGAATATATCATCATCTTTCTTTAGGCGATCATCGACTACATAATGACATTCCAAGTTGCTTTCATATCCAGGCCCCAGAAGATATGGGGACTCGCTGAATTCCCCAGAATGCCAACCAATCTGCGTCGGCAGCGGCTTCCTTACTCAGGTTATGTTCTATTGCTCGCCGTAGTAGTTCAACTGCTTTGCGCGTCTGGTCGATAAGATCTGATACCTTGAGCTGACGTCCTTGATACATCATGATCAAGCGGCGGAGAAGGAGATTTTCGTCGGTCAGCCTTTCAATAGTCTGCACCTGGTTTTTTATTTGAAATTGCTCAATGCTCCTAATTAACTGATCGAGGGGGAAGTTGTCTGATGAAACAATTGAGTCCGACATGTTGTTCAGGATAGGATTTCACGGTAGGATAATAGCTGTGCATCATGTACTGCAAAGAACAGATTGACATATATGTTCAGCTTCCCTACATAGTAGGACCAGATCTGGGACAGAATCTTTTTTATATTAATGTCATAATTCAAAGGTCCCTTGTCTGTCGATTTTGCCCTCCACGGTCTGCCATTTGGATCTAAGTCTCGCTTCCTGCACTATGAACTTCCAGTACCTGACACTTTTTTCCATGGTTTGGGTTATAGGCATCAGTACAAGACAGGGAGTTTCTGGCGCGTCAACTGTAGGTCAACGCCCGACCGTATCAGCCAGTATAAGTACGGCGAAGCACGCGAGGGAAGAGACCGCGTATTCGGATAACACCTCAACGGGTTCTGTGTTCAACGTTACAATACAGATCCAGTTTCAAAACCTATCTGGGACCGGTATTATTGAATTTACGAGCGTCGAACTACCGCAATCTTCGATGCCGGCGGATAATAGCAGCAGTGGAAATCATGGCAGTGATGGCAGCAACACCAACACCAACACCAACACCAACACCAACACCAACAGCAGCGCAACCATCAAAAGCAGCAGCGGAAGCCTAGCCGCTACGCCTTCAACCGTGACTCAGGGACCAAGCTCCGAAGATCTGGATCGCTCATGTACGGCCGCCGCGGCGCCCACTCTCAAGACACCGCCTGCACCGGTAGCTTTTACGACCTCTGCCGCCTTTGGATCTTACAACAAAACGTCTAGATCAAACTCCACGGGCGGCTTTTCGGCCTCTCGATTTTATCCTTCTAGTCCTATAATATCGTCCGTGCCATTAGTTAGTCGGGGCATATCATCGAGACCTGCGTGGAGACTGGGCATTCATCTAGCTTTGATTCTTTACGCAGTGGCCGCATATGTAAAGTAGTAACGACGTATCACGTCGGTTCTTTTTATAGCGTGATCTTGCCGACCAAATTAGCTCTGATATACTAACTAGGTGTTTATCCAGGTTAGGCTAGGTAATAGGTTTAGATATATAGAACGTAGCGTAAGATAGCCTCGTGTTTGCGCATTGTAAGAACAGACGGGCGCAAACTGAAGCCAACCGCCATCCCGTGATCAGGTCGTCGGCGGCATGACATCAATCTACGCATCCAGGCGATCGGCATGCTCAACTCTCCCGTCGATCGGGTTCGGCTACAAACATCTTGCTCGGACGTAGCACCAAGCGCCATTGCCCGGCCTGGCTACGAAACGGGAACATGAGGCGACGAGGACCATCTCATGACCAAAGCAAAGCCTAGATTTATCCCATGGCGATCCCAAAGCTTGGCCTATAGTCCTTCGGTTGTAGAGGCCAGTGTCCTTATACGGCCGACACATGGTCCCTTTTCCGGGCGCACACGTCCCTTTTATTGGGCTCCCAGGCAGCCCGCCTCATATATGCTGTGGGCGTCCATTAGCCAGCATTATTTGGGATAATACTTAAGATAAACGCCCCTTGCTACATACTTTATCAAGCTTACATATAACGATTAGAATCAAATGAACTTGGCGTATGTCCAGTACGAGATGGCCCCTATTCGAGTCCAAGTCGTAAACTAGTTGATAAAGCCTTATAAGGGCCTGCAAGTCGTACTTGAAGTATTTTACCCATAATGCTTCGTGTATAAATCGGAGAGCGGCGAGCAGCCAATCGAGAGGTGGTATCCCGTTATGTCCGAATTACAAGATCTTTCTCCCTACGAAGAATCGGTCGATATATTGCCCCATCAGAGGTGCCGGATCACTGTTCATCTAGACCCCTGGGTCCATACCCGCTGGCCGTCGATCTCCTTCGAAGTGCGAGGGGAAAGTCGGCTTACGACCACGTGTATTGCGCCAAATAGTTACAAGGTTTCTATAATAGAAGTCGGGCAGGAGCCTCTGCCATTATCCTTGTCGGATATTTGGGGAAAGCCTGGAACCGTCTTACAAGATCCCGCAAATAGCAAGAAGTCTCGTTTAGTCGATGAAGGTAGCGGGTCGAAAGGAGCTGTTGCTACCGGTAACGACGAGGATGGTTATGAGGATATGCAATAAGCGCTCGGTCAAGGGCGAAGACGGCCTGTGAATAGGTATGTGTTGCTGTTATGAAAGTGTGTTGGATAGTATAGCCTGAGTTTACACATAGGTTATTACGTGCTTAGCGATCATTACTACTAATGCACCGTGCACCATACACCTATAATATAATAGACCGCTGCAGGAGGTTTATATTCTTTTACCTTCTCTAGATATATGTTATAGAACCTGAAAGTAACCATGGCGTAGTTCATCCTATCATACGCTATCGTAACTATGATACGGATGAGGATTCAACCTCTAGCAGAGGCCGCAGCGTTAAGGCTGGAAAACTCTCCAACTGAGAAAGGCTATATTCCTCGCAAGAAAGCCTGGGAAACTCTTCTAAGGCCACGATACAAGTTTAAAATCGCTCTCCAAGCTTACAAAGCTCTTGTAGTTTGTCTTACTCAAGAAGCCCCTAAAAAATAGTTGCTTCGCGTTTCGTCAAGAAATAGTCCTTGCGGCTCACGGCTTCCTCGCCAGCTGAAGCGCTTGACAGCAAGGGAATAAAACAAAGTAGACCGACGAAAGGACCATAGCATCTCTGCAGACGTCGGGGGGTTTCGAGTGCTTTTTGGAACCTTTTGTGGTTCCTACTGGTGTCATCAAGTCCCTCGCTTTGGAGAACCCTTCCGATGACCGCCGTGTCTGCCCGTTCACGGTCTCCCTTCCCTTCTTCGATTATCCGCACAAGCTCGTTCTATGTGAGACGCACGAGGAATCTATCCAGCACCGACCTCGACCGGAAGAGACGCGTTAGGCCGGCGAGATGGACGATACGCTCGCCCCAGTCCGGTCCGATGGCGAACTGCTCCTTGACTGCCTGATTATACTATTTCCAGGCGAAGACCAGATGCATAAATTGCATAAGAGCTTCCTGGCTGCGAAGCCGTTCCACCAGGGGCTGCAGATTCGCCGCTTGGCCCAGGCCAGCCACGGACTCTACCGCCGTACCCATGTGATAACGGCATAACTGACGTAGCTGTCTCGGCATCTTGGACGGAGATTGCTAAGGGTCGTGCAACCTCGAAACCTCCTTCCTCTTTGCGGGGACCGTAAGCGAAGAATTGGCTCGAGATAAATAGAGGTGCTTTTTAAGGGTGGAATAGTCCGCATAGCGTTAGATATAAAAGCGGTAGCCTAGAGGCGGGAGCGGCAAGGTGGGAAATATAAAATTAACCGCCTTTGCGATATTAAGACCCGTATATAATACCATATAAATTGCGTCGCCGCAAGTTACGATCGCTTATCCCGGGTAGTAAGCGGTAATAATATATCTAACCTCTTATTTATCGAATTAGCAAGGGCTAATAAGCAGGTTAAAATAGCGGATGCTCTATAAATAGCGTTTTATAATAAAAAACTGCCGCAACCTAGCGCAAAAAGTGCCGATAGAATCGCCGTATAAAATCAGCTATATTTTAAGCGCGCCCTAGCGGATTGCATTTGCGGATAGCAAATTTAGATCTTTTTCGTAGAAGGCAGACGCGGTAAATCTCGCGTCGCTAATATAAAAATACGATATATTAAGGCCTAAAACGTCTTTAGCTACCGATTATCTAAGCCTTTTGCTAATAGCTAATAAAAGCGGATATAATTTAGCAAATAATAATTAAGGCCTTATATAATATAGCAAAATATTATTAGGCGAATAATAGATTGCGATTATAATAATATTGCGTAGGTCCTTTTAAAAATAGCGCTGCGCGTTTTGCGCTTCTAATAAGTTTAGCATAATAAATGCAACTTCGCCGCAAATTAAGGGTTAAAGGACTTTAACGAAATCGTCCGATAGTTTAGCGTATATAACTATTCGGATTTGATCGTATTCGGGTGGATAATAAAAATTTGCATCTAAAAGTAACGTTAATATATTTACTATTTCGACCTTAAAATAGTAGCGAGCCTGGATAGCCGGATCGGAATTATAGATTCGCCCGAATGTAGACGCCATTTGGTTTCCGAGGTCCTCGAAGCGGCATTGAAATACGGGCTCTTCATCTTGCTCCTCTTTATCTTGCTCCTCTTCATCTTGCTCCTCTTCATCTTGCTCCTCTTTATCTTCCTCCTCCTCCTCCTCCTCATCATTATTATCATGATCATCATTATCGTTCTTATCATCGTCATCATCCCCGTCCCCGTCTATCGAGATCGAAGCCGTAACGAGCCTTGGACCCGGTTTGGAAGCGGCGGGTGACGTATTATCTGCCGCTAGGCCATCGCTCACATCGGCCGCTACCGCCTTCTCATAAAATCGATTCAGTCTTGCGATAGTGGCTTTAAGCTGCTCTGCAACATTACCACGGGATAGCGTAGTAATCCTAGGCGAAGAATCGACCACGCGGTTGCTCGGTCGTTAATGGCGGCCGCAATAGCGAATCGGCTTATAGAATAAGTCCGCTAGCAAGAAGACTTCTTTTATCAAGTGGTCAAATTCAACGAGCAGACCAGGCCGATCATCGTCGCCGTCGCCGCCGCCTTCGCCGGTACGCAGCGCCATATCATTTGTATAGTGGCTAGTCTTTGGGAGGCACGCCCGGGCGGTAAGACCCTTTTAGGGTGCTTAGGAAGTGGACTGGCGATGGAGTAGCCGGACCGTGGAAGCTTGGTGCATCTTCGAGCCCTCTGCGTATGCCATCGGTGTAAAGCTATCCAGGCCTGTCCCATCACCCTGTAGCGTCGCGTGAGCATGATGACGGGCGATAGTCCTCCCTTTATCCCTTGGACAAAAGTATATTTTCCTCAAAATATAGGTGCATATCATCCTCGGTACCATTACGTGCACCTTGCCAAGTGCGATATGGGTCAGGGTAGCACTAGGTTTATTTTAAGAACCATATAATAAGGTCCCTTTTATACGAGATCGACCTATATTTAGTGCGAAAAAAATAACGAGCATAATATAATAGAAAAATCCTAATTACGATGCCCTTTTATTAGCAGGTAGTCAAATGGGAATATCGGGCTTATATTTAAAAAGTCGGCCCGGGATTAAATTTAGATAGCCAACTTTCGGGTGCGTAAAAGAAGGGAGGAGAACGGTAAACTACTACCGATCTAGCAGCCTATATTACCTTATCGTAATTTGCCTACCCGACCGCTTAAAAAGGGAAAAAGGAAAGGTGGGATACGATATCACCTACCCCCTAATTAAGGGAAGCACATGTCGATAAGTCGTTAGGGAGATTAATTGCGAGGGCATAAAGCGTACGAAATAAAAGATAAAAAACAATTAAAAAAAAAAAAAAAAAAAAAAAAATCCTAAAAAGGTGCTAACGCTTCGCTCATTGCTATTTATTTTATTAATCGATCACACGGTTTTTCTATTTGTCGCATTTTTTTAAGGATTAGATATGTGCTATATTAGTGGGAATATTAGGGGGTATTATAAGTTCGCGCCCCTTTGCCTTAATATTAACACTCTCGCAACCCCGCATTAACCGCGGGGTTAAAAAACGAAGCTAATTATATATAATATAATATATTATATATATTATTCGCTTAAAAAAAGAATATGCTCTTTATATATATCGCTTTTTTTAGCAAATTAGCCAATTTTATTAGTATATATCGTTTTTTAATAGCTATTATCCTTTATTTATTTTTTAGCATATTTAGCGCTTTATAAATAGCGATAGCAAATTATAATAATATTTTTATTTAGCAAAGGCTTTAATATCGATCGTAGTCGGTTGCAAACTAACGTGTAAAAGAGGAAATGGGACACGCCTATTTCCCACCGGCCACGGGAGCTTTAATAGGCTAAAAATTATCACATTTCCCCCTTATTCCTCTAAGTACTAACGGCTTAAATCGCTATTAAAACATCAAAATTCGCCGTTATTATCACTCGGCCCGTAATAAATATCTTAGCCGGGGGGTTTTATTATCTTAATTGATTTCATTTTAATGTTATCTAATAGTTATTATAAGGTAATAAAAACTAATAAACCTACGAATAAATAAAATTACCACCCTTTTATTATTTTATTATTTAATTAGCTAGCTTAATCTAATATTATATCGAACTTAATTCGGCTAAATTAAAAAGTGACTTTATAGCGAGCTATATATTAGATAAGCGCCTTAATTAAACATTTTATCTAATAAATATCCGACCTTCTAATAAACGATAGCCTAAAAATAAATTCGATTCATATATAAATGCCGCGTTTTTATCATTAAAAAACCTCCGTATAAATATAATTAAAATTAGGATAAAAGGCTCCGTATTAGGTATCGAATATTAAATATACCTAAGATAATTTATTTATTATATATATTAAACATCTATATTTTATTATAAAATAAATGCTTAATATCTATTAAATAGCTAGCTATTTATTTATTATACTCTTTATTTTACCTCTTTTTTTATAATATATAATCCCGGGACCTTTAATTTAAGCAGCAATTGCTAGATTTAAGCGTATAATTATTATAACCTTTTTAATTTTAATAGATCTGGTTTTAATATTTCGATAAATATATATCTATTGCTACCTAATAATTCTTTAAAAGAATTTTATTAATAAAATATCGGCTTTAATATAACGGACCCAGGTTTTAATTAAAATAATAATAATATTTATATAAACTTTAATAATTAAGCAAGCTTTAAAGCATCTTTTTAGCCGCAAAAGCCTAAAGGCCTTAAAAAAAAAGCTATTTCCTCGTATAAACCCTTTAGATATAACCGATTTAAATGCGAAAAACTCGGGTGGGTAAGGATAAAATATTTTAATAAATATACGTTTATATATATTATCACCCTCCTTTTAGCTAAAAGCCGTTATTAAAATAAATCTTAAATATTATAATAAAGACGCAAACGTATTTTCTTGCGGTTTTTATAAGATTATATTTAACCGCAAAAATAATTAGCTTAATTATATTCTCTTGCATATACGCTAAGATCAAGGCCTTAAAGCGCGGATAAAATTCCACCCGGATGCTATAGCTATTTATAAAAAAAAGATACGACGGGGCCGGAAGGGAAAAGGGATGGACTTAAAGGCACGAGGATATAAGTATTATCGTCGTGTGCTAATAATAGCACGCTTATTAGACCTTTAAAGCTAAGACACGTTACTAATTTATATAATATATATATATATATCGAATAAACGTTCGGACTAGCAAATAGATAAAAAGAGGCTAAAGTTTCTCGAAAAGATAAAAGAACCTTATTATATATAATAAGCCTTTCGAACTAAAAGGGGTTCGATATTATATTATATAATCTTAATAAAATAGACGCTTTAAAGCCTCGTGCTATAATTAATTAACTTAAAAAATAGGGAGGTAGAAATTATTTAGCATATATATATAGCTTATTATATAATAAGCCACTTTTATATCGATAAAAACGCCGAAGGTCCGACGCGCCACTTCGAATAGAAGAAAAGAAGGGAAAAAAGGGAAATAAAGGAAAAAGTGGCAGCACGCCAGATCGCCCTTCGAAGTCGAGCGATCCTGCTAAACCAAGCTAGGCGGCTATACGAGCACTTGTAAAATCCAAGTCGGCCTGGCTTCTCGATCCTTTTTTTTATCCTAGCATGGGGTAATATTAATAAAGTGGCAAGGATATCGGTACGTATAAACGCGATTTTTTTCGTCTTTTTTAAAGATTAATGCTTAATTTTAAACCCGATTATAATCGCGCATATTTATTTATTTTACTAATATTAGCCGTATTTTAACGCTAAAATCGAATTCACGTAAGACCCTAACATCGATTTACACTAAAAAATGTTTACGCTAAAGCACCTAATAGCTATATTTTCTTTTTTTCCTTATTTTAAAGTGATTAAAACGAACGTAGCACTTATATAAACCGTGCTTATTTTAATATCGAAATTATAAAATCCTTAATATATAAAAAAGAACCACTATTAATTTTTAATTTATATTTCTTAATCTTTAAATTAGCTTATCGGACGTTTTTTAAAACTGCTTCCCTAAAAACTCGTAAGATATTAAAGTCTTATAGCAGCTTAATATTATTTAACGCATCCGACTTGCAACATTAAAACTAAGCATTATAATATCTCGATTAAAATATAAATACTTAATTATAATTAAGCTAAATATATTTAGCGTTAATATTAATATAAATATATACGAGCCACTTTTTTATAAAGATTATGCTCGAGCTAATTAAAACGAACACGGGAGTTTTTTAACCCTACCTTAATAATGCATAAGCTTTTTAACGGGAGCTAAAAAAAAAGTTAAAAAGTGTTATAAGTGCCACTAGCTGCCTATTAGCTGCACCCACTTAGATATTTAGCCCTTTTTTATTATTATTTTAGCTAAAATAAGCAAGTATAATATATTATCACTTTCGTTATTATCTATGCTTTAAGATATATGCCGCTAATAAAAAGTGATATAAATAAAAGCAAGTATCTATTTTTAATGCGGCTATTAATTATATAACAATTTAAAATAATCTAATAATAATCTCCGTCCTTTAAAAAAAACTAACTTCTTTTTATTATAATTTATAACTATAATAACCTAGCAGTTTATTATATTAACTATTGCTATATAAAGCGTATTATCTTTTTTACTTTTAATTATTTTATTAATTAAAAAGCCCTATTAAATATCGTTATAATATATCCGAATTGTCTCGGAAACTCCGTTATTTGCCGCAATAGTGTTCGTATGCGTTCCTTACGAAAAACCTGCGGGTGGATAATTAAAATAACCTTCTTAAATATCGTCTATACTTACTTTAAAGATCTTAAGGGATGTTCGATAATTCGATATATCTTCGCGATATCTATATCGTAATTAGCCCGAATTATATTTTTTAGCGTGAAGTATTTATATAGGGTTTTAGCGAAAAAAAGCAAAAATTATAAGAGGAAATCTAGAAACGTAATAGCAAACGCGGCCTAAATGATAATAATAAACCTCGTACCCTCACTAATAATAATATTAACGCTTTTTCTAGCATCGTTAATTTAAGCGGCTTTTTTATTTGCTATTAAAGTAGCTATAATGCTAATAATAGCAAATATAAATCAAATAAAAACGGTCGTTAATATTAGTGCTTAAATGGCCTTTTTATTCGTGCTACCTCGATTTCTGCAAAAATAAACGAATATTATAACCCTAAAAAAAATAAATAAACCATAAAAAACGCATCCGAGTATATATAATATATAAATAGCGAGGAAAAGATTACTAATAGCATCGATAGCTAGCTAAATAATGAAAAAAAAGAGGTTTATCTATTAAACGTGCTAAAAAAGCGGGATCTAATTAAATATAAATTAGGATATATTTACCCCTTTTAGCGCATTTTTTAACATGGTTTTAAAACGGCGAGAAAAATAAGAGCATACCTAATATATTAGGACTCGTATAATTAGTAACGTTATATCATTAGCGTAACGTAGCGCTATTTAAAGCATAATCTTTTTTGTAAAAACTAAAAACGTATAAAGAGTACCATTACGAGAAATCAAGTGCTTATCTTAACTATTTTAAAGCATTAGTTATTATATTATATAATTTATTATTAGCTATATTTTATGCGTTATTTATAGCCTTATTAGCCTTATTTGCAATGTTATTAAAGCTACCACCTTTTAAATCGTTAATAAAAACGTTATCGAGGTTTATTATATTTTCGATCGAAGCGTCCTTGTTTTATATTTAATTAAAGATATCGCTAATATTATTAGCCTTATCTATAATATTAGATCCGCTATTAATTATATTTCCTAATTTTATAGCTCGTTTTAACGATAAAGCGCCGTTTTTAAAGCTAAATATATTTACTTACGCTAATTAGCTTTTATTATAGGTTAATTTTAATATAATACACCAAAAAAATATAATACCCTTTTAATTGCTATAATTATTAGCCTATACCGGCGAAAAGCGCTATCGTAATTAATATAAAAAAAAAAATAAAAAAGCCGATCGAGATTACTATCGTTTAAAGCGGAGCTCTATTTAAGTGCTAAATATATATCTTCGCTTATAATAAATTTATATAATATTAGCTTTAATGCCGATTATAAGACTATATAATAATAATCGAATTAGCTAGAATCCGGCAAGCATTAGGTCTAAATGGGTCCGCAAGGGCAAGAAGAAAGCATCTCGGGACTTAAAAATAAAATATAATAGCCCAAAAGTTGGATAATAAGTCGGAAAGTGGGTTTCTATGCTTGGCTAATCATACGTATATTCTAATACGAGACCAAAAAACGGCCCTGCAACCTCTATATAGTTCATATCTTACTATAGTTAAAATGAACGGCAAAGGGGGTTAAGTGGAATATAGCCCTCACCATGATCTCGGCTTAGCAGTATGCTCCAGCCTGTGGAGTGGACCATCGCATTCTAACTAAGATGAGGTTTCCGAACGACCCAGATACACATCCCAGTGCCCAACTGTCGGACGGGTGGTAGATACGTCCTCTTGTATGAGAAAAATCTATGCAGATTGGGCATGTTCTTATCAATGCTTAGGAGGACCTGGATTGATATAAGGTTATGTCAGGGGCTCGAGGACGCGTGACCGGGCCAGGTCGCTGACAGGTAGACGACATGACCAGACACAGAAACAAGAATAGGAGCCTGAATTTCTTCCACTCGACCCTAATTCTATCTACTGACGCGACTTTGGACGGTTTCCAGCGGCTATGAGAGACATAATCCATGCAGTGCAGTGCAGCGCGCAGCTTCCGAGAGAGGCGATCCGTCTGACTCGTTTCATATCGACTCGGCTCACGCCCTCTTCACCAATGCCGCGCGACGTACCCAGCGAGCCACAGAACCCCAGCCCTTACGCGTATGTACTAACTCCAGAATTGAGATTGGAGACGCAATCGTCGTACCAAGACACGGGAGCACTAGGATCGAAGAGAATCCAGTCGGCCGGGGCGACGCCAGGATCAGCTCGCAACCCTGACGGATTTTCAGTGTTCGTGGCACCCATCTCGTCGGAAGTAAAGCCGGCAAGGCCGTAAGGCAGTGCGCGGCCGTCGACCGTGTCATGTTCATACCAGCTAGGCGTATACAGTGCCTCGAATAACGATGTCGGCACAACTGCACCGGGACCTCTGAAGAATTCATTTAGCGTGGCCGGCTGTGGTTGCGCCCGCAGAGGGTCCGATTCTGTCATTCCAGTGCTATGCGTGGTATCGTGGACCTGTGTGTTATGTTTATGAGAGGGAGTACCAATACAAGCATCGTGCTGGTGGTCCGGCTGCTGGTCCGGCTGCTTCACGGTGCCGCGCGATGCTGCTGAGGAGTCTGATACGTAGATGCGCTGGAGATGATATGGCGATGACGGACCGAGTTTCGTGAGAAAGCGCCAAGTTGTGCTGCCTGACGTGCTCTTGGTCTTGTGTTTTGTGTCCTTCCTCTTGTGCGCGGGCACGAACGTCCATAGGATCACGGCCCGTAACACCCCGGTAGGCTCCGATGGAGAACAATACTCGTCTTCAGGCACCGACCAAATTTCTTGGTACATGGCCACCTGAGATAAGAGTTCTCCCGTGCTGGGATGATAAGCCTCCCCGGCTTTGCAAGGTCGAGTGTTGTTCTCCTCGGTGCCATAAGGGGCTAGGTTGATAAGGATGTTGGCCCAGCTGCGGGCCGGGAACGCCACGCGAATAGCATGGCGGTCATCCCCATCGCCGTCAATGCCGCGCGATACGACTTCTATCCCATCCGTGTGGTCCCACAGCTCCGATTCCGACCCGGGGGAGTGCAACTGTTCTGGCTTTACCAACGAGCACACGGATGTCCAGCTGTGGTTGTGCAGACCGCGCTGGCAAATGAAGAACTCGACTACCCCATTGAGATGGGAACCGTCAGGGAATCGGGAAGTGGAATGCAAGTTTAACGCGACTTCAAAGTGAAACGTATCCCACGCCCCGACGACGCAGCGCGACGTCTGCTCGCCGGGCGTCGCAATAGTGGCATAGGCCCCGGCCATTTTGCGGCTCAGGCCTAGGAAATCCATAGTCCACCTCTGGGACATTTCTTAGACGTAGGAGGACGGCTTTTGCAAAAGCCCCCGAGCATACTTATATAAGAGCAAAATAGGATGGCCTTCGTTATGGAACATATCTATATAATCTTTCTCCTTATTCAGTTTAAGATAAGGGTAGTCTGCCGCGTTTAGACACTGGCCGTCTGAAGTATACCTAACAATCTGGGCTTCGGCACCTTGGCTTGATATAACCGACTATAAGGGAGCAGATAACGATGAGATAAATATGCAATATTATCTAGGTCGGAGTATAACTTTTTCGTCGGCGGCTAAAAACAGAGAAGTACTTATAGTTTAACGGCGTATCAGGTAGATGCCTAGTAGTAATATTAGCTATAATTATATTATCTTTAAATAGGTCAAAGTTCGCGGCCTTAATAATTTGTTCGATAGGCAAAAAAAAATGAGCTAAAGCGAAAATTAGTATTTTATTATTACTTATAAGTTTTTTTTCACGTATAAATAACGGAATCGGCAAAAAAGCGTTTAAAAACCTAAGCATAGCTTAATATTTGCTTTAATATCTTATATATTAGATGCGCTAGCCTATTATCGGCCGCTATTTTTTTGCGCTAATTAAATAGCAAATTTCTATTTTTAAAAGGGTAAAGCTTCTAATATCGCATCTAAAAATATTTTGTAATAAGCTTATTTTAGCTATAATAAGCCTATAAAATAATAATCGATATAATTTTTTGTCGACCTATTAGCAATATTAAAAAAAGAACTTTATAAATTAGTACATTTAAAAGATTCGGATGCGAGGGATTAACTATCGAGAAACTCTTTTTTTAACTAATTAAGCTAGGTTAAATGCCCTTTATTTTTTTCCTTTTATATTAAATTTGCACGATATTAAATATAGCTTTTATTCTTATAGATAGGGTTTTTTAAGGCTTTTTTAAAATCCATTATCGCTATTTCGTTTAAAAATAACATTTAATTTAGCTAAAATAGCATTTAGCCCATAGTTAAACCTGTCTACGAATAAATAACGATATAAAATTTAGCAAATAATAAAGATAGCTCGGATAAGATAATAAAATCTAGCGATATGCATATTTTACGTTTAATTAGCTATTATATCTTTTTTTTTACCTCCTTTTCACAACCCTCTTTTCTTTAACCCTCCTTTTAATAATTATCCGTTTAATAAATCTTTTTATAATAACCTCACCTCTAATAGCTCTCTTTTCGATAATTATCCTTTTTACGATCCTTTCCTCTAGCTATTATCCTTTTAAAAACCCTCCCTTTAATAACCCTCCCTTTAATAGTCCTTTTTTTAAAAATCCTCCCTTTAATAACCTCCTTTTAATAGTCCTCCCTTTAAAAATCCTCCCTTTAAAAATCCTCCCTTCGAAAACCCTCCCTTCGAAAACCCTCCCTTTAATAACCTATCCTTTAAGCTCGCATATCTTATAAAAGATAAGGGAAAAGGTTAAAAAAGTTTGCTTTTAACATGGTTTATTATGCTATTATAGCTTTTTTATATTAAGCTATAAGGCTTCTTGTTATTTTTTTTTTATATATAGCTATAAGCAAACGAGCTAACCACTACGAATTACTAACGTGTTCTCGTGCTATAAAACTATCTATTCGATCTTTTATTTTTTATTACTCGTAAGCCTTTTTTATAATATATCACCCTATAATATCTTATATTATTATTAGCCTTATAAACCTATTAACCTGCTTTAATTTTATAATAGCTAAGGTAATAGCCTTTCTCCCTTAAGCTAGCGATTTTATTGCTATTTTTTATTCGAATTATTTTATAAATCAAACCTTTTAATCGCTTTATAATTTATATTATTTAATATTTATAATCTATCGGATCTTTTTATATTTATAATATTTTTCGCCGCTTTAATATTTTTTAAGCTTTAAAATGCGTAAAAATAGGTTCGAATAGCCTATACTAATAGTTATACTAATAAATTTTAAAAATAACCACATATTTTTTAATTAATTTATCTATTTTTTTCGAGTTAAGAATCTTATTTTTTTATATATATAATAAATAAAATAAAACCTATAAGCGCTTTTTATTTAATACCTATTTTTTATAAATCGTAAAATTCTTATCGCAAATATAATTAGATCTTATTAAAGCGTATTAAAAAAATACTGCTATTTTTTTATTAAGCCTTATAGTTTATAATATATATTAAAAAAAATCGTTAATAGCAATATCTTTATAATTAAAGGCGAAAAATATTAACTATATCGAAAGGCCTTAAATACTGCTTTTTCCCCTAATAAAATTTGCAATTTATAAACTTTTTTTTAGCGCAAATCAAAGGAATTATGCCATATTTTAAATAGCGCTATCGTCGCAAATAATAATAAAATAACTAATATAATTAATTATAACGACTTCTTTTTTAAAGCTACGCTTAATATCGTTATAATTATTACGCTAAATGCTAATTTATATAACCTTTTTTTTACGTTATATAGCTATTATAAAAACCTAAACTCTATTAAATAATTCAATTTTTATTAAGCATATAACGCGATCGCCGCGCAAAGGTTTATAGGTAAGCTATTAATATAAGCTAACGGCTTTTTTCCTATTTATTAAATCCCGCTTTAAGCAAACTAGGAATTTTTTTTAGCAATAAAATAGCTATTCGATATGCTAATAAAGCTTATCCGCCTTTATTTTTGCATTATCTCTAAAAAAAAGCATAATTTAGACGATTTATTATTTTTTATCGTAAATAAGGCCATGCGTAAATAGCTTATTATTTAATTTAGCAAAAAAAAACTAGTTAGCCACGTAAATCTTATATTATCTTAGGTTTTAAACTTTTTACCTTATTAAATACCTATTATAATATTAATTTAATAAGATATATATGCTAATTATTCTAATTTATAATAGCTAATTATAATATATTTATTATTATATTAGCATAAAACGCTTATATATTAGTAATAAAATTAAAGATTTAAGCCGCACTACGTGCTAAAATCATAAGATTAGCATACGACTTAGCCACGTTTAATTTTACTTTTATCGATAAACTTTTATATTTGCACAACTTTACTATAAAAATCTTGCATATTTATTCGCCTAATAAGCTGCTTTTATCTTGCCTTATTATATATTTATAATCAAATAAATTAACCGATAAAAAAATATAATAACCACCCTTTATAGATAATCCGTAAATAATATAACTATTAATAGCATATTTATCTTAAAAAAAACGATTATCGATATAATCCTAGCCGTAATAATATATAACCCGATAATATAAGATCTAAACGCGGAAAAGGTCGATTTTATATAATAAATATAACGCGTCGGCAACTAAAAATTAGCCTATACGTTCGAAGCGTTTTCTAACGGGCCCCAGATTTATATAAGCCATTCGTTTGCATTAATAAAAATCAAAATTATCCTATTCGATATCGTCTGTTAATATAATTTTATAAGCATAGCCAACTCGTTTATTATCGATAACCTTAGCTTCGTTTTTCGGCTAGCGGGTTTAAAGGTATATATATAAAAGCTGCTATATTAGGACTAATAATACGGAGGGGATCTACGTAATAAATATTTAAGCGTATTTATACGTGGCGCGAGAACTAAATAAACCGTGATAACGTGCTAGGCTTTTATTTAAAAGGGTAGATACGCGATATTTTAACTAAAGTTTAATTCGTTAAGCAACAAATAAATTAGTTTATAAAAAAATAATAAATAACTAGGCTTTTATTACCACGTTAAACTAATGTTTATATATTTTAAAAAAAAGATAAATGCTTAAATTAATCACTAAGGTAAAAACTGGCTATAGCTAATAGGGTCGAAAATATATAGCCTTATATAACCACTTTTTTCCTTATTAATTTTTATTATTTAATCCCCTTAGTTAATTATTCGGGCGGTTATTAGGTTATTTTATTAAGCGATTAAGCAACATCTTAATCTCGTGTCCTCTTATAAATAACGTGATTTTATTCCTAATTTTAGTTTTAATAATAGGCTTTTAGCTATTAATTTATAACACCGGGCGGTTATCACGTTAAATAGTGTGTGTCGAAAATATTATAGATCGATAAAGAGGGGTTGGCTTAATAAGGCGGGTGTGCGAAGCAATATTAGCGCTTTATCGAATATCGTAATTAAGTGTGCTTATAGCTTCACATACTAATATTTAGGTTAATATATATAATAATCGCATAAAAAATATTTATTAGCCACTTATAAAAATGTTAAAAGTCTTTTATTAGGTAATTATTATATATGCCCTAATAAAATAATATTTTTTTAAATATTAAGTTAAAACGTTTTTAATTTCCGATTCGTTATATTTTCTATAGCATTTTGCGCACATGTTTATATTACTTAAAAATCCGATCTAATAATGCTAATAAAATCTTATAAAAACCTAATTTAGGCCACTAAAATCATATAAATTCCGATAGGCTAAAAAAGGTATTCGATATCGCGATTCTTATAGCAGTTTATGATTTTTTATCCTTATAAAACGCAATAGGCCCTTCCCTCCCTAATAATATAAAACGGCGGTTTTTAGTGAGCTATTATTCTAATAAAATATTTTATTAAAATTCGTGACTTTCGTATAATTTATTTGTTTAATAAATTCTTAGATATTTAACGTAATTTTTAATAATTTAAAGGAATATTTAGCTAACGCTTTATTAAAGGGGGTTTTTAAAAGCAAATAATCGAGAAGTGGAGCCTAATATAAGAGATTACCGGTAGAATCTATCGATAGTAGCGCAAGGTAAATCGGGCAATCGGTCCCTTTAAACCAGTTTATAAAACCGTGTCCGATAAATACCGGGTTTGCACTTAGATCTATGGCATATTTAAACCAATCTCGGTTTTTAAAAGTCCGAGAAAGAATTTTTTCTAAAAGTTGCTAGGGTATAATGCCGCTTATTTTAAAATTAAAAGATAAGATATATAAAAAAGAATGATTATAAAAATAGTTCTTTATTAAGGGTGATATAGTAAGTTTAAGCGTTATATAATTTAAGTCGAGGGTTTTATAAATGTGCCCTCGTACTCTTAATTTTAAGATATAAGGGACTCGAATTATAAACCTTAAATCTGGTTCCATGCGATTTCAATATAATTATGCGAAACTATAGTGGGAAAATGTTTTTTTAAATCTCCGAGTTATTTAAGCCCGCTTTTTAAAGCATTTTAAGGTATAAAGTTATTACGTGGCTATAATATATAATATATATATAATATTAAAAGCCACGTTATTATTTTAGCTATAAAATAATTAGGACTTCGATAACGGATTAGATAGGTTTATAAAATAATTAAGTGAGTTTTTTTAATTAATAATATGATTTTTAAATAAGCTTAAACGTGATAATACTTAAGTAATAGCCTAGTATAAGGCGCTACCTTGCGTGTGTTATATCTTTTTAAAAGATAAAACCGATATATGTGTGTCCCTTTATTATATATCTATTTCCATTAATAATATATTTATATTATATTATTGCTCCTAATTTCGAATTTGAATATAAATATATCTTTAAACGGGAATACGAGTACGTTATTAATTATATTTGCTTTATTAAAAAAGAATGCCGACAAACGATAAAGGCCACTATTTTAATATTAAGCTGAATATTTTAGCCGTGCGATTTTATCTATATCGGCAAAATTATCGCGTAAATTATAAAAAATATCGATATTCACTAAAAGTCGGGATTATATAAAATGCAGTTGCTTATTTTTATCGACCCGATAGGCTTATAAATAGCTATAAAACAGGTTTTTAATCTTTTTTATATAAAAAAAAGGGTAGCTATTATTAGACGTGATTAATACGAGAATCACGTATAAATCCTAGTTTGCGCTGCTGCTATTTTCCCTAATTATTAATATATGCTTTTTAAATCTTTTAGCGTCGTAATTAAAAAGCATAGGAATAATTCCGTTTTATTAGGCCTTTTTTAGCCATTTTCGGTCCTTAAAGATATAGTTTTAAATAGTCTTATTTTAGCGAAGATTCGTAAATATTATTATATTATAGCTTAATAATATCTTATATATGCTAGTTATAAAAGAATAAATTTATTTATAAAAACTTTATATATTAAGATAAATAATTATAAATCCGAACCTTTATATTATATACGTAATTATAGTGCCTAATTTCGGGCTTAATACGAAAGGCCCTTAAAATAAGCTTAAAAATAGCCCGTAATAATACGAGATAGGTTTTAGTCCTTATATTAGCTATATTTTTATATATATACGGCAAACACCACGGCTAAAAGTTTATTAGCCACAGCTAGCTTAAGCTATAAGACCGGCGTCTCGTTCCTTCGCCGGCCTTATAATCTATCTAAGCTGGATAAACTACACACATGCGCTAGTTAGCGAGGTTGCTTAACTAATAGGGCTAGCACGGGCTTAAAAGATAAATTCGTCGTTATACGATCATCGGGAGTTAAAGACAAAAATTGCCGTTAGTGTTTCTTTTTTTTTTCGTTTATATTACGAGGCACGTTTAATCTATTTTTATCTAATTTATTAGCTATATATCTTCACTTTTTTAAGATTTATTACCTCGAAAGGCTTTATATTAGCTTTTTTAACTATTAAAAAAAGCCGGGCTTTTGTGCTTTCCTTTTTTATTGCCCACTTCTTTTAAAATAATAAACGAGTCCTTAAAAAAGGCTAAATAATTACTTGGGAGCGTATTTATTTGTGTTATATAAGGGCTTATATCTTTAAAAGCGTGTTTATTTGTGCTATATAAGGGCTTATATTCGTAATAAGCCTTACTCGCCTTTTTCTCGTGCTTATTCTTAAAACCGCTGGTAAATTTAATATTTAATTAGCGATTATAATAGCCGCAAGTTTAAATATTATTCTATAAAAATTGTTTAATTCGCAAAAATCGTTTATAATCTCGATAAAGGGTGCTAACCTTTTTATAGCCTTAATAAACTTGTTTAGCGCTCCGAATAGCATTCCCTCGTGCGTAGGCTTATATAATAAATCGTTTTATTTTAAAAAGGCGGCCGCCTTATATATTTTACCGTTTTAAGCGTTTTTTTACGCTTCGATTTAAAAAGGTATCTTTCGTTTAGCTATAGCTTTTAATATTTATAGCAAGTTTATATCGGCTAGGCAAAATGGCTTTTTTCGGGGCGATTATAACTTCTCGAACTTAGTAACGCTATTTAGCATCTTATTTTTTTTATTAAAAATAAGATAATCCCTTATAAAACCGGGTAATTGCCCGGGCTTTTTTTCGAGATAGTAGCCTATGATATTTATTAAAATAAACGATATATAAAGCTTTAAAATAACATTTATACTAATATACGTTCATTTGCTAATAATTAACTCGATTAGCTTAGCCTTTTTTTTAATAGCAAAGTTATAAATCTCGACGCGCGTAAATATATAGCTTACGTAAAAGCCGCGATATAATAGTTTTCGCATTAATAAAGCGGGCGTAAGGACCTTAATAAACTTAATGGCCCCTTTTCGAAAAGACTAATCGAACGTTTTTTAAGTGAATAAGCGAAGCCTTCGGATATTAATTAGCCTATTTTAATCTTATTATTTTAGCTAATTTAAAGCAGGCGCAAGCGAAACTATTAAGTGGGTATAATATCGAAAAACGCTTACGTTTAAAAACTCGTTAAAGATAGTTAAAATTATATATTTTATTTTAAAGATATCAAGTTTATTATATTATAGCTCGTAATATAAGCTATTTTTTTAATAAGCTAGCCCGAAAGTATCCGATATTTCCACTTAGCTTAAAAACCTTTTAAAGCTAGCCCTTATCGCTTCGCACGCTAATTTAATCCTAATATTAGGGACTCTTATCGGAAAGTAATCGCCACCACTTATTAAAATAATAAAAATTATCCCGTATTTATTTAATCCCGATACTTCTAATTAAAATAGGTACGTGTTATATATAAAAATATACGTCGAGGCAATATTTTTATTGCTTTCTATTAATTAGCCCCTTATTATTAAGGTGCAGCTAAATATAATCGTGTCGATATCTTTGTTTAATATCGCATCGACGATCCCGATTTGCTATAAAAATGCGCATTCGGCTTCGGCTTTTCCGGGGGCATTATATATATAAAATCCGACTAATTTAATAAGCTTTTTAGCTATTATTATAACGATATTAATATTATAACCTAAATATATATTTCGTTTAAGCTTCGATTTATATGGCTTATTAAATACGAAAATAAGCTATATTAGCAGGGCTAAAAAGCGTAATAACCGATAAAATATCGTTTTTATTAAAGGGTTAGCATTATTTATATATAGCATTAATATAATAATTAATAAGCTATTAAGCATTAGGTGGTTAATTTTAAGCTTTTCGAATTTAGAATTCTTATAAAAGAAAGTTTATAGCGAGACGCAAAAGGCGGCCGCTTTATTCTAGCTTTTTTATAGCAAATTGCGTTAGTGATACTCGCTTTTTAAGACTAATTTCTTTATATAATCTGCTATTTTATTAGAATTTTAATACGTCGCGGCGTGAATAATTAGACGAACCCCTTGATTCTTATAATTAAAAATAGGATATTAAACAAATGCTTAAAATCGGAAGATAAAAGACGGATAAAATCGTATAATAATGCTATATGATCGCTAAAAGCAAGATAAAGAAACGGGATAAAGATAAAAAACTTGCTATTTTTCTCGTACGAAGCGATCCTAAAAATAGGCTCTCGACTTAAAAACGGCATAAAAGGCAGCGACTTTAGCATAATAAAGCCGAGAATGCTATCGAAGCTAATAGCATTATTATTAAAAGAAGCGGCTTAAGCTATATTAATATAAGTGGCCTAAATATTTCGTTCCTTAATTAATAATAATACACGTAACCTTATTGCTTTTTTTTGCGTATAAATATTAGATTTTTAATCATTTTTTAGATAGTTTTTTTTTAATTAATTAATTAATCCGATCTCGTTTAATAATTATTAGCATTTAATTAGGCATTTTAAATATAAGATACTTATTTAATAAAATACGTTAGATTTATATAATTATTAACAAATAAATTCGTATTTTTGCTTTATGCTTATATTTTTTAGCTATTATTAATTCCGTTTAATTAAGCTTTATCGATAACCCCTAAGCGACCATCGGCGATTTAAAAACCTGCGATACGGTTTTTTAAGATTATCGCTATATATTCGCTTAGCATAAAATCCTTTTAAAAATATAAGCTTATTTATTAAATAGCGTTAAAAATAAATGCAAAGCTAAAAAAAGAGACCAGTTTTAAAATATTTATAGCAAGAATTTATTTTAATAGCTCTTTAATATAAATCGTTAAGTGATTTAATAACATAAAAAAAAGAACTATTATTAGCTAAAAATGTTTCTTTGCGAGTTATAGCTTTATATAAATTAGAATAAAAAGTATTAGTGGCCCGGAATCGGGACGGGGCTAAAATGTGGTTAAGGTTAATAATTAACCCATTATTATATCCACCGGGCGGCCAATGATTTTTAAATTAAAATTTATCTTTAAAGCTTATTTACATGTTATTATTAAGCTAACGACATTTTTTATTATCGTAAAAAGCCCTTTTTAGATAATAAAGGGTCTTTTTTACGAGCTTAGCGATAAAATCGAGTCTTTTATCGGCGGTAAATAAGGTAAATTATAGCATTAATAAAGGAAATGACACCGATAGCGAGAACTAATATTATCCACGTATTATAATTAGGACTCCCAGGTTATTCGGGCATATTTAATATATAACCTATAAGTTTAGCTTGCTTAATAAGCTGCGAATATAAGGAATCGGAAAAAATATAAAATTAAAAAATAAGAGTAAAATATGCATATGCTTTTTATATATACGCTATTTTTATATTAATATTATATATTATATACGGCGACGTATTTATGTTTAAGCGGCTTATGCTAATTAATTTTAGTCGAGATATCCCGGGTAACTTGTCGAGTTTTAAAAAGGTCTCGATTTTGGGACTTAAGGACTAAAACTTATCGCGGCGGGGAGAAAAAGCTATCCACACGGGCATTATATACCCTCGAGGGCATTATTAGAGAGGTCCGCTCTTTAGCGAAAAGGTCTAAATCTCGATGGTGGGAAAATCATTAAGATAACAAGGTATTATATTATCTGTCTTAAAAGAGTTATTTATATGATATTATATACGATATTTGGGTTTCTTATGCATTTATCCCCTTATTTCTTATGTTTATCCGGTATTTGGAAACGGACATGCTTCATCATTCTATGCCGGCCTGCGATCTTGTCGTTCTGAGTAGCAATGATCAGGTTGCGCCAGAGTTCTTCTTTTATATCCCGAAGACGATGTTTTGCAGCTGGTAACTCTTAACTCCGTCCATCGTGTTCGTTTCTTGTGACGGAACGAATAGCAATCCTATCACTAGGCCGCCCGTACCCTGAGGGTAGCTTTTTGGCGGAAGAATCCCAAGTTCGACTTTCTAGGCGATTAGGATTTATGTGCTGCATATCACGCTCGGGAGCAGCAACACGAATCTCGACACCTTCCGACGCTCCGTTCGGGCTTGACGCCATCCGAGCATCGCTTTTATCACAGCTGTGTTCGAGATGCAAATGCCAGTCTCGGAAGCCGACCTTATCGCTTGCCGAATTCCGAATGGTTAAAAACAAGCCACAGGCCCTACAATCAAGTTTGACCGCAGCATATATAGGCCGGTTTCCAGGCATTAGATGTTTGGAATGTTATGTATATGTCTTTATTATCGGGCTTTAAAGGAAGAAATAGTTGAGATAAGCATTAATTTCTTATAAGTGCTATATAAAACTAGGATAATATATATTATATTATACATATATATATTAAGATAATATATAAGTGAAATAGCTAGTAGGACGAGATTTTATAGAGTGAAGCTTATAATAATAACTAAAGCCCTATTTATAGACCGTTTTTGCTTGTTCCTAGTTTTAGGGTCTCGGGCTTACCGAAAGCGAACGCAGTCTTAAATAGCCGTCGTGTATTATACATATATTATATCTCATTCACTTCCGAATAGTGTATGCCGCGCTAATAACTTTATACGATATGCCCGGCATCTATCCGAGATGATTCGTTCCATTAAACTCTTTTAATATAACAACTATTCGAATGGGACAAAAATAGATCCAGCTTATCACTAAGCTCCTATTCAGTGATATTCAGATCCTAATTAAGCAACCAAAGAAGCTGCTTTTCTATGGCGTTAATATCATCCGTACTAAAGCCAAACCTTAATTCGCCATCATTTATATTACTATAGGTAGACCACTGGCTGTTCCTAAGAGACCTGTCGTTAAGATATTTCGCCGCTAGAATAAGGCAGGCAAAAAAGATGCGGTATTATATGCTACGAAATCCTCTCGAGCTACCCGGTAAGCACTTTTTAAGTCTGTTGATATAAATATAAGTAGACATAAGGATGCCGGCCGGAACGTTTGATGTGCCCACCACGGCCGTAATAAACGCGTCGAGTGTGGGCAGATAGGCTTCCGTTTCCTGCTCTGGATTGAGCGAGGGATGAGCTTGCAACCGACCAGGTTCTGGATGCAGCTGATTGGGTCTTGGATTGCATATAATAATATTCGATAGTGCTTCGGTGAGATATGAGATCATATGCTTAATAACAGGCTGAACGCCGAAATAATAAAGAGCAATGTCGTTCAGATCGGCCTGCGTAGAATTAGGCCTGTTCTCCATGAAGGTAGCGTATGGAATATACGAAAAGCCAAAAAAAAATCGTTTGTTAGGAACAGAACCAGAACGAACAGATTGCTTATGCCATGTTTTATTGCAGGAACCTCCCGAGGCAAGATGTTGGTCTTGATGGGTCGTTTTCTTGGCCTCGTCAATGAGCCGAGAACTGGGGTCGTAGAGTGCCTCTTTGCTAGTGAATAAACGTTCGCTTCGAGCTGTCATAATACTATAACAGATTCTACTTTTCAATACCCCCAAGAGATCACTATCGGTATAATAAAAGTAAGTTTTTATACACGTGAACACGAGCCCATGCTAATATCGGCAGGGTAAGGATTTATTCTATTAACTATGTGTACTACTTGCGGTACCGCTCACCAAGATGTCACCTGTTGGATGAGCTCTGTACTCGAAGCCCACCATAAACTAGTGGGGATGCTTTATTCCACGCGAACTACGGATACACTAGATAGGCATCAACACTATGAGAACAAGTTCGAATCCGCGTACTGGCAAGAGCATCGCAAGCTCCAAGAAGCGGTTGAAACGAACAAGACTCTGGCCCTCCGGATTAAGGAGATTGAAGATCAGGTAGCGTATAAGCAACCACTGGTCTCTGATCATCGAGGATTCCGGTGCGAAAGTTGTAGCACCATAACAGGTCTTGATAAGCCCGAGCTACTCGCGAAAAACGGAAATAGGATGGTTCTAGATGCTATAAAGTACTCAAAGGATGAAGACGGTATTAAAGATGACGCGAAGACGGGTGTTTCGAAAGGGGGGTTTTTGCCTTTAATTGAATAATATTAAGAAGCCCACCGAATATAAATAAGAACTATACACAGCATCATAAATACAGTTGGCTAGGTATCATATATATGTGCTCCTGATGAACGGGACGTGAATCCAAAATGCCAAATTTTTTCAGATTCATACCAATGATCTCACCTAAATTAGCTATCATCTTCTGGTACGGTGTTGGCAGATGGTCCAGACGTAGTATCCGGATATGTACGAACGATCGACCCCATTCTTTACAGTACCGCTGCTAGTATTCGGGATCGAATCGGTCTTGCTATATGAACGGAACACAGACCGAACTGATGCATGGGGCCTTGTTTTCGGTTTCGAAGGGGCCCAAATTCGGTCCATCGCTCGCCAACGCACCAAGGAACCAGTTTTGTGACCATGCGGTTGCCGATGAGGGACCTCGAAATATAAAAAGAGCAGGCCGTGCCCAAACGGCTTTCCTTCGCTTCTAATCAGATATTGCAGATATGAAGCCGTGCAGCCATACCCTGTGGTTTGGTCTTTCTTGTCATGGCAACAGTGCCGACGTTGTGGTCTCGGACAGAGTTCGACACATCTTGAACCAAATACCTGACCGCGACGTCGAGAGTCCACAGTTGTTGGTCCTAATAGGCAACACGGCCAAAGCAGTCGCCCTGCGCGAGCTCTTCGGCGTAAAGACCCGGAACCATGGTGCAAACCGTGGTCTTGGCGAGGTCCATCTGCATCTCGATCCCAGAAGCGCGTTTCATGGGAAACCGCTTCTGATTGCCGATAGCGACCTGTCCGGGTCCACCAGGGCGAGATTTCCTCCTGGTGACTGTCATGAGTTTAAGCCACGCGTGATGCAACGATCGAGCCACGCATCCGATCCGGGATGGATCGCGAATGGTATTTACGCTCAGTTGCTGTCGCCCTTCTCCGACGTCTTTTGCGTCTTCTCCGACGACATCGGCGGCTTCAGGCCAGTCGCACGCCATCTGGCTGCGTGGCTGGAGCATGGCCGGGTGCAGACAGTTCCGGCTAGTACATGCCCGAGGGTGGTCATCGTGACCGAGAAAATCCCACTGGGCGCGGAGAGCGAGGAACAGGCGAGAACGGACTTCCTAGAGCTGCTGCGCGACGAAACAACCAAGGACCTGTCTGCGCTGGCCGTGACAGTAGAGGTTATCGCGCTCTTCCCCGGCAGCTCTATGTCTGGTGACGCCCGCCACCGACGTCTGAAGGAGAGGCTCATGAACGGCTCGGACCGGGCACAGGAGAATAGGGCGAATGCCCAGCTTCTCTTCTCGTTCACCCATCTCGCGGCGTTACTGGAGAGCGCCATTGAGCATTTCACGAGTGCTAGTCGGGAGCCGTTCAACCTCGTCCGGGCGTCAAGAGTGTATAATCCCGTGGCCCTCGATTTGGAGCAGCACATATCGACGCTCTTGACGTATGTAAAGACTCCAGCGGAGCTGACCGAGTTTGCCGCTCCCACCATCGCATCTAGCCTGTTCCTGGACAGCTATCCGCCAGGGGCTCATCGTAGGTGTTTGCCGTCCGACCGTGCCAGTCGAGCTAATGGACGTCGCAGACTTTTCTCCCGGCGAGGTCTTCCCAGCGCTATACCAGAGTGTCTTTCATAGGGTGGCCAAGGCCAAGGTCATACCTTTCGAGCAGTCCCGACGTGTCGTTCTTCGTAGCGTGTTCGTGGCCAAGGTGAAGCGCCGGTTCGCGGAGATCACCAGGCGATCCCTACGCACGTCACTTCCGCCCGCCAGAGTTCATCTCGATAACCTGGATCGCCATCGAGAACTCTAGCGCAGGATGAAAAGTGACAATACGTGTTTCTCTTGTCTCCGAAGAAGGCCCCAGTTTGAACTCGAGTGCGGCCACGTACTCTGCGAAAACTGTGTCAAGGTCCTGAGCCACCCCTGCGCAGAGGATCCTTGGTTATTTAGAATCAGGCAGTGCCCCCTGTGTCGAGACGTGTTCCCCAACGAGGTGACCGTGAGAACACATCCGCCCACCGCAAGCGTGGGAGTTCTATACATAGACGGCGGGGGGGTGAGGGGGGTTGCGCCTCTCGAGATGATAAAACGGATTCACACCAGAATCGGACTACCGATTCCATTCCAGCGTTTTATCAAAGTGGCTTTCGGGATCAGCTCAGGTACGTCTTCCACCAGCTTTGGAACCGAGAGGCTAACTTTGGTAGGCGGGCTGATCGTTGCGGATATGTTCCTGAACGGCTATTCCATCCAGCAGTCCACGGTTCGATTCGAACAACTGGCCAAGGCGGTCTTTCGTCCGCGCGAGCCTTTTGGTCTCCCCTTCTTACCTCGAATTGTGAAGAGCTTCATGCGAGATCTTGCTCACAAATTCCATCCCTTCCCTACTCTATTTCGTTTTGTCGACCTCCTGATCTCGTATCTTGCCGACGGGCTCTATCCGCGGAAGCCCATCGAGGACGTGCTGAAACACGCCTTTGGGACGGAGAGGAACATCCTGCAGTGCACATATGCGACTCTTACGGGAACACGAGTCGGCCTGCCCGTCGCCACCGTCGGCAAAAAACCATCGAGCCGAATCTTCACAAATTACAACGGCGTAATAGAGCCCAAGAAAGACCAAGGTGGGGATGATAATAGTAGCAGGATAGTGGATCGTGTTATTAGGCCAAAAGATGGCTTCGGGAAGATCTTGTTATGGGAGATGTAAGGATAGCGGTCGTCCTCTTCCTCGTATGATGCTAACACATTGCAAAGCTAGAGCGGCGTCTGCTGCGCCGGGGTAAGTCAGGTAGGTTTGTCATGCTACAGCTCATTGCTCACGTTGAGGACAGATTTTTCCCGCCGAAACAGATTCACGGCCTCGGTACTTTTCAAGACGCTGGCCCGCTCGAGAACGATCCGTTACTATCGGCCCTCTCTGCCGTGGCAGATTTATTCCCATGGGTCGAACAGCCGGACTTTGTCGTTTCGCTCGGGACCGGCGAGCCAAAGCCAGGTCACGAGGTTCCGACGACGTCCTCTCGGAACGTGTGGAAGAATGGGGCGTTTCCGAGGCTGTACCGGTTATTCTGGGAAAAGATGCGGGACGCCAAGGTAAGGGAGGCTTTCCGAGCACATCCTCGCTATCATCGACTCGACGTGCAGTTTGACGATGACCAGGAGCCGAGGCTCGACGATTTACAAAGCATTCCCCATATCCAAGCAAAAGCTCGGAATGACAATTCGTTATCCCGTATAGTTGATAACGTAGCCCGCTGTTTCTTGTCGTCTCTTTTCTATTTTGAGTTGGATTCCGTCCCCGAAAGATTTGCGAGGAAATACGTGGCGACGGGACATATCTTGTGTTCTATACGCCACGGTGATCCTGCATTTCCTGCCTTGTTCGATCGTCTTTCATGTGCGTCAGCTCAGCTTCGGATCGACGAGTCTTTTATTACCAGAATGGGTGATCGCTCTTATCTTAGCAAGGACGGGAATTTTCGGAAGCGAGTTGAGTTTAAGACGGATGGGAAGTTTTCCATTTTACTATAGCAAGTGACCTTCGAACCGACCGAAATCAGCGGATCGCCTTTTTCCATCGATAAGTTGATTACATTACAAGGTTTTGCTGCCGTCTTTGGCAGACCTGACCATAGGAAGAGGAACATGGCCGAATATGCCGGCCGACTCCAAAAACGACAACGACGAGCCTGAAATTTTACATCAAGGTGAGTCATCTCATTCTCTGCTTTGATTATTATCAAAGTCTCGATTCTATGTTAAAGCGATTGTTCTAATCTTATAGAAGTGTAAACCAAGTTAATGGTGCTCGGCGTAACGGCTAGCTGCCGGGCTTCTAATACTCTTGTACGTAGTGAAGGAGACTAACCCGTAGGCCGTGTTCTGTCCCCTGACTCGTGCTGGGAGACCAAGTCCGACCAATTTTAGGCCTCCTTAGTTCCCTGAACTCGGGCTCGCAGCCCAGTCCGATGGGCAGGGTACTAGTATATTAATATCAGTATCGCCATTGACCTTTCTCCTTTTCCATTTCTCTCTGCCAGCGTTCTTCGAGAAGCACCATACGCAAATCGAGCTCTCGACGGTGGCAACTCACTCTCGATCGACCAGGGGTATCCTCTTAATCCGTTGTAGGATGGATTCTAATATTCCTGTCTACTATGTTTCGATTGTTTGTATTGGCATTCCGATAGTCGCTGCCGTGGCTCGAATATCGTGCGTCTTCCTCCGACATGTTTTGTGCAGTATGTCTAGCCCTATCGGCAGACAACCACACCTGCCTCCCAATTTATATATGTCCCTTTTTAAGAGACATGTTCTATATGCTCCATTGTTTCGGAAGCGCCACAGCCGTGAAGTACGGATATGCAGATGGATGAATTTCGGGCCGGTACCATCTCGTATTTTGGTCGTCTTGCTTGCTGGCCTTCTTGTTATTAATATCGTCTTCTGTCTAGTACGTATCCAATTTGCCGGTCACCCCACGGCTGTTATTCGTCACTTGGGGAGCAGAGCCGGCAGTCTTGCTGTCGCTAATATAGTAGGTGACTTCTCACACTCCTTTCTTATCGTTCCGGTAGTCATGTAAGCCCAAGTTCTAACATGATCTAGATACCACTTTTGTTGTTATCTAGAAGACATAGCCTGCCTATCAAGCTACTTGGTATTCCTCATAGCGACGTTAATCTTTTGCATCGATGGTTTGGCCGTCTTCTTGTGCTCGAGACACTCGCTCATACTACCGCATGCTCCGTTGGTCTTGTCCGCACAAAAGGCTGGACAGGATTCAAGGCGGACCTTGGCTCGGCATATCTAGTTTATGGCTCGGGAGTATGTTTATTGCCCTGCTAATGGTAATACGATGGTCTGACACAGTTATTAGGGTCTTGCCTCCCTCCTATTGATCCTAATCCAGTTATCAAAGCCCATTAGGTCTGCCTTTTACGAGATATTCAAGTTCCTTCATATGGTACTGGTGATATCGGCGTTTGTTAGTACCTAGAAGCACCTGGAACTCATAGGATCCTGGCAGACGGGATACCTCCTTATCGCCGCGGTTTTATGGGGTCTCAAACGCTCTTGGCGTTTTGTTCGACTTGTTCGCGGCAATATAGGCAAAGTAAGCAACATGGCTGTAGTTGAAGCCTTGCCTGGCGATACCTATCGGGTGACGATATCGATAGCTCGGCAGTGGAACTCCCGCCTCGGCCAACACATCTATATCTACCTACCTGCACTCGCTTTCTGGCAGTCTCATCCGTTCTCTGTAGCATGGAGCGAAGATCTATACGACGACAGAGGGAGGAGATGGCCCTCTCAGAAGCGGAAATCAAGTATTTCACTCATCATCCGTGCTAGGGCAGGGTTTACAAGGCGCCTACGCCAAGAAGCTCTCGCGTCTCCGCGGGGCAAGCTACGCGTTGCTTGCATCATCGAAGGTCCCTACGGCCGAGTCTATAACCTAAGACGTTATGGCACTGTGATTCTATTCGCCGGGGTGCATAGGAATTACTCGTCATCTCACTTACATCCGAGACCTGATGGCCGGCCATTCGAGGGGAATGGTTGCTATCAAGTCTATCGGACTCGTCTGGATCATTCAATCGCCTAGGCACCTTAAGTGGGCCAAGCACTAGATGATAAACATCCTAACTATGCAAAAGAGCGGGGTGATATTAAAGATTCAGATCTTTGTTAGTCGTTGGCTGCCAGGAGAAATCTATGACCCACCGCTAGCCGTTGAGATGCTTCCAGGACGTCCAGGAGTCGATTCTCTCCTGCGCACCCTTTTACGAGACGGGGAGGGAGACATGGCCGTTTCTGTTTGTGGACCCGGCTCGTTGAGCGACGATGTCCGCCAAGCCGTACGATGTTGCCAATGTGAATATTCCATAGACTTTTTCGAGGAACGCTTCTCGTAGTAGAGGCGTGAGGATTCTATTAAGAAGTTACGGCACTAGTTAGCATTAGGGTCAAGTGGAAGCAATTGGGGTTCTTGTTATTATGTTGTGTATCTGGCAGTCTAGTCCTTCGGTTAGAGATTTATACGTCTATAGACCCCCTATATCTCCAGCCACATCTCGGTCGTAGCCCCTGACAGAGAATCAGCCCCTTTATCGGCTAGTCTTGGCAAAACGCACGGGCCACAAGCGTGGTAAAGGGGTCTTCATACAGAAGAAGGCTGGTGATGTGTTGCCGTGCCCAAAACATCATAACCAGCGGAGAAACTCGGAACGGCGCGAGATTTTTATGTAGGTGTCTTGTCCTACAGTGTAAGGTACGCATCTGCCCCCAGCGGCATTGCCAAAGCTGTAATGGCCCAAATAAATGGCTCAATGAAGCCCCATACCCCGTTCCATGTAAAAGCCCTCCGTTGAGTGGTTCCAGTTCTCGACCCACAGGGGCAACCGTAGAAAAGTCGGTAACATTATAAGTTATATACAGTATAAAATCAAATACCATCTTTCACGTTAAAATCATCGGGACCTCGTTACTAGACCTAAATATCGGCTCGGAAAGTAGCCCGGATCTGGTCCCCCCGTACCAAGTTCAATATAAACGTCACCAAACCCGCAGTTTTGTTTTCTCTAAGACTCTATGCGTCATATAGCCATCATGCACCGTCATTTACTCTTGCTACTTCTGCTAACTCAGGTCCTAGCACATTCCTGGAATGAGCAACTTATAGTGGTCGTCGATAGGAAATTCACCGGAAGAAATGGTTACCCCCGTGGCTACGTCTCTCGTGGTGAGCCAGGTTTTAGCGATCGGATGATGACTTATCTCCTGCCGCCGTCAGACTCGGGTAGAATGAGAGTGACCGATATCGACCTCCTATGCGCACCAACACAACGTACCAGCAACCAGACGATGCAATACCCACGGCTCAAAGTGTCGCCTGGTTCGTATGTTGCTATGAAGTACCTGGAAAACGGACATGTTACCTTGCCGCAAAGCCCCCCTGGTAAGCCAGTAAGGGCCGGGACAGTGTATGTTTTCGGCACTAGCCAACCCAGCGGCTCTGAACTGTTAACCAGTGTCTTTCAGTGGACGGGAGACGGATCCGGAGGAGACAGACGCGGCAAGCTTCTCACAGCCCAGAGTTTCGACGACGGACGCTGCTATCAAATCAACGGTGATTCTATCTCCCTCGCTCGCCAGAAGCAGTTTCCCAACCCCGTTCATGGCCAACCTGGATCTATTCACGAGCAGTGGTGCGAGACCGATATCATGATACCCAAAGATCTGCAAGTAAATTCGCTCTATACTCTATATTGGGTATAGAAGTGGCCCACGAGTCCCGGTGTGCTAGGATTGCCTAAAGGAAAAGACGAGTATTATATAACATGTTCGGATCTTGAAGTTATAATAGAGCTTATTGACGATGGAATGCCTAATCCGCTCTTCGTTCAGGACCCTCAAATGGACGCTGTTCCAGATTATCGGACCCGAGCGACCTGTGCCGGTGAGACTCCTGTTCCTTGACTAGTTCGCTATGTAGTTCGCTATGTAGATTAGATTATATATCAATCAGACGTTACTATGGATATGAACGTATAGGTATAGGTACAGTTTAGGTAGACCTACAAATAGCACTTTAGGATAACCGTCTCCAATGGATTAGTAATTTACAGAGAAGTACGTGAAAAAAGGGACCCTGATCTAGTGCTAGGTGTGATGGACCAGTTTTAGTCTCTTAAATCCAAGCTATAGCGCAATATACCTACGGGGGTAATACATATGTGTACATACACGTAAGAGACGTCTTACATCCTGTTCTCTAACATCCCAAATCGTGGTTCAATTTGTCCCAAATCTAGTCTCTTACGGGTGTTCCTTAGAACTGTCCTCGAAGCAGTCGTCGTGATAATGAGGACCCCGTCGCCCTAGTTATTCCTTTCTATCCTCTTCACGACGTACATCCTCTTTACACGGTATATCTAGATCTTTGGACATCCTATAAAACTTGGACATATTTACTATGAAGTGGTTTCCCCGCGGTTGTATAGCCATACCGAAACTGCGGAATATACGGCCTATACGAACAGAGCTCGCTGAAGAATCAAATATCATGACAATAGTAGAGTCCCCAGTCGTCATCAGAGAGGCGACCTGCGGAAGGTTTTTCAAAAGTAAAACAGTCTACATCAAAAGGTCTGCAGCACCTTCACCGGAGGCAGTGGAGAATCGAACGAGCAGCAACTCGAAAGAAAGCAACACTGAAAAGGCTCAGGCTGGATAGGTCGTACGGTATAACGATATCGTACAGGATCGCCACAGGCTTTATTTAACAATGTTTATAATGGCAAGAGCATATTATTAAAACGCCTGATGCTAGCCGTTGAAAGAATTAAGGCACTCTTATAGTATGTGTCGCCCTTACTTCCTCTCGTAAGAAACCCACACTTCAGCGCAAAGAGTCGCCTCGCGGTAAAAATGGCTAATAATTTCTTGGTAGGAAGAAACATGCGTCTTTCACAATATACATATCTTAACTAAGAATGAACAAAGAGATGAGAACTGGGACGGCCTGCGTGCAAGGTCCCTCTACCGACAAAATCTTAGTAGTGGAGGTATTTGAAGACTTTTGATATTATTTTCTATGCGCGCCAGCTCTTCCAAGTCTATACGAGACAGACTAGCTACTTTCTGTTGTTTTCCTTCCTTCGGTGCACCAGTGTGGAGGACAGACGGTTCCTGCGATAGAGAGAAGGGATACCGCATCGCGTTTGAATCGGCAGGATTTGTTTCTTATTCCGGCTGAGACTGCGCAGCTTCGGAATAGAGAGTGTCGTGGCCAAAATTAAGAGTACTAAAGTCGAAAGTGGCCATCTTAGGGGAGGAGCCGTAAAATGTAAAAGGCGCATCTTGATGGCATTGATAGCCTAGATCTTTAGGGGATGAAGGCAAGGCTAGGTTTTCCGGCAGAACAGTAGCAGTGGTGGTAATCGGGGCTTCCGAAACCGTCGGTCTGGGAGTGATCTCATGTGGCATGTTTGCGTCTTGTGTGTGTTCAAAGGTAAAAGGTGTGTTAGAAATAGTACTATTGGTATAGAAAGCTTGGAGGTGATGAATGTCGATAAAGAACAAGAGTCCCGGGTCGGGCTTCTGTTTATTTATATTCGAAACGTCATCACTTGCTATTCCTGATGGGGAACATCTCTCTGGGCGCTGGCGGTTTCAGTCTTGTTCATGGAGAGCCTAGCCCGAGTGACATCGATTAACTCGTCCTGGCCGCATGCTTCGTTACATGGCCTCGAATGTCTGCTATTCCGAACCAACTCATCCGCTACAATAGGCAAATCTGGTATGGCCACTTCGCCCAATATTCATTTAGTCACAACGGATAGTTGAGACCTCACTTGGCTCATACGTCCTCCTAGATTGCAGGTTATAGCCCCCAAAGCCAACCAATAGGTGATTGTCACGCCCAATTCGCTCCGGGTACGGGTGTACCTTGGCTATTTCCACTTCGATCATACCAATTCAGCCCTTAGCGTTCAAGAAGAAGCCGGGACAACATAGTCTGCACTGCCTCGCTTTGCCTGGTTCTTTCGCCGAATCCTTTCTTTGCGTTAACAGTGGCCACCTGCTCCTACAGCCACCTGCCTTGCCATTACGCGAGACCTTGAGAAGTTGCAATGCAACAGAAGGGTTTGAAATAATGCAGTCTGCTTCTGAAGCTTCTATTACTTCACCGTAGACTCAATGTGATGACGGCTTTGATAAAGTGTCTTGGGTATGGTCGGACAGAGGAGTACGGCGGAGAGCTCTCGTAGGGATGCCTGTGATGTCGCGTAGCTGAGGCTCCAGGGATTTTTTATCACCTAGTAGTATCCCTCCGCTGGAATAAAACTCAACAATAGCCGGTGCGATGAGTTCTTGAAGCGTCCATCCACGAGTAAACCATCTGCTGTTTCGAAAGGCGGTCTCCCATGGCATCGTACTGTCTTCTGTGCTGGCTGCTGCAATGGCAGAGACGTCGGAGAGATAGACGTAGCACTTCTTTGCATCTCGAGACCATCTGAACATGCTATTGATAGCCGTCTGAAGCTCGATATTATCCGACTTATCGATGCAGCAGGTATCCACCCAGAAGCATTGCAGCCCGTCTCGTTTTGCTCGTTTGGCACAGAACTCGATCTTATTGTAGCCAGCCTTGTGCTGCCAATCGTCCGGCGTCTTCCCTAGGTCTGCAAAGAAGCAGCATCATGTCTATAAAGCCTTTAGTAAATACATGGGGTTCACTTAAGACAGTTCCACGTACTTGGGCTTCCATTGTTCGTTAGCGAGCTGGTCTAGTATGTCTCTCAAGCTCAGACGGGTAAAAAGGTAGAGCCAAGCAAAGCTTTCGGATTTGCTAGAGGTCCACGTTGCAGGGCGACCGCCCAGTTTTGAGTGCTTCCGCCGTGATTCAGTCTTGGTTATCACTTCCAACGCCGTATTATAAGCGGATAGCGCAGCTTCACTTCTGTCGAGTGGCCCGTTGTGCTTAGTCTTAGTCCCGCCCAGTTGCCGAGTTCTAGCTTCGGGAGACGATCTTGCCAACATGATATCTAAGGATGGCAATTGACACCCCGTCGATCTCATAAGAGAGAAGGGTTGATCTTTTTGCGTGAGAGGAAGCTCCGAGAGAGAGAAAGGCCGGTCATGAACGGGGACTAGAGTAGGTGCAATCCCGCCAGCGGGCACAGGACGTAAAAGGGTAAATGGTACCATAAGTAAGGGTGACATCCTGAACAATCAACACCTTTATTTAGTAAGGGACAATAGCTACAGAAGCCGGAGGGTTCAGAAATTTATTTTGAGTATATAGAAAGTAATAGTATGACTGAAAAGAAGAAATGAAGAACCATTCAGCAGCGGAGGGCAATATATGATAGCTGCCACCACCTTGCTAGTACAAGCGTTTATAGTACACCCAGTTAGGAATAGAAGTTCACCCTCCCTTTCGTATTTTACAGTTTGGGGACAAGAGCCACCACCGCTAGGAGACAAAAATGTCAAATCTCGTGTCCCCATCTCCCCTTTCATTGTCATCATAACGTCAACATCAGATTCTGCCTTACCACCAGTTCCATCTCAGGTGCGTTAATGACTGGATACAGAGGTTTCAAGAGCTCTTTGCCACGGATTTCATCTGTATAGCCCCCCTGGGGCATGAGGTGAATAGGGTTAGCTAGGCTATCCTAACGCTCTAGTCCGTGAACGATGGCCATTGCTGGTTGACGTCACTTGGGGCTGCAGAAATAGGGACGAAGAGTTCATGGCCAGGCAGGAGCGGGCAAGGGAGCTGGAAGAGGAAGAAGAGCTAAGGGACCTGGAAGTCGTGGCTCCCATGGCCATAGGGCAAGAGATGTCATATGCTCAGGGGTAAAAGCTCACGTTCGCAAATCCAAGAGTAAGGTACTTCAAATGCGACTTATATCACTGATATTATCGATGAATTTGATAAGGGCGGTTTGAACGACCACGTACAGAGAGTAGTACAGAGTATTTAAGTATTTGCAAAAGCGAGGGGGGGATATGTTAGGACTAGCTATATAATCTTACAATCCGAACTTGGATAATCATTATTTAGTATCTCCTTCGCAAATACGTTAGCGATACTTAATTAATTGATTTATATGTTTTAATAACCTAGCAAATTTTGTATGTTTACCTGTTACGGGAACCCCTATCGGTTCCCTTACATAAGCACTGCATGCCCCCTTGCAACCGCATCACATGAAAAGGGATTTCGCCCCAGCTCTTAACGGGCCTCGTTTGATCAGGACCAATGCTGCTCTCCAGGTTTGCCGTGATCCCCCTTCCTGGCCTCAGTTGTAACCGCTGCGACTTCTCCCCCTGACTGCGGTTAGAGATTTTGGTGAACTGGCCACTTGAGGGACAGCATCCAGCTCTGCGACAGGTTTTCTTCGAAACTTAGCTAGATCTAGGATAGATAAAAGAAATAGCACGTACGGTTTGTCAATGAAGTTAGCTTGGGTGTTTGGTTAGGTAGGAGCCATGATATATGCCTGGGCGTTGATATCAAACCGGAATTTGTTGGGTTTCTTCTGTTCGAGTGGTTGTCGATTTAGATCTAAGATAAAATTCTACAGCTGGATTATTGATCATACTGTAATGTTGACCCTTAACATTGCATATGATGACGATACAGAGGGGCTAACAGCATATGTACGGTGAAATATCAATGGCCAGGTTTGTTCTTGGATATATTTTGCAACCGGAGAACTCGGTGGAGTTGCTATCCGATCGACTGGACGCTTCCGTCACCGATGCCGAACACCATCACTTCCTAGGCAAGAGCGGTACCTCGGGAGATTTTCTAACACGTTGTTCGCGCTCACCCCTACTTTGCCGAAACAGCCAGTCCATCCCGCGTGACACGCGCAAGAGGCTTCTCGAGCCATTTGGCGAGCCAATCTTGAATTCTTCTTACGCCTTGCAAGTCTCCCTCTACAGTTTCCTGCTTGTCCTCGTCAACCCACCCTTGAGTATAACTACCGCCGAAATCAATAAGAAAAGCATTGCCCTCCTTATCAACCAAAACGTTTTCGGGCTTAGCATCACCCCAAACTACGCCTGCGGCATGCAGACATTTGAGGGACTCGTTTATCTGCTCAGACCAGCGAAGTCGATCTTCATTCGTGCAGTCCGCCCAAGGCGCTAGATCCCTCATAGTGCCTCTACTATCGATATAACTCAGAAGCAATCCTACTAAGCGTGTGCCAGAGTGGTTCTCTTCGTCGTCATTAACACGATAATGCTGGAGGACCTCGTTGTCATTATCGATAACCAGACCTTACAGTCGGCAGATACGTGCATTAACAAGGGGTGGGTTTGCTTCTAGTATCTTTCTGTGTGACTCGAGTTCGTGGTATCCAAACATTGGGCCTGATACCCAAGGTTTAAAGAACAATGTGGTGCCGTTTTGAAGGACCTTTGACGGAATTAAATGTGACGTATGGACCAGAACTTGTATCTGACGAGATGAGTATGCGTGTAGGTTCGAGGCAATCAACGTAGATAGGTATGGCTCAAGCCACCGGACGTATTCACCAGGACGGACGAACTCCTGTCTCATGAGGGCTTCCTTTAAATGCGGCTGGATGCGATTGCCGTTCGCTACTGCTTCAAGGATGTACCATGGTGGGTAAAGGTAGTCGTGCAGGTACTGTGTTGATTCTGCTGGTCGATTTGCGGCCAACCGGGCCATAAGTTCCTCAAACGGACGTCTAAGACGTTCTGACGTCTCACGAGATCTCCCATCTTCTGGATTGTCGATGTGCAGAATCCGATATGCTTCGTAATGTTGTTCCAAGAGAGAAGGGGCACTGGCGAGCTTCTTTATAGCGTAACAAATACGGAACGCAGCCCCCCCATAATAAACGTAAAGGGTTATATCGCTGTTTAGATTGAATTCTGAGTCATAAGTGATTGAATGAAGATAAAACTCCTCCATTATGGGCCTAATATGGGCTGGGGATGATTGCTGTGAATAATATGCCACGCTGGACAGTGGAAGTAAGGATAAGAAAATCCAAATTCCAGCGACAGAGCTTAGGATAACCCGGAGTCCCCGCACCCCCCTTCCCGTCCCTTCCCCGCCCTGGGTCGTCGTTCCTGTTTGCCACTATCCCTACCATTCCAACCTTTCACTAATTAACGCTGATCTTTTCACAGCCTGCTTTCTCTCAGTCCCGTTCGGTGTTACCGTGTAAGCAAAAGGCGGGGTACATACAGCATCAAAACGAACATTGGAAACAACACTTATGAGTGCAGGTACATCGGGTGCTACCGGCTTCGACTGCGGTGCCACAATTATGGCAATACCAACCACACTTTTTGAATGCCTTCGTGCGGCAGCTGCTGTTGTTGCAATGCCCATGGTCATAAAAGGTGGTTTTCGTTTGATAAAGTCCCGTGCACCGTTGTAATCGACCGTCGACGCCGTAATCACCAGTCGCAACGGCATATTCGCATTGCTCTGCCGTGGGTGGATTCCAATATGGGTCGCCAGAACTATGTTCGCACTGCCACCTTCTCCTAATCAACTGGCACATAGTGTATCAAGCGAAGGCTTAGAAGAGGTGATATAAGTAGAAAGAGATCTGATAATTTCAGAACACGGGTAGTTCAGCAACATAATATAGTCAAAATTGAAAGCACAACATGATCTAACTACGAACATTCCCATCAGGTACACTTCTCAGAATACATTGCTCAGGATGTGCATTGCTCAGGATGTGCATTGCTCAGGATGTACCATGATGTGCATTGCTCAGGATGTGCATTGCTCAGAATGTACCATGATGTGCAGCAGACAGTCTTGCGAGAAACACTGGGCGTGCGGGGCCGATGATGGAATCATCACCTTGGAAGAGGCGAGCTACATCCAAGATTACACTTCTTAAGCTTTGCGCAACTTGATATTTGCGCCTTCGTACGGGGTGCAATATTTGCCCAGCTGCCCCTTATGGCGGTCATTCAGCGGTTTCGCGATTTGGCCGAAGCCTTGGAAGACGGGGTAACCGAACTCGCTGGCTTATCGTTTGCCATCCATGATTTGCGCACGCTAGGAGAGCTTGCGAGGAGACTTAGCAATGCAGTCATAGCCATCGAAAAGAGATCAGGACCATTCAGGATATCGAGCGAGGAGCATGGACGAAGAGCAACCGAGCAATTTGTGCACCAAGCCCAGTCAGCCACGACAGACGTGCTTACTACCGGAGAACTAAGGAGCCCTGTCCTTTTTAAAAGAAACATAATCCTAATCTTCAGCGGCCCGGAGAACTCTTTCGACTCGACAAGCATAGCATCACGAAAGGCAGCCACACGGAGAAGATGTGCGAGAATACGACAGTTAAGCCCGGACGCCATAGTCTCGTGGGCAGCTTCTTTTAGCCCCACGACGTGGAGAGCTGGCTTGATGCCCAACGCTGTCTTCGAAAATCTGCTAGACGATATCGAACCAAACGACACCAAGGCTTGGCCACCGGCGATATGCGAAATCCTACAGACGCTCCAACAGCATCCTACTATTCAACGTTCTCCCGAGTACACTCGACTCGTCAACTGCAAGTCTGTCTGTTTGGAAACAAGATCCGATCGAACTGACTCTCTCTCAGCAATATCTGACCCATCTCGTCACGAAACCGTAGATGATAATGCAACTCAGATGCTAGTGGCTGCGCGCGACCCGGCTCATGAAAACAGAGGTTCGAGGCATTTCTGACAGATAATAGCAAATACTGACTGTCCCTGACAGCAATGAAACATATGTTCACAGATGCACCAGCGGCCAACATATCCCTTCTGCCGCAGCCCTTTAGATCAGCCATTCGGAATAGCAGGTTGTGGCGATGGGAGAGGAGCCAAGGGTACGACTCAACGTCGTGTTTAGCCACACTTTTTCCAAAAGATGAGACCCAAGATGTGTCTGTTACTATCTGGTGTGGTCATAACGATGGTTATCAACTCAATGATATGTTTGGGGTAGGACGGGCCGTGTCGGCTTAGACAATAAAGGACACTGTCTTGACGCCCCGAACATAGGCAGTGTATCCCTTTGGAACCGCGAATTCGGAGTATTCGGCCACGTTCTCTTTCAGAGTCTCCCGAACCTGCGTTGCTTCGTTGTAAATAGAGAGATATTCGCCCTGAAATTTGATCCTTCTGTCTTTCTCATTATCCGGTGGAAATCGGTGACTCGCGATGTCTTGTTCGTCGCGCCCGGCAAGGGCATCGTCTCCCTTCTGGAACGGGTATCGTCAGCAGAGAGCCATAAGCACATCATGTGAGAGGCGACTCTTACCGCCATAAGCTCGTTATGTAAAATCGATCTGGATATACACGACTCGAGTGGCTTTTTAGAGACTGTCTAAATGAATTTGCAAATCGACAGCAACCATGAATAATGCTGGCGGCTCCTAAGCAAAAGAATCTTGAGAGCGGTTGGGTGGCATGGAGGAAAAGAGGATCGGGCTCCGTAAGGTGGCGTTGTGTCTAGCACAATCTTGACGTCCATCCAAGCACCGAGGATAATCCGAAGCCCCTCAATGGCTCGGCGTGTGATCTCACCGTGGCACGGCATCGGCCCTAGAGGATTATTTACTTTGCACCACCACCACTCCACGCCCCGACTATCCTGAAGGAGGCGATATACAAAAGTGTCGAGAGTGCAAAGGCATAGTCTGTAAAGAATGTCGGGCTGGTTTGTACAAGCTATGGACTGCTACAGCTGCCAACCACGCGGAAGGCCTGATCTAGCTACAGTGTGGGAACCACGTGACCTCCAACAGGATGTCATAGGATCCTGGGCGTTCACGTCTTCGCGAGACAGGCTCAATGACGGAAGATGCTCAGGCCCCCCTGCCCCCCAGGCCTGCTACTGCGCCCGTTTGCCTTCGTCCTGCGAGCCGTAAGGTGGTCTGCCGCTCCAGCGTTTGGTAGATAAACATGTAAACGCTTCCCGATTCCTAGACACCCGTCGGAAAGCGCGGATCATACTCCTCCCGGAATTGCACACAGTGACACCAAGACGACGTCTTTTCCCGCCCTCTGCCGCGAGCTCTGTTTGCGGTGAAGCGCCAGATTGCGGGGTTGATCGCCGTCCTCGTCTTGTCTTTTGCCCACCTTTCTCTCCACCATTCCCCGTAGCCTTGATCACTACATCCACTTAGTGCTTCTCTTTGAGCGAGCGAGCCATGACGTACGACTTTGACTTTGAGTGTGGCACTTGTCACAAAGTCTTCGGGGCAAGACGGCAAGCTCGCGAAAACCATCTCCGTTCGACGGGCCACCGCGCCCCCAAATTCGAGTGCGACGCCTGCCCCCGCTACTTTGGCTCCGAAACGGCGCGGTTTCAACACATGGACGCCTTGAACCATTTCGAATGGGAGTGTTCGATATGCGATGAGACGTGGCCGACCGATAGCCAGCAAACTAAGCATGAGCACGATGAGCATAATTACTGCCGAATATGCCAAAGAACGTTCGAAAACTATAACAATCTCAAGATGGTATCGTATCTCCGACCCCTCGTACTTGTCTCTAGCTAGCATAGACTCACTTCATCCGAACAGCACCTCAACTCTCGTATCCACCGTGGCCAACATATTCAATGTCCTTCCTGCAAGAGCAGCTACCCAACAGCCACGGGCCTTACCCACCACGTAGAAACAGGCTCCTGCCCGAACGCCCCTACCATAAACCGCGACACGCTTTACAAGTTCGTACGCAGCAAAGATCCCGGTGGCATTATTACCAAGAACCTGATCGGCTGGGCCGGCTCGACGCAGTATGAGGCTAGTAGGCGTTCATATAACGCGAAACGCCATGGCTGGGAGTGCTATCTCTGTCATCGACTCTTCAAGAGCTTACCGAGTCTAAACCAGCACCTGAATTCACCTACTCGTAAGCGCTACACACCGCTCTCCTTACGATCATTGGCTAACAACGGGATATTAATAGACCAGGAGACCCTGTATTACTGTGCGAACCGGAGTTGTAAAAAGGAGTTCACAACGCTAGCCGGCATTATCAACCACCTCGAGAGCGAGTCATGTGGCTGTACTCGGTTCGAGAATGTACAACGCAGCATCCGAGATGTGGTAGGCAGCGACAAGCTGATTACGTTCTAAACATGTTGGAGCCATTTAACGTGTTACCACGTCGAATGCCGCGCCACCGGGCGGAACCATCTTAAAGTAGGCTGGTAGCGGGAGAGGGGCGAGATGGTGAGCATGCATATATCCTCTCCTCTCTGACTGTGGGTGTCGCGGAGGGTATTCCGGATATGTCGGCTTTTTTTGGTACGAGGTTGCCGGTAGAACTCGAAGTCCGAGTTGCTGAATTTGGTAATGATCGTAAAAGGTTCCAAATTCAGTCAGATGATTTCTTTAAACCTGGTGGCCCGCTGCTTATATTGTGACAAGAATGTCGAACTCGTCCCAAAGAAACACGACCATCTCATCCCGATACATGTATAGTTTCTCGAGTAGTCAATCACATAATGCGGTAAGCATCGGGGGCGTGATAGATCTCCGTCGGCCGGCTCGGGTCGGTGCTGCTTTGGTGTTTTGGAAGCGGCGAAGGTTCGATCGGATCCTGCGAATAGCACGTATACTACAGTTAGTAACATCTGCTATTTGGAGATCCTTGAGAGAATTATCCAAAATCATATCTTGGATTTGATCGTGTTGGGATTGCGCGAGCCTAGGTGCCATTTTCTCTTGTGAGGGCGCGAAATAGCCTTAGTGCGAGGAACAATCCGACGAGTCGGCATCTTGCCAATATAGAGGGGCCCTCATTTTGGGCTCAAGAACCAGAAATGGCCCCAGGGGAAGCCAGAATCGGCTCCTGGGGATAGCAGAGAGCAGGTGGTATTCCGCGCCGAACCTGGCGAAGCCGCATGCACAAACAGCCATTCGCACTGCTCATGTAAGTGCGAAATCCAAGGCGAACACTAGGTTAGTTGCGACCATTTCTGTCCACCACCCGAAGCGCTCAGGATGCAGAGTCCACAATGCTAGGGTAGCAAGCGCTGGGCTAGAACTTGACCCCTTCGTTCGATGCCATGATTGGATGTGGACGACGGCCAAGGAAACAAGATTGGAAAGATCAAGAAGCGACACATTCTTGACCCGTGAAAAGGCTCCCAACGAAACCGTCAGACGGCCAGTTGTCGACGAAAGAACGCATCATGTGAACAGGGAGTGGATCTGTCATCGCTGATGCCCACCAGTTTTCAGGGTCTTCGCGATTCCCCCCTCGTTTTGTACTACGGACTCCTCGCTCCTGTTCTTGGTCGCGTTTGGCTCTGTTCATTCCATAGCAAGCTAAGAGAAGAGTTGTGCACATGTCTGCCATTCTGCCTTAGACCTATCGGCAACAATGCCTTGACTCTATCGCCAACGTCCACGAAAAGATGGAAGGCGGGCGAACGTATTGTGCGAATATATCATTTCAGGATTATCGGTCGAAACGCTCCGGGTCGAATTTGGTTTGTTCGTATGGAAACTTTGGTCGGTGATGTGATCGAGTGGCGTCGCGAGGTTCAGGACTGTCGGGAAGGCAACTGGGTCGGAGCTATGGTACTCTGGTCTAATCCCTATATCCATTAAGATGAGCTTCATGAGGCTAATTTGATATACGCAGATCGTGTTGATACGTTGTCTTGCAACGTACTGTAATACTGTCGGCGAAGGAAGAGTCGAACGAATCCTTCAGCGACGACGCGGTTGGATCGACGACTTCCCCGCTTGTGGCCTGGCCCCGCTGTCCATCAACTGGCCTGGCCGAGGTCCATTTCCACAGTCGATGCCCAGTTTCTACTACACAACACCACAGCTAGGCAGACCAACAATTTCCTTAACAGGGCCGAGCCCACATGCTTTGCTATTATCGTTAATTCCTCTCTATATAACTATACTTAATTCAGCTACCCCTCGATCTGCAGTCTCGAGCATATAGTCGCATATTGTCTTTTCGGAGACGTTTAACATATGCTCGTTCGGACTCGTGGTCCTCGTCTCTACTTGCTCCAGATTCTTCGAACGCAAACTTGACCGATACCAGCTGGCTGGGCATGGGAACGCACGGTGTAGCTACCCGCACGGTACCTCAGATGTCCCTTTAGTTGTTCTGTGGTTTGGAATGAACAGAAGGTGGGGTAGCTGCGCCACTTTTCTTTTTCCTGGGTGGCTTGTCACCCAGCCAGCCCCCCTTAGGAGCTGGCGCCTCAACACGTCCTAGGCCACCTCGATTTTTGGGCCGCCTGCCTCTCGACCACGCCAACCCAAATGACTCGTTTTCTCCTTCAACTGTGGTTAGAACAGCGGACGGTTTATCGATATGGTCAATCAAACCCAGTTAGAAATCATCGAGGAGAACCCCATCGGCAAAGGCCTCGAAACGTTCCGCGCCTCTTTTAGATCGTTTTGTCGAGCCAAAGAACTCTCTTTTGATCATCTTGGTCACGACGGTAAGGCATCCGATATTCTTTTGACGTACCTTTTCTAAACTCGATATAGAACTTCAAAGCATTACTATCGATCTTCTTTTAGCATTATAAAGCCTACGAGTGTCTCGCCTTCTTCCTTCAAACAGTCGCGCGAACAATTTATTCCACGATCTATCGACCCTTAGCTCGGCTGTTAACTCTGACGAGTTTGATCTCCACCGCATTCGGCCGCTTTTAGATATAGTTCTCGCCGACAACTCCCTCGATGCCCTCATCTGGGACCAAGTCTACCAGGCCGTCACCGAGCTCACCCCACCGCCCCGACCGGTAGTCTCTTCCCTTCAACAGACCCCGTGGCTACGCAATACTAGCAGCTTTGCGAATTCGTCCGAGCATCGCAAACATGTAGATGCCGTCCTCAAAGAGGAGCTCGGCCCTATGCACGCCGGCCTCCGCGGCTTTCATAATACTTATTTCGGGGGTGTAGAAGGCCTCGCGAAAGCGGCCGAGGCCGTCTTGGACAAATGTACTCAAGGCGACACGCTACTTTTTAATAATGGGTGGATCGGATGGCCGTCGCAGTCCAAAGAGAAGGATGTCTTACGCTGGTTCGAGACCGCAACTGAGCAGCTTGCGGACCTGGCACAAGAATTCAAACCTACAAACGTCCTAACGCGCAGACTCATAGCGCAGCCTAACAAGCCTCTTGAAGGCTCGACAGCAGAGAGGAAACTCGACATTGGCTTTGTGAGCAACTCCGAGGCGATACGGGATGGGAAGTGCCAGTGGTCGCGGATTCTCGTGGTGGGAGAGCTCAAAAGCAATCCATCCGCCGACAAGGCCTCCGAGGCATGGCTTGACCTGGGAAGATACGCTAGGGAAGTTCTCACAGCTCAAGACACTCGTCGGTTCGTCCTGGGTTTCACAATCTGCGGGTCTCTCATGAGGATATGGGAGTTTGACCGCTTGGGTGGGATCGCATCGGAGCAGTTCGATCTAAACGAAAACGGACTCCAGTTTGTCTCCACGATCCTTGGGTTTCTCTGGATGACTGAAGAGCAGCTTGGGTTCGATCCTACTATCGTTACATTAGATAGTAAACGGTATATCGATATTAAGCGGGACGGCAAGCCAGAGCGTCTTATCATCGACGAGATCATGCGGCGTGCCCCTTGTATCGTTGGCCGGGCCACTACTTGTTGGAAAGCCCATCGCGAAGGAGATAGCCGAACGCCGCTCGTCATCAAGGATTCCTGGCAGTTTGTGGAGCGAGAGGAGGAAGGTAACTTTTTGCTGGAGGCGACCAACCGCGGTGTAGTGAATATGGCTCGACATTATCATCATTATACCGTACAAGTACGAGGGGCCGAAGACGATGTCCGAAGTAATGTACGTCGAGGCCTAGATATCACAAAAGCTGAGAACTTTCGACAGGGGCGTCCGCTTGTGACCCCCGGCACAAGTGCTGCCAGCACTCCACGAGCTGGTCGAAAGAGGTCGTCTAGTCACACCGATGTAGCTCTGCCGCCCAGTAAGCGATCTTGCTCGATCTCGCCGACCAAAGTGGACCTCAACACGTTACCGAATCGGGTACACCGTCGTGTCATTCTTCGTGATTACGGGGAGCCTATTTACAGTGCAAGCTCTCGCGCGGCTCTGCTGTATGCTTTGGAAGGTTGCATTCAGGGGCACGAGTCCTTGCACCAGGCCGGGTTGCTCCACCGAGACATTTCGATCAATAATCTGCTGATCAATGAGGACAAGGAGAATCCCTCTTGGCCCTCGTTTTTGATCGATCTGGACCTTGCTATTAGGAAAGACCGAGAGGGTGTCAGCGGAGCCAAGGGCAATACGGGCACGAGGGCTTTTATGGCCATCGGGACACTATTAGGGGAGCAACATTCTTTTATGCACGATCTCGAATCGTTCTTCTGGGTGCTATTTTGGATATGCATCCACTACAATGGGCCGCATAAGAGCAGAATTGTCGCAAACTTCGATAAGTGGAACTATGTGGACATGGAAGAGTTGGCAAAACTCAAGTTGGGCACGGTAGCGAAGGAAACGATATTTATGAAAACCCTCACCGACAACGTTACGCCATACTATGAGCCACTCATTGCATTGCTAAATATGCTGCGAAAGATCGTTTTTCCCAAAGACAAACCCTGGGACCGTGAGGATGAAACCCTGTACTTTCGAATGAGGGATACGCTCCGAGCAAAGGGGGAAAAGCCGAACTAAAGTGCATTCATGCATGTAGCAGCTGCGCATTGATCTGCACACCACAATGTCTAAATCCGTTAGATTTGGACCTTGTGCCAGACCGGAAAATGCAGTACTCACTCGCAAGAAATATGATTTGTCCGATTAGATGCACTTGAGAATTTGCGTGACGGCGTGCCCGGTCCTCCAATACGTTGCTAGTTTTCGGATGGAGTACTGCTCGAAATCCGGATACCCTCGACACAATGTTGAGTACCTCAGGCTTCACCAGCTGCGTGGGAAGACGTATGGCGCAGTGAGCAACTAGCGAGAAGAAGACCACAGAAAATAGAAATGCCACTATGCACACCCGCTGCCAATTAGCCATATGATACAGGCCGTAATTCGCAGATATGGTACGCACCCGCACTGGCGCGTGGGAAGGAACTGTAGCTTAATGCGCTAGGTATAGGCGGTTGAGCGAGGAGGTGGTTGGCGACTGTAATAATGACTAGGCAGGTGTCAGAACTGCGCACGATCAACGTAATGGGAAAGTGAGAAGATGGTGATGTGGTGATGAAATGTTTAGAGTTACAGGAGGCAGCAGGCTGTTAATCCGGTGCACCCCCTTTTAGGCTACGACCAGATCTGGGCGTCCAGCGATGTATTATACATACTTGCTTGCTCATTGACCAGTTGCTCCATAGAAACAGTACGATATAGTACGGTATACACAACACTATCCTTTATCTCGTTCCGATGTAGTCACAAACACACCCTACCATCCCCCTCATTCTAGTGGCATATCACGCACCGTCCAGATACTTTCATCCTGGAGCAATTTGGAGCGGGCATCCTGGCGACTTTTGACGATCATTTCGGCAGGGTTCCATGAACTATGCAGAGTAAACAAGTGAGTAGTGGCTTGTTGGCCATAGCGATGAACACGACGGAAAGCCTGCTCTTCCACCTGCTTCGCAAATGCAGGCTCCATCAAAATCACATAGCTAGCACGCGTCAAATTCAAGCCCTCTCCGGCGATGCGAGCGGTAGTAATCAAGAGGAGCGGATCATCCGGGTCTTTGTCTTCTGGAGTTTCCTCATCGGTAAGACGGCAGAAGGGGGCGTAAAGAGTGCCACGTTTTGCTGGCGCGTCCGTGGCCAGGACGAGCGTCTGGCGCACACGAGGGAGTTCCTTACGCAGTAGAATAGCAACAAGGAAGGCCGTCGTAGGAGAGAGGGTGAAGATGATCATCTTCTTCCGCAACGTCGGACGATTGTCGTCCACGTCCTTGTGTCGTTCATCATCCCTAAGCATATCCTGAACTTTCTTATGGATGAAGTCCATCTTACTGCTACCACTTCTGATTGCGTCGAGGTACGGCCAAAGTTTGTGACGACGCAAGTCAGCGTCCGACATGGTGTTCAGGTTGCTTCTCAAGTCGTCCACACGAAAGCGACAAGGTTGCCCGTGAAGTAACATCCGCGCGAGACCCGGAAAAGTAGCACACAGCCCGAGATCGTAAAATCGCCCCTGGGTTCCAAAGCCCCGGTCCATCTCGGATATAATGCTCTCCATCGTCGGTCGAGCACCATGGCTCGAAGCGCTCCACGATATAATCTTATTTTCGAGCCTCTTGTCTAGTTGCTCCTTTGACAGATTTACGAGTAATCTGATATCCGCAAGATACGCCGCAGGGAAGACCGAAAACGCGACAGACTCCACATGCATGGGAGGCAAAGGAATCACTACGTAACCGAAAAAGCTGTAGTGGCTGTGACGTTGAATGATATACGGCGACAAGACCTTTGCTCCTAGTTTCTTGCATTCTTGAAACCGCTTCTCGTACTCGCTCCGTTTCGCGGTATCGTCAGAGTCAACATAGCCCCTCCGATCAACAAGCCAACCGCTCTCCTTTACCCATCTGTCAAAATCCTCCAGGGGGAGGTAACTAGGAGGCTTTCCCCAGCGCCGTACCGACGTCGAAGTGACGGCATCGAAGAAAGGCAGGAGCGCGGATGGACTTCGTCGAATCGGAGTGCCACTCATGCTGATAAGGTATAGGGGCGATCCTGAGCGATTGACCAACTTTTTAATGAACTGCCAAAGGACCGTGTTCCTAGTGATGTGGTTATGAGCCTCGTCGATGACGACCCAGCCGGGTTTGATAAAAAAGGGCTCCTCCAAAGTGCCTCCCTCACATTCAACCTTCACGGTGGATTCCCTCTGGATGCCTGTCAACGCGGGCGAAGCTGGCAAGATCATGATAATATGACTGTTGTCTCGTTGCGATCGCCCGGTGAATCTCAGAAACGGTCTGTGGCCGGCGGTCGCATTTGGCTCCCACTCCCAGTGACTATCGGTAATGTCATCACTCCGAAGCTCACCCGCCGTTACGAATCTGACCCCGCGGTGCTTGCCCCTCACCGCGTTCGAGACTTTATCGGCGGCCGTATGTATGGACCAGATCTCCGTCTGTCGACCTCCACCCGACAGCGGCACCGGAGAGACATACTTGCAGAGCTGCTCATACCACTGCTTACGGAGGCCGGGCGGCACCAGGATAACGGCGGGTCCCCTCGGTAAGGTGCCCGACTTGATAAGCTGGGCGGTAGGGAGGCGATCTACGCAGGGACAGGCAAACCCGCGCAAGTACGTGCCGGACGGACATTCGCAGCCTGGCGACTGTGCATTATCCGGTGTGCCGGCGACGAGATGACGGCCTGTCCCGGTCCGTCTGTCCCGCCGGACTTCCTGCGCTGCTAGGCGGATATGGTACGCGAGAACGATGCCGCACGAGCCTTCGAGGGTCTTGCCAACGCCCATGCCGTCTGCCAGAAGGATGCCGAACGTCTTTTCGAAGCGATACATAAATAGTATGCGAGTGGCTGCCCAGAGCTGGTGGGGCTTCACGGCGATACCTAAGCCTCGAAAGTGGTGGCAGTGATCGGGATTAGAGGCATCCGTCTTCTTCGGGTCGTCTCTACCTGGTGCTGTTCGTCGTCATCTTGAGTAAGATCGACGATGTCCTAGGATTATGCATTAGCGAGGCCATGGTTTGGCGCATGGTAACTTACAACGGGATGCTGGCCTTGTGTAGCGTCAGCTGCCGCGGAATTCGTCGCGGCCGACGGGGCTATAAGGGGAGAGACATTGGACGGTCGGATAGGCCCGGATTCGGAAACGGCTCGCGGAGCGATTGCCATCCGTGGGTCGGTGGTGGAGATCTCGAGGAAAGGGAGGCCGGCCCGTGGGTGTGGGGGAAGCGTCACCACCGCCTCGTTTATCTGAGAGAGCGCGATTCTGAAGCTTTCTGCGCTATGTATAGGTAGGAATGCCTCTTCAGAACAATATAGCGTATCTACCACAGGAATCTGTAGTTTCTCGTATAGTCTCTGGCGGAATAAAGGGTAGTCATAATCGCTATTACACCGGAGGACAGATTTCTGGCCCTGCTCACTGATATAGGCACCGAGAACATCGCTGAACGTGTTGCCGTCAGCATCCTTTACGGCGAAAATGACGTTATCGAGCGATCGAACTTCGAGTCTGATATGTTTTCTGGAATCCCCTGGGTTGGCTGCGCTGGCGGTAGGTCTCTTGCTCATGTTGGCGATACGAGGCGAGACCGGATCGATATAGATTGTGGTGCTGGGTCCGAAATGACCGTGAAGGATGCGGATCGCAGGGCCGTGACAGGTCTCATAATCTTGCCATGGAAAGGTTGGCAAGGCGCCAGATAATTGTAAATGAAGATGAGACGCGTGTTGTCGAGAACGGTTGCTGTGGGGAGTTGGCAGGCTTGATGATGTGTGGGAAGTTTTTGGGTCACTCCTAGAATTTGGGAGCCATGTTCGTTGGTCGATGTCAAAGCCCCATAAACCCCATTTTCGTTGGGTTTCCTCGTTTTCGTCAGTTTCGTCTCTCGTAAAGACACCATAATACAGATAATGTTGATTGTTTCTGACAAATATGTCCTTAATGCGACGGAAGTTCCTCGTCTCGATGATTAAGTTCTCCTTGGCTTTGAAAATCACAAGCCAGCTATCGTTCAGGTTCGTACTATGCATATGCAACAAACACGACGTAATATCGTTGGCGTGGTATAATAACCGAAACTTGTATCTGTCACGATCTTGTAGGTTTGGAAGGGCAGTGCGGATGAGCAGTGGAATGTTGACGACGAGCTCTTGGTCTCCTGACTGGTATAAGTCCAGAATACGTAGGCAGCGCGAAGGAGAAGGGCTGACGATATAACACAGCTGACCGCGTATCAGCTCATAAGTCTGAGCTAGACCGATCATGCCGACGAAGTAAGGTGACGCTTCAGAAAGGGCTCGCCATCGCTTCACCAGTCTTCGCACAGCCCGTGAAAATGAACGTCCTGGCTGAGATGAATGCGCCTCGAGAGCTGCGAAAGCCTCCAACCCTTCAAGAGTATGGGGTGCCTTGGCCTGGACGAAGTCTTCAGTACTTTTCTTCCTGAGTAACACAAGCTGGAGAGGGATGCATGGGGCATGGGGGGCAACTCACTGTAATAACTGCTCTACAAAAGTTCTCCTCGCGTATTAGGTACTGGAGACTGTGGCTACAGCTAGACAGGTCAAAGATTTCCACTAGGTCTAGGTAGCTTGTGATTTGTGCCATAATTTCGTAGGGTACACGTTCCAGACCGGGTGTGCCCGGTGGAAACAATAGATTCGTGCCCATTTCTGGTGTTGATGATACGCTCGAAAGGGCGGCTTGAATATTTCATGGGGATTTGGTTGCTGGTTTGGGGCGAAGCAACACGTCGCACCTCGGAGACAAGGAGAGTTCTATATGGGTAGGAGGGTGAGGGACCAGAGCGATGTCGGACAGGGCTAGGGCTGCTGTTACTACCAACCTACAACCGTCACGCGCGGGGTATAGTACCTAGGGAAGAGCCGCATTGCTGCGGCAGACACCCCGAAGTCAAGCAGCTGTTCGTCTATGCGAGGCCGGGCCGAGAAGAGGCAGATAGGGGGAGAGCAGAGGCCATACCAGCTCACCCAGATCCACTGCGCTGTTTACCATACAGGTAACCTTGTAGCCATTCCCGCCAGGATCGGAAGCGATGGCAATCATCCGCCCGCCTACCTCGTCACAACCCCTAATCTCCCTTAGCAACTATCATGGCCGTTTCCTTTATGTACCTAGGTAGCTTAACAGGTGTCTTTACAGCCAACTAGCTTCCCAATAATCAAAGCGGTGATTGAGTACCTGGTGATGAAGGGGCATTTGAGAATCTTCATCGGCCAGGTTGGGGGTCTCGGGGTCCCGTGTGTTTCTCATTTGCGGCCAGTCTATACTCTTCGCTGAGCCCAACGGGCTGGGGATCTTGGTGTGTTGACGTATCATTCAGTTCAGGCTGCCCCTGCGCGTCCTCCAATGGCTTCGCGCCCTTATGACAATGCCCATCACTGATCAGGCCCCCTAATAGCTATCTTATATACCGCCTCACCCCCTTTTCCCTCCAACTCGCTCCATCTCCCGTTGCTGCTATTGCTGCATAAGTCATGATAGTTTCAGTAACTTTTTGCCTTGCCAGATTCTCTAAGGCCCATAGACGCAGTGAGTCAGGGAAAGAGGGTCGAGCGGTTGGTTCCAAGTACTGGAAGAGGAGATCCCGGCTGCTGCACCACCCTATCTACAGCCTGTGTGTCCAGGAGACAAGGACTGCGTGCATTACAGTTGAGGTGCCTCAATCCTAGACTTCAACTCGTATACAGTGCTCGATCAGTAATAGTATAATGAATAATATACCCTACATTGAAGGCTCCAGAAGCTTCGAGGCCCCTATTGTACGGTGCTTGTCGTTCCCGCTGGCGAATAGGGAAGCATCCGAATCCTAAATGCCGACAACTACTTTTTACAGGACAGCCACGTCCCCTCTCCCAAAAATAGAATGTCACTGTAGGGGCTATTAGTCGGAGACGTCATCTAGGGTAAAGTCGGCGGAGAGGAAGAAGCAGAAAACATCGGTAAGCGGGGCCAAGGCGCCACAGGGTGAAAGCGCTCACGGGCGAATGGGGCCCCGTGAGCTTCGACGCTGCCGTGACGTCCAGGCTTTTCGACTCGTGACATCGTGGGGGGGCTGGCGGGCCCTTCCGGACATGCCGGGGCATACAGGTCCATCTCTGCGATGAGGATGGTCTCATCGCATCGGCATCTATATCTATATACAGGAACCCCTCTCGGCCATTATTCGTAGAATTTTTAGAGTATTCGAAGCGTTTGCCGCGATCTTGTCGATGGTTTCTGTGAGACAGCACGGTAACCACGGGACGGACTCTCGTGAAGAAGAGTAGGATCACCTTCCGAATGCACTGAGGGTAGCGCCGCATAGAATGTTCCGGCATCACTGGCACCGTATGAAGAATAAGGGTACCTGGCCGTAGCAGATCATCGCAGTATTGTCAAGTCAGTACCAACAGCTGCCTGTGGCGTTTGCACAGGTAGCGACAGCAGCAAAGACCCATCGTAGCCGCCATTGATTCTCGAACCAGCCCCCGAGAATATCGGGTCAGATAGACCCTAGACCAGTAAAATAATACTGACGTCCTGTTCGCGTAAATATGGCTAAGTCAACTAAGCGACCGTGTCTAAGCTTCAGCTTGCTGCAAGCATAAGTGGCGACCAAATTGACATATCCCCAGTAAAGTCTAGAGTCCGTCGCCAACCCAACCGAGCTACATCTTCGTCTCCGCCTAAGTGGTTAACTATAGCCGTATACACAAATACACGAAGGCGATGTATTTTTGCCGTCCACGATCCCGTATCAGGATTAAGAGCTGACGCGATAGGCTCGTATTATTGCTTGATCTGGGGCCACGTATGCCTGCTCTTGTCGAACTCACGCATACTTTTCATAAGGAGAGCATCGGTTATTGCTATCTAGACTGACGAGTGAACCCATGTCGTACCGTGCAGGACTGATCTTATATACCGTATATATGTCCAAAATACCCAATTACACGAAAACGAAAAGCTTATGTGGGTCTTGCTATTTGATTGGTCGTCTAGCAACTACATATCGATAGTCACCTTACTTGCCTGCAACGAGTGTGCCCCCAGGCCAGTTGCCCTTACCCGTACCTCCAACACCGCGGGACATTCAGAAGCAAAAAAGCTGCAGGTCAGTGTGCTGTTCTGAGGCAGGGGTGGTGTACATGTTTGCGCATTGCTCTTCCGAAGCAATCACCTCGACGCCTTGGCCGATCTTATCGCTGGGATCTTCGAGAGTGGTTTCCATTACGCATTGCATCTAGATGCTACTCTATAGCCCCATGACTGAAATTTCGCTGCAACTTCCCCTCAGCGCCACTCGTGGGGGTTTGCTTTCTCGTTTGTGTCAGGGAAGCCCGTGCTATGCCATGCAAAGACCCTTGGCGATGACTCGTATCAAGATGCCCTAGGAGGCGGAGAACGCGGGTAGACGAAAGTACGGTACCGAGCAGGCTTTTTCAGCAGGCAAGACACGCCAATTCGCCTATTCTTATCACGTCGGAATGACAGCCAGTCGGGTAGGTATTTGACCTCCACCTGCTCCCAATGTGAGCCCGCTACCACCCTCCATCAGAAAATCGAATCAGGAGGGGCACAAGCTCTTCGATGGCTCGTTGCTTTTTCCATTGCTTCTATGCCATTGGACAAAGTACTGCACCGGACGAAGAAGCTTCTCATTGGAGACGCGACTTGACCTACTTATCAAGCTCTCCCAAGGGCGTATCAAAAAGCGGCAGCATCTGCCGCCATTGCGAAACTGCGGGTGTTGAGATGTATCCGTTCATAACCCCTGGCAGAAAACCGAGATGCGTACTAGGATTATAAACGTATAAGAAGGGGTACACCCCTTCGCAAATTTTGGTACATATTTTAATACCTGGATATCACTGAAGTATTTGTTTGATAATGGAAAGCCAAAAGAAGCGAGGATATATTGATCCACGCGTGGTACAACTCGGGTTTGCCGCTAAATTTTACACCCTTCGGAGTGCTTTTGAGGAGTTCGAAAGCGAAAACGAAAATTCCAACCCAATGTTGCTAGTCGATAATCATATTTTCTTGATGGCTCGGCTCACTACGGACGAGGGAAAAAAACACCGATATTTACTCGACGTCCTGAGCAAATTTAATGTCAAATATCTCACGTGGGACCAGATAACCGCCGGCCTAAAAGCAACAGAGGATGACAAAGGAGTACATATTGACAATCGTTCAAACCATTTTCGGAAGATTGAACGGTGGCTGGAATATTTTATCATTCCCGCCGAGGGAGAAGTCTTCCAGGTGATCCCAGGCCAGCACTTGCCACCCTGCGACCCCATAAAGCTGGACATACGCTGGGCAAACATAAGTATTTGTCAACTCAGCATTATGGTAGGATAGATCAGTTATCTTCTCCAGCTGTACGGATCATCTAACCGAATTTCAGCATTCTTCAAACTCTTAAATACCAATCGACCCTAGATATCGAACGTTTCAGCAGCTACTTTCAGTGTAATGCGACCTTCAAGGTTGTTACTACACTCTCTCACCTGCGAGGCGGCTCTCGAAAAGGCGCAACTGTCTACTTGGCCGGCAAATCGTCAATTCCCTTACCGCCCAGGGATCCTATATCTATATCATGGTCCAGTCTTGTTACGATTACGCTAATGACAGAGTCGTGTACGCCGACGCGATTTCCACAATCAGCCCTTGGGATGGAGTCTGGCTATCGTACAGGAATCCTAGCCTAGCAGTGTACCAATACGTATGGATGCTGAGTATATTAGAATAGCACAGCCACCAGCGAAAATAGTCACATGGACCTTCTTTCTGCAACACAGCTTTTTCTGTACTTTCTGTATCGCATCGGCTTTGAACTCAAGGCCTGAAGGGGAATGAACAACAATCTATTACTATAGGCCATACCCTCAGAATGGTTTCAGAGCCAATGCAGGCCGAGGGATCGATTCGGAGTGGAGTAATTTAGGTTAAAATGCGGCATCTTAACGTGTCAAAAAAAAGCAAGGAAATACGATGAAGTAAATGATTGCAAGTGACAACTCTCGTCACGAAAACGTAGAGGGTATTACTTAGTGTAAGGAGGGATAGGACCGTAGTAAAGAGGGAGAGGAATACAAGGGGGACATTTAAAAGCACCATCTTCGGAATCTTGAAGCCACTCCTTGAGACCCTTCCGGTGAAAGACGCACGCCATCATCCCTTCCATCCGCATGAACCACGCAATATTCACATATAAAGGTGCCAACCACACCTTCGGCATCATCCAGCAAATCTTCAACGCTTGGCTCTTCCATCCTGCAATCATAGTCCCGCCGCAACATCGTTTTTATACGGGCAAGCCACGAGCTGTTCCAAGGAATCGCTTTCAAAGCATACTTGATGATTTCTCGACGGGTTAAATGACTACCTCCGGTCGCTATTCGGCATCGCAGCTTATCATCGCGCCATCCCCTGCTCCTTTATATATCGCCTAGATTTCTGAACCCTTGGCTATTTTAAGTACTTTATATTGAAGGCGCTATCGGAGACCCCGGGTCCCGACATATTTAAACGAGCTTCCTAATTCCCGCTATGGCAAGACGTGGTGTGGCGCTGCTTGGCCGGGCGTGGCGTGGCGTGGCCGGCGTGGCGTGGCGTGGCGTCCCTGTTATGCATGGGCCACCGATCACAAATTGCAATCGGTGGCCCATGCATAGTAAGGTCCCCCTCCTCGCCTAGCTGCCCTTTCGCCCTCGTTTTAACTTGGACGTACATATTCCTAAAGGTTTACGTCTTTTTATACTTTATTATTTCCCTTACCAAAAAATAATCCCCTTTCCTAGCTTTTATAATTAATATAAAATTTAAGATAAAGTTATAAACGCTAAACTTAAGCTATATTATTATTTAAGCTAACTATAAAAATTTGCAGCTTTTTTTTAATGCTTTATAAAATACGCAAATTATTATTATTATAAAAATAAGCATATTAGCTCTTATTAATAGTACGTTTTTCTTTAAGATTTTATAAATATTATTTATTATCCGGCGGCCGATTAATTAAAATTTTTAGCCGGATATAATCTTTATATTTTAGGCTAATAATAATCTTTTTAATAAGCTTATAAAAAAATATAGGCTTTTAAAAAATAAATAGCAGCTTTTTAATTAAAATATAATTAATAGCAAAAATCTCTTTTTATTTTAAGCCTTTAATAATATAATATATTATTTAGCTAATAATATAATAATTAAATAGCTAATAATATTTTACTATTTTATTAATAGCTTCGCTTAAAATAATTAGCTATTATAAATATATACCCAAAATATTAATAGTTTCGAAGCTTATATTAATTCCTTAAAAACTAAAGTCCCTTTAAAAGCGCTTTTTTTAAATACGATCTAAATATATAGTTTTTTCTAATATATAAAATGCCGCTAATGCAAAAAAATTATATATATAAACCCTAAGCTTTTTAAGGGGACTTAACTTTTGGTTTATTAAAAATATTAATAAAAGCATAAATAAAAATTAGACTCGGCAAAAGGAAGCTTTTGCCCCCGCGTTATCTTATATAATAAATAAAATAATAACGATAAATACGATTTTCGCGCAAAATAAAAGGTTTTACGATAAAACCTAAAAAAAAACGTAAATATAATTATTATAATAAAAATAAGCCTAAAAATTAAAAGCACGTTACTTTTAATTTAAGACTTTTAAAAATCCGGCTAATAAAAAAATCCTAGGCCTCGAATCATTTAAATTAATCTTTTTCCTTTTCTTTAAAAGCATAAATTTATATTTGATTTATTAATTTTTAGCGCGGCTAACGATATTATTCGGCTTACTTTAAGGTAGCTAAATTATATATTAATTAATAAAACGCATAAAATAAAAAAAGCGTTTTTTTATCCTTTTTGCAAATTCGGCCGAAATCCCTTTAAAAAGCTATATATATATATTTTTACTTTTTATTACTTATAAAAAAAGCCATTTATAACAAATAGCTATATAAATCATTATAACTAATAAATTTAAAATAGCTATTTGCTAAAAACGCTTATTATTAGCTTTATAAGCATCTAGTTTTAAAATATTAATTATAACCGCTTTTTTCGAATCCTAAATAAAACTAAGTTATATATTATCGCAATTAAAAATACTATTCGTCTAAAATAAGCTTTTAAAATTTCCACGCTAAATTTTTTAATACGATAATATCTATTTAATTATTAAAAGTTTTTATATTAGCTAGCGTTTTTATCTTTTTAGCTATTTTTATATATATCACCCTAATAATCACTATAATTATTAATCGTAATTAGCATCGAGAACCTCCTAATAAAAATTAAGACTAATAGATTAAATAAAGCGATCGATAAAAAGATATCTAATATAGCTAAAAGCATAAAAAAGCTAGCGGCTGCCCTATTATAGCGCTTAAAAAAACAAGCTAAAATAATAATAATTAGCTCGTTATAACTTTTATAAGATATAATAAATAAAATAGCATTTTTTAGCTTCTTTTAGCTAATATACGCAATTAAATTTAGGGTAACGCAAAAATAGCTTATTATAATTAAAAATACGGATTTTTTTAAAAACGCATCTTTATTTAAATAGCTTAATAAGCGATTTAAAAAAAACGCAAATATTTTTTATTTTTTTTAAATATTTCGCGCTTATTTAAATAGCAATAAAGCTTAATAAAACTAAAGAAATATTATATTACGCCTAAATAAACCTTAAAGATATTATAAAGATTTTCCGATATTAAGGCCGAAAAGTAAATATAAATAATTATTATAAATTTAATAATTAGATCTATCGAAATCGTCGTTTAAAAACGGTTTATAGACCCTATTTTAGCTTATTATATTTTTTTGCTACTAATCGTAAGATAAACACAATAATAAACTTAGCAAAAAATAATACGCAGCATTTTAAAATGTTTTATTATTAACTATATAAATATTAAGCATAATAAAAAATCGCTAAAAGCTTATTAGGCTTTATTTTAAAAGCCCCTTTTTAAGAATACGTTTTCGAGAATTAATTTATTAACGATTTAAAAAAAATAGACCTAAAGTTTATTTAAGATTTAGTTTACCCATTTTAATATATCGATTAATTAGTTTATAAATCACGTTAAAATACTCGCAATAAGCAGGCTAAAACCTGGCTAAATTTTATTTTAAAAATAAAGCTATAATATAATATTTGCAATGCTTATGCTATTTAAACGCTATGCGATTACGTTAAAACATATTTTTTAAAAAGCTTAATTATCGCTAATTTTAGACCTTTAAGGCGTGGTTTTAAAGCGAATATAAGGTATTAGAAAGATAAAAAGATCGGCTAAATCATTGGGCGATTTATAAAATATAAGACATATAAAGATAACTAAGCTATAAAAGCACCTATTTCGGGCATAAATCAAAATTTATATTTATATACGCGCAAAAAGGCAATAAATTCCAATTAATTAATTACGCCTATAAGCCTTTGGCTAATATAGAAATTAAGAGGATATCCGGCAAGTGGCGGATGGTATTAAAAGCGGAACGCGACGTGGCCGGCGGCGATCCTATTACGGTGAATTGGGGTCGGGGATATCTGTCTGATGGTATCGCTTGTTTGTATAGCCACTATGGGATCCAGGGCTAATCTGGAAACGCATGAATGCAAGCTGAAGTCAAGGCGTTATTACTAAATAGGATGGATAAAGGGCAACAAGGTGCGACTTATCTCCATAATGTTACCGCCACTGATATCACCATGACAGAAGCCTTCAGAATGAAGCCTATGAAGTGCTTTTTTGATGTCATGGCTTCGTGAGATCAAAGCTGAAGGTGTTAATGGAACCAGCTCTTTCATCCCAAAACCGTAGACCACGTTATCCTCCACGACGGGCTGCTGATTAATTTAAACGATGGGCATATTCGACGTATGCCCGGCAAGCTCCTAACGAGGTTTGGTGGAATTTGGGTAGTAGGGAGGAAGAGCGCATAGCACGCCGCGTTTGCCCTGAAGTTCGGGTGTTTCGATCTGATGCTATGATTGAAGTCGATTGTTATTGGATGGATCGACTTCGTGAGCCCGAACAGCACAAGCAGAGCCCAAAGGCACTCCAAGATTCCGAAGAGCTAGGAACAGACTGTTTGGTCTTTCTGCTCCTGTAAACTTTCGCACTCTTTAGCCTGCATCAATTTTGCATCTATTTTTGCTGTCAAAATCTGTACTAAAAGGAAGATTGGCTTACTCACTCCAGGGTTAACTGGTATTACATATGGTACATTTCACATCCTTCTTTGGGCCCACATAGCCTGACCCATCACAAACGTCGCAGGAGCCCATGTGTTTCTTGGTATTGGCTTCAAATAGAAAGAGTTGGCTTGGATATGACTGATATAAAGGACAGGATAGATGTAAGAAAGGATGGTCTCTTTCTTGATGCCCAAGGACCTTGAAGAAGTCAAGTACTTATCTGCCCGAAGCCTAAGCGTCACATGCGCGAGTTTATCCAGTCCACTGTGAAATAGCCAATGACACCTATTTATAGAGTAAGAGTTGATTGGTTAAGCTGCACGTCTATCTAAGCCACCTTGGATGTTAAACTAATTCACACCATAACACCTGTAGGTAACGCATACCTATTCCACTATTGTTTTTGCCGCATTCCACTACATCTGCACAGCATGTTAGCATTGGTCTTTCGATGGACATCAAAGGCCGGCAAGCCCAAAGACTCTTCCAAGTGGAGGTTGAACTTGAACAAGTCATGCTGTTCCACTGGCGAGATGTCCCCAAGATCATCACCCAGTTATTTACAAGCCTTGCCGTCTGATGGAGAATTGTTCGGATACGGGGTTATTCTCATATTAATCTTATTCAAGTCGCGCTCTTTCCGTCCCATGGGATTCACCTTCTGAGTCGGATGATGATGAAGGGTCCCGTCCGAGTCTTGCGAAGTTTAGTGTTGCAATCATTGCCCCCATTTCGTACATACCTATGGTGGGGATCAATTTTCTGGGTAAATGATAAGATAAGTCGGATGAATAAGGCGCGCTGACCCATGTCTGGTTCATGCACTCTGATCTAACCCGATTTGCGAGGGGACCTCGGTATGACATTGCTGCGAGGGCTAGATCCTTGCTATCGATAAGCCACACCCTCATCTCAAATCTAGTCAGTCCCACCCTTACTCTAAAGCTGCCTCCTTTCAACAAGTACACGATCAACAACCAACTCAGCTGCGTGCCATCCATCTAAGCTATCGCAACCCCCTATCTTCCATCTCACAGCGACGAGCAACGCCCAAGCCATTACTCCATACTGGCGGTCGGCCTTTGCCTAAGTCGCTATTATCGCCAAGTGCAATTGCTGTGTCGAGAACCACGTTTCTCGCGATGAAGCAGCACGCGTCTGGGTGCCCTACCCCGACCTCCAAAAGCTCTAGGAGAGTATTCTAGGTGAGACCACTTGATACATCCGCCCGTACTAATAATCATCTCAGGGCTGAAGCCTACTATGTACAGAACGCCTTCCGCTCCTTGTAAACCCAGCCGCCGCTAGATATCGCGATTATGTTGCAGACCTGTGGCTCCCCCCCCCCCCCCCCCCCCCCCGATTGCTGAGACGAATACTGGTTCTGTTCTAACTTGCACGCTCCGCCAACACCACAGCTCTTTGTACCGACTCCATCTGTTTTACTGAAGCCTTCCTTGCCGCCGAATCGCAACGGCAGGCTTTGGGCTCCGTGTGGTCACGGTTTCGTGGTGTCGATCGGGACACAGCTGGTTGGCACAGCAGACTCCAAGTCGGCCTCGGAGGACTGGGATCGACAATACTGGTGGATCAGGAAGGCGGATGAGGTATATATTGATGATGATTTTGAGTTGAAAGAGTAGGACACGATTTGACTCCATCGATGAGAACTACCTAAAACGGACTTGAGTTTATATCGATCTGCCATCCGTACTTGTCGTCTCATCAGGTCATGAATATAATACTTTCAACGCAGGGTATCCCTTTCCTCAGTATTCTGCTATTCTGTGCGGTGTGTTTGACGCATCGGGATAGTGATTTAAAGCTGCATACCTACGCTCCGGCATTGCAGATCGACTTTTGCAGGTGTTCCATCAACATTTGCATCTTCCAGCCTTTATGTGTGGGTCCGGCAGTAGTATTTGGGACCCGTGGTCGAAAGGCAGACTATAAGCCACCTCCAGATGGCTGAGCACAAAAATTCCCATCTGTGGCTTGTGTGGCAGTGCACAAGTCTTTTGCCGTTTATCAGTCTCGCAGGTATTTAGAAATCTAACTAGGCTACGTCCTTACTCCTACGTCACCTGGTGCGGACATTCTACTGGCCACACTACTATTACCCGCAAACTCGATGAATCAGCTTCAATCCCGTGTCCCAGTTTTTGGACGTTGGCCTCGTCGTGATTCGAGTAAACTGGAAGCATCAGTACCCAAGCCATTATCGGGCTCTGGATTTTTTTCATGCGGTACGTCTCTCTATCTCTATTATAAAACCCTACCCTCTATCATTCATGAAAATCGGTCTTACAGTAGCAGCGCAATAGTCATGATCGCGACACTGCCATCCATCACGATACCAACGTTTGTCACGAAGTTTGCCTCTTTCCCACTCGCTGCCCTGCAGCCGAACCCATAGACGTACACGTCGAAGAAAGACTACCGCGCCCCACCAAATCACCGAATTACAATACCTGTAATGCCCGAGGTACGTGTAGGGAGCACTTGGAGGTTAGCAGGGAATATTAATAACAAAGCTTGTAGGCCGAACAGACAAACGGTGGCGATTACGAAAACATCGGCTATCATATATTCAGGGCAGTCGAGTATGATAGATACATGTCATGGACAGCTGAATCTGGTGGTCGTGTAAGCCAAGGTGTTACCGGCACCAGCGGTTTGACTGCTCTAAAAACTGATGTCGATGGGAATGATGTGCTACTTCCTCAAGGGCAAAGCGTGCTTGTGATGGACATGAAGAAATTCAAGTTGGTTCGGAAGTCTAGCTAGGATACATATTGGCGTATATTTCCTTGCCCACCCCAAAGCACAGCATTATTTCTATCTTGAAGTCGTCGTCTTTGGAGCCTGGCATCACGAGCACAGCGCTGGTGCATATTGACATTTGCTCACCCCTTCGTTTGCTGCTAGCCACCATGGCCTCAAAAAGGTAGTCACCGAGTACATCCCTTAACTCGTTAACGGACGTCGATTTCGCCGCCGAAACCATTTCCCCCGTCAGTGCAGTTACCCAAATAGCCAACTTGAAGTCTTCGCCCTCCTGCGAAGCAAGATGTAAACGAACGGTATCGGTAAGTGTGATTTGCGAAGCCTCCGCCTCTCGCTTTCGTGCGCGACTCAATTTCATGCCGACGAAAAGGAACGCGCCAAGTATATCTCTGAGCTTTCCCACCTCAGCCATCCTGGCCATATAAATATCCGTATAGATCGTCTCATCGGGCTGTTCGATTCCGCGTTTGCGTTTGCGGCCACGGGCATTCTGACCATTTTCACTAGCGCCGCGACTATGTTGAATCAAACGTTTGAATGAATTCAGGTGATTGAGGCTGTCGGGTAGCCAAGCTTGCCGCTCAATTTCGGGGATGACACTTGCGGCAAAAAAAGTCGCACCCTCTAATTTTCGTAAGTACGCGAAGCAGATACTCGACTTGAAGATGGCTTCTCACCAAGAAGAGCTACCGCGCGATCCTCAGCACGAAGCACCTTACAGTATCTCTGCCAATCCGTGAAAAGGTCTGACTTGTCATACTCGTATTGTCTAGTAGCAACTTGAGCAGCTACTCGAATATCTGGGACTTTTTCCACATCAGAGGATGTCATATAAAATGCCACAGGGATAATATCCGCAATCGAAAAGCTGCTGAAGATGCCATCCCGATGCTTAGCAACATAGCGGCAATTAGTATCGTAACGAACTCGTCGGTGGACCAGACCTTGAATTGCAACTGTACAGCTTGGACCATTGACTCTCGCGTCGGGGTCTATAGTTGGAAATTAAGAGGTAGAGCGTCAACAGATGCACAGAAACGACAGGCGTCGAAAGCCAGCATACATAACTAACCCCGCACGAGTGCCAAGGACAAAAGTTCCAAGCAGATGTAGAACCCCTGAAGAGTAAGAAAATCAGCAAATGTGGATATTTAGCAGGTGTGGAAAATCAACAGAGGTAGACAATCAGCAGATGTTCACCGGAAAAGCAGAACCGGAGCAAAGTCAGGGGCAGTGACATCCCCTATGCTTGACATTATACACGCCACTGGAACGCTATAAAATCAGTATTGTGATATCCTTATCATGACCTATGTATAGCAGTTCACACTCAAAACACTCAGGTAAGTCGCATTGTATATTCTTCACACTTGTGTAGTACTCACAGCTCGTAAATAATGCCTCGTGTGAACTCATTTGTTCAACATCCATTGTTGAGGTCGGTTGGGAATTTGGTCTGGCGAGTGCCTGCGTTGAGGGTGACATGTTCAGGGTCTTGACCCCGATCCACTCGACTTCCAATTTGGCCCTCTCTTCCAGCATATGCAAGAGACTGCTTGAATTACCTGTTATCTATTTCAAGGATATTAGCTAGGTAGCTACAACACATTCCATCTGTTCCGGGATGTATGAGGCCTCGATCCGGCCAATCATGTGTCATCAACCAGGTCAATAACCTTTGACATCAACAAACATCAGATACTACATCTAAATATGTAGCTTCATGGCGAGATCGGCTATGCCCCAGTTTGAACGCAAAATGGGTTGCAATCTAGGTCATGCTCGCTTCCTACGTACGGCGCTGTCTCGTTATCGGACTGCTCTAATTATTGCGGTGGCCAACGGGTGACCGTATCCAGGGGTCGGCAAAGGCAGGTGAGCGAACGAAGCCGTTTCCCAAAGTGACCCTGTTAAGGTGGCAGCTCGTCTGTCCAGGGGGTGTACGGGCATATGCGAGTAGCTGCGTGATCGACAAACTTTGCTCAGGGTAGAACTCCGAATTCCATATCTATAATGGGCTAACCACTGGAAGCTATTCAAAGCATGAGCTTCGTGCTCATGGTATGACGTCTCCTACTGGACTATGTCCATCCGAGCGCGGAGAACCCTTTGTTCTCCCGGGCTGCCGGCATGTTGGAACCGGACATGCGACAATTAAGATCGTCTGGCGGTCTTGACCTCAGGGGCTTGCCGCCTGCTCCTTCCCCTGGCCGAGGTTAGACTCCGACAAGATCTGGTGCGTGACGCTTGGCTATATATACCAAATTCAAGGAGCCGGACATCATTGATCGACTTCTCGGACCCGAGTACTGAAGCTACTATCCGGCTGAGTTGATTCCCACGTTATTGTTATGTATATAAAGATGAAGTCGAAAAATGGGCTTGGATGACGTGTGGCCATTGGTGATGCAGACTGATCCCTGAGCAATAAGATATACATCGAGATCTATACTGAACCCTTAACTTGTAGAGTGTCAAGGATGATGTGGCCGTTCTTCCAGCGGCCAGAACAGCAATTTACAAGAGATGGGACTGCTCGGCGTTGCTTCAGGCCTAGGTATAACGCCGATCTCAACTGAGGGATGCTCGTCTCCGGACTACGCCATCTCGTCTGGGCACGGAACGACCGAAATATCTGCAGAGGTCAACGACAAAGGCAGGTGGAGGAACGAAGCCGTTTCCACTTAACCTTGTCAAGCTGACAGCTCATCGACTCCAGGGTGTAGGGCAATATCCGAGGGGCTAGGAAAGGGGGGTGAACGAACGAAGCCGTTTCCTTAAGTGACCTTGTCAAGGTGGTAGCTCATCTGTTCCAGGGGTATACAGGCATATGCGAGTAGCTGTATGATCGATGAGGGTATTTTCCCTTGAGGGTAGAGCCCCGAATTTGTAAATGGTGCTTTTACTCATATGCGACAAGCTCTAGTACCACGTCATCTGTTCTCAACATGCTCTGTTCTGACCCAAGCTAATCATGTCTACGGGAGTCAACCAGAAGCTGGTCCGTACATATCGTGGCCTCATGTAACGACCGATAGCGTGCAGCCCAGACTTTTGATGCATGCCAACGACAGCTAGCCTGTATGTAGTGAGTTCGAATCAGGTCTTTGAAAGGATACTACATAACCGTTTGTTCGTGACATGGTCTGTACAGCTGCGTCCAGGGCGTCTCTGAAGATCCACGTCCTAGAAAATCCAGGAGAGCTCGCCCATCAATATACTAATGCTATGTGACTGTGGATTTCATAGTTCTTAATCGAGAACCAAGGATTTTATCAACACTTAGAACAACTAAGACCTTTAAGTTGACGGTGTAGGATTTTCAGTCCTTCTGGGCCCGCTTCCTCCCCCAGAATTATCTCCATCAACATCTTTGTCCTCGTCGTTACTCCTATTTCGGACTAACTGTCCTGCGTTATAACGCATATCGGATCTATTAGCCAATTGCGATTTAGTGGAAGCTAACATGGCCAAAGCCGAAGCACCAGGAATATACATACCGATAGAAATAATCCCTAATAGCTACTTGCTAGCAGGGTATAAGGAAGAGGTATAAAATAATAGTATTGCGTCGAATTGGTAGCTGGGATCTTTTGCATTTATGGGTTAGCATAGCTTCATATAATATAATATAAAATTCTTAAAAGGCAAGGACTAGTACTAATTCTTTAAAAATAGGAATATAGAGTGGAAAAGCCAAAAAGAGAACCAGAAGTTCAACGGAGCCCCTTTATAGATTTTCGAAAATAAAATATGTTTGTCCTTAGATGCATTTAAAAAGCACGCAAAGGAAATAAATAGTAATATTCATGTTTTTTTATGCATTATACGTATTAACTCTAAGAATCTGCTAGCATAATTACTTATGCAAATCCGTATTTATGCTGCATATTAAAAAACCAAAAAATACGAGGTAGTAATATTATAAAGTGGTTATTATAATAAAAAGAGGCTATTAGACCGCCTTTATTAGGTGTGATATTTAACGCCGGACCTTTAATTACGCCTTTGCCCACCTTAACCCATTATATATTTATTATGGCTTTATCCCATATATTAAAATAGTAAAAAAACTATGCTAGCTTTATTGCTTAAGATGCTTATATATATAATTAATAATATTAAGCTACTTTTTATCGATTAATAGGCCGTAAACAAAAAATACTTAAGCTAAATCGTAGCTAATTAAAGGCCGAAGTTAATCGTATATCGCTAGCAAATATTAACTATAGACTTATTTTTATACGTGCTGCCGCTTTTAATATTTATAATTATATGCTACTTATATTTACGCATTAAGTAGTTTTTTTATTAGTAAATAAATAATAAGACCTAATTAAATAATGCTAATTTAGGGTTAATTTCTTTATTAATTGCCTAATAATCTAATATAATTAAAAGATGCTGGCTTTAAAGCTATACCTATTTTACTTTAGGGATTTCCGAAATTATGGATTTAGATTTAAGCCTTATATAATTGCGCAACGTTTATTTTGCTACGCATATACGCCCGAATTCGACGTTAAAAAAACATCGTTTTGCCTTTATTTTCGGGTTTTTAAAAATGGATTAATAATAGCGCAACCTATTTTTGCTATATTTATTATAAACTTATATTTTTTATTACGATTAACCATAGTTGTGGCTTAATTACTTATCGTAAAGCGAATATAACGCTTTTATTTAATAATAGCATCTAAGCTTTTTAATTGCTTAATATTTATAAAGCTTATTAATACGTAAATTTTTTATAAATAATTATATAAAAATAGCTTTAGCTATTAGTTAGCAATAATATTTTAATAACCACTAAATTAATACGCTTTAAATAGCTATATTACTAATAAAATCTAGCCGCATATAAGGCCTAAATATAAGATTATTATTATTTTATAATTAAAGGCTATTTTAAGCCCTTTAGCTATATATATAAATCTATCCTTTAAGGGCTTAATTTATTAATAAGCTAAAAAATTAATAATAAATAGCGCTTATTAATTATAATGCGGGCAAATACTTTTTAAAAGCAGACGCAAATTATACGCGAAACGCTATTATGAGCGGTAAAGGAGGGTGCGCTAACGAGCCCATATATATTCTATGAAAAAGTACTACGTATTTTATCCTCGGAAGGCGAGCACGTGCTTGACACGGACCGCAGCGGCCTCGACCCTTTTGGCATCGTAAGTTTTAGCTCTTACGTAATTGGGTTCGTTAGGGATAGCAATAATATTAAGTACTAGGTGCCGAAACGGTCGGCGACAAAGGCGACGGTACTAAATAAGCTCGATAGCACCGTCGCGGGGGTTATTCGGTCTGAGGAGCGGCCTGTCGACTGTATGGCGCGCAAGATTGCCGTCGAAGCATCCATTGCCGAGGAGTACACGAGGGCAAATATCGTTGCATGCGGCACCGTCTCGTACCAGATGTTAATCACCAGCAAGGGCATGCCTGGCTGCCAGCACATCATCTCGTATCTCTACGAGATGGAGATTGATAGAAACATGATCCCCCGACCGGGGAATGACGAAGTCGACGCGTTTACGCTCATGACTCTGGATGATGTAAAGGGCGCTATGGTGCAGGGGGAGTTCGTGGCAAACCGAGCTATGATATGGTTGGCATATCTAATCAGGCATGGCGTAGTGACGGCGGAGAACGAACCGGACTTTATCGAGATTTGTCAGAGGCTGCAAAGGAAGCACGACCTCTTCATTTTAGAAGGGTGAAGCTCGGGCCAAGGAGGTAGATCAACTCCAATACATTTAGTGCAGGCTACCCTAAAATAGTAATGACTTGTATGAAAACCTAGCTAGAACGAATGCCCTCGATATACTCGGAATTCGATTTGATGACCCCTCCTAGGAAAATCAAGCTGGCAAATTACTTCTCTCCGGATGAGCTAAGCCGGCAGCGAGTGTTCGTTGGTTTCTCTCGGCACCCACTCGGGATCAAACATTTGCGCAATGAACCAGTATTCCTCTTCATAATTGTCGGTCAGACTAGTAGCCTGTAGTAGGGCGGCTGTACTATCTTAGTAAACAAATATGTGATGTGGAGTTCAAAAGATAACTACCTTTCTGCCGGACCAGGCTCTGGTATTGCTTCAGGAAGTGGATCTGCTCGTCATCGACCTGCGCCATTCTCTTCATCTCGGGAGAGTTCCAGTCGAAATCTGTAGAGAATGGTCGCTGGCCCTTACAGACGTAGTGAAAATGGGCGAGGATCGTCTTTGCGCTAGAGTGGAGAGCCCGAATGATGGGCATATCTACGAATCTCACCTATCTCGCTGTTTAGCAAACCTTCGGAGTTTTTATCGTTGCATCCTGCGAAAATACGCTTACCGGAAAACCACGTCGCCTTGCGAAAGCCCTATGAAAGCGGAACTGCAGCTCACAGTTGTGCAGCAGGATGAATACGCTCAGAAATATTACGAACCAGTTGCTCGCCTTATTAGCCAAAATCTCGGCCTGGAGTCGCTTTAGGACCTCGATGCGCAGTGGCTGTAGAATCCGTTCCGTGAAAAGGGCGGCCATCTGATAGTTGATGAACGGTGGCACTTGGATGATTTACACAACTGAAAAACCTGTCATTGATGGCACTGGTCGAGCAATCCTATTATCCAAAAGTGCCATCCAACTCAATTATGTCGTGTCCGTCTCCATCGGCGAGGTTAAGCTGAGTGCGGATGAGCATTCGGAGAGCTGCTGGGCCAGTAAGGGAAGTCTGGGCGAGTTGAACATCACAGATGCAATGCGAGGAGTTATTCAGGATGCATTCGAATGGGCTGCTAGTCACCAATCTTCCATGGAGTCGAAGGTAGATGCAGAATCGGTGTTGTTAGAGTGAAGAAACGGCGAATAAACTGGTCCGGAGACTCGACGGGCATGAATACGGGGGGAACGTTCTCAAGGTTCAGTTCACCAAGGAAAAGGTGTCCGATCTGGAACCGAGCAGCTCTCGGAGCGCAGGACATCACTTACACGGCTTTCCGCCCTACTCTACTTACCACTCTTACTCTAACTCTCACTCTCATTCCACTTCCCAGTCGTACTCCCAGTCGCACTCTCACCGGGAGCGACGCGATTACAGAGACAGGAAGGACAAAAAGGAGATCTACAAAGCTTCCAGCTCCAGCGAGAAGAAGAGCTCCAAGCCTCACAAGCCATCTGTTATCATCGCACATGGTTCGTCAACCATTCAGGTGGTCGACTCCAGGGGTTAAACCAATTACAATACGCCCACGCAACCTCGCTTTCGTGCTCCTCGCCTGTTGGGATGTTCTGGAGGGTGCCAGAGGTTGCACCCCCAATTGATACCGTTAGGACCAGGTACAGCGAGATATAGGTCATGGGCCATGCTATACTGGCGTGCAGGTGCAGTGCTACTGCTTGGCCGCAGCATTCTCTTAGGAGGCAACCCCTCTCCAGCGTCTTCCCGACGCACCCCGACTTCGTGCATTCTGCTTGCTGGTGGGGGTGCATCTGACGATGCCAGTCAGTCAGCCATCGGCCATGCCGTCTCCCAGACTGCCTCCAAGAAGCCAGAGCCCAGTCCCTGTTGGTTGCATGTACACCGTATACTATACTACCCATACACCGTGGCAGGGACATTCAGACTAGGATCGTGAATACGTACATTCAAGCCATTCCTTCGATGACCCGTCTACCCTCCCATCCTCGCTTAATCCTACTTCCGCCTCTTTAATCTAGGGCTTGTATGTCTCTATACGTGAATACGTACTACCTCATTAATCTTGCTGACGAGTTATGGAGACTGATTTGTTCCGGAGGATATCCTACTCCCCACTAGAATTCCTCATTGCCTTAGCCTCGGCGGGGACCTGATGCTTCGGTGCCCAGACATCATGGCAGGCGGAGCGTGTTGGTCTGTAGGTGAGGCCCGAGAGCGTCATTGATGGGAGCCTCGTCATCGAACACATCATCTCCGTCCATAGCCGGCCTGTGCCAATCATCTGCCATGTGATGGGAGTCGCAGTCCTAGTCTGAAAGGGTAAGAAGTGGCCGTAGACAATGGATACCGGTCAGAAAACATATTGAGATTGATCAAGAGCCCGAAGGCGATCTGGATCATCAAGCTTCCCATCACAAATACCAGTGACAAGATACGTCGCTCTGCTATGAAGTATAAAGATGCCGGCATAAAAGCTCACCAATCCATCCCACAAATCTCGTACGTTTGTCGCATATTGTAAAAAGGCTGTCCTCCAGCTCGCGGATCTTTGCGATTCCCATACTGTGCGCGATGTGTCTTGTCCAAAACTGAGGTCGGCCCTATTCGGGGCCTCAAAGCACACGGGCCCAGCAGACAAGGGCAACCCAACCATTTCTAAGCCTTGGTCAACCTGACAAAGTGGCTTGACAAGGTTCCCTGCAGCCTGGAATCAAGCAGGTCAAAGTGAGAAGACTACCAACCCTTGGCGCGTTGATTGGGAGGGGGCGTTCATCAAATGTATTCAGCAGGTGTAAGAGGGGTGGGATGCATGTAATATGTAGGCTAAGCAGGACTTGCTGGGGATTGTTGACTTGAAGGAAAGAGAGACCTTTGGGTTGCAGAAGAACTTCCAAACCGACAATTATGTGATACCTAATCCCTCGTCCTCCCTCGTCCTCCCTCGTCCTCCCTCGTCCTCCCTCGTCCTCCCTCGTCCTCCCTCGTCCTCCCTCGTCCTCCCTCTTCCTCCTTCGTCTACGTCCGAAAGAGAATCAAAAGAAACCAAACCGCTTGAAATAGAACAGTTAACCGGAAACCTCATTCATAATCTACAAAATGCAGTGCGCACCGGGCTGGTTAGCACTTAAATATACTTCACAACCACACACCCCACTATATGTCCCGATCCCCTATTCCTCGACGATGGTTGAATCACATTTAAGCACTCGGCGCCTTCGCCGGATCACCGCACGCAAACTAAGATCTTCACCCCTTTTTTCGGGATAACAAGTCCGTACATGTTTAGGCATTCCGACGTGTTAATTAGAGTAATTCTTTTTGCTTAGGGTGTCACTAATCCAATTTGGGCCACGTTGCATTGACATAGAGGCCAAGTTCGGCCCCCAAAATTCAAGACCCTCCACAGGCAGCACGACGGCAGACTCCTGTGATGTTGGTCAAGGAACGGAACAAGACTACCTGACTGACTGCCTATCACTAGCCTCGCATAATGCCGATTATGTCCAGGCCCAGGGAGAAGGCATGACTGCTAGTTGCTGTCACAGCCCGACCTTTGAGGATAGTAGCAGGGTACAACTTCTCGGTGAAGGCTGAGTGATGGAAGTATGTGATGGACACGAAACCCCGAGCCTAGAATAGCGTAGACTGGCAGGCTAACGGCGGAGAGCCTGTTCAGTTCCAGGCAGTAGACACCGTACCGCAGAGTCCACTATGGCATGACTGGTGTATAAGAGCCACATGTCTACCTTAGGACTCCAAGATTATGCGGCTCAGTCCGTATAAAATGACTCGTCGGGGTCCTTTCTGGTTCGGCGGTTCCAGGGACCTGCAAAATTAAACTGTAGTGTGATATAGTACGGACCAGGATCTATGTATTATATGTGATTAGTCTTGCATAGGCGGCAACCTGCAAAGCTGGCACGCATTAGCATAACTAACAGAATGGTCGGTAGATCATGTACCTTGGCCAGACCATCTTCGAGCACCCAAAGGGTTGCATTACCTGATTCTCGGCCCCCATACCTTACCTCTTCAAGGCCCAACGGTATACCCTCTTTTGGGCATGTTCCATCATGGGCGTTGATTGGGGCCTATATTATCGCCTGTCGACTCCAACGCGTCGCTCTTCTTCTTGCTGTTAGTTTCTAAATGCAAATAGACAATAAAATGAACTCGTTAAACATAGAGAGAAAGGACTACATTGGCGAGAGATTGGGGAAATAATGGGACGTTCACCGGGATCCTGCTAATGTCATTATTTTCATGGTGGTCTCGGTAAGCGGCCCTTTTTGTGACTTCTGTGCTCGAAGCTATCTACTCGAGGGCGACAATACTCTTCACTCGAAGCGGGCGCTAACGAGTATTATGTCGAATAATCTATGCTTCGTAAACCTCGTATGCCTCACCCCAAGTACCTGTGTACGGTTTCCCAGCCTACCGATACTCATCTCATGAACAATGAGTCGGGCGTCTCCCTCGAAAGCACCCCTGCCCCTTCCCCCCCTTATGCTGATCCTCCCGCTGCGTAAGGGATCAAGAAGGGAGTTGCTGACCTGCTCCTAGGGGGTTTTCAATAGGAACAATCTTCGTTGGCAAGACGCAATGCTGCGGAGGTTTCCTACTTGCGCAGCGCAGACATCCATTTCCATTTTGGTGAGGCTCACAGCGGACTTTTGAACGTCGACAGGTTGAACATGCCGTGCGAAAGATGACTTTGGTGGCTTGATGCGACTTGTTCCTCGGTCCGGTTGTGGTTGCGGCAGGAAGTATATGGCTAGTCGTAGGATTGTCGTCAGTGCTTTCTTGCTTCGCCGGTTGGAGGTCGCCAGTCGTCGAATTGTATTTAGTCCCGGTTTGCGTGGTTCCTTGATTATCCCTTGTTGGGAGAGAGTTTCGTGTCTCTGAGACATTATTTTCCATGAAAGCCTGGGTGGGTGTCCGTAGGTGTTTATTGGAGTCATCAAAATAGGAGACCATCATCTTTCCGCCAAAACGTTGAACCACCTTGAACAATGGGGGCTGATGGTATGAAGTCCAGAAACTTGAACAAATTTGTATCCAATCCAAGCCGTCCAGGTAATCAATATTGTATGGTATGACAAGAACATTGCCACTCTGAGCAAGTGCCATTCTCATTCCGATATCCAGTGGTGGGTAATGGAATGGAAGAAGTTTAAACATGCAGCGGGAGAAAAGGATCAGAGCATCTTCCTCTGTTGAAGCGAATCCATGGAACGTTATGACCGCAGTACTTTGTAGAAGATCTCGGTGATGCTCCATTTGCGTTGGGTTGGTGATTTTGAGGGATTAGTCTCTGGAGGGACAGAATCAAGCCCTGCTACAAGTGGTCTTCGAATTTTAGCTAGATATGGGATAAATAAAAGAAACGGAACTTACGGTTTGTTGATGGGTTCAGCCTGGGCTCACCCTCTGCGTTCTTTGTGACCAATAGCGCCATTCTCGGCGGAACGTGCCGCGGGATCAGGGATTCTTTTCCTTAAAAGCTACGCCTTGAATATGAGCCTACATATCACATATATCTCAACCCGCTTATACCTGCTGAATACATTTGATGATGGCCTCCTCCCAACCAACACGCCAAGGGTTGGTACGGCGACGCCCAGGAGCATGCTCTAGGATATATTACTACACGGTGTGATTAATAGTCTTCTAACTTTGACCTGCTTGATTTTAGGCTGTAGAGAACCTTATTAGGCCATTTTGCCAGGTTGGCCAAGGCTTACAAGTGGTTGGGCTGCCCTTGTCTGCTAGGCACATAAAACATGCAGGTCACTCGCGTACGGATTGCCAACCAAATGGAATGAGGTCCAAGCATATGCGGCACTACGGCTTCCCATCTCCCTCGCTATCCTCCTCGACAAAATGCCGCTTGGGGCGGCCTTCTCCGGAATGCGACGAGGGATGTACGTCCGCGGCAGTGGTAGTCTCCAGGATTCACGATAGATAGCATTAGAATTTGACACATACTCAAAAACCTAGCATTATATACTATGTTCGTTTAGGAACGCCTTGGTCCTCTCGACTCCCCCCCTTCTTCGTTTCCCTATTCTCCCTATCAATCCAGCCATCAATATAACCTCCCCCGATGTCGACGATACAAACGTCTTCATTCGCGTCAATCAGAATGTTATGCGGTTTGGCATCCCCTGTTAAGAGGCGCTGTCAAATGTGCGAAGAATGGGCACAACACATATTATAAGTATCAATCATATAAAAGTCAAATGTATGACAGATCAAGAAGACACGCAGCCTGATCATCCTCTCCCTCCCTATAATAAGGCGAAAGGGAGGGAAGGAATTCTTCTTCTTTTCCACATCATCAATACACACTTCTACAACATTATCAACCTTAGTCATCAGTATAAGTGACCTCACAACGCAACATCCCCCCAGACACTAGGGAAGCGCGTGTGACAATTGATCATTCGACGAGCAGTGAGTCAGGGGATGAGGAGAATCGACCCTAGTAATACGGACTGTAGAAGTGGTGGACAGCCTCTCCAGGGTTCGTCCCAATTGGACCCTATGGCGTCCCAACACGGCAATACGACCCAAAGATTTTGCTAGGTCGACAGGTAGACTGGTGCCATCTGTTATCACCCTGGCTATTTCACGCTTGAAAGCCTAGCCGTATGGCTTTCAGTTCTGCATGCAAGAGGATGCATATCACTTCTGAAGGATGCATGCAGGAGAATACCTAAGGAGTCAATCTCCGGTCACCCCGCGGCTGTAAAGCTGTCGAATCCGCCGACGGCCCCACCTTGCTAAGACTCCTTCTTTCAGAAAGATAAGGTGACTATCCCGCCAGGGCTTAGATTAAATGTACTCACGCAAGTCCTCCTAGTGAGACCGAATCTTAGATGGAATCTGTATTCCCACGCATATGCCAAGTCGTCTATCTTGCCTCTGTGCGGCGGCAAGACGTCGGGACTACTCCTGTTGGCTGGGTACCGAATACCGCCTCCCGTGATGCAGCTATGCACACCAACCACCCATGTAAATCTTGGGAGACTAGTGCCTAAAGTATTGATCGGTCGGTACTTAAGCCCTATAATGGTTATCTGCCACTATAAAGTCATCGATTAGTACATTTAGAAAAAGTACATCTTGGAAAAAGTCTGACCCTTGTTAGATGATATAATCATTTCACTGGTTCAGCTATTTCTATCTTCCTATACCGAAAGCTAAATGTATGGCCTTCCTATTACATGCCTTACCTGACGAGACAACAACTCATACAGCTTTATCATGCCTCGACGAAGGGGCGCTCAGCAAGCGAAGCAGTTTCTACCTGCAAGCGATATCCTCAACAAGCTAAACCTTTTAGCTCCCGAAGACGCCAAGAATATCTATCGGTTCCTCCAGTCACGGCCCGACATCAAGCGCTGCGAAGAACAACGAGACCGCTTGCTGAAAGCTGATACTGATCTCAGTATATCTTTCGTCTGCTGGCAGCTTGCGTTTACAGTAGCGTGCCCTGGATACCTGCAGCCTGGCCTACAAGAATGGGATCAATTCGAGAAAAAGGTCCAGTCACTTCGCAAGAGCACAGATGAGCATATACGATGCATCCTTACCATCGGCGAGATCTGGGGTGAACCCATTGTTTGCCATTACGGCTGGCGCTCAAAGGGTTATTTATACCGCAACCTGCTTCGTTCTGTCGCGAAGAAAATTGGGAATTGGTCGGAGGTTATTGAACTGCTCAATCATTCAATCTCCCGAAGGATCAGGTCGGAGGATAGGCGGACGCCAAAGGTGAAAAATAACGCCAACCATTCTACGACGCCTTGACAACTGCATTCTCTTGATCAATGGCAGGCAAATGCGAATCAAACCGGGAGTTGATATCCATGGCAATATTCAGTTCATACTCAATTTTGCTGCAGGCCAAAAGATTGACTTGGAGTTAAAAGAAGGGCGGTCGAGTTCACGCTTTCCTTTAAGCGGTGCTCCATACACTATTTCAAGATTAGTCACTCGGAGTGGTTTGGCGGCGACATTTGGCACCCGTGGTCGTAAAAGAAAGGCAGATTTTGGGTCTGGTCAGCAGCCTCGCCGAAGGAGACTCTGTTGAGACTTACCACGCGTTTTAAAAACTACCATTTAGTCAACTTAGCCTGCGGAGATCGTTTTGACTAGATAATCATTATCAATATAAAGGCCACATGAAAATTGAAATACCTACAATTTTTAGTATAAGTTTATACAAACTGAAGAACGGGAAAAGGGGGACCAAACAGGCAACGTTAAGAAAACGTGAGGCTCCATCTCGTTATCTAATCTGATCTGATCAGATCGGAATAATTAAATTCCGTCAGCCAGCATTCCATGCTTCAACTTCGCACCCTTCACTTGCCCTTACCCGTGCCAACTCTAGCGCATCCTTTCTCTCCTTCCCTCCTCTATTCTATGCACCCAAGAGCTCCTTCCTAATTGTCGACCTTCATTTGACTTATACTAGCGTCAGGCAAAATGACACCACCAAGTGAATATTGGCCAGGGTTTACCAGTCTTGATCCAGACTCGGAAAAATACAAGAGGATTCAGCTTATACTCTCTTCGGCGAACTTCGAGTACCTAAAGAAACGCGGAATAGACGCACGGCGGAGATACGAAACGAACCTACCTCCTGAAGTCAATTGCAGCATAAATCTCACGCATTTTGCGTCCGGTTTCAACAACGTTGTCGTCGAACTCGAGTTTTCAGACAATGTCTACTGGATCGCTCGGATTCAGCATCGCACCATCGATGATAACACCAAGACCTCGTTGCTGAGCGAGATAGCTACGATGAACATCATCCGCAAACGTACAAGCATCCCGGTACCCCAAATTTTCGAGTTTGAAATGTCCACAATCCAACCATTCGGATATCCGTATGTTCTTATGGAATACTTGGGTGGCCGTACCCTCGATAACGGGCTAGCGGTATCGATTCCTCCGCAGCACCATACCAAGGTGGCCAAACAACTTGCAAATGTCTTTGTAGAACTCCAGAATCTGACGTTTGACCGCATTGGACGACTTTGGTGTGGAGAAACCGCTGATCAGCCCGTCGAACTCATTGCCATGGCATGGCACTATTCACCTGGTCCCTTACAAACATCACTGGAATATTTTTACAGCCAACGACAAGGTGAAAACCGAGAAATAGTCGCTATGCATCCAAATGATCCAGACTGGCTTACGGCATGCTGGGTATTGAAAACGGCTCTGGCCCAAATCATCATTGAGGATAGAATCCGAGGTCCCTTTCCGTTGTGTCATCTCGACCTCCATTACGGCAATCTTCTCTTTGATAACGAATACAATCTGACAGGAGTCATAGATTGGAGCAATGCCCAGGCTGCCCCCATCGAACAGTTGTCAGTCTGTCCAGAGCTTGTTATTTTCCCAGGGTTATCTGAGGAGGAGAATCGACCAATTGTCGAGTTTAAGAATCTTGTTATACAGTTCATCAAAGATATGGAAAAAACCCCAGGGAGCACCCCGTACTTAGATCACCAACAGGTAAGCGCGGAGCAAAGTCTGAATGCCACGCCGCTTTCCACCTACATGGCCTCTGGAAATGCCGAAATCACCCACCGTCAATACATGGCTTCGCCCAGGGGAAGTCTTTGGGCTGGTAAACGGGTCGCACAGCTTATCTATGGAAACAATGTTACTTGGGAACAGCTCAAGGGGGTGTACGGTAATATGCCCCTCTAGATGGTTTTCGATAGTTATGGAGCTATGGTTACAAGGGATTGTCTTCAAAGTGCAAATGATTATCCAGGTTGTGATATCCTTATGGCAGATGGTAGAGCGAGCAGATGCATCTCGCCCTAATGAATTTGTGGATTGCGAGGATTTGCATACGACGACAGTGCTATACTGCACTGCATTCATAGCATTGCAAAGTAGAGGGCAGGTATTATGTACTATTTGACAGAGTATGGATCCTCCAAATTGACAAGGCGACGTTTTATTTCGTGAGTTTATTACTGCCTGGTGAATCTTTGACCAGCTGCTTGTTGAAATCCAACCAAAATCCAATGAGTGCACGTGCATCAAAATTTCAGCCATACCATCACATCACGGCTCTTCGTTAGAGGACGTAGAGAAGTCATCATCCAGGATGTCAGATTCTGAGTCCGAACAGTCTTCCTCGGTCTTGCCGTCATCCTCCCAGGCCATGTCGTCGGCCAGGATCATACACTTGCCGCTCAGGATGTCCAATGATCGCATTTCGAGTTGCGGAAGTGAATGTGTCAAGACCCTTACGATTTTGGGCGAAATCATACGGGTCGCAAGAGCCTCTGCCTGATCCTCGATATCCGCTTTCAGTTTAAGAAACCTTCCGCCCGTAGAACTGCATGGTGTAGAGTGCGTCATTGACGTTGTCATTGTCGACTCATTGGAGAGACTGAGGTTGATGAGCACCTCACTCAGGCGTAGACTGGTTTCATGGTGTTGGGGCCTCAAAGCATCTGCGCAGATGCTACGCATACGTAGTCGAAGGCGTCTTAGAGTAGTAAGAAGGGCGCCGATGCTCGTGCAAACATGGAAATCATCACTGTGCCCTTCCTGCGGCATGAGAGAGGTGCCGCATAGGTCCAGCTCTAGAACTGTCAAGTTTTGCACTGACAACAAGGCCCGTATCGTAGCTACTGAGAGATACCCGCAGCGTGGAAGCAGAGGACAGTATCCGCCTAAGGTTTGCATACGTATTGTCCGCAGTCTTCGAGATCTTTTGGCCATAATGGCAAGTTGGGCCATGTCGTTATCCAAGACTGCCCGAGCAGCGGATAATGCGTGTTCGAGATTGCCATCAAAGTTTGAATTATCCGGTACATTCGCATCCTGTGAATAGCTTTGAGGTCCCCGTGCAGAGCTCCCGTTTCCAAGCCCTTCCAATTCAAGGTCCAGAGTCTCCACGCTGTCTGAGATCAGAAGTAGGCTCTTACCTACATCCTGGGAAGACAGCAAACTACGTAGGGACTTTTGACAAAGTTGGAGGTCCTTGAAACAGGCAGTACGAGCAAAGCTGAACCACTGTCTGCAGATTGTAAGCCGTCCTAAGTCCTCCCGGAAATAAGACGAGCCCACACCGTCCATGATTTGTGTTAGAATCTCAGCGGGTAATCGTAAGAGTGACATGGAGTGTTGTTTGCAGCTGCTGATTTCGTCACGAAGAGATTTGGGCGTTGGGATCTAAAAGAATGCCGCGGGCAGCAGATCGCGGGACCTAGTTGATCTTACGTCACTTCGGGGCACGCAATAACCCTTTGCCCTTTGCCAAAAGGGTTTTTATCACCGGTAGGACAGGGATGGCACAAAAAAGCATTTGCCACACATCAATAGCCACGTGTGGCTGATGAAAGAGTGGGGCCCGGGGGCTCAAGCGACGAGTGACAAGCGGCGAGTTTTACCGCGCCACAAATCGAGCCATCGAGCCACCGAGCCACATCGAGGGTGGGGCGAGGAAGCGGTGCGCGCGATTAAATGGTTCGTCGATTGAACGGTTCGCTGATTATTTTTGGCGAATGGATTTTGCGTCCGCCGGCCCGCGGACCCCGCGGACCACGAGTACCGTTCGTGGTCTTCCGGTTACGCCACAGTGGCTGAAGAAATTCATAGCTCGCGACACCAAAAACTTTCCCACTATTACCTGCAACCTACTCCACGATAGCTACAAGGCATAGAGATGCATGGGCGCGGCACAGGCTCTGCGGGCAGAGGTATCCACTAGCTGGCGCGCAACTTGGTGAGCGCCTGAAGGAGTCTCAGCTGCTTTATACGGTATAGCCAGTTGTACACGGTTAACGGCACATCCACTGCCACAAATGGTCCAAATTAGGCTGGCCATACAACAGGGATATCCTGCATCTTGAGTCGTTATCGTACCTCAGCCAATGATGATGACGACCAGATAGCCCCTGAGAGTGGAACCAGCGACACGCGGAAGGTCACTACAAGAGATGATCAAAGTTTAGAGTTATATCGCCTTGCATAACTATTGCATCTGAAATCACATACCTCTCTTGGGGTCCGAGAGGGGGGCTGCGGCGAAACTACCGATGTACAATCCCTGCACCTTATCCGGAATTGGTTCCCCGTCTTCAAGTGACTCTTTACTGCTTCGGCACGACACGCGTGAGTTAGGCAAGGCCATGAAGAGCGACCCGGTTGGGTATCATCGTCAGATGAGGCGGCCAGTCCTGGCGTTCGAATGAACGCCACGCCACTATATCGCCAGAGCTCGCCCATGCTTCGGCGGTTAGAAGACCCGTTAGCTTTGTAAATATGAGGCTCTGTCTGTCACCCTGCGTCTGCTGCCTAAGATTACATAATGCCAACAAGCTGGTCGCATACCTGCGGCCAGTTGCGCCGTGGGCCCCGTAATCTAGCGAATCGTCTTCGGTCAAGCTGCACCAGGGTCTTAATGGGGCGCTGCTGGTGCGTAGCAGTTTCCGCCCAACTTCTTTCCTTTTTTGGAACATGTGGCTCAGTTCGCCCGCCCCTTGAGTTACGTCAAAATCATCACTGAGGCCAGCATCGAGGTGCTGGCCCATCTGCGGGATGGTGGATGGTCGCGTCGGAGCGACCTCGCTCGCTACACTAATCGGAAATTTATCTATGGCGCCGCCTTGTTTCAATTTTGGCGATTAATATTCAAATAATTCTAATAAATTAACCAATGAATAAAAAGGAGAGCTTAAAGGTAATATTAAATCATAATTAAATCTAATATTTAATAAAGTTTTTTATTTTTAAAACGTAATAAAAGTTTATTTAATAAATTTAAGTAAAATTAAAAATTAAAAATACATTATTAAATATTATAAAAATTTTTATAATTAAAAGAAAATTTATAAAAATAATATTTCTTAAAATTCTTATAAGGAATTAAAATATTTATAAAATGGCTTATTTATAATTTAAGAAAGATTTAAATTTTATATTTTATTCAATAATTATATAATATAAAATAAAAAAACATTAGTATATGCGGGGTTCCCCACTAAAATCTAGCGACTTTAAAAAATATTTATATTATAATCGTAATTAAACTATAAAAAAAGAAGGAAATTGAAATTCTTTAAAGCCAAATTAATATATAATTAATTAATTATAATATCTAAGTTATCGCGTAATTTTACGATTTTTATACGTTATAATGCGTATTATTGAAGTTGGTAAGTTTTGGGGAGGAATGGCGGGGCGCCATAGATAAATTTCCCCAGATTGTAGCTCACCCATCGGTGTGAATGTGAATGTACGTGCCCATTTGCGGAGGTTGCCCGTTGCCACCTGCAACGCCCTTCAGGACGTATCATCGTTCGGGCATACATCACATCACTATCTCTCCAGGCAGCAGCGGTATGAACCTTGACCAGCTTCACGATGTAACCCTGGCATGTCGGCTTCCTGAATTGGTTTTGGAGCGCGAAAGAACCAGCGCGAAATGATGGAACACTTGCCCGCAATCCTCGCCCAGCCTTTCCTTGTCGTTTGTCAAAACGAGGTCCATGTTAGCAGGATATGAGCCACATCAGACGAGACAATGTACAAAAAATAACTAAATCACAAGAAGAGTCTTCAAAGCTTGATGAGGCCTTACTTATGCTGAGCGTATGTTTCGATTAGATTTTAAGATAATGACTGTCTAGATAGGAAACTCATCTCCTTTGTTATTGCGCTCCTGGTGGTCCGCCACGTGGTTCTTTCTGGGAAGTATCATAGTGGCCCTGTCCCTGTATCTGAAGGCCTGCCATCGAGCCTCGCGGGGCCTTGTTGTGTGTTGAATCACAACAGCCTCCCTCCTCCCACTGTTTCCCCTATCCATCATAGCTTGTTTTGCTGCATACTAAGCTGTTGCTTGAAGCCACGAATGGGTTCTATCAGGCAATAATCAATATCAGGGGCCTAACTTTAACTCCTCAAGTTAACCAAAACAGAATAAGTGAATCACCTACCAAGAACAATTTTGCGTCCCATAGTACTCGCAACCCTGATTGGTGCAATTCAGGTTTTTGTCTGCTAGGTGGCCACACCCGTTGCATCTAGGGTACGTCACTGGCTTCGGCATTATTGCTGAGGTTTGGAGATGAAGTACTCAAGTAATAAAGTGATTGCGGAATAGTGAACTATGTTTCTTCGTAAAGAAATATCAACTTAGGTTATCCAAATAGCGATGAGACACCCTACCTCTTTATATAGACGAAGCCTGTGGATCTTCTGACAGGTTCGGGCTTCCGTGAAGTCACACCCAACCGAACTGTGGATACGTGAAATACAAGACATATTGCCGCCGCTCAGTCAGTTTTTCACTGACCTTACCCGATAACCAATAGATCCCTGGTCGAATGTCTAGAAAATGGCTGGCATCGCAGTCACGAACTGGGTCGTGACAAGGGCCAAATGACAGGAGAGACCGTCGTGACAACCGGGCGTGTTAAGTCTAGTGGCGCGGAAAGGCAACCTGGCTGACGACCGTAGAACCTAATCTTCGGCGGTTAAAAGGCCCGTTAGCTTTATAGGATGACTCACGATACCGGGGATTGCAAGGTTGAGGCTCTGTCTGTCACCCTGTGTCTGCTGCCTGGGCTTGAATAGTGTCAACAACGCTGACTGCAGGCATGCGACAAGGTGTGCCGTGGGACCCCTGATCTAGCAAATCGTTCTCAAGCTGCACCAGGCTCTCAGCAGGGCTCTGCAGGTGCGTAGCAGTTTCCGCCCGACTCCTCTTTTTATCCTGGAAAATATAGCTCAAAACCTGCAGCCATGCCGGACGACGGTCGAGTCAGCCCCGGTGACTTGGATGCGACCTGTCGGTGATAGCGAGCAGGGGATAGCTGATACACACAAGTCCTAAACTGCGGAGTAACTTGGGGTAGAATGCGCGGCTCGGCCTCCTATTTGCTGAAGTTTATGCATATGAGATTGCGGCTCAGCTGATAGCGTCTCTGGTGGGGGCTGGCGGTTGAGCAGCAATCCTGCATGTATAGCTTAGCGTTCTGCCAGGTTTTGGCTCCCACCGAAGAGGCTAGTCACTTGGTCGAATACAGCACAGCTGTTGATGGCCAATCATTTTTAGCCGCCAGCCAACGTCAACATCAAGCCTACAAAGTATCGGTGACGCCGTGAAGACCAGGACAACCGTAATGACTGAGGGAGAGTATGTGGTAAGTATTACTTCATAACAAGGTCGCATACCTGATGAAAACACGCAGATACGAGACAAGAAGATGACGCGACCAATTATGCGGCCATATGTGATGCTTGCTGAAATGCAACTCTGAGGACTAGGACGCGTCTCGAAATGATGTCAATTGTGATGTTGATGAGCTATGTTACAACGTGAAAGCCGACCAGCCAGTCAAAGGATAATTGGAGGTGGCTATGATGCATTAGACCGGCAACCAGGACCTGTGTAGGTCGCCGTTGGCGAGAGACATAAGCATGAAACATCAAGTCATAAAACATGAAGCAATAAGTAACCATGTCGACCATATGTCTTCACGGCGGCTAATAGTACCTTAAGCACATCGTCTAAGGCATGAGATATGGGACGCCTACAAATGAGTAACGCTTTCTTTCGAGTATATATAAAGGTAGGAGGAGTTGGACTCCTCTGGATATGTATTCAGCAAGAATCAACGTCCATACAGAGGCATTAAAGCACAGCTAGCTCCAGCTGGCTAACCTATTGCATTGTTCTTTTCACTGCAAAAGTCCTTGCATCTCTTATTACCATGTCTCATAGTGGTGACAGAGACCACCGAGCTTCTTCTTCTGCTGCCTCACATTCCCATTCCTCATCTGGATCTTCCCACAGCAACAGTAGTTACTATCGAAAGCCTCCCACTCAGTACTCTAAATCATCTAGGTCATCCTACGGTCAGGCTTATGACCAAAAGGCTACTCAGCATGAAGTTGATCTCTTAGAACTCCCTCGACGTCAGAGAATTGTAGATCACCATACGGAGAGAATCGCCGAGAACCGTCGCTTTAATCTACCTAGTAATTACAAAGCCCTGGCCACGTTAACCAGTATTGAAACCAGCTAACTCTCGGTAACCAGGCTATAAAGAAGAGCGATACTACTTGCCCAACGCAACTAAAAGGCTTGAAAAAGCCCAGAAGAAGGAGGCTAGCAGCAAATCAGCGAGAGCATCTGCTCTGAGGGATCTTGACCAGAGGAGTGACTTCGAATACGGGGCGGCGTTAGTACTCAATTCCCACACAAAGGGCACGCTTAGCTGATTTCATTTTCAGAAGAAACAGACTGCCTCGCGAGCTAGCTGATCAAGTCTCAGCGGAGAATAGCTGGACTCACACCGATGACTATTATAGGAGGGCTGCTCAGCGTGAGAGAGATGCTTAGTGTAGGGATGATGGTGTTTTGACGCTCCGGTAGTAATGCCTCCCAGTTGGACCTGGCCAGTTCTCGAAGTCGGTTAAGAGGTGTATGGGTTTTTGGGCACCTCCAGAGCAATCTACATGGATGCTTACATATTCAAGATCAGAACTAGCTTCAGTCACTCGTTACCTAGTCAGGCCTATATCCAGCCTCTAGTCAGTCAGTCTTTACCTAGAAGATCAATGGAGATATTTATTCCTTGCAGAGGAAGCCCAATCTAAATACGATGACAGTCAATTATTCGAGTATGTCCAGTCCAAAGATGCACCCGTTGAGGAGCAGCACGAACCAGAGGGCGAACTTCAAAGGCTCCCGCTTAAGGGTATAACGGAGGCCGCGTTTGATTTTATATACGGACTCCGCTGAACTGCTCAGTCTTCGGGTAATTGTGACGAGCCTATCGAGAAACTGGATCCAAACCAGACCGAGAAGAACACCTTATCGAGGGATTTGTCGACCTATATTATACAAGATATATTGGGCTGATATTTTAAGGGGAATCCGAAAGATAAAAAACCATCGATAACTCGATCAAACCATCAGATAATCGAAAACAGACTTCATTATCTGAATTTACGAGGTCGAATTGACCCGGCAGAAGCCTCGCAGCTAGTGCGCTACGGTATGGACGACCCAATGGTCATTGACGGCGGGCGGGCCGGTCTCGCGCCGAGTCAGCACCACTCGCGCAGCAATCTCGCAGCGTACAACCAAACGAATCAGCTGCGGCCCGATAGCAATAATGGTTTGAGGAGAGGTATTGAGGAAGGACTGAAGCATTTGGAGAGACTGATCGCTAGGCTAACGGTCCCTGACGGGGTACGTGAAGAGATTCTCCAGGTGATTGGAGAACCCCGCACCGAAACAACCGGACCTCGACCGCACCTCAACGACAACGACGACGCGCCGATAACCCGCAACGAGCTACGAAGGATAGTCAAGGATGCTGTGGCCCAAGCCACAGGAAGCCAGGACCCCAAGACTGTACAAACCAAGTCCTGGGCTCAAGTGGCATCCTCTCCGCAGGGTAGCAGCGACCCTACTACCTGGCAGCCGAAGGTAATCGTCCCAGCGCGCCGGACCCGTGAAGTGGTAATCAAGAATGGAGAACAATCAAGAGGCGTAGAGAAGCGGAAACTAGCAGATATCGTGCAGAGCGTCAACACGGCGATTGGAAAGAACGAAGCGGTAGCGGCAAGGAAGCTACCTAGCGGAGACGCAGTCCTTACCTTTAAACATGAGGCGGAAAAGCATACAGAGAATACTGGATGGGTTCTAAATGCGTTCGGAGATGGCGCGCAGCTTAGTTATAGGGAGCTCGCAGTCATCGTTAAAGGAATTCCGGCGAAGAAACTACGGGATACTCATGATGAGACAGTGCTATTGCGTAGCCTGCTCACCGAGGAGTATAACCCGAGAGAGATCTCAAGATGTAAACGCAGTTTCCCTAAGAACCCAGAGGCGCGATGTGCCACCCTTATTCTACACGTGAGCTCCGTTCAAGCCGCGAAAGACCTATGTGATAACGGCCTCATATGGAATGCCGAGATCTTTGACTGCGAACCATACGACGCTAGCCTTCGCATTCAACAGTGCTTCCGCTGCTACGGCTACGGCCACGTAGCAAAGTACTGCAAGAAGCAACAGCGGTGCGGTTACTGTTCCACAACAGCACACCCAAGAGGAGATCGGGAATGCCCGCAAAGAGGGCCCAAGGGGAAGAAACGCTGCATTAATTGCGGCAGAGAGCATACGGCGTGGGACAGAAGCTGTCCCGTAGCTATACAGCAGAGAGAGCGTGTAAGGGAGGCATATGCTCACAGGCCTTGCCAGTTTGAGGTCCGTAGAGCTGGCAACAGCTCAGCAGGGACAGGCCGCCTCAGGCCGCCTCTCGCCGCCAGCAACGCTACCTAGCGACGGAGACGGATATACGATAGCTTCGCGTAAGCGGGGACGCCCAAGACTTGACTCGTCGGCGGGCAGCCAGGGCAGAGGAAAAGAACTACGTTCACAGAGCCGACGTAGCGCCACGGCACCATTATCAACGCAGGACACCATTATAGTCTCTCAATCATGAGCGTACGAATAGTGTACTGGAACGTTGCAGCCTCAAAAATAGCGACAGCGCTCGCCCTAGCTAACCAGGAAGAATACGACATACTAGCGCTACAAGAAGTATGGATCAACCCTCAGACAAAAACAGCCATTACGAGGCATAACTAAGGAAAGATTTAGGAACACTATTCCGTATAGAATCTAATGAGCTTGCAGCGCTTATCCATCAAGACTATAGTGAGCGTAGACATATTATAATACACTATTTCAAAACCAAAAAGTATTCCTCAGAAACAAGAACCCTCGAACTCCGATGGAACCAACAATCTTTAGCCAATCTTGGCAGGCCCAGCGACAATAGAAAAGTTTCCGCCCGCTCCGGCCCAAGTTAATAGCCTGTCCTTGACATTCCTGCCTGTGATGCGCTGCACAACCTTCACGTCATCATTAGAGCCGAGGCCGAGCTGACCCTGTTCGCCGTAACCTGTCGCATAGGCATGGCCAGCTTGATCGATCAAAATAGTATGATCCGAGCCACATGCAACGTAGGCGACTTGTTGAACTGTTGGGATGACCGTGGGGCGTAAACAAATGCGTGGCTCATTGCGGTCATCGCAACGAATTAACGTTGAATCTTGTGACTGCTGAGGAGCAATGGTGATACCGAGTTGTCCGTAATCTATTTTGCCCCATACGAAGCATTGGCCGTTGGCGGTAACGGCGGCGGAGTGATGAGAACCGCCATCTAGAACCAAGACTTCCTTTTGACAAAGGCTGCGAATCTTGATCGGTGGTATAATGGCGGAGTTGGTACCGGCAGTTTTAGTGTCCCCAGCTTCACCAAAACTATTTGCACCCCAAGCCCAAACGTTATCATTCCGATCAACCGCGAAAGAATGATAGCTTCCAGATGCGATGTACTTGGCTTTGTTGCGACAGACTCGGACTTGGCATGGTGTTAAAGGGTCTGAATTCCTTCCAAAAAGGCGGCGGCCGAATTGGTTTCGCTCATTACAGCCCCAGGCCCAAATATTGCCTGCGGTATCAAGAGCCAACGCATGGTCGACACCACAACAAATTTGGGTTATGTTTTGGAGGCTTTGGATGTGAAAGGGTCTTGTTTGCTTCTCAACGAGCTCCCCATGATCGTCGTACCTGAAACCTCGGTCGCCTTTGGAATTCTGCGATAATGATAATATTAATATCGGATAGTTTACCAGGCGAAATAATCACTTACGCGAAATGTACCCCATCCGTAAACAAGACCAGTGTCAGTAAGGGCGAAGCTGCAATTGTCACCAGCTGCGACCTGAACAAATCGGGTAGCTGGAGGGAAACAGTCGGTTGGAATCTCCATAGGAGTTGACTCCAGGGGATTCAGATCTGCGACTCCGTCGTCATCCCAGTGCGTGTCCCTTCCAAGAGCGCCCTCATCGTTCACACCCCAAGTGATGATCTTGTTATTCGCTGTCAATGCGACTGTGTGCAAACCGCCGCAGGCAAGTTGAACAATGTGCAAGGCAGATCGATTATCAACGTCGAGAAACGGGTTCTCAGAAGGACTTAGGGCTTCTGTTTGCTTGGGGCCAAGACCGAGCTCGCCGCAGTCGTTATCGCCAAAGACGAGGATTGTGAGCTTTCCAGTAGGAACCTTATTGATGATAGCGGGGTGAGGTCTGGTCGACTGCTCAACCTCACGGGAGGGTTTCGACGTAGCCGAACCGGTCTTTGCTTTTTTTGAGACCTCGAGAGGTGTGGTGCCGAGTACCTCGTCATCACGTCCTACTTCCAGGGAGCGTTTACGCTTATTGATTCGAAGGGAAGCCATAGATCCCGTATTGTCTTGCTTCGTACCGCTAATGGACACATTTTGGGTAGTCTCCCTGGTCCGCGGGGCGATGTTTCTTGATGCAGGGTTCGATCCGTGTTCTCGATTCTTGACTTTACGCGTTCTTGAGGCTGATGCAGAACACATGTCTATAATCGTGGCATTTCTGTTCTTTCGCTTTGTAGGCATCGTGGTTGATTGACATCAAGCTGTCGTGGGAAAGAGGATGGAGCGGAGAGAAAAATCCAGGTGCAAGGTCTTGGTGGTGAAAGGTAAGAAAACATTCGAGTTCGGACTGTTTATTTGGCGCGTACGCACGGACTTAAGTTTTACCGCCCGGCAGAACAGCATTTTGACTAACGAGAATCAGCTGCTCCATGCGTGAGCGTGGGGCTCATCTTTTAGCAGCTAGGCAGTACGCACCAAGGCCCGGGGGAGGGGAAAGCGTCGGTCAGGACTGCCTTGACGGCATTCCAAGTGGAGACCTTCTGTACGGAATTGGCCTGGAATGACTTGGAAATGTGCAATAGTCAGCACAGATGCAACTATTTTTAGTTTCGTTGCTGGCCGTTTTCGTCCTGTCTTGCGCACCGCCTGATTCATACTGAGCGTATCCCTGTTCTATTCAGACAGGTAACGCTTCCTAATAAACTCGCCTTTCATGTATTACAACATGGACCATCGATTGGCTCGTCTGGTGACCCCCACACTTCAAGAGATGATCGTGATCGCAGAGCGCGAGGCTAGTGCCTACAAAAAAGGCCTCCCGTTCTACAGGGAATCCGTACGATTAGGAGATCACTTGCGCGATGATGTTGAATACATGTCAACTGCCAGCAACAGCACCTCGATCAGCGCAAGACACTTCTCGCAAAACTCGCAGCGGTCGAATCGCCAAGAATGCACCGACCCGTGCAGAAGCCCTGGCACCCGATCGAAGGCGTGACCTGTCCGGACTAGACATGTTAGAGGAGTCTGGCGACAGCGCACAAACAGCACCCCAACACCGTAAGAGGCAACGCAAGACATATCAGAGGGAACGCGCAAGCCGCAGGCTCGCGGGACAGTTGCCCGAATATGGGATGCTATTGGGACGAGGTGAAGCACCGCCCCTCTACGAAGCGTCCCTTGCGACAATCCCAAAATAAACTCCAGGACGAACAGCTCAGGCCCTCGTGACGGAAGGTCGTTAAAGAAGCCAACGGCAGTGAGAGGTGCGAGGCCTCAAGGGATTTCGACATTCAGAAAGGATGGAGGGATGGAGCAGGTCGGCCAAGAGTCTGATGAAGCAATGGAGACTCGAGCACAGAGAGGGTTGATGGAAAGGAAGGGAAGACCCGAGTCCTCTCCTCTCCCTTCAGCATATGACGATCCTTGGTGATGGTAAGGCACACCATAAAGCCAAGGCCCCTGAGATGTGGAAGGGGCTGCTGCAGAGAAGACCTTGGAGCACGACTTATGTTCCTGCATAGCCACGGCCGTGATGACTTTCCAGGAAGTTATCCATACGAGGGGGTCTCGGGGAGAGTGCCCCTTCTCAAGGCTTAGAGGCACTGCCGCCCCATCCTGGGTCCTCAGCACCTGCTCAGGTATATAAGAGTCACTGAGCCCCGTCCTCTTCCTCTCCAGACTTACCTCCTTATCCTCACATCTTCATCTTGATCTCCGGACCTTTGACCATTCAGTTCACTGGTGGGAAATTACAAGGCAATGGAGAGCGCCACAGAAACAATGCATCTGACTCAAGTCAGGCCGGAATCTACACGCGAGCTTCAGGCCATCGCAGATGCCATTCTGAGATCTAGCAATATCGTCGTCATCACAGGTGCCGGTATTAGTACGAATGCAGGTATTCCAGTAAGTTCTTCAGTCTCTCGTACTTTCTTCGTACTGATCTGGGTTAGGATTACTGCTCTATAGATCGATCTTATCACATAGACGATAACGGGACCTTGAAGGAGGCCAAGGCTCAGAAGATCAAGATAAAGGACCTCTTTCATACCACAGCACTATCCGATGAAACGACGCGACCGCATTTTCTCAGTTACCACACCAGACTCCGCCAATTCGCAAAAGAGAGCAAGCCCACATTGACACACCATTTCATCCGCGAACTGTGCGTCCAAGGACGGCTCATCAGGAATTACACGCAAAATATCGACGATCGAGAACGGGAAGCCGGTCTCTGTACCGATCTTCAGCGCGGCGTTAGTGTGGGACGCCGGGAAAGGGGTGTTGAATGCGTCCAGCTGCACGGTAGCCTCCGCTTTTTGCGCTGTTCATATTGCAGTATGCAGGCTAGTTGGGACCGACATAGGTAGAATTGAACTCTTCAAGCTTAGTATGTTGGCTACGATTTCACCGTCGGCGTGCTTTGCCTCGTGAGAAAACTCATCCGTCAGCACCCTCCGGGCCTCGGAAGAAAGATCTGTAAGGGTTACTACTCGAAGACCTTGCGGGAGGTGACTCTATGTTACGTACCCACGTATAATTTGACCGGCCACCACGTAGCAGAAGGGTTGTATTTTCGAAGCGCAAGTACGCGATGACGTCCGCCGAGGCAACGAACTTGCTGGCCGACAGGCAGGCGGAGCTCCGCTAGCTCGAGGCTCTGTAAGTCCTCTATATTCTGATTTGACCGCCGAAGCGACTCCCGTGGCACGGCCGCAGAGATGTCCCCGGAGATGAAGTGATTCGGGTTGCAGCGATCGCATCCCACTTTCTCGAAAACCCTCTGAAGGTGACTCGTCTTGTTATCGTCAGGCTCCTCGCACGAAATGAAGAGGAGCTGATCTAAGCTAATGCTCTCTCTTGCCCTCCTAACCCCCCTTTGTGCCGATTCTTCCGCTCAAGGTCGTTTTCACGCGTGGTAGAGAGACAACGTAAGAAGGTACACCCTCCCTTGAGGCGCTTCTGCGGGTGACTTCTGAAGAAGTCGTTTTGATTGATTTCTACATAGGACTCTGGATGTCCCACTGCTCATGGCTCCTTTCTTGACGACTTCCCAGGAAGTCGTCTGACACCGCCCCCCTTGCCCCTGCCGCATAAACTCACCACCAACCAACACGCAGAAGCATATGTATGTGAGGCCTCTCGAGCCGACTGATGGGGAAGTACATTGGCTCATCCGTCTCGCTGACCCCGACGCCTGGCGACTTCTCTCGATCCTTGTTGATTCGTGCCTAGGGAGGAGCTGCCTTGGCCCGACGATGGTATACCAATCATGATTCTTTCTGAGGCTTCGTCACATCCATAGCCCGTCACGAGCCTTGATTCGATGATGTGATCTATGCGATACCCCTCCCTGCCAAAAAAGAGCGTTCGAATCTTCCAAGTCTTTCTACAATACGGAAAGGTAGGGACTGGCTAGGAAAGGGTCGATGTCAGGACGTATACGAGATCCAGTCGCCTCCAAACACCGTGAGAAAGGCTGTATCGGATCATCGGTTTCCAAGTCCAGAATGAGCGTCAAATCCATGCTACGCCCCCTGAACCTGCGGACCTATGTAATACATTCATACAGGATGTTAGGCGCCTCGACCGGATGGTTACTCCTTTTGGTCGATAGAGGCACATGAAGGTTCGAAGTTTCCGCCCGACTTCTTTCCTCTTTTGGAACATGTGGCCCAGCTCGCCCCGTCTCTTGAGCTGCGTCGAAATCATCACTGAGGCCAGCATCGAGGTGCTGGCCCGCCTGCGGGACGATGGATCCATTGGATGGTCGCGTCGGGACGACCTCGCTCGCTGGCTTGGGCCCATCGGTGTGAATGTGCGTGAGCCCAACAGTGAGGCACAGCCATCCAGGGGTGATATACATTTATGATGTGAATCAAGCAACGGGATGCGGGGCCAGGGTTCTTGTGATTCATCTGAGCAGGCTTAGCCGGGTGGGTGAACCACTCGACTGCAAAGGGCTCCAGGTTACATCATATCCTTGCCAACAAGCATGGTGTCTTAGGGATCGCCCCATCCATGGGAAGATACCACGGTCAATTTAACCAATGCAGAACAGATCCAGCTCCTAGCCGCCCACCGCATTAACCAGTACTTGAGGTCCAGTATTTCTCGTCCAAACATCAAACTTGGCTGCCTAGAACGGATCCCTCATGACGCTGAACTCCGAGAGCGCAACCAACCGCCCCTGAGCAATGCCGGTGTCAGGCTATTCCCAATGCCTGTATCTCCTGTGCCTTGTGTATGCTTTTCGACCTCGACTGCCACTTTCTACTTGAGGTTCGTCTTGGTACCCCGCCGGGTTGAGATGGTGCATGTTGACAACCGTGGCGATCCCAAAGTCCGTTAAAAGAAACTTATCGCCTTGGTAAAGGATATTCGGAGGTTTTACATCCCGATGATTGATTTGCGGATCGTGCGTATGAACAAAATATAATGCATTTGCAATTTGATATAGCGTCATAGTGGTCATGATCGGCACCGTCTCTGGTGCTTCATATCTAAGCTGCGTTAACAGATCGCATAGATTACCTTTCTGAATGCAAATCAATCAGATAGATGTCCATAGATTCTGGTTTCAATTATATAGCCACCTGAAAGGTACTTGGTCACGGAGAAGGAGGGCAATGAGGTGGAGCTGGCGTTCGTGTACCGTCTAAGCCTACCATCACCATAGGTTTTGGGGGCTACACCTATTTGGAACGGCCCGGTTCCATCATGCCTCGGTCCAGATTCCCAGGAGCATATGCCTGTGCCAATACCTTACGACATATTGCAGCCGAATGCGATCTAATTGAAAGGAGCCCAACCAGTGAGCCATTTTTATGGGTTGAGCCGCGTGAACCTCGACGTTTTGAAATTGGTTGGCTATCGTTTGTTATCATAAGTATCACAGCTGGATGCAGCCTTCAAGTGGCCAGGAAGTCTAGGATTGCTGCAAGCTAGTCTAACAACTCAGCGAACGGGGGATTGAGGCACCGCCGGTCGATGGTTCTTATCTATGAGCCCGACAGGATGCCGTTTGGATGGCCAATTCTTGAACATAGGGGACTGAGAAAAGATAGAGGAAGACACTTATTGACCTCCTTGTTATCGTATTTTACACCCTCGTACACATTAAACAGTAAATGTGTGAAAACCGTAGAGCGCCATGCAAGAATTATGTGATCGCTAGGCCCAACGCCGCCGGCCCGGGTAGTATTTCCAGTCCCATCCTCGTCTGTTCCCGTCTAAGTAACTTCAAGGCCTGGGCCTATGACCGTAACAATTCCATGTAACTGCCCGAGTAAATCATCGGATCCGGGTTCGTCTCTAAGTCGTAAGACGTAAAGCTCTGCGGTAACAGGGTCTGGAGATTCTGTTGTTGACTGTCGATTACCGCTTTCCGGTAGTCTTGCTCAAGATCTAAATGATTGAGCTTGGACGAGCTTGCGCGATCCGTCCGGGTGCAATTCGACTCGGTTTCCGACTTGTGCTCTGAGGCACGCGATTCCCTGTCCCTCTCTTGTTGTTGGACTTCTAACTCGGCGGCCAGCTTCGTCAGGCCGGCATCGTCTTCTGGAAATACTGAATGAGGCGGGAGATCGGCATCGGCGTTGGGTCGTATGCACCCGAGCTTGGTCGCGATATTGTGTATCACCGGCTGTCCCCTGTCGTTGAGTTCCGGCTCCCCTAAGTCCCAAGACTGACCACTCATAACCATAGCATATAGCTTACAAACAGTTGCGATAAGGGCGAACTGAGTATTCTCGAGAACCTCGGCGTATCTAAGACCTATGTTAGTATTCTAGGACTATAGCTTCATCGGGAGTCAAGATGATCATACCCGCGAGGTAATTGCTTATATTTGGCCTTCTTTCTTATACCTGCGGTACAGACTAGTCCATGGTCCTTGCACCTCTTACATGGGAACTCTCCGTCGCACTATAATGTATAAGCAAAAGATGACCAGTTATATCGATAGCTTATTAGATATATGTTACCTTTCTCTTCTTCATCCTACACCTCTCGCACGCCTTCCAGACCCTCTTATGCGTGCTGTCCATGGCGTGGGGCGAGAAAGGGGCATGTTCCCGAACGGGTGAGCGCGTGTGAAGGTTTGTTGAGCGCTTGGCTGTCCGATGTATGGGCTTGACAGACTTGGTGACGGAAGCGCCAGTGCTCTCTTCGACGGGTGGTGTTGGTATCCCGCTTTCCATGTTGGGCGGCGACTAACACGACTAGCACAGACAGAGGGAGCTCAGGGAGGGAGTGAGTAGGTTAGGTTAGATAGGACTCGACGAGGAGAAGTCGAGATGTGCCACAGGGGCTTGATTGCGTATATAAAAGAAAAGCGAGCTTCCAGGGCAGTGACCGAGAAACGGAGGAACTGCCTAAGAGAATTGAAAAATAAATTGGTCCAGGTAGGCTTGCTTTGAGCGGGAGACCGAGGTCGAGGCCGTGGAATTATTAATGTAACAGGGATGTACATGGTAGGCTTTGATCTCTGGACCCTGACGCACCGGGTCCCCATAACAGCTGACATGAACCACTTTCTCCAGGCTACGAGGGCCATTCCCAGCGTCTGTCTCGAAGGCGGTGTATATGTCAGCCCCTGAGAATGCCGCCGCCCCCTGAAGCCTGTACGCAGCCTCGGAAGGTCCCCGAGGCCAATGTTGGCAGACTCGTTGGTTCCTCAAGGTTGACAGCCATGGAAATAATGACAGGCTTACTGGGGCGGAAATTATGCCTTGTAACTCAGACTTCGCTGCCAGGCCATGCCCCAGCTTTCTGTGCTTGCCGTGACAACAATTACCTTAATTTTAAATATAACCAAACTCAATATGGCAACTATCGAGAGCATTTCATTGGAGCAGCCCAAATCTGATACGGCAGAAGACGCCTTGCGTTGTCATCCTATTCCATACATTAACTGTACCATCGGCCATGACTGCCCAACTCCAATCTGAGAATGCGTCCTTCGTCTATGGGCGGATTTGTATTCGTCATGCAGAAGTTTCGCAGTTTGATGGACCATCCTCCACTTTCGGCTGCGTGACTGTGCTTCAGATGCTGTTGGAAATGGTCAGCGCGGTAGAATTTCTTACTCGTGTTGCATTCCCGGAACTTGTGTATTTCCAGTAGATGATTGCGTCGCTCATTCTGATTTTCTTCTGTCAGGTGCCGTGACCGTCCTCTACCTCCATCACGAGTGAATTCTTTTCCACAATATCCACACGTGTCAGCCTCCCCTGGCCGCTTGGTGTTATCGTGGAATGCCCGATCCTCCGCAACCGAAATTGCCGAGCATGACCAGACGAGCCGCCTCACATGGATTGCGTTCTCGTGTCGTTTGGCGTCGTTCTTGTTACTGAAACCATTCCCGCAAAACGAGCAAACATATGGCTTCTCGAACTTCTCTTGTTTGTTTGGGCCTGAAAGGGGACCTCTCTGAAGGCTCTCATGATCGAGATTGCCCTGATAAAGTACGCCAGATAGGTGCGGGGAGCGAGGCAAGGAGCCCTGGAACATTGTAAGCCTTGGCGTGGGCGAGGCTCTCGATGCACCCTCATAATGCCGCGGCAGCTCGCATGACCCGGCCAAACCTTGTGTCGGTATATCGTCACTGGGTGGCGAGGATGCTCGCCTTTTTCGACTAACTTCCTGGTGTTTACATCGTATCGGCTCGATAGAGAAGCGGTGCGTATTTCCGGAGGTAATCTGGCACGGTGTGCGGCAAGGTAAGTGTGCTGTTGGTAAGGGCGTACCCGTGTAGTCCTCAGTCCCACCATATGGTGATGCCTCATAGTTCAAAAGACGGCGTGGCGAATTGTTCTTTATCGTCCAGCGGAGGTCGAATTTCTTGAGCAAACTGCTATCATAGTCGCTATCGCTTGGTTTGCTTAACGGGTATTGATCGACGGGTTTAAACACATTCTCGGAAAAAAAATCACGCGATCTGTACTCTCTTAGGTGATCAGTGTCGGATAGCATAGCAAGTCATATTTTTTGGGCTTACCCTAGAGATACCGTAGAGTTTCGAATAGGATAACTATCATTTCTAGGTTGAGAAGAATCTAGTGTTGAATCAACAGAAGGGATAGAGTCATAAATAGTAGGTGCTAGAGCGCTCCAGGATAATGCCTTATTAGGCATGTTTCCAATAACTCTCGACTTGCTCGTTGCGTTGCTTAAACTTTCTCGTTGGGTATTTTTTGCGCTTTTCGTCTGATAAACATGTTGGATATGTGTTGGAGACTTGGCTTACAAGGCAAGAGAGGCTGGACATCTCCATCTGCGAGGAGCTTCCCCGTGCCCAGCGACCCCGGTCGCGTACAACTGTTAGCTGTCGTCGAGTCGGATGTCTTGATCAAGCACTGCCTACACCCCAACTATTGCGTCAACGGCTTCTCAGCAATGGTATTGGACATAAATGTGGCGTCTGCCGTTATGATGTTCGATACGACCTCTTTCATGGGTACCAACTCTCATGAGGTGGCTGGTTCAGATAGTAATAGGGCTGCCCCTGTCTGGAGCACACAAATATGCAGGTCGCTCGCGTACGACAGCCAACCAAGCATCATATTACGGAGTTGGCTCCGTTCACATTCTTCCTTCGGTTGGCTGCATTGGGACTTTTCTCATCTTATACCTTGTTCCTCCCAGGTGCATCTTTTACCAGTTGGCTGTCATACGCGAGTAACCCGCATAACGATGTCCCTAGTAGACAGAGGTTAGGCTTTATGGGTACCCAAGGCTGGAAAGATAGATTATCGGCGTAGGTTAACCGCATTTTGAGATACGCAATTACAATTAGGGGAGTTCCCGACCTGTAAACAAGCCTCATGAGTACGCCCATCTTGACAATTTTATCATTTTCAAGGCCATTTTATAACCAAATATCATTGATATATTCATCTTGACTATTATATTTCTTCAAGCCTCACGGACGCCAAGATTCAATATCGGGGACCAATGTTCGAACGACGCGCCAACAAGATTACCACATGAACCTTCTTCATAATATGGCAGAGGTCTGGCATCGCAACTCCCTGGTATCGAAGCCTGGGTGAGGGTCGCAATGGTGAGGGGCATCGTTAGATGTGTCTGCGCAGGAGAATTGGTTTCTTGCTGCCCGGGCGGAAGACTGGTAAGAGAGGGTTGTGGCAATTCAGCAAGTCGCTCAAGCGCTTTGTTTCGTGCTTGGAGTTCCACGTTTTGTGCTTGGAGTTTCACGTTTTGTGCTCGGAGTTCTGATTTTTGTGCCCCTATTTAATGTTGTCAATGTTTGCTCATTAATTAATCACACTTAACTTACGATAAATGCGCTGCGCAATTCTGTTCTGAACTGTCCGGCGGCTTTTCATGTCTTTTAACCCCGTCCAGTTTTCGCCATCTCTAGCCTCCTTGGAGAAAGCGCTACATGAACGCGACATGTTGAAGCACTGGTGCAGATGATATGATGCAGAATAACAAGCTAGGATACATGTTAGAAAGATCATCAGGGCCTCAATGACTTCCTGGTTCACCAACAAGCTATATATCAAGACCGTTGCCTTAGGCTCCGCACGTCGCTTCCCCTGAACGAAGTTGGGGGCCATTTTGTGTGATGGGGTGCAGCTGGCAGCAAGAGTACCTAGAGCGTCGAATTAGGCATGTACTACATCGGCCCATCTGAAAACATTAGAGAGCCTTGTCACAGTATTCCTAGAAATTTCCGGCTGTGATACTTATGAGAACAAACGACAGCCAACCAATTTTTAAGACGTCGAGGTTCACGCGGCTCAACCCATAAAAATGACTCACCGGTTGGGCTCCTTTCAATTAGGTCGCATTCGGCTGCAATATGTCGTAAGGTATTGGCACAGGCTTATGCTCCGCTCTCGATGCTTCCTTACGTTTGGGAATCTAGACCGAGGCGCTATTTGATTGGCTTTGATCCGCTGTCTGGGGGTTAAGCCAGGACCGACCCATACGTCGTGATGGAATCGGGCCGTTCCAAACAGGTGTAGCCCCCAAAACCCATGGTGATGGTACAAATGTATGGTGTTGAGGCATCCGTCCTCCCCTGAGGCTCCAGTTTCACACAGTTCGTAGACCTCAGCCGCCCGATCTCTACGATGTACCCAAGTAGTCTTCCCTGTGAGCTTGACCGGAACCGCAGAAGATATTCGGCCTCCTTATTACTCATGCCAGTCACTATCCTACGATAGCCAACCAATCTTAGGACTCCAAGATTATGCGGCTCAGTCCTTACAAAATGACTCGTCGGGGTCCTTTCTAATTCGGCGGTTCCAGGGACCTGCAAACTGCAGTGTGATACAGTACGGACCAGGATCTATATTCGAGCTGCAATACTTCGTGCCGCCATCAGCCTCTACCTAGATTACAACGGGACTGCAGTGTTCCCTTTACAATGGTAGATCGGCAGGTCACTAGCCCGGTGCCTTGTTCTATTGCCTGCCATCCGAATGATCATATTTGAAGAATTGTGATCAGTCTTGCATAGGAGGCAACTCGCAAAGCTGATACGCATTGGTATAATTGACAGAATGGTCTGTAGATCTCTATTTTAGCCCCCAAACCTTGCCCTATCCATGTACCTTGGCCAAGGCTCTAAATCAAGCGACTTATCCAATCACCATCTTCGAGAAACCGAAGGGTTGCATCACCTGATTCTCGGCCCCCATGCCGTAAGTCCTCAAGGCCCAACGGTGTACCCCCTTTGTTAATCACATGAACCATGGGAGCTTAAGCCGGTTTTTCATGGCTCTGCGTATGTGATCTCTTGGGGAGCTGACAACTGCGGCTCGGAATAAGCGGGTAGCATGGCGCGGACTAGTTCCTATTTGCATTTAATCAGCACTTGATCCTGAACCAGTCGTTGCGGCGATGCTAGAAATTCTTTGCGTGCTCGAGGCTTTTCGCAAGCTATGCCAGAATATTAGCCAACATCGAAACTTACTACACATTACACCCTGACCATGGCCACTGGGCCGTTATCTGATCGTCTACCCGAGTTCTTGTCCGAGTTTCTCTACAATCTAGGATGGGGTCTTATATTATGTTCCACGCACCCAAGCCTACGGAGACAATGGGATTGGATCGACATTGATGGAGGTCCAGACTCCGACAGCTCGTTTTTCTTTTATCGAGCTGGAATTGCCTTTCCGAAATGTCTTCTCGGAATCTCCATCTTCAGTATCGCCTTCATTTTTGGGCATGTTCCATCATGGGCGTTGATTGGGGCTTATATTATCGCCTGTCGACTCCAACGCGTCGCTCTTCTTCTTGCTGGTAGTTTATAAATGCAGGTAGGCAATCAAAACCTCGCCGTTTATCTTTCACTTACCATTAATAGTGGAGTTCTGCAGTAGTCATCGAATTAGGCGAAGGCATGTAGAGATACCACCATGAAATCCGCCTCTCTGAGTTACAATAATAAGGACGCCGTGATGGGGTGGCAATATGGAGGTTGAGTGACCAATGACAGACCCAAACTAGTATCAAGGCAATAAAACAACCTAGAAATCACATAACCGCATTGGTGCCTGGGTTAATAAGGGAGCTAACTAAATGTGAAGTATGTACTATCTCGCTCCGAGAAAACACTCTTGAAGGCCTTTTCCAACCATCTAAAGCAAAGCTCTAAGTAAATTAAGTATTATTTGAGTCCAGTATTCGAGAAATGTTCATTGCAGCTATTATACTTTAGCTAATGTGATTTTATAGAAGCAAATGAATGCTTATAAGCGACATGAGTCTGCGTATGGTTCTCGTTTGTCGAAGAGATCTCGATGGAATCGAAAAACCTCGGTTTCTAAGCCCTATATCAGCTTGGATCGTATACTGGGAAGAGCTCAAGGCCGTGCTACCTTCGAGTAGTCCTTGTGCAGCTGGATGCCTTTCCCCTCGGAGGATCATCTCAAACCGCTCCCGGAGCCATTCCGGTACTGCCCAGTTCTGTGTAACGGCAAGTACCAGTACTCCGAATCTCTCTGTCAGCCCATGAACTTGAATTTGCTTCAAGTTGGTGGGAAGCAATGACGCAAAACATAGAATCCTTGTGTCCGGAAGCATAGACTTAAAAAGAGCAACCTCCCACGGTTTACCAGATAGGGCCTTTCCGATCATCACTTCGAAGTTGTTGCGTTTATGAGCACTGTGATAAAACTTGTGGTTGGTCTGCAATATAACCATGTCGGTCTGGAGTTGCTGACGGATTTTGAAGAACCATTGAGCCGCCGCCGTCTTGGCCTGCCGATCAGCTATAGTCTCGATGTTCAAAAGAGGCAGCTCTTTGATTTCGTCTTCCGTCCATGTTGGTGCCATTGTAGCTGTGACTTGTAGAGTATATGGGCCGGTGAAGACGAAGCGTTTGGGCTGCAATTTCCTATGTCGTTGTAATAAGCGGGCCCCGCTGACATATGTCGTATCATCCCCGCGGGGCCAAGAATCTAAGCCCGCAACGAAGTAATAATATCTCGTTTCGCCGAAACGACTAGTAGGTCAGCCTGTCCAATCAAAAATTGTTAAAGCCGTTTGATTGCATACGTGCTCAGGCGCCTGCATATGCTTACTACGAGCTGACGTAGGTATGTCTGAAGCGTGAACGCCGTGGTAGATACGATTGGTTCCCGATTGACGAAGCAAGGCTCCTGAATCCACCAGACGTTGCTGCTGTGAAACACCTCAAAATAGTCCAACCACCATCTCAACCACCCACTTCCATCAGCTTCCATTCTCAAGCCCACTATGGCTAATGAAGTAAATTGCGCTATAGAAGACATCGCCAATGGAACTGGCATTCGATTGAGATTCTGATCATGATGGTACCAGACTCCTCGAAGCCCTCCCTTCGGCGTCTCGTGTGACGTAGATGATGATTGCCATAGCACCGCTCTTCTCCGCATGGAGCGTGATGTTGTCTGGGTCCAGATCAAGCTAGGCTCCGGTCAGTTGCGTCGCTAATTGACGATCCTGAAGTGCGATTAGGTATCAAAGCTGTATGTTACAAGGTATGCGGCTGGACCCGTGAAATGACTCCACTTTCATATGCGGGATCCCTGTCAAGCTAGCATCGAAGTCACTCTTAAGCCTCTATAAGGGCCAAAAACTAGGGGATACAACATAAAATCTTGATTGGATGTTACTGATAAGCTAAGCCGAAGCTTGGGCTAGGAGCGCATTTATATTAGAGCTAAGTCCTCCGTCGCGTCCGGTTATAGAACTACTAGTTGCAGACCCATATGGAATATACGGATAAGTCTGCAAATGCCGACGAACAAAGCTGGACCACCTACCTAGCCATCGATGGTTGTTGTCTTCACATCGTGCGGCATGATTGGCAGCATCTCCTTAAGCCTGCTTCTTAGGCAGCAGGCAACAGCAGGCGCCGAATCAACATATGAGTCATTTCAGGGTTAGCCGCATCACTCTCGACTTTGTAGGGTTGATTGGCAGTCATACACTCCTATATAGAGTGGTTGGGCTGCCCCTGTCTGCTGGGCACATAAACATGCAGGTCATTCGCGTACAGTAGATGCGGTCAAGAGAGACAAGTTAGTTGGCTATGTGAACAATCCTATACAAAGGTGGTGTATCTCTATCACGTCGAGCTCGGCATCCACCCGGCGAGTGGCCCGACAAGGTTGCCTGCAGCCCTGGGACCAAGCAGGTCAAAAACGGTATGAGGGCGACGGCATGACTTGCTGGTCAGGGCCCCTCTGGTTCGGTGCAGCGTTCATAACCGCCTTGTGGGATCAGACGAAATCTTCATCGGGCAAACCATATCCTCGCAGGCTCTAGACTGACTCCAAAAGAAAGCTCGGTGTAATAACGTAGCGTTATCACACTGCATAGCCCGGAAAAAGAGGACAATTGGTTCCAGAATCACTGATGGGTTTCTTGCGTTGCTGCTGCGTGTGAAGCCTCGATTACCGGTAAGACTTTGGAATGAATATGCGCGGTCAGCTACACCTAGGCCCGAGGTAGTTGTTGGCTTCTAAGGTTGACTGTTTTCCTGATAACTTATAGGATATAGAGACGGCTGAGAATTCCTGTTCCCGCAAGATCGTTGCTAGCTTATCCTACTGAGTCATTTCCCCTCCATATCAAGGCCCTGTCGTAACTGCAATCTGTTTCCCTTGAGACGCACCTTCCACAACTTGGTTTACGCTCATCACACTTTGTCTTATTTTTCTTGCACTTTAAGCAACCATTCCTACTTCTAGTTCTTGTGCTTGTCGACTTTAACTCTTTGCCAGTTGTTGGTTTTAGCCGTTTTGACCTTGGCTCGTCCGGGGCCTTTTGCGCTTCGGCCATTCGTTTGCCAGGGATGGCCAATGGTGCTTCCTCGAACATAGGCAACATTGCATTGCGGCACCGCTCGGTTATCGCTGTCGCAAAGGGCCTCGTAGTTGGAGGTGAATCTTGATCACTAAGTGGGTAAATTTCGAACAGACTAATAAGTAAGCTAATGTTAATCTATGAAGTGAATAAAACTTACAATGTTATCTCTCTGTTACTTCTTTGAATTCGCAATATTTCTCTCGTATTGAGTCGGATGTTCGTAAAGTTTCGTTGAATTTCACCTAGTAGGCATGCCTCTGGGCCCTTGGTTTCGGTGTTATGAGCTTCATCTAGAGAGAGCGGCATAAAAACAGGCTGGGAACGATTTGTAAAACCTATCGTATAGCCCGTTCCGGAACAGGCGGCCCAATCAAGCCAATGGCCGGTTTCAGGCGCCATTGCAGAAGAAATTTAGCATTCGTAATGCTACACGCCCTGAATGAGCGGCCAGCTAAGTTGTTTTATATACATGATATGATGATCCCGTAGTCGACATAGAGACCCCAATCTTCTTTGCGTCGTGCCTCGGTTAGCATCGAGCCTGGTTATCACAATCACCGAGTGACTAGGCAAAAGGAAATAACCATCGCACGTTAATCATGCGTCGAGCAAATCAGTCTTCAGCCAGCGACATCTCTGGGCTAAAAAGAGTAAACTGTAGCGCCCATCCCAAAGCTCCAAGCAAGCGACTCATCCAATCACCATTTTACGGAATGGCGTTGCTCTACTCCCGGAAGGGCACGGGCACTCCAGTCAGGGGCTGGGCCTGCAGATGCTGCTACGGAAAGATGCTGGTCCAGTACTACCGAGCCAGAAGGACCATTCGATTTACTTTGTACGGGTTGAGCCGTATCAGCTTGGACCGCGTATCGTTTGGTTGGCTGTTATACGCGAGTGACCTGCATGTTTATCCCAGCAGACACGGGCAGCCCAACCTGGCAAAGTGGCCTGACAAGGTTACCTGCAGCTCAAACCAAGCACTTCAAGGAAAGAGGGCTATTGATCACATAATGTCCTTGGGCGTCGCCGTAGCAAGCCTCGGGATTAGATGCTGTAGGAAGGTTGGCCGTGGGCGGTACCTGCCCTTGGGGTGTGTGAAAAGGGGTGTACGAAATCACCCCTTGATTCAGGCCAATCCGAAATTAGACACTTCCCAACGCCTCTCGTCACCACCCAACTCGACTGTGAAATCCTTAAAGTCGGCTCTGCTGGGCGACCATACAGAGAGTAAAGACCATCGAGAGGCATTGTATACGACATAACAATACCTAGTAAGCAACCGTCGAATGGTTTCGGTATGTGCTAGTAGATGTTCTCAGCCCTATTATTCCCAGGCGAGGCGCGTCCGAAATTTAAGGACAAACAAAATGCGGCCAACGGCAAGACAAGTTGGAAGTGACCTAAGGCTGAGGTGTGTTCCAGCCAACATGCAGAAGTCAACAATGTCGCAAAAGTACAATGGTGAGAGGTTAGTTGATCACACTCAGTCTGTTGTGGTGGCCCGAAACGTGTGTCGCTGTTATCTTCACAAAACCGTGGCAGATCCTGCAGGACCTCACCGAAAAGAGGCAACAAAGTGCAGACGAACAGATGATGGGGGAGCATTGGCGAACAGGGAAGCCAACCGTGAAAGAATGATGCGACCTAAGAATAAGGCAGCGCAAGGCAAACAAGACCCCTGTAACGGAGTACACAGCCCTCACAGCACATCGATGCCCAAGCCCCTAGCTTGGTTGCCTTACTTGCCTTACAGTTCGCAACTAGCCTCAAGTTCGCGCCCTGCCACACCCTATTCCAAGGCTCCAAGCTCCTGTGATCCGCATTCACTCTAGCCGCTCTCCGTGTCTCTTCCTGTGGCTCTGACCTGCGCGCTCTGCACCTGACACCGCTTCTATCGCGAAAGAGTACATCCATCTATCGTTGCACATACGTCCATTGTTGCGGGCCAGGTAAGCGTCTAGTTTCTCATGCCAACGGATAGGGTACATAAAGTCGTACAGTAAGTTTGCAGCAAGGAAATAACACACACCACGATAACTGTTTCTTCACCAACTCCCGCTAGCCACCCCTTTCGTTTCGCTTCACTTCTACGGTTTACACGCCCTCGACGTGATACGTTGTCTTTCTTGGAACCTAAAAATCGCGGCTACGAGGGGAATTACCAACGTCTTCCTCGAAGACTGTGTGTATGCCAGTCCCATAGGGCGAAGCCGCCCCCAAGGGCCTGCGGAAGGTCTTGGAGGCCACTGTTGGCCAACGAAGGATGAAAATTATGCCTTGTAACTCATTATAGTTAACTTTGACTCTTCTTATCGTCATCCCAAGGCTGATATTAGAGCACCTGTATCATGCGGATTGAAAGAGGCAACCCCAATAGACAGACGAGTTATCAAGCATGGCGAGCCGGACGTGCCACAGGACGCGAGTACAGGCAGGGTACATGCTACATGGTTAAAAATGGTAATCGTTATAATGGCAAGGCACTTGTTCGTACATGCATACAGATGGTACTGAAGTGCAGATTTGTAACAGGTACCTAGGCTATCTAGGTCGAGGGAGTCTTGTGCTATGTGATTACTCCCATGCCATCTCCCACAGTGGCAAATCGTTAAGGGAAGATGATGTACCCGTGCCATAAGAAATAGCCCTTGGCCTTCCACGGCTAGCTTCCCTGAACACAAGCACGATAAAGCTCCTCAACTGGTGCTTATTATAGTAGGATTATACATGTCGTAGGTTGCAGGTCCTGAGCTAGTCGAAATGATAAGAATTATAGCATGCGACACCTGACATTTCCAACGGATAGCAACACCAATTCTGCATCTACCGGCCGTGGGTCAACTCATGTCTCCAACGGGAAGCCTCTTCGTCGTCCGGTATAGTACTCGGTCCAATAGTATGATGGGCAAACATCTAAAAGCGATGAAAAAAGCAACGAGCTAAGCCTGTAACCCTCCTGGATTCGGCTCTCGGATGGAGGGTGACGACGGGCTCGCGTCAAAGTCTGGAGGTGGTGGAAGTCAAGTACGTACCCGACTAGTTATCCCGATGTGATAATAGCCGATGTACTGTCTTCCCCAGGACCTAGTCGGTGACTCGGCGTAGTATCCCCCGCTCTCCGCTAGGGCAACTTTGACCAAGGGTCTCTGCATGGCGTAGCACGGGGATCCTTGACGCGGCCACAAACACCCAACCCCCACGGGTGGTATTGTGGTCATGAGGCTATGGAGTACTAGCATCCAGATGCAGTGCATCCTAATCTTCCTTTCCGGCTGATAGCATAGAACTATTCGTCACGTATCCGATTATCTAAAAAAAAAAAAAATGCAGCTTAACGTGCGAAGATCTAATCGGTCAGATGGGTAGGCAGCACATTCGTAGCCGCTTCGGAAAAGCAATCGACAAACACGGACGCTACCGCTGTCCCCTATAAGGATACGCTGACCTACAGCCTATCTTCCCTCTGACCGTCTGAGTGTGCTGGAGGTATGGGTTATGGCGACCGGCCTGGGGGGCCACGCTCATGTTAATCTTCGGCATAAGGTCATTGACATGTAGTTGTTTAAACAGCCAATCAAATCACCAGACCCACATGAGCTTGTTGCTTTCGCGTGATTGGGTACTTTGAGCATGTATACGGTATATAAGATCAGATCCGCACGGTACGGCAAGGAGTAATTAGACTGGGGCAGCTGAGCCGAGCTTTCCTGTGTGGCCTAGTGTCTTGCCAAAATCGACTACCGCTACAAACGCACCTCACCCTGGTCAGCGTCACCGTGCCGTGGGATAGTGGCGGCAGACATGGCAGCCGTTATGCAGCTGATTGATTGTCTCCTCCTCCCTCCTCCTCCCTCCTCCTCCCTCCTCCTCCCTCCTCCTCCCTCCTCCTCCCTCCTCCTCTCCTCCTCGTGTCGTTCTCCTTGATCTCCGCAACCCTTGATCTCCGCAACCCAAAATTTCAAAAATGCCAGGCCACGGCAAAAGGGTCTGCGAAGAGTGCAAGAAGGCGGTCTCGAGAAACAACTTTGCGCGCCACCAACGAAAGCATGATGAGACAAACCGAAAAGATTGCCATTACTGTCAGACTAAAATTTACGAACAGGGTTGGAAGAGGCATATTGAGTCGCAATCACATAAAAATAAAGTAAATCATTATAAAAAGCAGCAGACCTTGCCGGTAGGTAAATCTTTCCATGTTTCCCACAATCTGCGTTATTCCTGTCCTGTTATGCTAATAAACATTGCCAAGGTTGACCAGCTTCCCGGTCCTCAGTTACAATTAGAAGCGCATATTACGGTAACCCCCCAAGACGGTAGTGTGGGATCGCTTGTGCGCGACTTCCTCCATACTACGGGTGGCCCTCTGTCGCCTCTGGCCTCTGCGTACGCTAAAGAGATCGTAAGGACTGGTGGACTATCGGGACTGCAACCGGAAGGGGATACGGAGCTGACCCGGATCTGGGCTGGCCTCGGGTTACGCCCTCCCATGCTCTTCCCTGCGGCCGAATGCTGGCAGAAAAAGCCGCCTCCGGATGACTATTACACGGATCTGCTACAGGGATTTTCCAAACGTGAGACCCAGGTCTACTCGCGAGGCAAGCCTTTCAATCCTATCGTCCCACCACCTTTTCGCGAAGTCCTGCGACAATTAGACCGCCCGGATCCATCATCTACTAAGTATGCCATTAATATGCTCGCCGATTCAGTCGAGGTCAGGATCCCAGAACGATTACTTGGCCTCGTTCCCGCATATCTAGATAGCGATATTATTACGACGACAAATGTCACTCCCAAGTTTTCCGCTGCGGAACTCCACGTTGGTAAGTAATGCTTCGTAATGGCTGTCGGGCGATTGAGTAACGAACCGCTATACAGATCACGGGAAACATGGTGTTACATTGCTTTATGGAGGATGTGTCAAGCTTTGGGCTCTTTACCCCTTGACTCCTTATAACCTCGAGAGATTCTCCACAGCACGTGGATCCGACGTCGCCTTCATTCAGCTCCAAGGCCAACTCGAAGGCGGTAAATTCTGTGTCCAGACAGAAGATCAGGCAATTTACCTTCCGCCAGGCTGTGTTCATAGCACGTTTACTCTGCAGGGCGGTCTTACTCCGGGTATCGAATTTAGCACTGTTGAATGCTTGGAACCGGCAGCGAAGATGTTGGATCTGAACTTGAAGGGACTCGGACTTTGTGGGAATGACTATTATCCACTTCTTGAGGCTATCATTATGGGACTCCGCTCAGAGAGACAGGATCAGCAGGAGAAGGCCATGGAGGTTTTATGTCCCAAGTATAGGAAAGTCCGCACGGTCAACCCAGGAATACTGCCAAAGGTCAAAAGGCAGCTTCCAAAATACTGTTCAAAATGCAACGCGCTATGGGGGAAGCATTGATATAGTATCCCAAGCAGTTCTCCGAAACCTCGTACGAAGATTGATCTAGAATAGTGCGTTGACAAATAGGCCCGAAAACGATATGTGTCTTATAGCTCTTTGATTTCCCATCCTTTTATTGGGCTACACTACGCGCAACTGTTACATGCCCAAGAAGACCGATATATTGCTATTTCAAGTGGCGCCGGCTGCTTGTTTTCTCTAGTCTGCAGCTACCTAGGCAAAAAACAGTATATGAAAAGAAATAGAGCAACATTCGCTTGCGATACGCAGTACAGCCATGGTTCCCAGTTTTCCCATTACTATATGTTGGTTGGAATTAGCGGTGGTAGAAACTTGAGTTTCCTCAAAACGGTTACATTGGTAAACAGTACATATATGCATCGCCGCTCAGAATTCGTGCTGATTTAGGCTCCTTTGACTTTCACGCTCGAAAAGCTGGAATCAAACCTGAGATCCCTAGCCAAACTAAGTATAATGGTCATTAGCGGACTTGGAGGATAAGGAAGCATGCGAAAGAAATCGATGGTTCGGGTGAAGATATTTTCCAGGTCGTATTGTTTTGTGAATTCCGAGAGGGACTCGTGTCGGCAACAGGCGGCCAGCAAGAGCAGGCTACCACATTGGCTAGTTCTTTCATATTAGCAACTGGAAAGTATTATGTCGGGTTAGAGCACAACCTACGCATGAGCCATTCCAGAGAGATTTGTGACGGCGATACGCACCCTGCTGTCCACCCCGTGGAAGGCTTGTGTGCTTTTGATGAGCGCCTCGATCGCCAAACTAGCGTAGTTCATCGTTCGATCATCCGGCCGCAGCGGCACATCTGCCAGCGGCGCATTTAAAATTATGTACAAGAAATGCCGGTATAGCATGGCCTGCGAGCGATAGTATTTGTGGCGAAGGCGTGCCGACAAGATGTCGATAGCTAACGGATCACTATCGTTCCACGCGTAGGCAGGAGGTACCCATTTGCCTCTCGAATCCTTGAGCATTTTTTGAATGTTACGAATGCTCTCTTCCAGTGATGGCCGATCTATACCATTCTCCGGATCATAGAGATGGCTATACACCTGGTTCAGTTGCTTTCGAAGGTGGAGATGAGCTAAATAGCTTGTTACCACAGTCTCCGTGAAACCGTAATCTGTAGCAGACTGTAAGTTCGGGTATGGCATTTGGGATTCGTATCGTAAGATGCCGGAATGCGGAAGCGTCCACTCTTCTTAAATATCACTAGATGATAAGTTAATCGTAAGCTAATGCACCACCTGTGACGATCATACCTTTCTAGCTGTAAACATGTCCAAAAGGCGAAAGCCAATAGATCGTCTCGTCTCCCCGAAGTACCTCCGCGAGAAAGTCGGTCGAGATCTCTATTCGCAATCAGTCTGAAATACTATAAATAGCGGAATGCTTCGACAGCAATCTTGCGCGCCATACAATCAATAGGCCACTCCTTAGACCGAATAACCCCCGCAACGGTGCTATCGAGCTTATTTAATACCGTCGCCTTCGTCGCCGATCGTTTAGGCACCTAGTATTTGGTGTTATTACTATTTTTAACGAACCTAATTATATGGGAGCTAAAATTTACGATGCTAAAGGGGTCGAGGCTATTACGATTTGTATTAAGCACGTATTTGCTTTTTAAAGATAAGATATATAATATTTTATCGTAGAATATATATGGATTTATTAGCGTATTTTTTTTTACCGCTTATAATAGCGTTTTGCGCATAATTTGCGTTTATTTTTAGAAAGTATTCGCCCGTATTATAATTAATAGGCGCTATTTATTATTAATTTTTTAGCTTGCCGATAAATTAAGCCTTTAAAAGATAGATTTATATATATAGCTAAAAGGCTTAAAATAGCCCTTAATTATAAAGTAATAATAATTTTATATTTAAGCCTTATATGCGGCCGGATTTTATTAGTAATATAGTTATTTAAAGCATATTAATTCGGTAGTTATTAAAATATTATTATTAACTAATAGCTAAAGCTGTTTTTATATAATTATTTATAAAAGATTTATATATTAATAAGCTTTATAAATATTAAATAATTAAAAGGCTTAAATGCTATTATTAAATAAAAATATCGCATTTGCTTCGCGATAAATAATTAAGCTATAGCTATAATTAATTATAGCAAAAAATATAAGGTTATAATAAATATAATAGAAGTAGGTTGCGCTACTATTAATCTATTTTTAGAAACCCGAGGATAAAGGTAAAACAATGTTTTTTCGACGTCGAATTCGGGCGTATATACGTAGCGAAATAGACGTTGCGCAATTACGTAAGACTTAAAGCTAGATCTATAATTTTAGGCATCTTTAAAGTAAAATAGGTATAGCTTTAAAGCTAGCATCTTTTAATTATATTAGATTATTAGGCGATTAATAAAGAAAGTAACCCTAAATTAGCATTATTTAATTAGGTTTTATTATTTATTTACTAATAAAAAGATTATTTAATGCGTAAATATAAATAATATATAATTATAAATATTAAAAACAATAATACGTATAAAGATAAGTTTACGAAAAATATTTAAGCTAAGTTATAATTAATTAAAGGCCGAAGTTAATCGTATGCTATTAGCAAATATCGACCATTTATAGCCTATTTATTAATAGGGAATAGCTTAATATTATTAGTTATATACGCAAGCATCCTAAGCGATAAAATTAGCATAGTTTCTTTATTATTTTAAATATATAAGATAAGGCTATAATAAATATATAATGGGATAGGGTGGGCAAAAGCGTAACTAAAAATTTAGCGTTAAATATTATATTTAATAAAGGCGGTCTAATAGCCTTTTTTTACTATATAATAACTATTTTATAATATTATTGCCCCGTATTTTTTGGCTTTTTAATATGCAATATAAATATGGATTTATATAAATAATTATATTAGCAGACTCTCGGAGTTAATACGTATAATGCATAAAAAAAACATAAATATTATTGCTAATTTCTTTTGCGTGCTTTTTAAACGCACTTAAAGATAAATATATTTTATTTTTGAAAATCTATAAAGGGGCTCCGTTAAACTTCTGGTTCTTTTTTTAGCTTTTCCACTCTATATTCCCATTTTAAAAGAACTAGTACTAGTTTTTGCTTTCTAAAAATTTTATATTATATTATATAAAGCTATGCTAACCCATAAGTGTAGAAGATCCTAGTTACTAGTTCGATATAATACTATTATTTTATACTTCTTCCCTATACCTAGCTATTAAGTAGCTATCAAGGATTATTTCTAGAGCCATGGTGGGTTTCGACCGCTTTCATCATTGATGGTGCTTTGGTTTAGGCGTCTCTTGTCCAGCATCGGGAGTGACAGAGGGGCATAACGGGATTGATGGCCTAATGGGCACTGCGAATAGTAGGTCTCTTCGTGGAGCTCGCCGGCAATCCCTCCTCGTTCTTTTTAGACTGGTTGGCGCTCCGCCGGAAGACACAAGATATCTTGCACACGCCTATGAGATATGCCTGCACCGGCCAGACGATAAGGGAAGATCATCCACCATGAGAGGCTCTTGTGGGTTGCAACTGAATTAAGTTGATAGGGAACAAAGGCCGCACCTTAGTCTAGCTTGGGAACAGTCTTCTTTTACGATACAGCAATGTAACTCGGTGGGCGTAGCGTGTACCCTTCCTTTATGGTGTAGCGTGCAGCTTGCATATGCCTGAACTCACAGCCCACCGCCAACATATCATCATTATGCAGAAGATCATTCTAGAAATGTGATGAGCAGTGGCATTGAGCAAAGTCCGCTCACCATCAACTCTAATCCGGCAGGTAGTCATCATTCGCGTGTGTAGATGGATTGACACAAAGCTGCAGAATGGGGCGATGAGACACGCGAATGCGGTCTCAGTCTCCTGGCAACGCCCAGGTTGAGACATATAAAGTAGTGCAATCCCCTCTACAAATTACTTGTTGACCAATATCAATTCCAACAGAAAACACCACTCATACCAAGGTCGCCATGCGGGAATCTTGCTGTACCTCTTCCGACGGAGAGTTGTGACGAACCGACTATTCCGTAGAGTAGACGAGTGTACTGGGGTTTATGTTCAAAGGGTAGGTAACCGCGTAAGCGAATAAACAATACTGTAGGAGCTCAGAAAAGATTCACTAAGTCGTCAGGCTGTTGCCCATCTATTCCAAGAAAGAGATAGATGCTTAGATTGATCACTAAGGTAAGGACTGTCTATAGTTGATAGTGTAGGAAACCTGTAGTCTTATATATCCATTCCTTCCCTTACTGAGTGCCATTGGATATGTCATTTCAGTACATATCCTGACTGGATATGTACTCTTGGCACATATCTGGATATGTTGGATATGTAGCGATCCAACATATCCAATTACATAATCCTGCGTATGTAATCCTTGGTCACGCGACCCGTGTTCTCGTTCTTCCGGTTCCGTCGTGATACTCCACTCGACGTGGAACCATGCCCTGGTCTTATTCCTTTGTCTTGGCCTGTCAATAGGCCTCTTGTGCTGTTGGTTCGTAACAAGAGTGGGAAATGGCTATATAATGCTTAAGTGTGTCTCTATGATATCTGCGCCTCATAACATAACATCTCCTTCAACAACCCTACATCATGGACCTTCCTAGCGACCTTCCTTTGACTTTAGCAGCATAGCACCAAATCAATAACCAGCGATACACGGCAACTGTTCCCAAAATGTTAATTGGAAACATCGTCTACTTGGACCTATTCGAGCTCTGTCCCGTTACGCGAGCGAAGTTGTACACAAGATCCCAGCCAAGAACCAGACCAAGCTTGCTCAACTTGTCTGGAATCATGTTCCCCTTACTTCGACAGATAAGGGATATATGCAACTATCAGAACCAGTCCTACCTGTAATCAACCAGCACACCAATAAAGTTATCGTATGTTGGCCTTCCATATAAGGACTCGCTGCTACTAACATGTTCATAGGAACACCTTGCACAGACTATCCAAGAAGTTGCCATTAAAGCAAGAAGATCATCATTGGGCTTATAATCCTAGAATTCTAGCTGCTTTTAGGTACGGGTTGTCAGTTTGGTCTTCTATTAGGAAGATGTATTGGTATTTAGAGTCAGGTAATAACAGTGCCCATAATCTGCCGTGGCAAGAAAACTGCGACAGGTTAGCAGCTTGTCCGGAGGGAGTGCGGCTTGCGCAACCTACCGTGTATCCCTGGCGACTGGTGATCAAGAAGAAAGCTGAAGGCGACCATGGGAACGGCCATGGTCTCCACCTATGCCGCGGAGGTGAAATGACCAAGGAACTCGGCTAGGTATTCCTCCAGGTCACCAGCGACGGGGCGATCGGATCGAGCCGCCAGGACGTAGTGTAGCTCGCGACAGGGAGTGCTCTCGGCCGAAGAGCAGGTTCGCCTGCGGCGCGCCCTCACAAGGTCGGACAGGTCCAGCGCGGCACTCTGGAATGACGAGCGCGGCCGGAAGAGAGCCACGGCCTCGAAGTAGTCGAAGGGGTCTGCTGCACCCTTCTGGGCCAGCGAACGCATTAGCACATCTGTCGCGTCGCGGCCAGAAGGTTTTTGGGGAATGATAAGAACAGCGGGCCGTATATGAGGTCCCGCCGGCGCATAATTCCCCATCCAGGTCGCCAGGACCTCATCTAGGGTGAAGCCGGCGGAGAGGCGCTATAGGGTGAAAGCGCTTATAAGCGAACGGGGCCCCGTCAGCTTCGACGCTGCCGTGATGTCCAGGCTGTCCGACTGGTGACATCGTGGGGGGCTGGCGGGCGCCACGATCGACGCCTTCTACGAGCGAAGGTACCTTGCGCTATCCTACAGGTCGGATCCTGCGAAGTACGAGAACAAGGAACCTGGGCAGTACAGTCACCAGCGAAATCAGTGTCCTCTTTTCCTACATACGTTTTTACAGAGCACGGATCTTAATTAGCGCCAAGATTGATAACAATGTACTACTCCACTATCCGAAGTATAAAGCTGATATTGGACTTCTAGCACTGTCATCCTGATTGCTTTTCTATACTGTGCAGTCATTTGGAAAGTCTACGTATTGTATATACTAACTACACTAGTAGACCTGTTATCTCTTATTCAGGGCCTTTGTGATTTCCTCCCTAGTTTTTGACGAGTTGCCCAATGCTTTTTGTCAACGTTGCCGATCTTGTCCTTCGAAAAGGAACAATAGGGCTGTAGATCGCACCCGCGACCAGGAGGTCTCTTTTATGAAGCGCCTCGACTACACAGTACTGTTAAATTTAATAGTTTATATGCTCAAATAAAGAGGTTGTTTATGAACAATGCGAAAGTGCAGAGATATTTGAAGTATAAATTCGCAAGATCTCCTTGAACCCTCTTTAGCAAAGGGAATAGAAATATAAAACTGATTATGTGCTTCGTCGGAAAGAATTCGTAAAGAGAAACACTGCTAGCTAGCCATGAATACCTTGCAAAGAAAACCGCATAATAACAATCCTTCCAGAATTCGAACCAATCGCTATAGTAGATTCAAAGAACGCCAACTTTCGAGGTCGATAGTCTCCTGGTAGCCATAATATATTCTTCCCCCGATAAGTTATCCAGGCCCGATCGCTACTGATTCCAAATACAATACTTTGATGTTGATTATGACTAGATAATGCTGGAGCTAGGGTTGTAAGGGACGTTTTACTAGTGTTAAGGTTGGCGATTTGTGTTGGCGTATGGTGTGCAGAGGGAGACGGCACCGGCATTAGTAGCGAGGGATTCGCCTTGAGCATCAAAATTTAGTGTTTCAACGGCAATACCAAGTTCAAACGTCCGCAAGCATTCGCCCGCGCCGGCCGACCAGAGCCGCACCGTCCCGTCCTCGGACCCCGACGCGATCGTCTGGCCGTCGGGCGAGAACGCCACCGAACTGACCCCGGGGGTGTGCCCCTCGAGCGTCTGTAGGCAATTGTCCCACGCCATTGGCACCTTCGGGCGAAGAGATAACCAGCCAGGAAATTCCTTCTCGAATGTTTTCTCGAATGTCTTGCGTACGATACTGTTCGCGGGTGCAAACGCAAGTCCTGAGTAGTATGGTTGTAGCGGCGAAGATGTAATTATTGACGTGTTGGCAAGAATGAAGCGTGTGGCATCATTAAGAAATGCAGAAGTCTGTACGCAGTTTTCCGACTAGGTCGCTTTAGTTAACAGTTTGCTGAGCTGAAAAGTATAATATCCGACATACCTGGAGAAGTGATTGTAACATCTTGATATTTGGAAGAATTTCCGACGCCCTTCCTATGAGACTTAAGGCTTCTACCCAATGAAGAAGATGCTGTCTCAAAAAGCCGTGGACGCCGTCATCATCACGGACGGTTTCCTCTGCCTGTTGCAGATGGTATATCCAGTACCGGCATGCATACTGGGTTTCAGCCGACAAGCTATCGTTTATCTTCTGCATATCGATATTTGAATAAAGCGTCCCAGGCCATTCGAGTCTGCAGATATCGGTTCGAAGGGATTTGTTCATAACTCGTAGGCAGTTGACAACCAACTGTTTGTGTATTTCCTTTGCGTCGACCCAGAACGGATTCTTGTCGGATTTGGCTGGGTCGATAAGAAAGTCACGAAATGATAGATGGAGCAGTCGTACAGGAAGGGTCGATGATGAAGGGACGCTTAAAACAGAGTGAAGCGAGTCTAGGTGGCTACTGATCTCATCTTGGTGTATAGCGAGCAATCGCGACAAGGCAGCAGTGGAAAGGGGATCTGAAAGGATGACGATAGAGCCAACGAGATATCTGAAAAGTGATAGTATTTCGTCTTTCTCAGGGTCAGGCAGATTTGTAATCAGCTGGTTTAGAACAGGCAGATATGTTGCATCGAGTTGAGATCCCCGGCCTTTGGCTTTGTGCTCCAGAACCTTGCGAAGCTTTGTCTCGGGGTTGCCGCCTCTTCGGTCGGCGAGGAAACGGCATGTCGTAGAAGCGAAGATAAAGAGAGGTATAGCCATCTTTATTAGCGTTTCTACTTGCGACTGCTCTGGCCAAGGTGATAACAAGTGGCGAGATTGAGGAACAGACCTATTGAAATCTTCCTTGACCTTGCCGAGCTCATGCTTGAAGTAGACGGATAGATCATGTTCGAGTACGGTTTGGTTTATCTCATGGAGGAAGAGATCCTGGTATGTGCCCTGCGCGTCTTGAAACCCAAGGCGAATAGGCAGTTCGGGACGGCTGGTCAAGAAAAACCGTAGTTGTGGCGACTTGGACGTATTGTTGCGAGACAGGAGGTGAATAAGCTGTCTGATATCCTCGTCCCGATCGCACTCATCCAAAGCGTCGATAATAACGTCAGGCTTTCCGTTACGTAAAGATATCTTTGATAGCGGCTCAAGGATCAGCTTTTCGAACTGCTCTCGAAGTGCTTTCTGAAAAATAGCAGGATCGGCGTCGAAAACGGCCTTAATCTCGATGGCAAGTGCCGGCTCCCATGTTATCATCTGAGCGGCAATCGTGGTAAAAAACTTGGACACTCCTCCTCGATCGCCTTCGCCCCTCTTGAAGAAGAAGCTACCCCCAAGCTGACCCTGGTCGGAAAACGAACGGGCCAAGGTGCGCGTAATAGTCGACTTTCCCGTGCCGGCCATACCGTTTAGCCAGAAGACGGCTTTGGCGGCGGGATCTTTTACCCACTCCTCTATTTCACGGAGCAGATCGACTCGAGTATCAGGAAGGCATGTCGGATTGTGTTCTTCGGCGTGGGAGTCAAAAGCAGCTCCGGCAGCGACAGGGAGCTTATCGAGAACCGCCATCTAATAGATGAAAGATACGGTTAGCCAAATCATGTAATTAGCAAGATAGATGAACAAATCTTGTGGACTTACGCCTGATCGCAGACGAATCTTTTCATGTAACCGTTCGATTGCCTTTTCTTCTCCTTCGCCATAGATACATGTCATGGAGACATCAAAAAGGCCTAAAAGGGAGTATGCTTTGTCTTCTGGCCGTTTGGTCTCCCGGTTATTTGACCACGACATACGCTCTTTAATGCCGAAACTAAGCAACGGCTTCCCTCGAAGAGCCCCGACCGGGATTCCTGTGATCTCACGGAGAAGTGGTTCGAGTGATCTCTTGTCGCCTAGTCGCTGACCATCGAATCCGAAGAACTCGACCGAAGACGGAGCGACGAGCTCTTGTAACGTCCAGCCACGGGTAAACCACTTGCTGGCTCGGAATTTCGACTTCCATTCTGATCTGAGGGGTTCTGTGTCTTGCGGAGTGGCATTTTTCGAGACATCAGGCAAGTAAACGTAACATGTAGTCGCGTTCCTATACCAGCGGAACATAGAGTTTATGGCCTCGGAATGTTCAGCACTGCTTGACTTGTCGATGCAGCAACTATCCACCCAAAAGTGTGTAAGGCCATTAGATTTAGCCTGTTCCCGACAGAACTCGATCTTGTGATACCCGTTTTTCTTTGGACTCGTACCGGTTCGGATGTAGGTTTGGATGTCGCTGAAGGTCACTTCCTGGCCGGTATCGTCCTCCCAGACATGAGAGAGAATCCCATATCTGGGTGGAACACTGGAAAAATACTCCTCGAAGCTCAAGTTGCCGTCAGGCTGCACTTTCAGGAGGCGCATGGTCAGCGGGCGAATCCAACTCGAATGTGAAAGATAGGATCACGGCGTGGACCCAAAGGCTTACTATGGCTATAATGAGGGAGGAGAGGGAGCCTGGAGGCCCTGGAGGACGTAAATCAGGCGGTCACCTTCCCTACAGGCAATGCCCCTCATCAAGGCTGTGCCAACTGCGAGATATGCATGCCGATCCAATCAGGGCGACAGTACAATATGTAAGAGGCTTGCTGACTTGAAAGATTTGTCGGTCGGCATGTTGCTAGTATACCGATCTTTTGAACGGTATGTATGTATGTGGTTGTTTTCATTCGAAGATTCCGAGACAGACGGGGACCTCAAGTCGGAACGACCTAGCGCTGAAGGTTTTCCTAGGGGAACCAAGCGATTACCAAAAGTTCGATCGACGTATAATATCATAAAGTTGAAACATAATGAATCCAGTATCGAGTACCGGTGATGGTGGTAGCAAAGTATGCGGGCTCGGTTTTGACAAGGAAGTAAGTAGGCTTGCTTTGCTGCTGTGAAGATGGCATTTATTGTAGAAATGGACATCGGCCAGGCCAGTTGGTGGATAGTGGGGTGGGCTAGGCGATCCGGGGCATAAGCGGGGGAGAGTTCGATCCGACCACGTCGCTCAAGGATTCGATTTTTCCTTTTGCCGACAGCATTTCGTCGCAGAACTACGCATACGTAGCGTATGTGTAAACGCGACCTGTACTGTATTGGACAAGTAACCGCATACGTCTCTTTCGGTCAGTATTATAAGCTAATCTTGACGGATATCCTGCGCATCCTAGCCGGTATAGGTACCTAAAGGTCGGACATGGCTAAGGGAGAGATGAGGTAGGCCTCGTACCGGCATGCATCAAGACTCCGGAGATTCAGTGACGAGGTTTACCCACGACTACCCTGGACGTTTATACTCTACCTAGGACCCCGAGCCAGAGACATGCGTTGTTCCAGTGTCGGCCATCTTGGCCTTCTTAGTATACTCGGCCAGGAAACCCTTGATTCTTTGGACGCCTTGCCAATCCCCTTCCACGGTTTCACGCTTGTCCTCATCGACCCAATTCTTAGTATAACCGCCTTCGAAATCGATAAGCCAGATATTATCGACCTCATCAACCAGGATATTTTCTGGCTTCGCGTCTCCCCAGACGATATCCGCATTATGTAATTCGGTAACGCACATGTCCAAGTCTCGCGACCAGCGAAAAAGTAATTCAGAGGAGCAGTTCCCGTTCCGTACCCTGGTAGATAAAGTCCCCATCCAAGTTGGCTTGTTCGTCTCGATAAAACTAAGCAAGACTCCAACCAGTCGCGGACCCAAAGTCGGAATCGGTTTCGTATGATCATCGTTGGAGCGCAGTATCGTCTCATCGTCTCTATCGATCACAACTCCGCGTAGGCGGCATATGCGCAGGTCGGGCGAGATTTTCCCAGACACGATAGCCTCCTCGATCCTCCTGTAGGTGCAAAGCTCCCTATAGCGTGCCCCCGGGGGATTGCCAAACCTATACCACCTTTTTAAGAAGTAGGGTTTGTCGCCGGCCAAAACCTTTCTCGGGCCACTCAATCGAGCATCACGCTCCTCTAAGCTTGGAGAAGGAGGTGCCATCCGTACTTGACTCGACGAATAAATTTTCGTTACCCATTTCTCCAGCTCCAAATCTGCCAGTTGCGGGCTTCGAAGAATATAGTCCCCCGGAGGAGTACGATCTTGAATGGGAATCGACTCTCTAAAGCGCGGGGTTATCTCAGTATCTTCTGCGCTTGCCGTCGCTTGAAGAATACAGAAGCATTCCGGATACAGGTAATCGGAGAGGTCGTAGCTGACAGGCTCCTGGACTCTGGGTGCTAATTCTGCCATAAGGGACTCGAACGGCGCCTTCAATTGGCTTGCCACTTCGCTACCATCTTCACCGTCTAAAGCGTGCAGTAATTCGACTTGTCGTTCCTGGAGCGCAGGAGCCGTGATGGTTTCTGGCGAATACTCAATACAGAAGACCCCACCGAAACAGCGCACGCGAATTTCAGCATCTTCTCTTGTCGTCCAGGACTCGATATAGAAATCTTGCATGCTGATTGAATGGATGAATGAATGTGAGAACTAAACAGAACAGTAGAGAATGCTGCCGTGCCAAAGCCGTAGGCTGCTCCAGAAATACCCCGCTAAATCATAAAGCCCTTGACACTCGCGTACGCAACCTCCTGATATCCCACCTCTAGTGCTACCAGATCGACCAATACCATAGGTGATCATATGTACAGACCCGAGGCTGTCCAGGCGCTGTTTATGCACGAAACCGAGATAATTCAGCTTTTGATCGACATGAGACTCGTGTGTGGTCATACCTCTCATATTTAGTTTTGCTGATCCCAGCAGTATTGGCATTCGGTGTGTTGGCAGTGAGCGCAAGTGAGACTACCAATCGTTCTCGTGGAACACGCGTGGCACCCCCAACCATAGAGTCTCCGTACTTTCCTCCGGCACGCATTCCTGGTGGTTTCTCGGTTACATGGGCCCGATACAGGATGGCTTGCTGTGGAGGCCACTGGTGAACAACGGTAGTACTTCCCAGCCCTATCCACCGGTGCATTCGGACAGTCCCGCGCATTTTCCGGATCCCAGATTGTGTCCTTGTGCTCACACTGGTAGACGTATTGAATTTTTTGGCACATGATGTCGTATGGCTTCATTAATCGTAGGATGACGAGACTATGCAAAGATGGGATAAGACTGATGGGTTTCGAGCACGCAAAGCATACATCCTATTCACAAATCCGAGCGATCTGAAGACAACTTTATAAATACTACTACTCTAATAGCATATCAACTTGGGTCATGAGAGGATAGTTAGTAGGGATACTCGTGATTCCAACGGTATGGAGAACTCCAAGACCCTGACTACTTACGTAGATATCCTACATCACAGGCTGCAAAAGGCTTTCGATGCAGGGTCTGAAGTGTTCTGCACCTCCCGCGGGAGATGCATCTACCGGCCGATATGCGTTGCATTTACCCCACCTCGGCAGTAGTTCTCCACCCACAATAATTCTAGGTCGGCCATCGGGCTTACGGCTGCGGACGACATGGTACGACCAAAACCCCGCCTAGGTAAGTCTCTTGCGTTCGGCGGAATACCTCTCTACCTGGTAGCCTGATCTATAGCCACTCATCCCACGTGTACCTAGGCAGTCCCACTGTCTGGCCCAACATAGCGCACAAGTATTGGGGGCACCTAGACTCGACAGTGAAGACTAATCGGATACGTACACTGCCCAGCTTTTACTCTCCCTTTCTTCCGTTCTCGTCAAAACAGTTTTGACCTGATCTGTCCTCATTGCTATCAGTCCACGCTTTACAACCCTTGGAGTAGGTTTGGTCTGCATCCCTGAGATAAACCCCGCTTTCGCTTATACGCACCCAGCTGTGTCAACTTCTGCCGAATTCCATTACAGAGATTATCGCATACGACACGTCACAGTCCTCATGGTAAGCAAGGATGACTTCTCGTACGCGAAATCGATTCTTACTAGTCACCAGAGCACGGCAAATATCGATGCTCTCGCCACAGACCAGGTTTGGACAAGTGCAGAGCCCAAGTCCTCCGGTGTGTACACGGGGGATGGAAAGATGACCTTGCTCTGGGAGGGTTGTACTGCTGCCAAATTCAAGAGACCAGGGGAAGGAGTTGATGTGGACTGGTCAGATACGGGCCTCTCTGGAGGGGGCCAGTGGAAAATACCGTACGGATGGAAACTGTATGTGACTGGAGGAGACATCAGGATGACAAGATAAGGCGTCGCAGGTGCCTTTCAATCTTGCCAGAGCTTTTGAAATATAAAAGTTAATTGCTCCACACTCGTATACAACTTGAAACGACTGGAACTTTGAGCATCACCCGGTATCTTGAAGCGTAGACAGTCTGTGAGGGGCAAGCCGCGGTTCGCCTCTCGCAGGCGAGGCTCGCTGGAGTTGAGAACCAGGTCGAAATAGTCGCCAAAGGCCTTTTTGACCAGGTCGGGGACCACGTACCGATATTCCACCGCTCCATCGATCGTTTGGATGGCGCCGCTTGGGTGTACCACACACCTTTGATTCCCCAGTGTATCCATCTGTACCCCGTAAAGATCCTTCACCAAGACCTGTACCTGGCTTGGGATAATATCGAAGTACAGGCAGCTTTGGGCAGGATCGGCGGGAAACGATAGCATGACAACGGCGTGCTCGTCCTCCTCGTCTCTGTCGATAGCGTAACATAGATTGTGGGGGAATACAAGTGGAAGATTCTTAGCTGGTGGGCAAGCGTACTCGTGCAAGACATCAAACGTGAAATGCTTTGAACATGCTGAGTTGGAACCCGAATTGCCTGCAAGGTCCGCCGACGCCAGCAATAGGCTAGGAGCAGTTCCCAGGCCGGTAATGCCATGCGTAAAGACGTTCGAATTACGAGGGAGGTCGCTTTGAGAGCCGTCGTTATTCCTCGCAGCCATGAGGTGCTGGATCATCGGTGTTCCGGCGCGAGTGGATTCCGAATCTTCGCGAGGACGTTTGGGAGGACGACTCAGTTCGTGATGGGCGGACTCGTTATCAGGGAATGAGATGCCCGCCGATGTCAGGCGGTCTGAGGGGGATATCAGTCACTGTGAGAGGAAGAGGATTGGTAGAGTCACCCACAGCGACGCGTTGCAGAACGTTTGGATTCCCAAAGGATATGCTGGCTTAGCTTCCTAAGGTTTTCAGGAGGTTGTTCTTTGGAAATGTCGCTGGCCACCGCCTCAGGTGTCAGTCGAAGAATGTCGTCGCCCGTTATTGCATTGTTCTTTTCGGCAAGGAAATACGCAAGCCAGGTGAAGAATCCTGCTCTCAGGAAACAACCGTCGCAATCAATGTTTCCGGCTCGCTTTAATTGACGACACGTTTCTTCTAGGCGTCGGTCAAAATCGTCCGGGGCTCTGTGCTTGACGACCGTATTTGCTGAACGAATAATACGTGCTGCGATGTGCGTCGCAAGGCCCTCTGCTGATGGAGCAGTACGTCGCTCCAGTCCGTATGGGCTAGGACCGGGCATGAAACTGCCAGTGTTGGCCATGATGCATGCCGCCCGCGGGCAACGCGTCGGAAACCCGCGGGAACTTAGCACCTAGATATCCCCCAGCCGATCGGTCATAAATCGAATCGAATAACAGAGCCCAATCACAGCTGAAAACCTATGGGTATGGTCTTGCCCACCGTCGACCGGTTCCATAATCATAAGGAATGCCACTGTTTTATGGCAGGTATGTATTCAGAAACGGCAGCGAGTCTGCGGCGTAATATTTCCGTCAGCGTCGTATTGGATATTATATCGAACCGAAACGAGATATAACGGCTGTGTTGCCGGCGGGGTAGGCTGAGAGGATGTCCTGAGCGTCCCAGCCGGCGTCGGCACCAAAGGTCGGACGGCATGGCCTCACAAGCCTTATGCTTATCTTAAAAGCATCATGGACACATCCGTAGCTGCTGCAGACCGGAATAGCGTGACTGGCACTTTGCTTTTCCTTCTTAGAACAGGACCAAGTACCGATACTGGCCGTACGTAGGCGGCAGACCGGCTGCAGCTCGACCGAAATCGAATGTATGCATCTTCCCTCCTCACCGGTCCAAAAGCCTTTGGCCAATCATCGACACGGGCACCCGACGGGATCTAGTGTTCTTTTCTCCTCAAGGTCCCATGGATCAAAACATCACTCCAGATCTCGAGCTGTGCCTTCCTAGCTGGCGAGATGTCGACACATGCTGGTTCTTCCTCTGTGGCAAGATGCCATCTTCGATATCCCTAGCACCTGTGAGAGGACAGTCGGTACAGCACATGTTGTCGTTTTGGGAATTCGAGCCAAGGAGGTGAGAAAAGGGTGGATCTGCTCACGGCGCAGGCACCTTAAGAGAGGTTCTCCTTTATACTTCGCGACTGACTACCCCTATCTACGGGAGCAATCGCCGAGTATCTCACATTCGGGTAGAGATCACCGCCATCAAATCGCTCAAGACCCCCCTTTCTGCGTAAGATCAGAAGTGTGATCGCAATTACCGGTGTCTTGTGGCTTGCGCATACGTCCTACCTCTCCCAATATTCGATATGGCATGGACGTATAGGGACGATAGGATAGGATACGAGAGCGGATTCGTGGATCGTGCCGGTGAAGACGCTGCAATCTCCAAGGAACTCCAAATAAACGATGGAAACACTTGCCTTATGCAGGCAGCGGGATATCTGCAAATGCCGATAGATAGGTGGAAGACCTGGAGGACCTGGAAGACCCGTGCATCCTTGATCAGTCTAACTAGTCTCGCGAAGGCGCTCACCCTCACTGGAAGTCGAAAGGCGGGAAGGAGGATGCACGAAGCCCGATTCACTGCAGGCGGAAGTTCATTCCTTGTTTATATACCGTGTGTATATGATACAGCACCGTAGCAACCCCGAGCGCAGATGTAAACCGCGTCACATCATCCCACGCAGCGACAATAAACACAAATAGCCCGATAAGGGACTTCCATTCTTCAGCGAGCGCGGTCATCGACCCTTGTCCATCGCTAATGTATGCTACACGACAGTATGCAGACACCTTAAGCCAGGAATGCAGGACGACACGAGTGGCAAGGAGCCGCAGGCCATCTCGAACGTACCCCAAACTTGGCCGTGACTGGTGAGAAACTCCCGTCCCGTGAAAATGTCCCTTCCAGAAAAAGTGATGGCTGCATCGACAACGCACGTCTTTGGGACTGGGGGGAAACAGACAGACCCAACAGGATATTTCGACAGAAGGGCCCTCGACCCGCAAAACGCCGCCGGCTAAGAGCCTATAATGCAATGAGAAAGATAGGCCAATCCGCTCAGGTCGATCGGACCTACTACTTGCCTCGGTGGAGACATCTCCCTGTCTGGCTCGGGAGACGTGTATCTTTCCTAACCAGAGAGAGCCCATGTGGCGGTTCACGTCACATCAAAGATGAAAGTCCCACTCGATCTTATAGGCCCGAAATTCGATGTAGAAATCTCCCGGTGACGATATAGCGAGATCTGAGAACGTAAAAGTGTCATGTATATACTCCAAAGGACTAACGATGCTAGCGTAGCCACCGATCAAGGCACCGGTGATATTGGCGTTCGAGCTAAGCACGGCTATAATAAAGGATATCGATCTATCTGTGACGACGATTTCCGGGGCCTATTCGAAAGATTGGCCAGCAATAGCAAACTGAGGCGGCGGAACAGCAAAGTCCATGAGTGGAAACAGTCAGCTAGACCGGCCGCATAACAAACCAGTAAGCTCGGGGAGGCAGAAGATCACTCTCCCGGCCGACGCTAGAGAGAAAAAAAAAAAGAGGTCAAGGACGTTAGATAATTGAAAGAGAGAAACGAATCTTATAATAGGAAGTCCAAGATTGCCCAGATCATGTCAAGTTGGCCTGAAGGCTGCTACTAGAGACCGGTGAAGTCGGGGGACTAGGATAGCTGCTCAGAGGCGGGACGGCAAGCAGGCGACCGAAGAGATCTGATCCGATTGAGACCGGCATATCGATCACCATCTAAACGCGCGCACTGGCCCATCGGCCAGCGAGTGCAGCTCGACAGGGGACGAGAAGCGCGGCTAAGGTAGACGCGGTGCGCAGACCACGGAGAAAAGACTGAGCTCTTCAAAGAGAGGTGTGGAGGTGACATTCCGGGGTGTCGATCTAACTGGCCCCGGGCCGTACAGCTCTGCTTTCGGTTCGTATTTCGGTTTTGGCACGGGCCCAGATCTTCGGTTTGTTATAGAACACATCTGAGAATAAGGGTTGTAGTTGAAAGCTCAGATTCATCGTCTGCAAACTATAACCGAGGTCGGGTCATCTCTAATATCAAACTGGATAAGCCTCTCGCCGGTTTCCCACTCTGTCCCAACCGACTCAATCCACTGGCTCCCTCATGATCTTGTCTGCCGTGCACGGTGATTTGGCGATATGCATATAGACGCCGGACTGGGTGGCGATGAGATTCGCAACGATTGACGGGGCGCTCTTGGTGGGCCCGAGTCCAAGAACACGTGGTGTGTGCCAGAAGTCGCCAACTAGATGGCCCGGCAAATCGCTCAGAGTCAGGACAGCGGGTCGTTTTGCGGAGGAACCCCAGCTCGCCGTGATGGCACGCCGATGTGCTATAGCTAGCTGGAGGGTTGATGTTCTTCTCCCCTGTCCGTCTTGAAGAACTCGTCGACGTAAGCCGCGCTGTAGTACGGAAGACCGTTTTGTCGGTTGAGGGAGTCGAACAAATCAAAAGGGGCACCTGGCCGGTCGTGCAAATGAGCTAGCCTGAAGGCGAACGTATCTGTAAGTGCCGCTCTATACCCTATCGAGAGCGGTTGAGCCGTCGTGGAGCCTTGGAGCTGCAGCGTCCTCCGGGTTTCTTCTGAGGGTTTCGCAAAGTCTTGATAGCCTTATTGTTACCTCCGCTGTCATTTTCCTCTACGTGTTTATCGTTGTTACACTCGGTTTCGCCCTCGTCTTCATCTTCCCCGATCTGCACCTCGCCTAGGTGTCGAAAGCGCATGCGCCTGGCTCTGATGGGATTTCCCGGGCACTTCTTGCTGCAGAACTCGAACTTGGAAATATCTCATCCGCTGTCGGCATAGTGATCCTGCGTGTCGGTAAGCTGCTCGGTGGTAGGCAGAAGCACCAAAACCCGGAGGCGGTCCGGTCCAGCGTCGTCCCATCGATACGTGATTTCACCGCATCCATATCCCGTTGTCGCAGTAGGTGAAGTGTCTTTGGCTACCGTGGTAGGTGGTCCTTGGGCTATTTCCATATCTCCCCCCTCAAGTTCCGAAGGTGGCGACGAGACGTCGTTAGCGGTTGACGAGGTAGAGGTGGAAGTGCTGCTTATTGCGGTGGGGATTGTACCCATAGCCAACCTGCATTTCGGGGGCATCCCTCGAAGGCACTCCGTAGTCGCGGGAACAGACTGACTAGGTCGCTCTGGAGATCCATCTTGCGCCGCCGTTTCCGGGGGGGGAGGGGGGCGGTCCTTGTGGCTCGGCGTCTCGTCGACTGTAACTTGCGATGCGTTTGGGGATGCTGGAAGAAGTCTCGTTGAATCTCCTCGATAAAACTTTCTCTAAAGGCCTCGATGCCTTCTTTGAGGAGGACGCTGCTGTTTGCTGTCGGTTTGCTTCACCCAGAACAGAGAGTGCGAAAAGAGGTCGAAGGGTTCACCGCCCTACATGGACCAAGCTGCTGCTGGCACTATTCTTTCAATATACTAAAGGGCTCAGTCGAGTACACGAAGACCATTGGCCACATTCTCGACGAAGGCGACGGCAGACTCTGGCAAGAAGCTGACGCGAGGACGCGTATCAGACATTGTTGGCTGTGAGGAATCTGATCCGTCTTTCCGGCCGGATGCGTTGAGCGGCACATCCCCCGGCATGTGGGCTTCTTCCATGGCTAACGTCAGAGACAGGTGGTCGCGAGGCTGCTTGGGTGGTGAGGGAGCTGTGTGGGTGGGCGTGGATACCCATCCGCACCGAGTTGGCAGGCAGTAGCACATATACCCCAGCAGCCTCAGGGGCGCTAATGCGAGCAAGCTTGAGCACGAAACTTGGCTTTTTTTTTGGAACGAAAGTGGGCCTCAATGATAGGTGGTTATTCCGACCTCGATCCCAACCGCCCTCTCTCCCTCCCTCCATTCCTTCCTGCCATTTCTCGACCGTTCCTCACCGGCGGCGATAGTATGACGACCAACAGCAGCAGCAGCAGCAGCCAACTCACCGAACATTCTTGTACACCATCGCCCAATACGAGGTTTCAGGAATCGATTTCCTGTCTCAAGACAACTTCATCCTCCGCCTCTGTCTATGCGCTTGCGACACGCCTTATTCGCTTTCGCAAATGCGACGGTCTTCCGGGCAGTCGATTCGTCGTGTTCAAATATCAGCGCCGACGTGATGCGGGCCGGAAGGACAGGGTTCATAGGCTTCCTCAACACTAGATACACGAGAGCACGATGGGCAGGCTGGTGCTTTGCCCCATCATGGTGACAGCTTCTCGATCGTCTTTATCCCAGCTGACCCGCATACTGCAGTATGCGCAACGCAAACAGCCGAGAGTCCCATGCAGTTGGACACATTCGACACCAACACCACGTTCGAGATCGGTGCAGAGGCCAGCTTTCCGTTCCAGATCGTCGATATTTTGCGTGTAGTTTCTAAGAAGCTGTCTTCGGTCGCATAGCTCGCGGAGAAAAGCAGACCAGCCTGCTGCTGTCTCGGCCCCGGGGCCACGGCAACGCGAAGCCGGACAGCTTGGCCAAGCACCTAGTAGGGCACAATCTGTCTCCAGTTCCGTGCCGTCGTGATGCTCCGCGAGCAAGTATACGTATCTCGATCGACTGGCCATGCCCTCTATAGGTCCGCCACGTGCTCTACACCTTATCCACCGGTGGCAAGACGTTAAAGGGGGTTTCGTATCGAGAAGATCCCCCGATAGAGAGCGACCGTAGCCCTCTGCTATGGCTCGTCGACCATCCAGCAGATCGACGACGCTTGCAAGTTGCTCCCTGGCCTCCGCTATCCCCCCTTTCCCCAATTGATTTGCTCGTAGACCTGTATCGTCTGCTCGTTCCCGAGCTTCAAACGCTGGCCCGCCAGCGACAGGCTCCCGAGTCGGCTAACGATATTTCGGACCATCGACGCTCCGATGGGGGGGGGGGGGGGGGGGGGGGGGGGTTCGAGCTGGTTACAGTACACACAACACTATCCGTTATCTCGTTCCAATATAGTTACAAACACATCCTACCATCCCCCTCATTCTAGTATTCTAGTCGTGGCAACTTAATATGTCCGCCCGTACTAATAATCGTCTCAGGGCTTAAGCCCACTATGTCCAAAACGCCTTCCGCTTTTGGCAGACCCAGCCGCCGCTGGATATCGCGACTATATTGCAGACCTTTGGCTTCCCCCCGATTGCCGAGACGAATACTGGCTCTGTTCCAAATACGTCCCACAACGCCGCAGCTCTTTCCGCCGACTCCACCTGCCTCGCTGAAGCCCTCCTCGCCGCCGAATCGCAACAGCAGGCTTTGGGCTCGGTGTGGTCACAGTTTCGCGGTGTCGATCGGGAGACAGCTGGCTGGCACAGTAGACTACAAGTCGGTCCGACGATTCTGGTGGATCAGAAGGACGGACGAGATACACATGGATGGCGATTTCGAGTTGAAGACAAAGAGGGTGACCCATGTATTGCTGCCGTTCGTCGCGGCCTGGCGTCTGACCAGCCGAAGCTACAATATATGGGCGATGCACTGTGCTAGAATTGTGCATAGAGTAGGATAGTGTTGTCTCCATCCCAAGGTTTCTGAAGCAGCGCTGCCATGAGCAGAAACGTGATGACGACGTGCATGATGTGTATTTGTGAACAGATCACGCAGCTGGCCGAGAAGTTCGACGACCACGAGGCCGAGGCCTCCGTCTGTGATATAAATAGCCTTCTGAGTTTACTTGCGTCAGTGGTTCAGCAGTCAACGCAATTCGCTCACAGGTTGACCTACGATATCAAGCAAAAGTCGAAACGGGCAAAAAAGATACTCTCCCTTAGATCCCTCAATATGGTGGCGCAGAACGACATATATGAGAGGTTCAAACACGATCCCGAAGGTTTCTGGCAACCTCCAGTCAATGAATAGAAACATCAAACCAACATTGCAGATCAAGACTGGGACACGATAGAGCCGGCTATGCTCTATTCGATGAGGGAATATTGAATGATATCTCCTGCAAACTAGCTATAAACAGTCCTTACCTTAATAATCAGAAGGTATCATCATTCGAGCGTTCATACTAGCATCGCACGCTGGACATGCATGAAGCCCCAACAAGAGGGTGTTTTGTAGTGTACACTATTGACTACCTTTTTTGGTCCTTGGTAATATAATACTCATACCGGGCCTGGGGCATTGTGAATCCAACCTCTTCTAGGCATTGGCTCAACCTTTTCGCATAAGATATTGATTGCTTATTAAGCCATTTGATATCCAGGTTATAACTAGCACTGGTCTTTATATGGACCGGAATAAATGTCTCCGGCACAAAGGAAGCGTATTCCTAATCGACCAGTCCAATTGAATCATTGTTGTTGCGGTCCACAAGGACATTTGTGGGCCCCATATCTCCATGAAAGAAGACGAAGTATGAGAACTATAAGAGCAGTTGTTAGTAATTGTAGTTAGAAAATGCATTTTAAGGAGTGCTAGGAAGATCGCCTTACGTCCATACCCAGATTATCACCTCTGTCCACCAGCTTCTCAGGGGCGTTATCCGCAAAGTCGGCCTTTCCAAAGTTCAACCAGGTCGCCAATTTCTCGTTGGGTGTTCCATCAACGAATCCCATGCGATCAGACCGCCATGAGGCCAGCTCTCGACAGATACTTGCGACGTTTTGTGCGCAACGTTGCTTGGCGGTCTTATCTATCGCTGGCCAAGCATTTCTAACGGTGCTACCAGGGACCGCAGTTGTAATAAGATAGTAGCGGTCGTTATACTCCGCGTTATAGAGAGCCTTGGGATACGAGAAGCTTAACGGTACCTCCGGGTGGTTGCGCAGAGCGGCTAGGACAGTGTGTTCTCGTGGCATAGGCTTGGGTAACGTCCACTGGGTATACTTGACTTTAAAGTAGGCATCGCCGACTCTCCAGATGGCGGAAGCGTGTTGACCTAGCCGAGCCCCTCCTATGTCGTAAATCAAGCGGATTGGACTAGAATCATGGAGAGGGCGTATTGGACGCGATTTCTGCAGGAATGGAGACGGCACCTTTAATAGAGCGTAAAACGAATCTGGATCGTCGCCATGGCCCCATGCATAAAGATAATCGTTAACGCCAGAGGCCCATGGCGCGTTACGGCGAGAGACAAGCATTTCGTCGCCGAGGAGCTAATTGTTCTCGTCAACCTTTCGCCATATATCGATAATCAGGCGCTCCTTTTCCGGCACCCACTCGAGGCTTGTCGAAATAGGTGGGGAGTATTTCACATTCGAAACAACATCTGGCCTTATTGATATTGCTATAATGATGCGACCTCGATATAAGAAAGTACGAGAGAAAAAGGCTGCGGGAGACTAGAGGTTAGTTAGTGGGATATAGCTGTCTTCTCGATAAATAAGAGGCCCAAGATTAATACGATATGATTCCTTATTTTGGTTGCTGCATGTCAAGTCACGTGGCTTTTGAGTCACTGGCCTTTGTCAGACCCCACTCACCCGTGACCCTCAGCCATCAGGACCCCCCATATCTGACTAATCACACCGAAAAGCGGTTCGGACAGGAATTGTTGGGTTCATTATCAACGCATAAAGCTTAGATGATGGGGTGGATATGCTTGATTGGTTGTGTGTGTAGTCGGAGAAGTTCTCCCATGTACCTATCTCGGCTGCTACGGTGCGAGATCCCTGTGTGGGTACCTAGCCGACCTTCTGGGGCAACACTGTTGCCAGGCATCCATATTCCCATTCGCCGTTAGTCGCACAGAAATCTTCCATTATGTGCAGGACGAGCCGAACGATGTCGATGAAAAGCTCTGTATGTCCCATGGCATGAGAAGCTGTTTGGTCGACTTTCAATAGAAAGAGAAAAGTGCCAGAGTGCATCTGATGGTCGGCCGTGCAGGCGGAATGAACCATGAGGTCTCTCTATGTCCGTAGATTGTTTTGGAACAACCCGCAGGAACAGGCACGCTTACTTCTATGGATGGGCAACCTGTTCTAAAGTTACACGGCTGAGTTTAGAAACCAGGTGTCCGTTACTCTTTTGCACATGATCTATGCGAGCCGGCGTTCGGTGGCAGAGCCCATTATCCATACCCTCTTGGACGTATGTCCAATGCAGAGCCAAAGACGCCACCCTGCCATTGAATTGAAATAAACCCAACTAATGAGTCACCTTGTACGGGTTGAGCCTCATCCTCTTGGACCTCAATCCATTTGGTTGGCTGTCGTACGCGAGTGACCTGCATATTTTATGTACCCAGCAGACAAGGGCAACCCAACCATTTATAAGCCTTGATCAACCTGACAAAGTGGCCTGACAGGGTTTCCTGCAGCCTGGAATCAAGCAGGTCAAAATAAGAAGACTACCAACCCTTGGCGAGTTGATTGGGAGGGGGCGTTCATCAAATCTATTCAGCAGGTGTAAGAGGGGTGGGATGCATGTGATATGTAGGCTGATATTAATTTCAAGCAGGCCTGGCTGGGGATTGTTGAATTGAAGGAACGAGAGACCAGAAGAAGTTCTGGTACCTAATCCCTCGTCCTTCCTCGTCCTCTCTCATCCTCTCTCATCCTCTCTCATCTCTCTCTAATATTATTTCTATTTTATCTGCCCTTACCAACTTTCAGCATAATGCCTACCAATCGCTTTCATATCAAACCGGTCATCATGTTACACTCAGTTGAACTTGGGTGTCAAAACCAACAGTGGCAAGACATCTCATACAGAATTCCCATCATATTAGCAACAAACTCCCATCTACTGCATAGGTCTACTTCACTGCGATTGTTGAAGCAATACCCGAGAACATGGAACGGTCCGAGTATCTATCATCTCTAGCCAGACTGCGTTTTCTTCTGGTAACTCCTTAGCGAATTCCCACGTCTGACACTTGGAAGAGCCCGCATTCTCCCATCCAACTTGTGATTCTCTAGTATTTGATCGAACATCCGGAAGCCACTTAGTCTCCAACCTTCGGCAATATCTAGCGGCACTATGTTCATAATACAGTGTGGCTCGGTATATGTTGACCCAAAGTCAACTAAGAGCCCGCCTTTGTAATTGTCTTCCCGTATATCACGATGTGTGATTCCGATATCTTTTAGAAGACGAAGATGTGCGAGCATTTTCCTGCAATTTCCAACTTTAAAAACGGTCTCATCTTCGATGTACTCCTTCACGATAGCACGGATGGGGCTCCCTGTGGCCCTCATCCTATAATCGTCGTCTTCGGGAATATCCCACAAGTCGGATTGATGAATCCCCATTTTAACAAGCTTGCTTTCGTACTCATTTCCGAGTCCTAGAAAGCCATAGCATTCGGCCGCTATCTTTTCTGTGATGGTGCCATCTTTTTGCCTTTCTTTGATTCGACCATACGCACGACATTCGGCGAAGAATGGGTCAACGTGAAATGCAGCCTCCTCATCAGTCACCAAGTCGTACCGTCGCTTACTCAACTCTTGCTTCCCGTCCGAAGGCTTGAAGAATTTGAACTACCGAGAGCTGTCAGTAATCACGCAAGCTGGAAGTTGTTAACCTTTATACCTACGACTTTAAGGGCATAGATCCTCCCCTCGATTCGAACTATGAAAACGTAGCCTTCAGCACCCCCCACTGATTGTGCGTTTCGTTGAACAACGCTTATAAACTCTATCCGATGGTCTTGGCCCGGAAATCGATGAAGCTTTGGATCATTACCAGGTGGAAGCTCTTCTAAAGAGAGCAGCCTCCTGTTTTCTGCCGCCAAGCTGGACATCGATAGCTGCCGACCACCAATCTTGTCGGAAACTGGCGATATTCAAAAATTCATTATCGTATTGCCGTACAAGTCCACAGCTCTTGCCCGGGGTTGCCCTTACCTAGTGGTTAACAGTGCCAGAGGGCGATCCAGGACGTGATGTGATGGGGACGTCTCGTATGAAACGTCGTTCCAGATGAAGTGGAAGATCGTTGCTTTCGCAGGGTTCTTGTGGTTTGAGCGATCAGAAGTGTGTGTGTGGAGGGATGAGAAAAAAAGAGGGAAGGAGAAGCTGGGCCATCAGCTTTTATGCCTGGCATGGCTGGTTCAGCCACCGCAAAAACTATTTCAGCGAGAATCATCTTGAAACTATATTAATAAACAGATGGGTGGCTCTTCCATCCTGCAATCATAGTCCCGCCGCAACATCCTCTTTATACGGGCAAATATGCTTTAACAGCGATTCCTTGGAACAGCTTATCATCGCGCCATCCCCTACTCCTTGATAAAAGCTTTATATATCGCCTAGATCTCTGAAACCTTAGCTATCTTAAGTACTTCATATTAAAGGCGCTATTAGAGACCCCGGGTCCCGATACATCTAAATAAGCCTCCCAATTCCCGCCGTGGCAAAAAGTGGTGTGGCGCCGTTGGGCCGGGCGTGGCGTGGCGTGGCGTCCCTGTTATGTACGGGCCACCGACTACAAACTGCGATCGGTGGCCCGTGCACGCCACGGTCCCTCCCTCCCCCCTCGCCCAGCTGCCCTTTCGTCCTCGTTTTCACTTGGCCATATATATTCCTAAAGGTTTACGTCTTTTTATACTTTATTATTCCCCTCACTAAAAAATAATCACCTTTCCTAGCTTTTATAATTAATATATAATCTAAAATAAAGCTATAAACGCTAAACCTAAATTTTATTACTATTTAAATTAACTATAAAAATTTGCAGCTTTTTTTTGCCGCTTTATAAAAAACGCAAATTATTATTATTATAAAAATAAGCATATTAGCTCCCGCTAATAATATATTCTTTTTTAAAACTTTATAAATATTATATATTATTTAGCGGCCGATTAATTAAATGCTTCTATTAATTATAATCCCTATATTTCGAGCCGATAACGGCCTTTTTAATAAGCTTATAAAAAAATACGGGCTTTTTAATAGCGAGCAATAATTTTTTAATTAAAAAATAATAAATAGCTAAAATCCCACTTTATTTTAAGCTTTTAATAATATAATATATTATTTAGCAAATAATATAATAATTAAATAGCTAATAATATTTTATTATTTTATTAATAAATTTGCCTAAAATAATTAGCTATTATAGATATATACCTAAAATATTAACGGCTTCGAAGCCTATATTAATTCTTTAAAAACTAAAATCCCTTTAAAAATGCCTTTTTTAAATACGATTTAAATATATAGCTTTCTTTAATATATAAAATGCTATAAATGCAAATAAATTATACGGATAAAACCTAAGCTTTTTAAAGGGATTTAGCTTTTAATCTATTAAAAATATCGATAAAAGCGTGGACTAAAATTAAACTCGGTATAAAAAGGCCTTCGCCCCCGCATTATCTTATATAATAAGCCAAAAAATAACCCTAAATATAATTTTAACGCAAAATAAAAGGTTTTATAATAAAACTTAAAAAAAAAAAATAAGCGTAATTATTATAATAAAAATAAGCTTAAAAATCGAAAGCATATTGCTTTTAGTTTGCGATTTTTAAAAGTCCGGCTAATAAAAAAATCCTAGACTTTAAATTATTTAAATTAATCTTTTGCCTCTTTTTTAAAAGCACAAATATATATTCGATCTAATATTTTTAGCGCAGCTAATAATACTATTCGGCTCGCTTTAAACTAATAAAAACATATATTAATTAGCAAAACGCATAAGATAAAATAAGCGCTATATAAATATCGCTATTTTTTTGCGAATTATTTATCTAAAAAGCTATTTATATATATTTCTATTTTTTATTACCCGTAAAAAAAGCTATTTATAGCAAATAGCCAAATAAATTATTATAATTAGCAAATTTAAAATAGCTATTTGTTAAAAATGCTTATTATTAGCCTTATAAGCATTTAATTTTAGGATATTAACTATAATCGCCTTTTTTAAATCTTAAATAAAACTAAATTATATATTATTATAATTAAAAACATTATTCGTTTAAAATAAGCTTTTAAAACTTCTACGCCGAATTTTTTAATATAATAATATCTATTTAATTACTAAAGATTTTTATATTAATTAGCGCTTTTATCTTTTTAGCTATTCTTATACGTATCACCCTAATAATTATTATAGCTATTAATCGTAATCGGCGCTAAAAACCTCCCGATAGAAACTAAAATTAATAGATTAAATAAAGCGACTAATAAAAGGATATTAAATATAGCTAAAAAAATAAAAAAGCTAGCAGCTACCCTAACTACCCCGCCGTAATATTTAAAAAAACAAGCCAAAATAATAATAATTAGCTTATTATAGCTTTTACGAAATATAATAAATAAAATAGCACTTTTTGGCTTTTTTTAACTAATACGCGCAATTAAATTTAAAGTAACGCAAAAATAGCTTTTTATTATTAATTATAAGGATCCTTTTTAAAACGCGTTTCGATTCGAAAACCTTAATAAATAATTTAGGGAAAACGCGAATATTACTTGCTTTTTAAAATATTTAAAACTTATTTAAATAATAATAAAGCTTAATAAAACCAAAAAAACATTATATTACGCTTAAATAAACCCTATAAATATTATAAAGATTTTCTAATATTAAGGTCGAAAAGTTAATAAGGAAAATTATCGCAATTTTAATATCTAAATTTATTAAGGTTATTAGCTATAAACAATTTATAAACCCTTTTTTAGCCTTTTATATTTCTTTATTATCAATCGTAAAATAAACGCGGTAATAAACTTAATAAAAAATAATACGTAGCATTTTAAAACGTTTTATAGCTAATTATATAAATATTAAATATAATAAAAGATCGCTAAAAGCTTATTAAACTCTGTTTTAAAAGCCTCGTTTTAAAAATACCTCTTCGAAAATTAGTCCGTTAATAATTTAAAAAAAATAGACCTAAAGTCTATTCGGATATTAGTTTACATATTTTAATATATTAACTAATCGATTTATAAACCACTTTAAAATATTTATAATAAACGGGCTAAAACCCGGCCAAATTTTATTTTAAAAACAAAATTATAATGCGATATTTATAACGCTTATACTATTTAAACGCCGTGCGATTGCGTTAAGATATATTTTTAAAAGGCCTAATTATCGTAGATTTTAGACTTTTAAAACGTGGTTTTAAAGCAAATATAAGGTATTAAAAAAATTAAAAGATCGGCTAAATCACCGGGCGATTTATAAAAAATAAGACGTATAAAAATAGCTAAATTATAAAAGCATTTATTTTAGGCATAAATCGAAGCTTATATTTATATATACGCAAAAAGGGCAATAAGTTTTAATTAATTAATTATGCTTACGAGCCTTCGGCTAAAATAAAAATAAAAAAGATATCTAGCAAATAGCAAATAATATTAAGAGTGGAACGTAATATAGCTAATAATAAACCTATTATAATAAATTAGGGTCGGGGATATCTTTTTGATGCTACCGCTTATTTATATAATTATTATGGGATCCAGGGCCAATCTGGAAACGCATAAAGTTAAAGCATCGTTATCGAATAGGAAGGATGAAGGGTTACGAGGGAATAGTAGGATGGATTGCGCGGGATGGGGAATGTGACGTGATCTACCATCCCTCTGAGGAGGCTGTGGGAGACCTGGACGGTGGGTGACTGTCAGCCAAATCTTTGGAGCTGTAAATGATAAGATAAGCCAGAAGAAGATATGAGTGTGGCTTCTGGATGTGACTTCTGGATATCCGTGTATTATCTATCGTTGTTATCTACTTGATTGATTGTACCAAATTAGCTGTAATGGTGGGAATTCAGGTGTATCTCAAGCTGGTGGGGTACCTAGCTGACGAGCAGCTGGTAACAGGCCCACGGACCGTCATTCCCGGAACCACATGAGGACTGACTAGATCTTTGCTATCGATAAGTCGCACCTCTTAAATTTCTCTAGGTTAGTCATCTCCACTCCTGACTTATTCTTTGCTACCCAACAAGTACGAACTATGCTGTGTGTCATCTATCCAAGCTACCGCAGCCCCTCTGGTCCCTCCCTCGCAGCCATGAGCAATTATTAGCGCCCGGCCGTTGCCCAAGTCGCTATCATCGCGAACTGCAATCGATGCGGCAAGAACCACGTGCCTCGCGATAAAGCAGCACGCGTCTGGGTGCTTTGCCCCAACCTCGAGATGCTCTAGGAGAGTATTCTAATCGAGGCCACCTGGTATGTCAGGCTCTTTTTCACTTACCACTCATCCGCTTATACGAACGATTATCTCCTTAGGGTTCAAGCTCACTACGTCCGAAATGCCTTCCACTCCTTGCATACCCAGCCGCCCCTAGATATCGCGACTATACTGCAAACCTTTGGCTTTCCCCCGATTACCGCGACTGATACACCGCCGCTCTTCGTGCCGACCCCATCTGTCTGGCCGGAGCCCTCCTCGCCGCCGAATCGTAGCAGCAGGCTCTGGACTCCGTGTGGCCACAGTTGCGCAAAGTCGATCGGGAGATAGCTGGTTGGCACAGCAGACTCCAAGTCGGCCTCGAAGGACAGGGTCGACAATACTGGTGGATCAGGAAGCCGGATGAAGTATACATGGATGGCGATTCCGAGTTGAAGGAAGTGCAGAAAGAGAGGGTCATCCATGTGTGGCTGCCATTCTTCGCGGCCTGGCGTCTGACCTGCCGAAGCCACAATATGGGCGGTGCATTGTGCAAGAATTGTGCATAAAGCAGAGTACTTAGACACACGATTCTAGTCTACTAACAAGAGCTTCATTCAAGCCACTAGGAGATTTCTAAGGCGAGGCCAAGTCCGATTATTTATAGACAGGTTTACATATGGTCACCAACACTTCAAAAACCCGAGCAGCGAGGGAGGGTGCACATGCTCATTGCATTTTTTCCACGTACTGCGCTACAAGATACCCGGTGTCCTGAGCTCGGGCCACCGCTAAGTAGTAAAACCCCTCACAAAGGAGGGGTTGGCACCATCACAGCGTCAAAGGTCCCTCGTCAAAGGTACACATATATTGCTGCCATCAGTCGCGGCCTCGCGGCCTAGCGTCTGGCCAGCCGAAGCCACAGTATGGGCAAGAATTCACCCCCGCATAGCTTCAGAAATAGCCACCACTTTGCTGCCAAACAGGGTCTTGCCTGAGGTCAGGCCCGGAACGGCTAGTTCCGCAACAGCGTCTAACTGCCAATTCCCATTACATGTCACTCTTTGCGCGAAACGAAACGAACCGCCCTTCCGAGAGAATCAGACGATGCCGGTAAGGTACGTACGGCTTATTTTTGCTGGATTCCAAAAAGACCATCAAGGCATTCGTGCCTAACCTTGGCCTTATCTATCTTAGGCCTAATCTAAATTGAACTCTATGAGCTATCGTGTATAGGTAACGCGTCTGCAGATCCTCGAAGACGGGCCTTTGAATCGCGGCACTCCAAGAAAGACTTATTGGAGGCGGGTTACTCTTCCCCTCAACTCTTTCCTCACTCCAAGCCTTCCCTCCCCGTCCAGTTCTTTGTCCCTTTCATTCTTGCCCATGGATATCGCTTGCGCAAATGCTAATGCATCTATAAACACCGCATCAAATACCACATACTGAATTAATTTATTCCTTTTCCAAGTTGGACAAGCATAATGCGGGGTATTGACTGCCGTGCCGGACGAGCAACTTCAAAACAAGCAGGATACCTTTTGCCGCACTTCGCGGACACCATACTTAGACTGCCAGGCAGGGATAAGGATTTAGATGGCAGCTGGCTGGAATGTGGATCTGTGCATTCGATTTCTAAGCATCGGAAACGCTACCTTATCGTTCGTTGGTGCCCAATTTCTCATCCTAAGCCGATAGAACCCGGTCTAGCCATTCAAATTTAGCAATTTCTGGAGCCGGTATCGCTACCAACCCTTCAACACGGACGCAGCCGCAGAACTCGTGCAACTTTCTTACGCGATCTATAAATACAATCGCACGCAAGTTACAATTTCGTCAAACAACCTTACCACGCGAACTACGAACTTCAATATTAGTATCTTACGGCATTCACAATATCTCCGAGTATTCTTCTATCATCCTGCATACTCCTTCAATTCGTTGCAACAAGCCTTATCTTCCCTCTGCTCACAAATTGCGAGCCATATTTATATGACCTCAGGAGGACAGGCGACAAGATCAGTAGGTTGGGCAGCTAAAAGCTTCAAATGAGTTTTACAATTTCTAAGCCCAAATAGCATCCAAGCTTTGGTTTCGGAAACTGGGGTTTTCAATCCAGGTCAAATAAACCCTGCCTCGCCTTGTAATCGTCGCCTGGACCGTCCGACAATTTACTTTGATCACGGCAACCTCCCCACCATGCACCGACAAAATTTTGTTGACAAGATCGTGGAGAATTGCTTCATCAATGATAGTGGGGTAAAGGTTGAAGACTGTGGGAACCCTTCATGTAGTACTCATGACCCTAAGCATAAAAAATGAGGGTGATGGTTTGAGCTATGACGAGGAAAAATAATTCTCACCCTAGCTGGATACCCTAAATCTCAATAATGATACCAAAAGCCTCTGCAATCGCCCACGCATCATGTGTCTTGGCATCCATGCGTGCCCGATGGAATGGATGATCGGCTAAACTTCGGTTGATGTTCAAGAAAAGTGGGCAGGCGTGACTGAATATTTGGGCTTCACGTCAGAGTCATTTTCCTCACAACCACCCAATGTATGTCGTGTCAGCACAACCCTAACAGCGCGAAGACATGGCCATTGTTACTAATGCTCTTGCACTCTATCATATGCAATAGATTCGACGACGGCGCTTTTATGACAATATATTTCCAGCAACGAGAGGCCGACTATGCCCAGCCCAGCTGGATTTCAGACGGAGAAGTTCGCGCTGACAATCACACAAGAGGATCTCCTAGCAAGATCTGAAGTATGCCGTCGCGACTCAATTACTTCGCTTCATGCTAATGATCTCTTTTGAAGTATGCCGATTGCGATTTAGAATGGCAGCAAGCAAAGAGAGGAATCGAAATAGCACCCCCGAGCGACACACTCGCTATCGTCGTCATCGTATCGGAGAATAAGGGGGCCGTTCGCATTTTCGACCAAGTTAGTTCGAATAACCGAATAGGCGACGTGGGAACACAGGATGCAGGGTATCAGGTGGTCATTCCGTGGCACAACAAGTGGTGGTTTAGGGTGTTAGGGTCGCCTCGTGTGGCCTATATACGGAGAAAGGAAAGCGTGACAAAAGATGTGTCAGTAGACACGGAAGAATCCACGACAAATTGAAATCGTCAGATTTTGGCCAACGCGTCAACTCCTGTCCGACCATACTTCTTTATGAAGTGATTGCTAGCCATTTCAGAGATGTAGAATGACACAAGGCTCGGCATCCCTTTCTCATATGTATCTATCATGTTTATTGTACCACATATCTGGGTATGTCCTACCACTAGCTCGACGTCACTGTTTGTTAAATAGTAGATGTCGCCTATGCTCCCAAGCGGACTAGTAGACAATCCGGCACCAGCTGGTTGCGCATCCAGAGTGTTGACTGATGCTAGGCCTTCCATCGGTATACCTTCGCCATTGGTTCGAGCCTCGATCGAGTCGTGGGATAGTGTTGCTGCCGTGTCAACGCGTCGTCTTTTTAGTCGAGGTTCATGGAGAGAGGGGTCAGTGGCGCTATGAAGGGGCTCGTGGAATTCCCCTTGCAATTCGATGGCCGCTACTACCTCTATAAATGATACGTCAGCCCTTGGGTATGAACGCAATGAGAAGTGAACACACCTCGAAGAAAGAGAATGGCGTATATAGGACTAGAAGTCTTCCATTTCAAGAAGCATTCGAACCAGAATGGGTGGAAATCTTCCTCTTCTGGCAGTATCGAAAGAGCATGGTAAAATGTCGGGTCATGAGCCGCAATCGAGTCGATCTGAGTTCTGGAGAGGAATCTCGCAAGTTGCGCAAATTTTCGAATCGTGAGTTTTTTGGGGCCTAAATCAACAGAGGAATTTGGGCTGTACCGATACGGTAATATATCTAAGCAACGACGACTGGGCAGCTTTTTTCCGTCCCGACATCTTTCCCTTAGAATGGCAAGTGTTGCGGTGGCTTTCTCTTCTGTACGTGCCTTGGATAGTTGCGCCTCAAGGATCTCAACAGAGTTTGACACGCCCGAAGCAAGTGTTTCCCGGTCTTCGCTCATAATCGCGGTTCGGCAATTGAAAGTGCAACGGAATTGCACGGAGATATCGTGCGCAATTTTCTCGCAGAAACAGGAATGCACAGTGTTTGCATACCAGGATGCGCGCGGATACTACGCGATAGTCAAGATGTCAAAATGTTGTAAACAAGTAGAAGCGTGATCAAATCTGCCAGGCGGGGACTGCAGAAATACGTCAGCAGAGAACGGATGCAGAAATTCTGCGTACGTATAGGAATGCGACATTCTGCATGACAGGGGGTTGTTGTCCAAAGCGTAATATGTACTTAAGCGGTAACCCGCGGAATAGATGCGGTGCTAAGCATACTGTTGAAGGCGCAGCTGCGGATAGGCGGCCGTGACAATGTCCAGCTTATCAATCCGATTTGCGCAGGTTCAATTCGAAGTTATGGACAGCAGAGTACAGGCAAGGCAATGGCCGTTATAGGCGCGACCAGGACAATGTAGGAATCGTAAGGCAGTACGGATATGGCCTCTGATGCCAATTTAGTCCCATAACTATAGTACATTATGGGATCACATCCTGTTAGTGAAAAGGTCCCAGACTGAGACCCTTACATTGGCAACAGTTTTGACCATTCTTCTATAGCTATAATGTGACCTTTTGCCCTAGGTACATATTCACATCGGTCGATCCTCCACTCTCCCAGATAGGACACTTTCCGATGTCATGCGCTATGTGTATCTGATCGAGCGGAACCAGGTTGGAACCCCTATTTTCCCACGAGAACACTTCAAGTAAATACAACGTAGTGTACATCCTCTCCAATCTTGGTGCATATAACTGCAATCGAAGGGTATCAATCAGGATCGTCACCTGAAAAGAGGACAACAGAGGGCGTGACCATGGGGGACATCGTAGCCTCCTATTTGATGTATACCGAGGTGGATCGCATGCTGGCGACTCCAACTGCAATTTCCGCCAAGTGTTGCTTGCTTCTGCAGTCGAAATGCACGCTACCTTACGAACGCTACATCTAGGCTGTGCATTTACCAAAAATTTCCTACTTATGGCATAGAAACAAGCAAGTTGGTTGACAAGACATCGCTAAGGTGTCCGCCACCTCCTTCTGACTGAGGAATGTCGCCTGATGCTGCTTCGAGAACATGAACTGTGGTCCATTTCTCCTGGATGTCTGTCTACCGTGCTTAAAGGTGCCTGCTATCCTCTTGAAAATATATCATAGATTCATAGCTTGTGGATCGAGTTGTAATTGTCTTCATCACTTTTTAACTCAATATCTTCTCTGCTGAAGAGCTGCTACCAGTACGTATTTCCTGAGGATTCCATACTTTATTTTTGTAGATCTATATTGACTTAAGGGTGTATGTAGATCCAGCAACCGGGCTTAACCAATACTATCCCTCTACAAACTCTTCAACCTTGTATTCCTCGCGTCCAAGAACTAGCTTCACAAGTATGTAGATTCTTGGGACTTTGTACTTGTCATTAGAGCCAATTCTAACCCAGGACCTCAGAACACGTATGCCCAAGGAATGTTCATATGTATAATGAACAGCTCTGAGAAAGAAGGAACAGGAGAGGTGGATGATACCGGGTCAGGCAGTGGACCATGTGGTGAGACAGACGGTACTACTGGCAGCTATAAACCGTCAAGTCAAGGTGCTGGATAGTGTATATGTAAAGTCAACGTAATAGGAACGAACATCACCTACTTCTCACATCTTCAAGCTTCTACATAAACTGTCAGAGTTGTATTTGGGAGGGCATTGAAGCAATGAAAAGTAATTATACTATTGCAGTAAAGTAAGAAATTTATATTCTTATACATCTATTCCTTGCCTCACTGATTCTTGGGATCATCGTGGTACTTCTTCCAGCTGTACCATCTGATCCATACTAAAGCAATCGGATGATCCACCATTCGAATCGCGATATCCCCATCGAATGTTACCGGTGGCAGCGTCAACCAGTCTCTTATTTCGATCACTTCCGTTCCACGACCTCTATCAAATTGAACTTTGGCATCTGAAGGTCCGGCTATTTGGATCGGGATAATCAAACTCATATATGCTTTCTTTTTGGCACGCATGCCGCCCTTTTTGATTAGAACCAATGCAGATGTCCATTTCAGCTTTTCTGGAAAGGATGCGTGGACTGTTGGGTTCTTTTATCTGTTATTAAAAGCTCGTCATGAATAAGGGAAGACATACCACTTCTTCTGCTGCAGCATTCGCTAGATTTTGGAGTTTCTGAGGCCAGTAGAATATCTCATATGCCACAGGGGGGGGCTGTTCCTTGGGGTCGTTCACCACAAACCTCTTCTTATTATAAGATTCGATTTTGCCTAGCTTCATGCTCGTAATTCGTTGCGTAAGTTCTTCAGAAACAGTTGGATATCGAAGTTGACTCCAGTTCACACAATCCATGATTGAGTTGAGATGTCGGCATGCCAATCGAGGAGTGTTACTCTGTAGATGAGGTAGCCCTGCCGCCCCATACTTTGCAAGATTAAACAGTTTTAGTGCCGTACACACAGTATGGAAACTACCTTTTTTTAGTAAATAACAGACGAGGAATGTCAAAATAACATACGACTCCTTCCACAAAATGCTAATCACTGTCGCCGGGTGGTATATTAGCCCGCCGGGGAGCTTCGCAATGCTTTGTAATTTACTAGCTAGTAAATTACTCAATGCACCATATTTTTCTTGCCTTACGCTGCTCAACTCGGACAATCTGTGGTTACAAGCTGTATTATTACCATTAGCTTAAATTGCATAAAATTAACGGATTCACTTACCAGCTAGGCCAGTATAAATCTTTATACCACATTGGCAGTCAGGTACATAAAGCTTATCGGCGGCCATATTGATAATATTGGTCAGCGCAGCTGCTCGATCTCGAGTTTGGTATCGCTTTTGAGTAATGTGTGGTAGTAAGCCCCTTTGGCGAAGAATGTAGCGCATGCACGAAGAGTAAAAATGGTTGGCCCAGCGGACAGGTGCGCTATCCTCTTTGCAGAGCGAGCGGTTCCATAAATCGTCTGCCATCTCCGGCAGAGAAAGATCTTTCTCTACCAGATTCTTCCAGTATTCGGCGAGCTGTATGGTAGATTCGCTTTCGAGTCTGCGGATGATCTTTTTGGCAATCTTGTCGATTGATGCTTGCTCGGCACGAGTTATGTTTGGGGGCGCCCCGAGAACCCTCTCGTGACTTTTGAACTGGTCGCTATCGGCTAGCCGAGCAACTGCCACTGAAGGTGTTTCACGAGGGTTCTCCCCGTTGAGGTTATTGACCATCTCGTTCATTGTGAAGGCATCGTGTTGTTGTCGCCACGTGACTTTCCTAGGCGGAGAGATTGAGCGATTTCGTCGTCCGATAATAAGTTTTCATCGTCGAGAATCTCAGTTCCAAAAGTGGAGAAGAACCTCTTCAGGTCTAGATCGTCATAATACATGGGGGTTCTAAGGACTTGGCGCACATGCCAAGACAGTGCGCACCGGGCTGGTGGCACCTAAGTGTACTTCGCAATCAGGACACCCTACCACGCATCCCGATCCCCAATTACTCGACCAGAGAAAAAGCTGCATGACTTTCTGGAAGCCAATTCCCTAGTCTCCACCCGACTCTTCTTGTACGCTGGTGGTATGGAACTTCAGTGAAATTCCGACGTAGAAAGGGGATCACGAGAATTCAAGGCACACAGAGATGCTTGACACAGTTGCGCCAGTCCAGCTGCTTCTGGGATATTCAGCCGGCGTCTCTCGATCGTCGCAATACATGGGTGCCCTATCCTTGTGCAGGGGCTGGGCTTACATTCCAGTACAAGACGCACCGGGTTCATGGCACCTGCAGATTAATACACCCCGCTGCATGTCTCGATCCCCAGTGACTATTGGTGCTAAACCTGGTTGATTACAAGGTATCTTGGATTTGAAGCTGGATGGAATGCTCTCGCGTATGACTTCACCACCCACCCAATGGCTGCTCACGGTCGAGATCATCTTGAGAAGATGGTCGTATCTATCATTTAAGAGAAGGAACCCAACTTGGCACCTCTCCCACAAGTGAGCCCGCCCTCAGTCGAAACCAGCGAGACCACCCACTCCTTACCCAAAGCAGAGCAAGGTGGCTCCAGTTAAGCCAGTTGAACCTGTTGCTTCCATATCCTCCAAGAAGCGTTCACAGATGTCGATGCAATCCCGCTCTTCCGAACTAGTCGCGGATCCCGCCACGACTGTGGTCGGTGGCTTCTGGCCTTTCCAGGTTCCCTCCCTCCACATATACCACGAGCCCAAGGCTTCGATACCTGACGCTATCCCCGAAGCACAGTCATCACTGGCTCCTCAGCAAGTGCAGCTTAAGAAGCAGCCTACGAACGAGCAGTCTGACAGCTACGTGGATGAGAGCGCTATCGACGACGACGACGACGTAGACTATATCGAAGAGAGCGTGTATGACCAAGTCAGCTTCAAGCGCGTGCCGCCAAAGCCCAATCTCACATCGCAGAGATCTTTAATCAGCCTCATGTTTGCGGATAACGGGAAAGGGCCTAAGGCATTAAGCAACTACGCATCGCACTCCACGCCTACGATCGTCCAGCGAGCTCGTGCCATGCAAACCACATCCAGGAACATGGCTACATCCCCGAACGACTCGGACGACAGTGGTCTCGAGATGAGGAGGGCACTTAGACCCGTCCAGCTAAACCCCATCAACGAGATCCCGCGCTCTTCTGCCCGACCGATCACGACAAGCGCCCAGGCTCAACGCCAACTATCGCCTAGAACCACGCGCAGGAACATGTTGTCCACGGAGTTGACCGAGTCGCTTCGACGCCAGCTGTTGTGGGAGCGTCAGCAGAAGTCTTCGACCGCTAATGCCGTTCTAAAGAGGCGCCATACCTCCCATGATGTAGCCAACCTGAAGCAGTACCCGGAAAAGGCTTATATGGACAAGGACAAGGACGAGGCGAACGCTAGCAGCTGGAACCAATACTTCAGCCGAGAAGACTTTCACGGATACCACGCGCAAGGCTGGTAGGCCCGCGGGACGCAAAGTACGACTCGGAACATATACATCCTTCGAGATTTCTTGTTTGGCCATCTCGACGGTAGTAATAAACTGCCTCATACAATTCTCATTCTTGTCAATGCATTGCGAGATGGCCGCATTCTAAGATACTGAACACATGCATCTGGCTGGGAACGGGGCTGGACAGTACATAGTCTACTCCTTGAATTTGTCTTCCCACATATAGTATCCGCCTGCATTGCTCATCCTTGCCCTGTTCTGTTTACAGTTGATCCGCAGTATGAAAACGGCTGGAGCTGAACGTGCATCCAAACCCGCGCAGCCCGCAGCCCGTAGCTTACACGCTGGTGGTACTAGGGGTCGAACACTTCGGGAAGACAGCAATGATAAAGAAGTGGTGCCCGGGTAATGTGGTAGGTCATAACCATTCACTTCATACACTAGCGCCAATAAACTCACACGATGAGTATTCGAGGTAGTCTGATCCCAAGATTCCAGACACGTACCGAACACAGGTCAAGCTTGAGAACCAGGCGTATGCTGTAGAAGTGCTCGATCCGGCGGGAGGGATAGAGCCTGCGAAATCACGAAAGGAATTGATCCATCGAGGCCAGGCGTTTCTTCTGGTGTACAGCATTTCCTCACATAATTCTTTTCATGAAATCCAGGACCTGTATAAGGAGATACTTGCCACTCAGCTCGGAGTTCCCATCGCGGTTGCTGGTAACATGAGTGACCGGCATGATGAACGAGATGTGCCGATTTACGACGGGTACGAACTTGCAAAACTGTGGCAATGTCCGTTTTACGAAACGTCAGCGGAGGAGGACAGGGTGGCAGAGCCCTTTCTTGAGCTGGCCCGGGCAGTAATTGCTCAAACATCGACCAAAGAAGATCCTGATGCTGCAGGAAGAGGGTGCAGCGGCCCAGATGTACACTAGACACAGCCTGCTGCCTGGCAGCCTGGTGAGGGCATGATACAAATTCCATAAATTGCCCGTGCCATTGTCGATACCTTTTCCCACCATTGACTTCAACATAGCATAGTTTCACGATCTGACCTTCATACCACGAGCCTCTAGCTCGGCGACCGACGTGCAATCACTGGGATGCTCCCCTGCGTGTCCCTTGCCGTTCCGCATCCAGCGACCCCCGCACTAGTCATGGCTTTCCACCCACTACGGTGCCAGGACCAGCGTGTCGAATTGGCCATTCCCACTTGGATCTGACAGGTCACTCTTCCTGGGCAAGAGCTGGGGAAAAAAGACCCGGGCCGACATCAGCACACCGTTTGACCCCCTAGTCGGTATGAGAAGTATTGACCCACACGCACTTCGTACCGTCTTCATGCTCGCACGCCGAGCCCACCAGCGTCACCCCATAGTATCCCAGATGCCAGTGTACTTTTGGTTAGTGAACATCCGCGAACGCGCCACCTTGCGGAGACCTAATCCGTCCAAGTTCCAAGATTGCGACCATTGGTGCCGGGCTCTATCGAACGATTGCACTCTATCAAGAAGTCACATTAGCGACCAGGGTCAAAGTCTTTGGCAAATCTGGACAGGGGCCCATAGGCAATCATTCATCCAGGTCCTTCTGATGACCCCACGCTCTACCCTCTTCTTGCCGGCAACCTTCTTGATTCTCTCCCCAAGGTTCTCTTCATTACAAATACTTCCTCGAGAGTTCGATCGCGGTGTTAAAAGATTACCTGCTCAGGGATCTCCAGCAGCGCAAAGGGGTACTTATAATCCCCGGGGGCCGCTATGAATATGTTGGGGCCGACCAGGACGGCCCAAAACCCACGGAATGGTTGCACAAACGTGGGTTTCACGTCTGGGTTCTTATATATACTTGTGTAAAGAACCATCTACCTGCTTATCCGAAACCTATGGAGGAAGCCGAGGAAGCCGTGCAGACCATCAGGAGGACAAATCTAGTTGATAAGCTTGGAATCTGGGGCTGGTCCGCCGGCGGTCATCTAGCTGCTATAACGGCTACAGCAGTCAATTCCAGACTGGACTTCATGATCTTGTCATATCCTGTCATTTCCATGGCGGAAGATATTACGCATATACCTTCACGAAAGAATCTTCTTGGAAACGAACCCCATCCTCACTTGGTTCAACAGATGTCTGCAGAGACTCGAGTGTCGGAAAAAACACCACCTACCTTTATTTTCCACACCGCGGAAGGTGAGCAAGTCCCGGTGGAAAACTCGCTGCGCTTTTCGAGGGTTTTGAATCGATACCATAGCCCCTTTTGCATCCACGTACAGCCTGAAGGACAGCATGGCATTGGAATGGGTGACTGGACTGTTGTTCTAGATCGTTGGCTACAAGATATCATGTCTGAGCAACTACTCGGCAGGAAGCTTGACAAGAGTGAATTGGAACTGTCCGCTCAAAGGATATCGGTCAAGAATTACGAGACTCCCCGCTAAGGATGCGGCGCATGAACGAAGAGTAGAACCAGTCGGCCCGATGGACCGCCGGCGCATCTTCTTTGCGAAGTGATTCTGGAAGGTCGAAGCAGCTTCTTCGCGAAATGAAACATATCTTTCTTCCTTATTTAGACTCCTGGAAGTCTTGTTCATAATGTAAACTGTGCCTCGACTATTTTATGTATGACCTAGTCTAAGGTAAATCGAAATGGAGACGGACTTGTAGGTGTGATGGTCGGTGTTTTCTTGACCCTAGATTGTCACAATTGCATGGGTCCCGTTACCATATAGGGGTTGAGATTGCATACCAAAACAGTGTGCACCGGGGTTGTAGCACCCGCAGGTACTTCCTACTTAGGCCCGACTACACTACACGTCCCGACTCCATGTCATTTGCTAGAGCAACTTTCAGCTGCTCGGCAGATTAGAGGGACATGGGCTGTTACAAGGCTTCAGGAATGTACACTAGCAAGTGAGCGGCTGGAGTCTCGCAACAAGCTCCCGTAGCTTCCCTTTATATCCGGGCCGACCCTTTTCGTCACTTCGATGGAATCTCGCCATCTACACCGTAGATTCTCTAGCATCGAACCATACCTCTCTCCAATGGATTCTTCCGCTGCTTTCTGGATTGATTGGGCCTGTATTGTAGGATCCAGGATATACGGCTCTCTACGTGACTCCTCGCCTTTTATATTCGTTCCAGGCACGGCTTACATACCTGTCTCGCCCATAGATGTTTCCGACCCTGAGCAAGCCAAGTGTCATCTCGAATAACATCTAGGAATTCAAATGGGAATGAACCCACCACCGAAGCCACCGTTACGAGTAGAAACGGCTCTCGGCCAGGTAATCATGTGAGTTCCCCAGCTCTACGAGGGAGTCAAAGAACTAATCGCTCCATAGCATATATGAGCTCATTCCGGATTCAATACCTCTACAAAGACATTTTGCTACGACTGTTCAACAAGTCGCCGACAACGCCACCGCCATGTGCATCTTCTCTTTTACACAAGGCGCAAGCTCAACGAATAGAACGGCCCAAGTACAGCCTCCGACCGAATGCCAGCCCTACAAGCCGATGCCAACACATCCATCCGGCGTCGTCAATCCTGATACCGAAGCGGGACATTGCGAAGACAGCGACGACGACGCTCCTCATAGCCACTTGCTTCGATAGGCGTTTGACCTGCGGGTCGTATTCGAGTTCTTTACCCGACTCGCCGTCCAACGAAAGAGTCTCGTTATCGAATAGATCGGTGAGAGGTAGAATTACATCACGGGTACCGTGAGTTCTTAATGGGTGTCAAGGAGGAAATGGAGGCATTGGTACAACCCAGGGGTCGGCCAACAGGACGCCCAACTTAACTGCTATGTACATACAGCGATGAGACTGACCCAGAGATATTGGGCCCGGTGCTAGTTAGATCAATGTCATGGTACGACACCCCAGGGTGACCACCTCCACGCCTCAGCTCCTCTCCGCAAGGGTCACCGCTATGATTTGGGGCTTTCATGGAGGGTATCGCTCATGAAACGTCCAGCATTGGCCGAGCTTCTCTCGCGAGTGGTTTGTGTACGTCATCGGCTCGAGCCCGGGTTGCCCGTACCTACTACCAGATCGGCCGGGTCACACAGTCCTAGACGAGGGCATTAGTCCCAGTGCGGTACCACGCGCGGTACTTCGGGGTTGTACACGGCGTTTCATGTTCCCATGCCGAGCGTGGCTCTTGGTCATGGCATATAGAAGTTACAGGGGGAAGACAAGTATAGAGGCAGAATGAGATGGAGATGGGGGAGAGGAATGGAGTGCGAACGCCATTTGGCGGTGGAGGTCCCCGTGCACAGAGACTCGACCTTAGCTAGCCACAACCAAGCACACGCAGGTTGACGTTCAGGGCGTCGAGCAAAGCGTTGGCAATCAGGTGGGGAGGTACGGCATCGCGGAAGGTAAGGACGTTAGATTTCACGCGCACAATCGCATTTCTCGTACTAGGAGATGGCGACATCGATACCCGCTGCCTCGGTTGAGCTCAAAAAAATTAAAGCACGCTATTATTGCCAACTGTAGAGTAGCACACCTGCACCTGGCCGCTGGGGCTGTCGGCCGGCCGCTCTGTGTTTGGCTGTGAAGACATGGAGATTGGAGTGTACCTGAGCGGGCACTGATCGCCGAGCCGACCAGAGGTGGTGGAGAAGTACTGGGAGAAGGAACTATGGTGATTGGGTGCGCTGTGGGAGTTTGGGGGTTTGTGAAATAGGTGGAGCAGATACTCGAAGTGGTCGGAGCGATGAGGGGAACGCCGACTGCAGGCTGCTGGGTCCAGAGCGCACGGATCAGGGCCAAAGTAGAGATGAATAATGGATATCACTGCTGTAGCCATTATATTGTTCACCTTGCAAGAATAGATACCCTCCCATTGTGGCACGATACCTTCGAGATACTGCGTCGCCACGCACTGTTGCTGAAGGATTCCGGCAGCGTCGATTGACGAACCGAAAAGTATTGCTCTCCTATCCAGTGTCGATTTGGCCGACGACAGGCTCCTTGATTGCCAAGATGATTTAGGAATACAGCGTATTTACGCGCATGCCATACGGCAAGATACGGCCCATGAACTCGGCCAGGTCATGTTGCATAGGTAGAAACGGTCTATAATTACTTTCATAACAAGTCTAACAAGTGAATAATGAACACCGGGATATTCAGAAATACTATCGTACCGCCCACATAGTTATTCCACCCTCATCCCGTCATCGTTGCATTTCTAGAAGCTGCCGTTCTTCTTGCGTAATTCTATCGTCGATAACGGTCGAGGATGTATGACTCTATCAGCAAGTCGTAGTAAACATCGGCAGCTTCTGGCACTCGAGGCTGAACGCGATAGAGTTCCCATGCAAATCCCCCTTATGGCTCCCACTTCAGCAGTTTGGCCTGTTGCTTCCAAACCTCATCCCCACAGAGCCTAGTCACCTCCTCTTTCGCGAGTTTCGGATCAACGTATTTAATGCATACCCGCGTGGGAACCCAAAGGGCAAGGAAAGTGAACAATCCGTCACCCCCTAGCTTTGGACTAATGATGCCTTTGATCGGATATGTGCCATCATTGGCCTTCATGCGCTTCGGGTCGCCGCCGGGTTGCGCTGTCTTACGCCGCTTTTTCGAGCCGCCGTTCGTTGTTACAGGAGGTTGAGCATCGTCGTCCTTGGGAGGTTTTGGGGAAATCTCACCCAGGCCTATTCTTTTGTGTTACTCATTACAATCCACGTTCCACGAATGAGGCTCTACATACCTGGATCCGTCTTCTCCGGTGGTGTCAGGAAAGAGGAAGACGTTCCCTCCTGAGAATCGATTGCAGGACTTGGATCCTTGTCGACGCCATCTTGACCGTTGGCGGTTTTTTGCGTAGCGCCCAACGCTACCTGTTCTGACTGCTTTTCCACTTTGCTGCCGTATTCATTTGGTTTCTTTCCCTGTTCCTTATTTCCCTTTCGCGGAGGATCAATGATTTCCTGCTAGAGTGAGTATGGTACGATTCAATTGTAAATCAACACGTACTAATTCAGGGGAAGCGAAGCTGTCTGCATCCTGGACGGGGGTAATTTGGGTTCCTGGGACACTTCGTTGTTTTAGGCCCTCTGGCCTTGATACCGGTCTGGAAACTGCGGGTTCATTTGCTAATACACAGTTAGCTGGAAAGAATATTCCGTGTGGTTAAAGTGACTTGCTCTTGGTATTCGCAAAGCTCTGGTCGTTATGCTTGGGCAATTCTGACTCTTTCTGCACGGTGACAGGCTTAGAAGGGCCTCCAGCTAAGGGACTACTTGGAGTTGACGTTGATGGTCCCTTGGGCTTATGAGGCTGGGTTGCTGAATCGCCTATGTTTGCCTTGGACAGATGAATAGGGGGATGTCCCGTTGACCGTGCGTCGGGAATGGGAGACGGCATGGTAGTACGATGATCAGGATGGCGATGGTCAACACCTGGAGCGGAGGGAGTTCTTATAGCGGGTTGAATTAATGGCGGACTAGGTGGAACTCTAGCATCATTTCGATCCTCTTTCGATCCACGACAGGGTTTTAGGCCCGTCAGGTTACAAGTAGAACCCATTGGGGCAATAGGGGCACTACAACGACCTGGGTGACCTGAAACCGTCAACAGACCAATGCCCTCGTGGCCCGCACCTGCTTACTTGCTGTTAGCTGTGAAAAGATCTATCGGGTGCTTAGAGGTGGCCTACCTTGAGGGCTTTTTATGTTTGACTTCGTTTTGTTCGAGTAGGGTACCAGAGGGTATAAGTTTGTCTTAAGATTTGTCATGTGGGGGAAAATAGTCGAACTTGGATTAGAAGGGGTACGCGAGGTATCGACAGTAAGACCCCCAGAGATACGACGATTGGGGATAGGCATGTCTTCTCGTGCCCTAGGAATATGGAATAAAGCAGACAATGCCTAGGTTTGTAAACGTCGCGCCGTTAGACGTCCTGCCGAAGGTGATGCCTCGTTACCGCAATGAGGCGTTTTGGGAACTGTAATAAAAACGGTAGAAGTGGCTCTTGGTAGGAGGCTAATTATGAGGCCTGCGTGTCATACAACCAAAAGCATTCTTTATTTCTCTGCTGATCGAGCGAGAATTCATCCCCCTTTTATATTCCGCGACCTACCAGGATGATAGAATGTGACATCATTGGCGTCATGTCGAAAAGTTGTGGCTTAGTACGACTAGACGTCATATTTTCCTACCGAGACCTAGTGATTAAGTACAGGGAGCAGAAGACTATGCCCAGTAGCGCGGCTCGGTTAGTCCTTGGCTACGACTGCGGTCTTCCCGACACTTCTACGATATTCGAGATGTTGCGACCACCTGAGCTGGAGGCCAGCAGAGAGGGTGGGAGTACTGTGTCTCTTTTCAGAGGGTTACCGCCGGGGTAACCACCACGGCCGAACCACAGGCTGTCGCCACCTACAACTTGCTCGTAGCACTGCCACCGCTTCACGCGTCATAAATACGCCGATGACTCCGTCAGAAAGAGTCGGCAGATTAGGTGGCAAAACTCGACAGGCTTCGATAAGGGTGATCCAAGAGGCAAGTTTCTAGCGGCGTTAAAATAAGTCTAATCTCATAACGTTGCCTTGGACCGCCTGGACCATTAGCATTTTAAAGCTTCCCGTAAGGAGTCACGCATGAATGGTCTACCAAATGAACGGGTTTTAAGTGATTTACACGCACTCAGGCTTCTAGTGACGAATGAAGCGATAGGCTAGAGCGATTTGGTTGCTTTTTCTGTCTTTTCTTGCTTATTAGCGAGGCGTTTATGCCCTGACTCGAAGCTTCCGGGGCCAGTATCTCTCGCAAGGTTTCCCACAAATAACTAAATTCGTAGCACATTCCTCTCTTGTCGTAGGTACAATGTTGTCATGCATGATTTAATTCATACTGGGAAACGTATGCTCCCTTCACGGTGCCCTTGGGAAGGAGTCCCTATTACGAAGCTTTTTTATAATCCAAGCTTGTGCTAGATTTAGAAGAACATTGCTTCCTTTGATGACCACACAAGTACCTTTTTGGTCTCATATCAATTTTGCTAGCAAGGTTGATTCGGCGAGAGCGAACCCCGAAATCTGCCTCCGGACATGACAGAAGGCAAAGGATCAAAATAACGAGGGATGCGAATCGGCCGTGCCGAATGAAAAAGGGGTCAGCTTATCGATCGCTCACGTATCAAGCTTTAGAGGCACATCCTCTTGACCGTGTTTGTATAGGTGGTGAGCAGCATAGAAGTGCTTGGGTAGACGGCACTTGCGCCAAAGAAGCCCGCGCTTATCAGAGCATCGAAGTGGGCATTGCCCACATCAACATCGGCAGACATCAACATCGGCAGACATCAACATCGGCAGACATTCCATTGCTCTATGACGGCAATCAGCTGTAAGGGACGACGAGCGACGGCGTCGATCGCGATTCGACATGGGTGCTCGAGATGGGCTAGGCGGTCTACTTAGAGGACAAGGATGTAACGTCATTATACGAGGCTAGCTCGGCACCGCTATCGGGTGCGGTGTTTTTATTCTGCATGAGCAGTCAATGCTTAACTACACGACATGAATAACGACTGACGGGAAGAGCGACCATTGCGGAAGTGGAAAGGGGGGCACGGGCCTAGAAGCAAAGAGCTCGGCCTCTGAATTGCTGAGAATGACAGCGTGTACTTATTTTTCATATATGATAATTTCCTTTTGGTCTTAGGGAGCTCTCTACCTGCAGCTCTATCTCCTTCAAAGCCTTGCTTCTGATCTTGACGACGACATATCTATTAGGGCAATTTGTGACGCGCCGTCCTCATGCTCTCTGGCCGGTTTAACCAGTGAAAAGCATGAGACAAGTAAGCCGGATACTAAGACTAAGAAATCATGAAAGGCAAAAGAAATCATGATAAGCTGTCAAATTAATTGGAATCCGAGGTTTGGAATATCATTTTGACTTACTATAAGTTCATCCTGTAATGATTGATGTCCAAATGTGCTGAAACAAAACGCGACAACCCGAAGTAAGACCCGGGCTATAAAGTAACCTTTCTTTCTCTTAGCATTTTGGATTCAGGGTAGCCATTCCCCAATCATCCAAAGTTGGTATAACGCAGTCGAAGCCTGATAGAGCTTCTGACTCAGAGCCGGAAACGACTCCGTCAAGAGGATCCCAGCCAATAGACACAGACAAGTGCCTGTCAATACGCAAGATAACGATACCGGATAGAATGATGGTTAACCATAAATCCTAGTGCCGGCCAAAACTACACCCTGATCCGATGAGCCAGCTCGTCTATGTAAATTATTGGGGATCAGCTTACTTCGTGAACCATGCTCCACAGAATAATAGTTGCAGATAGGTAAACTAGCCAAGGGTCTCCGGTCTTCCAAGTTAATATAAAAAATGCAGACGCAACGCCGGCTCCAGCCAGATATTCTCCTGCTACCACAATAATAGATGCGCGTCGGTGCTTCTGCATCATCGATAGCGGTAAACCATTAGAAGGTCGTAGAGTGATGATGCAACTACACAAAGTAACGATAATCTGAAGAATGTATGCCGTTGTAGTGATGGCAATTTTAGAGTTGTTAAAGAGTTCCATGGTGATTGTTGTATTGGTTATAAGAGAAGAACTCTGAAGCACTAGAGGGAGTTTGGCTGCATTAAATATAAATTTGTAGAACATACGCTGTCAGAAATACCAAGGGTATTGGATGGCATGGCATGAGCCACTGCCGCTAGGAGACCAAGATATCCAGTCTTGTCTCCCCACTCCCCTTTTCGACTGTCACCTTAACACCAAAATTAGATTCTGCCTTGCCACCACTTCCATCCCAGGGGCGTTAGCGACTAGACGAGGAAGACATTTTAGGGGATCTTTAACACAGATATTAATCTTTATGAGTCCTAAGTAGGTGGAATCACCTTGCTTCATGAATCGTTTAATGCCTCTATAGTCTCCCTTAGGGCATAAGGCTGATAAAGTTAGCTTAGCTATTCTGAATCTCTAGTCCGTAGACGATAGGAATTATTAGCTGGTTCCACGCCGCATGATCCTTGGTGAGAAGGTTAGTTTCCTCGAGGCGTAGTCTTTTGCGCGCCCTGCTTCGACGTCCCCCGTTTTGGCGTCCCCTTTTACCCTTTCTGCCTAACCTCTGTCCCTGCTGGCCTTCCTATCTCGTACAGATCCTTGTGTAGAAGACCGTCTTCTCTTGATTACCCCCGGAACTTGTCTGGCTTTTTTACAAGGCCTTGTAGCTTTTCCTATGCCTCTTTCTGGCCTTTGGCGAGCTTAGGAGCTCCTCGTTCATTGCGGCCTCGTACGAGACAGTCCGGAGCCTTGGCAATTCTGCAGCTGTAGCGGGAATTGGTTTGTGGCGATGTAGGGCGTGTTTGACCCCCTTCCATGCGCCCGCCGCTTCACTGTCGAGAACTATCGAGCAGCGGTCTAAAGCTCCAGCCCCCGAGTCTATTTCCATGCCGTTCGGCCAGATACTGAAGCCTAATCCGACGTAGTTCCTTTATGCCTAAGTTGCGAGCCGCCCGAGTAGACGACAATGTCTTTCACGGTAATTTGACTGGCCATCTTTTAAAAGCTGCTGCCGCTTCCTTTTTGGAAGGCTATTTCATTAGGTCTGCTCTGCATCCTTCCGTATAATTAGGCGGAACTAGAAAGAACTGGGCTTCAGGGATAATGTTTGCTAAGCCATGCAGCTTTTCTCGATCCTTGATAAATAGGGGTTGAGAATAAGGCATAAGGACTAGGTTCTTATGGCCTGAACAACGGGGCTCCCCGCTCGTTCCATTTCCTTCTCTCTTTGTCATCCTTAAGTGAGGTCGTTAAAGCCTTGGATAGATGCCTCGGAGTTGCCGAGCCTCCGTAAGCGTTGGGAAATCCTTGAGGGTGTTATCTTCTTTGCAATGATGGTCCGGGACGCCCGGACACAATGACGACAGCAAGGCAGATTTCCGGATTAACCTTATAATAATAGCTAGAAAGTGATATAATATGCTTTGCAAAGATGCGAATACTATATATTATTGGCTAGCTAATCATACTAGGTGGCTTACTATTCGACAAATATATATTGCCTCAGTTTCCCACACTAGGTCGATTTCTTTGCTCTATTAGGCTGTTAGGACCATTAAGCGGAGTAGTTCTCAACTTGAGTCTCTTTATACCAAAGTATAATGAATCATTTATCATCGGACCAGGACGTTTGTTATGGCCTTTGGGCGCCTCCTCTTGATCTGCAACCCTATTATGCCTATGAGGCGTCGGACTCGATAATTTCACCAACTCCTATCGCTATCCCTGACGTTCAGCCCACCGTGCCGCTTCATACATCTACCGCTCTACACCCTATGCCCGCCAGTGAAGTTACGTCCCAGGAGAGCTTCCCCTCGTCTTATGACAAGGGATCAATACTGTCTTATTGGCAGACTCACCTTCAGGATACTGAACATCCCACTCGAGTTGTCGGGTCTCAGGGACGTCGTGGCGTTCTTCTAAGTGCCCATGGCAAACCCATTGCACCTACAGGAAGTGAGGCTTTTAATAATGCAGTGATTCCCGAGAAAGGCACGGATGGCAGAGTCGCATGTACGCACTGCACCAGGACGTATCTACATGTTAAGCATCTAAAGCGTCATCTCTTGCGTCGCAAGTCCTTATGTTCTCGAGAGTCTGGTATATATGCTAATGTCCTCATAGACTTTGACTACCGTCCCTACATGTGCAAATTATGCCATGCTACCTTTTTTCGGAGTGACGTGCTTAAGCGGCATTTTCAAAAGTGCTCGACTCGCCGGGGAAACCCTATGGGAGCATACTACAGCGAGATCTGCCCTCCGTTCGGGGAAAGGCGCGATTGGTGCTGCGGACATAATGACGAAGAGCTCATAGCTAGAGAGGAGCGGGCAAGGGAGCTAGAGAGGAGCGGGCAAGGGAGCTAGAAGAGGAAGAAGAGCTGCGGGAGCTGGAGATGGTGGCTCCCATGACCATGGTAGAAGAGACTAGGGAGGAGATATTGGTCGCAGGAGGTTGAGCGACTCCATGTTGGTAGGAGGGAAGGGAAGGAAGCATATGAAAATACCAAAAACATCACCAGCCACGACCTGCAATGCAGATTACGGCTTTAGCGACGGCCAGGAGGCCACGGGAGCACGATCCAAAGTTTGTTTGTTTGTTTGTTTGTTTGTTTGTTTGTTTGTTTGTTTGTTTAACGCCTGTACGAGCCTCCCTTAGGGCATTAGGCGGGTAGGGCTAGCTATACTATCCTACCTCTCCAGTCCGTAAACGGTGCCGTGATGGTCTATGCTACGCCACCTTCTCCCTCCTCCGGTTGAGGGTAGCTATTGGCCTTTACTATGCAATCTGGTGGTGATTATGGTGCTTTTAGGGTGTCGTCCCCCGTATATCCAGGTTAGCGTACGCTTGAGTTACTTTCTCGCATTTTTTGGATGCCACAAAAGAAAAGAAAAGAGATTGTTATTTGGGTCCCCGTACCCTCCGCCCTGTTTCGTCCCCTTTACCCCTCCCTTCGACGCCTTCGTTCCCGGCGGCCCCCCTATCTCGGACAGATCGCCGAATAGAAGGCCGTCCTCTCCAGGTAGTTTTGGAACTCCTCCGGTTCCTGTGCCAGTCTTTCGAGCTCCCGCCTTGTCGTTCTTAGCCTTTCGGCGACGTCGCGTCCTGGCAGCGGCCTTAGCCCGGCTGCCGCCCGGGCCTTGCGGCACCGTACGAGGTGCTCTGGGGCCTTGGCCATCCCACAGCTGCAGCGAAGGTTGGCACCCTCGTGTGCAAACTTGGTGTGATAACTATGCAAATTCTCCGTGCCCCGTTCGGATGGCTAGGAGGCGTTGTAGCGCTGGTCGACGCAGGGTCTGGAGCTCCTTCGGGCACTTCAGGCTATAGCCAAAGCCCCAGCTCCAGTATCTCTTAGATAGCCCTTCTTTCGCGCCTTGCCACCAGGCTGCTACCTCTGCTTTCTCTATCTTCCTCGCCTGTGCTTTTCTGCCGTATGTCGTTGGCGTGCAATCTTCATCCGGCAGTCCGGACATAGCGCCCTGCTTTGCCAGAGCATCCACTCTTTCGTTCCCCTCGATTCCTTGGTGCCCTGGGCACCACTTTACGCGGATCTGATATCGTTTAGACGCCTCGTGGGAGCGTCGGTATGCCCATTGCGACGATGTGGGTACGTTGCCCCTGAGCCCCTAGATGACTCCCGTGTTATCTAGGTATACCTAAATTCTCTTCCCACGGATTGACGGGTGGTTTGAAAGCAAGCGTTTTACCCCTTTCCAGGCCCTAACCGCTTCTCCGTTAAACACGATCGAGCAGTGGTCTAGGGCTCCGTTCCCCGTGTCTATCTCTGTGTCGTCTCGCCAGATGCTGAACCGTACCCGACGTGGTTCACTCCTTCTTCTGTAAGTTGCGAGCCATCCGAGTAGACTATAACATCGTCCCCGTTTAGCTGGCTAAGCGATTCCTTGAAGGCTGCTGCTGCTTCCTCCTTAGACAAGTTCTTCGTCGGGTTAACTATGCACCCTTCCGTGTATCGAGGTGGCTAGGTAACTAGTAAGTCGGTCCTTCAAAGATACAGGAAATTAATGCAAAATCGCACCCTGACCTATCATGCCGACTTAATCGGTCATACGGGAACCCGTGACGTTAGCTTTAATAATATCGCCCAACTCGCAACGCTTGCAAAGAAAGATGCAACCGCTGCTAGCTATGCCACCACATTAAGGTTACTGTAAACGCTGCGTTCGGTCCCGGCAATTGGATGAGCAAGTCAATTCTGCGCAATTTGGTTTGATTCCTCAAAGAACTTCCCATGTTTTGACCTCATGCAACGGATGCGATACGGGGAGCTGTCCGCGGACAAGGCGACGGCGGATCCTCGAGTGCCGCTATGACCAGACCACGTAATATAAAGGCAGCCCTGAGGTTATTATCCCATGGCGATCGTCAGTCCCGCCGAAATAACGTGTATCGCGAAAACTTAGTATTGTGACGAATCGTCTAACTCGGATGAGTGTAGAAGGATCTTAGGGGGGGTTAATATGCAAAGATAAGTAAGTAGCAGTACTACTATGAGCAATATGTTCAGTAACAAGTCTTGGGTTCTAAGTCGTCAGGCTATTGCCCACCTATTCCAAAGAGTAGAACAGATGCTTAGATTGATTACTAAAGTAAGGACTGTTTATGCTATAAGAGTAGGAAACCTGTATCCTTATATATCCATTCCTGATTAAGAACGTCCCTAAAAAATAAGAAACAAAGAACTCGAGACAAGCAGGGAGAAGAGGGAAATCGAAGACCGGAAATCAGCAAATCCTAGAATCAAAGACCACAAAAATAGGGAAACTTTAAAATACATAAGTTAGTTACTTCTCAACACGCAATGGGCCCTAGGGCTTGATCTCTATCATATCTTAAAACAACGTTTAAGCATCTTCCGACTTTATACTATTATTTTCGTTCAGAATGATGATCAAAAAGGGAACTCTCAAGTTCCGCGTGGATTGATTGTTATTATTGTTATTGTTTTGTTTAACGCCTGCAGGGTGATTTAACACACCTGAACCCGTTCTTAGGGTATAAGGCGGGAATCGTCTGTCTTGCTATATATATAGCCCTCCATTAATCCCCTTCCAAGCTATTAAGCACAACATACCTGGTGCCCGTAATCGCAACGTTCCGCGTGGATTAAAATTCAGCGTATAGTTCCTTCATAGCACTAAATGCTATTAATAAGCATATAATATAAATATAATAAGCTTCGATACCTAATTCGAAGCTTTAAGCGTTAAAAGTTTTTATATTCTTAAGGTTATATAATGCTAAAGCTAGGATTGAGGATTTTTATTACATATTAATTATTAGAATTATTGCATTTAGGATCAATGTTTACCGTGCGTTGCATTTCCGGAAAAAGCCCTTAACATCTTTTTCTTATTAGAATATAAGCATTAAATACTATTAATAGGAATTATCGTAACTAATATCATTATTAATATATGCCGTAAAAATAAATATAATCTTATTATGCGCCTTAATAAATAAGCCAAAAATTAGTAATAATATCGCTAAATATTAAAAAAAATATAAAGTCCTAATAAAACTATAATAATAGCTAATACGATATATATCGTTTATAATTAGGCTTATAAAATAGCTTTAAAAATATGCTAGGGATTAATAACTAATTAATAGTCTAAAAGTTTCGATATTAATCAAATAAAAAAGGATTAATATAAAAAGCGCTAAATATTTATATATATATTGCGACTTATAGATTATTTTATAAAGTATCTTTTTTCGTCACCCGAAGGTTTCGTATATTTCTAATCCGCAAACTAATTAAGCACGCGTAATTATTAGTTAGTTAAAAATTTAGCTTGCTATATTAAAATAGCTTAAACTCTTTTTAAAAGGGAAAATAATATAAGACCTATTTAACCAAGTCCTTTGCTATTAATATAATATAATATATAACGTTATATAATTATAATATAACTAAAAACCCTTAAATAACCCTGGATTGCCTTAGCGCCCTAGCTTATGCTTATTAATTATGCATTCGCTTTTTATTTAATTTATTTCTATTCTTGTAAGCGCTATAGATTTATTAGATATAAGATCCTTATTGCTTTTTTTAAGATATAAAGCATAAAATAGACGAGGGATTAAGGGGACCTAATTAATATACCGCCGATTTAGCCACTTAAGCATAATAATAATACCTTTTATAAAATATAATTCTTTTGCCTAAATCCTTAAGGGTCTAAACCGAGCATTATACTCTAAAAAAAAGAAAACATTTTAACTATCGTAAAAGTTTTTTGCTTTATACTTATAAATCTTCCCTTTTAGATAGTTTTAATGGGTTATTAGCAAATTCGGTAAAAATAAAATATAAATCCTATAAGTTATATAAAAAGGCTTAGCCCTTAATCCGTAATAGTAAGGGTTTAATCTATTTTAACCCTTAAAATAAATAACGTGATATTATAAAGCCCGGATATTTTGCTATTAATAATATCGCAATAGCATTATATAATAGGATAAAACCCTAAAAATATAGCCTATTAACCCAAATATATTAATATTTATATCGTAGGGTTTATATACGTAATATTAGCTTCTAGCAAATATTTATACGAAATATTACTTATCACCCTTTTAAAGGATAAAATGCAAGTTACGTATTATATTTAGGGCGTAACGGGTTAATGTGCTTATTAAATACTGATATTATCGAGGCTTTTTATCTAACATATCCCTTTTTTTTTTATCGCTATAAAAGGGCATATATAACTCTAAATTTATTAGCCGCTTTATAATTTAAGGCTATCTTATTTTAAAAAAGAGTGGCTTTCGTAATAAATATTACTTAAAATTATAACTAGTTATAACTCGGGAGAATATATAAAATAAATATAAATAAAAAATACTAATCGTTACAAATTTATATATAAATAATATTATCAAATAATTTAGCTTATATAAGTGATAGCGTTTATTAGTTAGGATAAGGTGGAGGTGCATTTAATTATCTAATTAAAGATAGGTCAGCTCGAATAGGTTTTTTATATATAGCATTAAGATTATATAAAGCATTTAGGTATAATATATCGAGATTATACCGATAATTTAGGACTATTCGTGCGCTGCATATTTTATAAAGGAGATAAGATCCGGGCCTAGCTTAGGCTTATCCTAGTTAAATCAGGTACTAAGTATCTTAGTGGGGTCCAGCTTAGGGGAGCTTAGGGGGAGCTTAGGCGAGCTTAGCCATAGCTTAGGGCTGCTTAATCATGGCTTAGGTCACATTGCTAAGAGCTCAGGTCCAAATCCGGGAATGGAACTTAGTGACGTTCGTTTTTTCGGCAGACTCTTTCGCTATTTATAAATAAACGCTTATTAAAATAATAATTAAAATCGCTTAAAAAACGTTTAATATATAATCGTATAATTATAATTAAACGTTAAAATCTTAATATATTAAATTAAAAAAAGGGGGTTTTAAAGATTATAATTATAATAATTATAATATTTTAATAAACTTTTACGCCTAATTTTTTATTAAATATAGCATTAATTATTATTAATATATTTTTTATAAGTTAAAAATTGCGTTATATTAATTTGCGGCTAAAAAAAAGCAATTTAACGTTTAATAAGCTTATTATAAGGTTATTAACACAAAAAATAAATAATATTATAAATTATTTTACGATTAAAATTATATAATTATAATTTAAAATCGAGCTTTTAAAAGCGTAAATCGTAAAAGATATAAAATAGATATAAAAAGCTATAAAACTAGCTATTAAAGCGCGGTTTATAAAGATAATAAATATTAAAAAAATAAAAAAAAAGTTTATAAAAAAGACTTTTTATAAAAATAAAAACCTATTAAAAAAGGTTTTTATAAATTAATTAAATAATAATAATAATAATAATAAAAATAAAGAACTTATAATAGAAAATTAAATAATTATAATCCCTCGTTAATTTTATTAAAATAGCATCATTTTTTATTAAGAAATAGCTATTTTATGATGTGTGGTGGTTGTGGGGGCTGAGTGGCTTGCATTAGGGGGGCTCGCAGGGCCGTCGGAGATGTTACTAAGTTCCCTCGCCTGCCGGACAACGAACGAACATCCTGCCTACTTGGTGTTTTCGATTCGCCCGAATCCTCTTAGCACCTTCGCCGATTGAACCCACTGGTATCTTCAAAACATTGTTTGTCAAACGTGCGGCTGCCCTCTTCTACAACTCTTAGGTTGTCAGGGTCTAACCTCCAACAGTTTAACAACTCGGCTTTCTCCAATATCACGACCCTTTTCCACAGGCCAAGCGGGAAACTCCAACGACGAGCAACCAAGTCATTTGTTTCTTAGACAGTCTTCTTCCAAACGACATCTGCCGGTGAGCAGAAACACTAATGTCCATTCATCCCTTCTGACATTTTTTGACTACGGCGTTGACTGTGTCGAATATCCACATTGTGTCTGCTCCAAACACGGTTGATGATCTGCGTGGCGGCTCATATTCTGGGGATTCGTTGCTGGAATACTTCGCGAGGAATGCCGTTCTTCAACATTGATGTATCCTCGTGTTGGCAGGGTTGGGAATGCTTGACGCAACGCAAGAAGACAGAGAAACTAGCGGGCTGAGGAAAACCGATATGTTGCACACACGAGGAAAGCATGGTAGAGTTCAGCAAGTGCGGCCTACGGCTACCAAAAGGCCCAGGGAGGATCTTATCCTGGATGAAGATAAGTAAGATAATGACGAGGAAGATGGTTATGATAATGAAGAAGACGTAGAGGATGAAGACGAAGAGGGTTAAGATTATCAGGGGGAAGAAGAATATCATTAGACGGAGACCCCGGTTGCGACGAAATGGCACATATTGGACCATGCCGGATCCCCACCTGGAAAGCGCGTCCGCGGTCGTGATGGTGACTGTGTAGGTCATGTTGAATAAATTATTGCCGTGGGAAGAGAAGGAGGGGGCGGACGCGGAAGACGTACTGCTGACGGGCCTTATGCGGGGTCTCTCATCCCTCACGTCGTCGTCGACGGCCAGCAGGGTGTTATCAAGAGAGACGAGGGCGAGAACTTCTCGGACCGGCTGGGAGGTCGATAGCTAGAAAATATGCGGAGGGAGGATGCCGTCGATGACTGTCTGTTGGGATCGTGTGAGGACGGCCAGTCTGGTCGATGGTGAGAAAACCGGCAAACCAAGAACTCACCCGTTCGGACAGTATCATCTCGGATTTCTTAACCTGGCAGCCTGGGTAGGACTCTAACTGCGCGTTAGTTTGGCGTCTCAGGTCTCGATGGTATGGGTATGTGAGTAAGATTCCTTACTCACCTCACCTAACTTGAACCTTTTCCAGGCCCTTGAAACATGATGAGGCGAGCGCTGCTTCGTCTGGTGTGCGAATTATGGTGGTGCAAGCACTGATTACCTGTTGATGATGCTTTCCGAGGTCCGGGCCGACATTCAAGCTGACCACGACCATGACGATGGGTAGCGTGACGACGAGTCTCACTGATTGATATTGTCGCCATGTCGAGTTGTTCGTGCTGGTGGTACATGATGAATTTTGTGTATGAGAAGCTGGGTGTTGAGTGATGTGTGATGCTTCAGGTTTGTTCCTCGACGTGTTCCGTCGTTGTCATTTGTTCTAGCTTATCGAGAGGGTGATACCTTCCTGCTGCACGTCGTGATGTCATGTCCAGGCGACTTGCGCAGAATTTCGTCATTGAAAACTAGATGCTCTCCTTTCGCCTTTGTTAGCATAAGCTATGAGGAAATTTCCAATCTGTATACTATGACGAAGTTTGTTGGCCAACAAGTACTTGCCACTGCGATTTGTTTACCGAAGTACCTAGGTAGGGTATGCATGCCAAATTGGGACCTTCTAAACTGGCACGGAGGAATCGGGCATCGTCATAGTTTCTGCAGCAGATTAATGGGTAATTAAGCATCGTATGGGCACTCTCTTTAGCATCTGCGTTTCCGGGGTCGATATGAGTGTCGGACTTCCACATGTTCAGTGGTGAGCTAGTCTGCAGAAACAACAAATTGCCTCGCTGGACCATCTTTGACCCAGAATATGAGAGTGAAGTCCACATCCGAGATTTCCACGGCGAACCGGAGCGCCGATTCTGGGCTCTGCCTAAAAGACCAAAATGTCTCCAGCATCCGTTCACGTTGGCCGGAAGTAAACTCGGTCGTGCTGCGCAGATGGCGGATTAGTCCAACCGGAACTTTCTTAGCCTGCAGCTAACCCCTCCGCTACAATGCGATGGATTCTATGTCCTAGAGATGAAGGGGGAAAAGTTCGCTCGCTCACCATGTGTCGTTGGTATAGGACATGGAATTGTGAATCAGATCCGTGCCCTCCATATCAGGGCATGTGTCCGAGAAGGCAGGGCAGTCAAACACTGACAGGGTCGCTGGGGCATCAGCGACGAAATCGCCCGTCTCTCCGCAGCCTCCGGCGAAGGTTTGGTTCACTGTGACTTGACGTCAGTCGACCCCGGCCTGGCGCCGGCTGCTGCTGCGCCGCTGCGGTGCGCGACCGATCCGGACGACACGCCGGTGTCGTCGACAAGGCACCGCGGGCGGGCCAAGGAGGGGGATGCCAATACCGGGGCCAATCTGGCGAGGAGAGCCATTGCGAGCGCGAGTGTCAGCATGGTCCTTTCTTTGCTATCGGGACGAAAATGGTGGTGCTACCAACAACATTCTCTTCCAGCCAGAACGACGACGACAGAAAGCGCGTCTTTTATCAGAGTGATTATTCGTGTGAGCCCTCCATTCACATCATTTCGGATGTTGATGTCGCATCGGGAAGCTAGACCCGCATCCATGCCCGTTCTCTCGTATTCCAATATCCATGGCCCATTGGCCCATCGTGGCTGCGTGAGATTTATGCGATGCAGAATATCCGATCCGACTAATACTTATCTTCACATGGAAACTACTCGATTATCATGAATGCCATCCGTACTCCGCATTTGCAGTCACTTCCTCTGTGCACGGGCGATGCTGCACAATTGATCGTGGGCTCTGGTCCTCTGGAAAGAGGCTCCTCGGCCAATTTTGGAGTCGCGATGACCTCTGGGAGCGCTGTCGATCGCACGAGAGAGAAAAAAAGACCTATCGCAGCATGATCCCGTCTACCATTTGCTGTCTCCAACGAAGGCGACGCTATGGTTCGTAAGAGGATCTGGCGGCGACCCGATATCCGCCAGGGGCAAAGGCAGAAGATGATCTCGTCTCGATATGATACTGAATAGGTTATGGCGATGCTTAATCTGTATGCCGGCACTTGCTTACCCTTTCGGACGAAAGGAGAATCGGAGAGCCGATTCACGACTACGCGTTGGCCAATCTGAACTCGGTGAGAGCTCGTTACTATATTTCGTCATATCATCGATGAGAGCAAAGTTGAATGTGGAATAGCAACCCGTTCTTCGAGCTCTCCCATTGTGTTGATACTGCTGCTGCGTTCCCGGGTCGGTTGAGGGCCGGCCGCCGACGATCTTGGTGTACTACAATGTAACATTTATTAATTCAGCCGACTCTTTTTATCTATTCAGCTGACGCGACGTGAACGTTGTTCCAAGTTTCACCGTGGAATTGATGTATTTAGCCTGATGGCATCCAGGTTCTTGGGACAAAGGGGCTCAAGTGGACTGGAGACCAGCGCTTAATTAAGCGAAGCGACGTCAATCGTATGAATGAGATTTCAACTTCAAGCCAGGAATGTCATCAATTGATGGCCGTTCCTGTCCGGCGACTTCAGAAGAACCCGTCACCAATGGGAGGCTGCAGCAGCCATTTACGAAAGGCACATCGAATCTAGGCTTCGTACGGCGGCATTCTCGGCAGCGCTGATTGTCAGACTGCGAGATACGACGGACCGGCCTGTCATCAATCTTGGGGTAGCATCTCGAACCGGCTGCCTCCCTCAAGAAGCCCTCATCGGCTGCTTCTCTGCCTAGCCGCAAGCTTCATTCACCGAAGCAGACAGGATTGCCAAGGTCCTTTCGGCCGATGCATTTATGTATGCTTCTCACTTCGAACGCAAGGGATACTGATCCGCGGGGGAAAAACGTTTACTAACAGAGATTGGAGTAATGTGACCACGAGAACATTCTTTGAATCTCGCCAAGTCGTCAACGACCATCTTCATCCATCGACAGCGGGGTATGTCACGGCGAAGGATGCCTCGATTCCGCCTTGGCAGCGAAGCAGCACCCGAGCTGGTGCCGAAGCGAGGGAAAGACAAACAATCCACGAGAGTAAGCCAGGCTGGAGGGAAAGGTCTGGACGCCTGCCGTCCTGCACGCGGTTGCTACACCGCTGAGCCAAGAAGGGGCCAAGCGTGGAGTTGGTTGGTCTTGCCACCGTCTTGGCGTCAGCAATCCCGTGAAGGAGATGTCCAGTCGAATCTTGCAGGGCCAAAGCCAGACAAATCACCGTCCTCAGCGGCCAACCGAGCCGGTCACTCCATGCCGCCCTCCCCCCCCCCCCCCCCCCCAGCTAATAACGATCTGGGGTTTGGTGGAACCCCCCAGGATCCAGGGTGCCAGAACCCACCCCCATGAATTCTTTACCCCAGGATACGGATCTTTGTCTTGCGGGATGGCTGGATGGTCCTCCTCGCTGCTCAGAGTTCTCCATCCATGCCCAGTCTGCAAGTATTACACAGGCGCAGGGTAGCAGTGCGTCTGGGTAAAATGCCCTGTAAGATGTCCAACATTATCCGGAGGCAGAGCTGTCGTGTAATCCCACCACTCGAAGCTGCGGAAGGTCTTAGATACATGTACAGATGCTTATGAATGCACGCCTATATCAATCTGGGGCTGCAGGTTGTTTACTTGATAAGAACCGAGGCGCGCCCCTACTCGCCCTCTGTTCGGTCGGCGCATGCGACCTCCCCCCTTTCAACCCTTCACCATTCCATCACGGCAACAGAGCGGTAGTTACGCGACAGCGACAATGGTAGCCCTCAAGGAGCAAGCGCAGACCGGCACGTCCGACCCCATCATCACGCGCCTCGCGAACGAGGACCGCGTGCCGTGGTACAAGAAGCGCAACCTGCGCATGCTGTACTTCATGCTCTTCCCGACCTGTATGGGCATCGAGATGACCTCGGGCTTCGACTCGCAGATGATCAACGCCCTGCAGATTCTCGACTCCTGGAAAGACCACTTCGGACACCCCAAGGGCTCGCTCAGCGGCATCATCGCCGCGGCCTACTCCCTCGGTGCGATTCTCTCGCTGCCCCTCGTCGGTATCGTCAATGACAAGTTCGGACGGCGATGGTCCATCTTCGGCGGCTCCGTGATTATGGTCATCGGTGCCTTGATCCAGGGTTTCTCGGTCAATGGTAATTACGAAGCCCCCCCTCCCCCCCCCCAAACAGGCGCTTCACCCGAGCGCTCGCTGATCGGGTTCATAACGTTAGTTGGCATGTACATTCTCGCGCGTCTGATTCTCGGGTTCGGTATTCCGACTTGTATCGTATCTGCCTCGTCTCTCATCGGTGAACTGGCCTATCCGAAAGAACGGTCCGTCATGACCTCGCTGTTCAACGTATCCTACTTTATCGGTCAGATCGCCGCCGCGGGCATTTGCTTCGGCACCAATAACATCGTTGGTAACTACGGGTGGAAGATTCCCAGCTGGCTCCAGATGGTTCCGTCCCTGATCCAGATCAGCTTCATCTTGTGAGTTCCAAGGTCTCCCTGGTCCGACCTAAACCAAGCTTACGCCGGTATCGCAGCTTCATCCCCGAGAGCCCTCGGTTCTTGATCACCCAGGACCGGACGGAGGAGGCCTACGAGATCCTCGTCAAGTACCACGCAGAGGGCGATCGCGAATCCGAGTTCGTCAAGGCCGAGTTCGCGCAGATGCAGACGACGATAGCCATCGAGCTCGAGCATGCGAAGAGGTCCTACATGGACCTGGTGGCGTCGGCGGGTATGCGACGACGGATGCTCATCAGCTGCATGCTCGGCCTCTTCACGCAGTGGTCGGGCAACACGCTCATCTCGTACTACCTCAGCGACATCCTCGACATGATCGGCAAGACCGAGTCGGTCTTCAAGCAGCAGATCAACGTGGCCATCGCCTGCTGGTACCTCGTCAACGGCACGATCGCCGCCCTGCTCGTGAAGAGGTTCAGGCGGCGGACCATGTACCTGTTCTGCACCTGCAGCTTGCTGTGCGTCTACATCGGCTGGACCATCAGCATGTCCTTCTCCATGGCCGGCGTGGCGGCGAAAATCCCCAACGAGGCGGCCAACGGGCTGGTCCTCTTCTTCATCTTCCTTTACTCGCCGGCCTACAACATCGGCTACAACGCGCTGACCTATAGTAAGTGAATCCGAACTTGCCAGACATCCCGACGTGAACTAACATGAGATCAGCTTTCATGGTCGAGCTCTGGCCGTACGCCGAGCGCTCTCGCGGTATTGCGTTCTTCCAGCTTTTCGGCCGTGCCGCTGGCTTCTTCACCACCTTCGTCAACCCCATCGGGCTCGACAATGTAGGCTGGAAATATCTCATCTCGTATTGCTGCTTCCTGGCTTTCGAGATCGTGTTCATCTACTTCATTTTCCCCGAGACATTCGGACGTACCTTGGAAGAACTCGCTTTCCGTAAGTGGCAAACGAAGATTACCCTCCGGTCGCGAGAGTTTGACTAACATTCGCCTAGTATTCGAGGACAAGGCGCTGGCCGACGAGGCTGTCCACGCCGTCGAAAAGGTCGTGGACCATGGCGAGACACCGGCTAAGGCCCCGGAGACCAAGACTGTCGAGGTCAAGGCGGATATCTAGACATCTCGTCGGAGGGTTTCGAGCTTGGTCGGGGACCGGATTGCAGCACAGACCTTGGACGTGGACATGGTACAAAACGAACGAAGTAGCGATCTATATAATATAGACTACTTCAGTGTGCAATTACAGAGGTTAGATTCCTGATCATGAATTTTGTGACTGGTCAGAGAGACGAAATGCCTCCGGGAAATCCAATTTGCCTCAAACGCACTCCCGTCAAGGGAGGAGCCGCAGCATGCCAGCATCTTCCAAACGCCCATCGTAATCAGCAGCGCCGTCTTTTCCTACGGTAGCCAATTCAACCCGCGGTTGGTAGGGAAGTCCGCCGCAAGAAGGGTGACAGCGCACGTGTCCGTGGAGAAGTTTACCCAGCGCAGCTGCGCGGCCGTCAGCACCGACTCCATCTCCGGGCTGACCCCATCCCGGGGCCGAGACGGCGCTGACAAAAGTCAGGATTCCCGCTGATATCGAGACACTGAGCTGGAACTAGACAGATTTATGGACCGAGTCATTCACGACCCGCTCCCGTTTGAGCGTCACTTTGATCCGCGCAAAGCTAGTATTCATCAAAGCAATGGAGGGCGCCGCCTTGGCCGCTGCAATTGCTCGTCCCATCTCCAGTGACGACCACGCTTTTGTTCATCGTCTTCAAATTTCGAACCGCTACCCGTTTATCTTTTGGGCTCGATCATGCCAACTGCTACAGGCGGGGCACGATCCTGATCATTTCATCGTCGTCCAGCGTTCGGGCAAGTGCAGCCCTTCAATCACGATACCGTGCTATGTGAGAATATCGCACCCAGCGGCAATCGCCCAGCCAGTACCTGCATTGTCGCCAGTGGCCACACAGACAGTAATACCGGCCCTGGAAGCCCTCTCACGACTAACTACCGGAACCCCCGGATTCACGGGCCCCTGAATGCCGACGAGACCAGAAAACACAAAATCCCCCAGAACCGAAGACATCTGTACATGGCCATCGGTCAGGGCGATTGCCAGCCCGTGGCTATTCCGGGGATTTCCGGTAGACGAGATTGATGGTCCAGTGCGACTGTCGCGGATGCGTATCGATGGCAGAGCCTAGGGTGAACCTGGTAAACGGTGGTGGTGTTACCGATGGTTTTGCTCTCGGCCTCTGTGCCCTCGAACGCGGTGGAGATGGTGGCAAGACACTCGACTACGATGCTCCTATTAGCGTCAGAAAGACTCCATGACCGTTATGATACGTTTTGAGAATCACAAACGTTGCAGGGTTTTCCAATGCTGCTTTGCGACATGATGCAACCAAAAGGAAGCAATAAGGGGGTAACTTATTGAGTTGACGGTGGGAGAAATGAACAACGCCAACGACTAGGGGCGGGTAGAATGATAGATCGAATACAATTCAGCTGAGAAAAAAAAATTAGAAAAGGCGCAAATAGTAGCGTACAGTACGAATCATCCCCGGAACCGTGAAGCCAGCCTCCCTGAAGATCATTGCTAAGGAGAAGAAGAGTGTGATCATAACTCATGCCGAACGCCCATCCCCACATTAGCCCTCGCTACCATTGCTACTCATCGCGCTGCTCATCGTAGAGATCATCCACCGCGAGCCATCAGATGCCTCCACCTCCTCCTCCAAGTCGACCGTCTGTCCGACGAAGTACTGCCCAACCTCCAGCGCGCGGCCCCGACACGTCACCAGGAGCTTGAAAACGATCTCGTCCCGTTTGCTCACCAGCCGCGTCAATCTCCGCATCACCGCGTCGGTGTCCTTCCTCCTCGCCGCCGTCTCGTACCGGCTGATCTCGTCAATGACGCAGACCAGCACGGTGCCGGGGGCCAGCTGGTCCGTGAGTTCTCGGAATAGGATGCAGAGGGTGCTGAGGTGCAGATTTTGCAGCCGCTGCCAGTGGACCTTGGTCAGGAACGACAGGTTGGTCTCCAGACCTCTTTCCAACATCTGGCTCAGGAGCTGTCCGGTCAGGCTCGCGATCATCCCGCGGGATGAGGATGCCACGGAGAGATCCGAGAAGGGCCGGTGCTGGTCGCAGAAGTACCCGAGGACGAAGGCTGACCCGCTGGATTGGAAGACGCTGGCGAGCTGGGCTGCTACGTATGTAAGTGGAGATGGGCCTTCTGCCGAGGCGAGGTCGTCTCGTCCGTTCAGGAGCAGTGCCGAGGAGTGGAAGTCGCCCGCTATGAACTGCTTCAGTTTCTCGTTTCGAGCCGCTGATGCTGCCTTGGCCCGGGGTCTGTCGTCGAGAGCCTCGCCGAGCTCGAGGCATGTTGATAGATCCTCTGGGAACAACTCTGGGTCATACTCTAGCGCCTGAAGCACATCCCCGGCAAGCTTCCTGGAGCTTTCCCGACCATCCATCAGCGCCTTCGATTGTAGGGCGTCGTGCTCTTGGGAAAGTCCTGTGATTCCCATTCTTCTAATGGATTCTATGGATGGGGAGGTTTCTGCTTGAATAGCATTGAAGGCTGGTTCACCGTCCGTTAGTCAGGATACTCTTCGACTTTTTGTGATGTGTTTCGGGGGCAGATGTCTGATGGGTGAGAGGAAGAAAGACTCCGCATGGTATACGGGACGAGCTCGCTTGATGAGGGATAAGAATGTATGATATTTTTCTGAGCTCATCGTAGCTGTTTCCCCGGCTTTCATTTTGTTGGGTTTTCGGTATCAAACCTTGGGAGTCGTGGAAATAGGGGTAAGCAGAATTTTGACTCCGACCCGACAGCGTCTTTGCATCGCTTGTAGCAGTAAAGTTAAACTCCTCAAAAGACTCTTCAAAAGACAATCTCACCTTCATCTTCGGAGACCCTCGAAAAATGGGTCAAGAAAAACTCATACAATGTTTGCACTATTCGTATCTCCCCTTGTCTCATTTCTTCCTGGAGATCGAGTTTCGTGGAGATCAGTAGCTTTTCGTTGGTATACACCCGTTCTTGGGCGCACTGAGCTGCCTCTTCTTTAATTCTCCCCACGTTCGTCTTTATTTCATCAAGACTCTTAAAGAGCTCAAATTTGTATGATGACTGTTTCAGTACGAATCCGCAGAGCTTCCCTGTCGACCTGGCTCAGTTCAATTTCTCTGAGCACCGAACCCAAGGCGCCACTTACGAGTAGAGCTGTCCGTATAGAACTTCATGATATGGGTCAGGGTTCTTAAAATTGAGCGAAAAAGATCGAACGTCAGCCTCTCGAGAGAGCTATCTTGATGACCGGAATAAATTTTGACGTATCGCCCGGCACTCTTGACACACTCTGGGATGAGTGCCAGTGTTTCAAACACCACATCTTCGACTTTGGTATAATGATCCGCCGCCTAACAGATCATGGTTGTCAGCAAGGCACAGATACTCGTTCAGCTCCGGCCACGTACTCGAATGGCGAGCGTGAAGACGCCACATATACTGTTCCCATTAACATGTATTTAGTATCAAGCGGGAGAATTTATTACCTTGCCCCGTAGTCACCACTTGGTAGAAGCTGTAGCCATGTCTCGAATACATCCGAGTTTCGTCCAATTCTATCGATGCAGATTTTCGCCTTGGATGGTTTCTTTGCCGAGGCATTATGGACCTCTTGCATCACCTCCGTCCAATTGCACAGTCGTACATCTGTCTGGGGTTCCCGGCATGTTTTGCGGTGTTCTGGATTTTTTCGTGCTTTTTCTATCAATTGAAAAAGGGTCGTCTTCTCTGCATTGGCTTGTGCCCAAAGCTCATCGCTGATGACGTTAGCTGGACGATTGTACGGTGGGAGGACCTCTCACCTGATGTGATTCTGGTTTTTCGCTTCTTCAAGGCTCGCGAAGCTATTAAGCTGCTCACTGAAGACTATATCTGCCTCACCAGGTATGGTAACTCGAGTCTCCATGAAATTGGCAGCTTCGTTACGGGGGTCCCGGCGTCGCAATCGTAGAAACTCCTCCCGTCCAGTATCAGCCATCATGTGGAATATGATATATCGTCTTGCTTCCAAGACAGACCTCGCAAGGTAGGAAGTAACAAAGTGAGGAGAGTTCTTCGGTCGGCCATAAAGATGCCGAGCAGACCAGGCTGCGGCCATGCAACCAGCCAGCATGCAGGTGCACACTGCCACACTCCCCCCCGGGTTATCTATTTCCGACTTCGCTTTAAGCGAGCGAATACAAATTCTTGAAGTAACAGGGAAGTCGTATGGTTGTTTCTCGTACTCCGCAATCTTCTCCGTCGCGAATGGTGCAAGAGGGGGTGAAGAGGATTAAGCCCAAACAACTACCATTCGAAAATTCAGTCGAAATTCCCGACCGGAACGATTGCATGGGTGCTGCCTGGTCAAACCCTCATTCCACCGAATGAAATTCGTTGAAGATGTCGCAGATCTCAGACAATGACGACTTGCCCTCGCGGTTACCGTCCTCGGTGAAGCCAGTGATCGAGACATCAGAGTCCGAAAACAAGTTGCAGTCTGGAGAATCACCGCCACGGGCAAAACCCACACAGACCGATACAGGGCCTACTTCATCAGGCAAAAATGAACCAGTTATGGGTTTCGATCCTGGAGACTGGCTTCAACGTAGTTACAGCATGCTATTAACGGCTTTAGAGCAGGGAAGGAAAGCGGATACTTTACACCTTCTCCCAAACCAAGCTCTCCTACACCTGACATCGACGGAGAGGCGGATCGCAACCCTTGAGAATCAACTTCGGACAATGAAACAGGATCTATATAACCTACCGGAAGATCAAAGGAAGATGCAACAAAAAAAGAAAATCAACCATGATCTGGTCTACAACAATGTACTCCAGTTCTCCAACCCGACAGACTTTCGAATATCTGCTCGGACTCACGAAGTACCTCCCGAAGAGCTCCCATCACTGGAGGTCCTATGCAACGAACAGATGAATGGGAAAGTGAATCTGCCCAGTCCTACAGGGCTAGATAAATTCGGTGCGAAATCGCATCAATGGCCTGAACAGCTCAGGATTCGCTACTCCCCATTGATTTCATATCTATCAGAAATTACTAGACTTTCTGTTTTCCCTTCACCGACTTACGGACCCCCACCAGGGGTCTCAAAGAAGCCGTCTGGTGTTGTTATTCTACGCCCTTTCAAGCTCCTGTGTCTGTACGAGGACAAGATCAGACAAGGTCTATCACGTTACAAGGCAACAACTCTTGGGAAAAGCCGAAAAGACCCAAGCGAAATACCTCGGTCGGACTCGCGGGATTCTTCTGGGGAAGATAGTTGGGCCAGGGAAGTTTTGGAGAAGAATTTGGAACTACTGGTTGAGTTTCTTGACACTGGCTTGAGTGCAACCCTCGATTTGAGGCGACAGATCAAGGATGGGACAGCTACAGAGATTGCATATGCAGATCTGTGGCATCTTTTCCATGTCGGAGGCCTCGTATTAATCTCGTCGGACATATCTCATGCTTACCGAGTTGTAAACTTCGTGGGGGGTCGTGAAGTGCTAACTGATAGGGTGGAAAGTCATCCGGATCTTCAGAGAGCCCCTCTTGATGGGTTTATGATTGACTGCATCAGCCTGGAATTTGATGGGTCCAACTACGTTCCCAACCTGGTAACGATTTCTATCCGACCGTTCGTTGGGCACCAGGCAATTACTTCACTGGCCGTATATCCCATGAAATTTCATCCCGACGCGAAAGTCTTGGGAGAAAGATTGACCGAGCAAGGAACTCGATACCTCGAATTGACAAAGGCGCCATTTTGCCATATGTTGATGACTGGCAAAACACTGGACGAGCCACCACACGAAGTCGATTCTCCTGTGATCGTCGATATGAACATGGCGTTTAATAGTATGAGCGACGAACAACGACCGGACGAACGAGTGACAGAGGAGTGTCTGACCGAAGCCGATAGGCGAGAAACCCAGTTAGCTCCGTATTGCGAGCATGGTAGCGACAGAGAAGGTTGTTGTGGAAGCGATGTCATCTTCAAAGATCTCAAGCTGGATCAAACACGACAAAGCGTCTTTATGAGAAACAAAATTCGCTTATTCGCGCCTCGTACAGCCGCGGAACTCGATGCTGATGACCTATTTCTGCTTCCCTCTTGGGTTTATGGATTTGTGCTACGGAGTCGAAGAGTAAGTAGAGATCTTGATTCAAACTACACTTACTCAAACCATCCACGTGACGTGGTCAGCATTTCGACTCTGTTGACTCATGAATCCTTATGAGGACCTGACATGACACCTACTAATCCTCAGTTTTTAGTGGGTAAAAATGCGTTTATGTGACCTATCAGACGTTACTTTCGATAACGACTTCAATGCATTACTGCTTCCAAAACGTCACAAGGAAACCATCCAAGCTATGGTGAAGGTACACGAAAATGCACGAATTGACACCTTGTCAGGAGTAGCGTCAGTTGGTAGCGGGATTGACATCGTGAGAGGGAAGGGATCCGGCCTCGTATTTCTCCTCCATGGTGAGCCTGGTAGGTCTTCCGACAACTAACAAACATCTTTAAAATTATCTAACAAAATAAGGTGTCGGAAAAACCAGCACTGCAGAGTGTGTGGCTGATGATACTAAACGCCCCCTTTTTCCTGTCACGTGCGGGGATATAGGGGAGACAGCCATCGAGGTGGAAACAAACCTACACAAGAACTTCGGTCTCGCGCAGAAGTGGGGATGCGTGCTCCTCTTGGATGAAGCCGACGTGTTCCTAGCAAAACGAAACAAGACTGATTTGCGTAGGAACGCGGTTGTCAGTGTCTTTTTGCGCAGCCTCGAATATTACTCGGGGATCCTGTTCCTGACCACCAACCGAGTTGGTGGCATTGACCCAGCTTTCAAGTCCAGGATTCACATGAGTTTATTCTACCCTCAATTCAACCTCGAATACACCCTCAAGCTCTATGACGTTTTCATCAAGCGTGCAAGGACCGAGCAAGAGAAGACCGGTTCATTCCTCTTCAAGATCAAGGACAAAGAGATCAAGAAGTTCGCCAAGAAACATTACAGACAGTTGGAGAGAGAAGGTATCGGGGCCTGGAATGGAAGGTACGTACCAACAAGTAAAACCATATACCGGGTTCGCATGATCGATAGATCAGGCTTTTATTCAACGGGTATTCCGTTGCAAAACAGTTCGATGTGCCTTCTATTCGACTCATATACATTGTCTCAAGCTTTGATCTGCCTTTCCGCCATCGTGTGCACCAAAGACATGCACCTCTCCAGGATATCGGAACTTAGCGTCACGACAGAGCTTGTTATACCTTCTGCATATCCAAACTGAATAGGCTTGTGTTTCTTGTGGAAGGAACCTTCCAATACAGTTTATATGTCTGGATACATCTTGTTTATACGACTGCTAGGCAACGTTCGATATCCGGAGAGGTGTATAAACGACTGAACAGAATACTCGGACAGGCAACGAACCTTTGCGCTAACGATCATTCCCGTAGGCAAATACGAAATGCCTTCCAGGCTGCTATTGCGCTGGCGGAGCACAAAAGTCAACAAAAGAGAGAGAGGCAGGATCCAGATGACTCTCTGCCAACTCTCGGCGAAGAACAGTTCAGCATAGTGGCCGAGAGCTCCAGAGAGTTCGAAAGATACCTGATATCCACGCTCGGCGGGACCGATGCCGATATGGCAAAACAAGACCATCTCCGTGCAGATAGGTACTTGTCTTCCCAGCCTGAGCCGACCGCGGTGGCTAGAGGCTATAGGGCTATGCATAAGTCCGCGCGGACCGGTGTGCAGCAGCAGGTCTCGAGGGACCCCGAGAGTGAATCAGACAGCGACGACGACAGTGATGACGATGACGATAACGATGATGATAGTGATATGGGCGATTTTGGCAGAGTGAAGAAGGCCAAGGGAAAGGGAAAGGCGGTTGCTACCCCCTCGGCCACGTCTAAAGCTGAGGCTGGGAAGACTGACATTGACATGGACCGGTTCGAGGAATTCATGCGGTTCAAACGGTACGAAAGTCAAATGGGGAAGTGAGCGCGAGAAGTCGGTATTTCCTTTCCTTCGCCCCTCAGGGGTAGATATACGACGCTTATTATGACGATGATGATTATGATGATCTATTTACTTTACTCACTTAAAGAAAACGCTTTATCGGGATACTCCATCGACCTCGTGAAAGGTGCTGAATACGTCTCGCGTAAAAACCCATGAAGCTCCAAAGTGTTTCCCTAGTAACCACACCGAGAGAACCATCCAGGGCAGCACTGCCATCTCTCGCATACCTACCAGAGACGCCAACGCCGCGAGTAACGTTGAGTTCTGCGGCAACTCTGCTAGATCACTCCAGAGCACCCCGTGAAACACGGATCTGGATCCCGTAAGAATCGCGCCGAAGCAACAACCTCCCATCTCCGGGGTAAAGACGTGTTGCTATATAACCCAGGACGACTCGTCACCTTTTTTTTGACCATCCGATGTATCGTCCGTATGCAAGTCTCATCATGTACAATAACCAACTCAAAGGCCATCAATCCGATAATTAAGACAAGACAAGACAAGACACGACAATACCCGATAATACGACGGGACAGAATCAGAAAGAAGGCTTGAAAGTGAACCCGCCCACTCACTCACCATAAACGTAACAATGGGGAACTCAACCTCGCACCCATCACCAAATCCGAACCCCCTCCTCTGCTTCTTCGGATACAACCATAACCGACACCGTCACCGCCCCCATCGCGAGACCAACACCCTGATGCTATATGACCCCCTAGACAAATACGATCCCCCCAACTCGAACCCGTACCAGGCCGCCCTCCCCGGCGGCCCCAACCCCTGGATCCCCCGGATCCTCCGGGCCTCTATCCGGTCTGCCATCGAGCAATCCAGAACCCTCCCCAGACAGCCAACCCAGGTATCACGAAGAGGAACATCAGCATCAGCCAAGAATCAATCCTCCTCATCCCCATCTTCCCACGCCGCCCCCACCGCCATCCCCTCAATCTCCGTCTCCATCTCCGTGCCCCCTCTCCACGGCCCCCTCTCCCGCTGGCACCCGCCTTACGCCCCGCCCCACCCGACCCGCTGGCGGCGTCCCTGCCTCTCCTACCGGTTCTTCTCGCGCCGACCGCGCGGCGGCGCCGCACCTCTATACTGCGGAAGCCATCACCATCACCATCGTCACCACCGCCTCAAAAACAGAAACCGGGATCATGCAGAACAAGAAGAAGAAGAAGAACAAGAAACAGAAGGATGTGAGCTATGCTTCGCCATCGACGTAGACCCGGGCAACCGCGCGTCTTCGACGGCGACCGACTACCTAGCGCTGCACGCCGGGGTGCTGACGAGTCTGAGCGTGGCCTCGCACCCGGCGCACTTCTATGATGATTATTATCAGAGGATGAATATGAATAGGAAGATGCGGGGGCGAGGAGGAGGAGGACCGGGGAGGGGAATAATAAGTGGGGGGAAAGGGGAAAACGAAGAAGAAGAAAAAGAAAAAGAAATCCGGACGACGGTACTAGTCTGGCTCGGGCTCGAGAAGAGGATCTGGGCTACGTGCGCGCCCGAGGGGACGAGTCTGGTGTACTTCGGGCCCGGGTCGAGGTTTAATTTCCGCGGGGCGTTGTTTGGGAGTGGGAGGGGTTGGAGGAGGGGGGATGGGTTGGAGGAGGAGGGGGAGGAGGAGGAAAGGGGGAGGAGGGGTGTGGATGATGATGATGATGATGACAAAGGGGGGATTTGGGAGAGTTTGGATGAACGTGGTATTTCCGATAAGGAGGGAGGGAAGAAAAGGAGGAGAAGAAGAGTTGCTGCTGCGACTGGCAGTGGTGGTGGTGGTGGTGGTGGTGATATTATTCACAGGGCCGAGGATGGTGAAAGGCGTCGCGGCGGAACTCGTGAGACCCGGACTCGGCCCTCGATCGAGGATAGGAAGAAGAAAAGGAGAAATACCGCTGCTACTGCCGGGGAATACGCGAGCGAGATATCGCCCGGAGTCACGCCCGACTGGCTATTCGAGAGCATGACGATCGTGCGGTGTCTCGCGCACGTCGAGGACGTGGTGCTGCCAGGGCGACGCAAGATGCTAGAACAGCGCGGGGGCGCCGGGCACAGCCATGCTGCTGCTTCCGATCCTTCTCTTCCTTCTTCTCTTGTTGGCCCCGCTCCAAACGGCGGCGGGGAAGGGGGAGGGGGAGTGGGGGGGCAAGGGGGAGGGGGAGTGGGGGGGCAAGCCGAGCCCATCGACTACCGGTTCCGGCTGGCCATCTTCACGGACCTGCCGTTCGTGTCCGAGTACGTGTTGAGGGCGGAGGCGGGCCTGCGATGGGACAAGGCCTCGGGCCGGTACTACGATACCGCGGTGGGGGGCGCGGTGCTGGATACGTGGAAGAGCGCCGAGCTGCGCCGCATCGTCCTCATGACCAAATTGCTGGCGGCGAAGGGGGTGGAGGTGCGGTGGACCGAGATCAATCCGTCGCAGAACCTGGCCAGGTCGGACGCTTTTGCCGAGTGATGTGTCGGGCATCGAGGACGAAGACCAAGTTGGGAACGGATAGTGAAAGTGGTTACATGAATGACTAATAGGGAAAAAAATGAGCGTCAGAAGAGGGAGGTGGCGGGGTGGATATCGAGATTATCTGGAACACACACGAGCTGTCTTCCTTTTAGCTTAGGTGAGAGTATGAGATGAGCGCGTCATGTAGCATTCACGAAGCTGAACATTCATCGTTTTCATCGTCAGCAGATATTCAAGGGGGAGAGAGTCAGAGCAAGGACGCGAAGCGGCTGTGACAAAAGAACGCAAGACTTCTATGAAAGAGTCTGAATGTTTAGTATACAAGGCCTGAATACACTCCTCGCTATGCAATGTCACTATACACGCCCATATCAAGGCTCAGCGTCATCGATCAACTTTGGATCATGTCATCTTCCCGACTTTGATAGGTGCTGGACAGCTTGCATCCACTTTTGCTCATCGTTTCTATGAGGGTGTTAGTCAACATGTCGATTCCTCAAACCTGGGGTAACGCACCGATCAAATCTCAACAACTTGCCAAGTACAGGCACAAGTTGGCTCCGGACCTTGTCGTCCTTCACTTCGAGGAACTGCAGTAGGATGGTCTTCAGGTACATGGTATCCGGGCCTTGCACGGGGGCACCGTTAGCGCCGCTTCTCGTGGAATCAATACTAGATCTTCCGCTGCTCGCGACGTTGGATGCGCTACTGTTGGCGTTGAGCTTGGTCTGGACGGTCTTCAGCTCCTTGTTGGCCTTTTCATAACGAGCCCTCGCTTCATCCAGAAGTTTCCGCAGGTCTGCGCGTTGCTTCTCGGCATCGCGCACTTGCTGCTCGGATGCATCCAGAGCTGTCCGTAGATTTGAAACCGTAGAGCGCATTTCCTCTGAATCAGCCGTGGCCCTCTGTTCAATCTGCTCAAGCTCTTCGCGGCGTCGCTTCCATTCCTTCTCGCGGACCTCCAGATCATCTTTCTCGTTCGCTAGCGTCCTGACCTCACGCTCCAGCTCTCGTACTTTGCCTTTCAGCTCCTCGGCTTCTCGGGCTCGTCGTCGGGCAAGTGTCGACGATTCATCCTCGATTCGATCCCGTTCTTCCACTGCTGCTTCCATCCTCGTCCGCATATCTCGCACCTTTGCGTCGGCTCTTTCATCGACATCGGCTAACATTCGCCGCATCGTCTCTCCTTCGCGCGTCCGCTCTGATAAGTGCTTCTGTACTTCAGCTAGTTCTTCCTCTAGACTTTCTGATTGGTCTTGCGCTTCTTTCAGTTGAACAGACAATTCAGCTGTCTGATCACGCATTGAACCCAGTAGGCCTTGGGCGCTGTTGTACTGTTGCGCCTTGAGCTCTGCGTCCTCTTTCATCGTTTCCTTCTCTTTCTGCAACTTAGCAACTTCATCCTCGAGTTCCTTGACCTTCGGTCGCAGTGTTGTAAGTTCACCCCTCAGCCCTTCGAGCTCTCGTGCCACTTTCTCGGCCTTCGCTGACAGTTCCACCTTCTCGGCCTCAGAGCGGCGGTAGTCGCGGCCAAGTGTACGCTTGTCGTCCTCGAGTCGGGCACGCGAGGTCTTCTCAGCAGCAAGGCGATCATTCATGAGTTTCATCTCCGACTCCCGGTCAGCAGCCAATTGTCGCGCTCGTGCGACCTCGTTCTTCAACTCTTTCTCCCGCTTCTCCAGTGACCGAAGCTCAGTCTGTTTAGCAGCCAGGTCTTCCTTGGTCTTCTTCAGAGTAGCCGCCTCTTGGCGAAGACTCTTAAGCTCCGGCTGAGCCTTAGTCAGTACTTCACGCAATTCAGTGAGGTCTTTGTATCGAGTTTGTGCCAGTTGTTGTGCTGCGCCCAAATCTGATTGGAGGGTTGTAGATTTTATCTTCAACTCTTCGAATTCGGCTTTCATCGAGTCATATTCCGTCTGAAGCTTGGCACTGGTTTCGGATTTCGACGTGAAAGCAGCAATTTCGGTTTCCAGCTCGGCGATACGGGACTTCAAAGTTGCTCTTTCAGATTCCATTCCCTTAATCTTCTCCTTGGCCTCGACATGATCTTGCCCAATGTTGATGAGATTCTCCTGCATCGTCTCAATCTCTTCTCGGAGATCTTCTTCGGTCTTCCTTTGCTTGGAGAGTCGTTCGATCTTCGTATCCTTTTCGCTAATATCCTCTTTCAACTTCGCTACTTCGGCCCTGAGTGCCTCAGTATCCGGACTCACGAGAGGGGAAGGCTGGGGTGAAAGCTGGGGTGCTTCGGATGTCTCGCTTGGAGTTGGTTCTGTTCCACCTGAGGCTGCACCGCCCTTCTTCTTCTTTTTGTTCTTCTTCTTGGACCCTCCAGCTGCAGAAGGTTGGGCTGGTACTGTCAATGACTCAGATTGCCCTGCTACCGTCTGGGAGGTGGATTCGAGTTTCTTGTTTAGCTGCTCGACCTTCTCTTCGCTCTCCTTTTTAGATTTCCTCAGCTGATCAATCTCAGTTGATAGATCCTCAACCTTGTTTTCCAGCTGAGATTTTGTCTCAGCAATTTTCTTCAGCTCTGCATCGAGTCCCGTATTCTTTGCAGTCGACGATTGGAGCCGCGAAATGTGTTCCTTCACTGCTGCTTCACCACTGCTCATCTCCTTTCTCAGGCTGCTTTCCACTTCTCGCAGTTGTGACTGTGTTTTCTCGAGTCTCTCAGTCAGTGAAGTGATCTCGGTGTTCCTAGCATCCAATTGGGTCTGCACGGATTCCTGGACAGCCACTTTGTCGCGGGACTCGCTGAGTTCTCTGGTAGCCTTCTCCAGGCTCTCCACCAGGCCAGCACTGTTTTCCTTCGCGACGCTCAGCTCTTCCTTCAAGATACCCACTTCAGAGTTCAGTCTAGCTATCTCTTCGGTCTTGGAAGCGACTTCGGCTTGAAGTTGTGGGATCTCGTCATCGTAGGAGAACATGTCTTCGCCCACATCCTTGTTTTGGTCAGTGAAAACCGGCTGATGTCTGGGAGAGAAGACTCGTAGAATAGACGATACCGGTGATTTGCTAGCAGATGGTGATGCTGGACGTTTGGCTTCATCGGGAGCCTTTTGTTCTTCCATAGCGGCCCCAGTCTTATCACCAGTGTCCGTCTTGGCAGATTTGAGTTGTGCCATCTCATCTTTGAGGGCGCTGAGCTCCTTGTCGGCATCTTCATACTTCTTCTTGAAGCTGTCTTTCTCGGCAGACACTCGCTTAAACTCATCCATGACCATGTCTCCCTTGAGATTCAGCTGATTCAAGTATTCAACAAGTGCTGCAGGATCTTTGATCGTAGTCAGAGGCGTGTTCTCGCGCAAGGCCCGCTCGAATGGTTCGATGGAGGTGGCTCGTCCGTGTGCGATCCGGTAGGAACGTAGCAATTCTGTTACACATATAAGATTAATCTTTATCGGATGTAACAGATGATGCAAATATGCACCATACCTGGATACGTAGCTTCAAGCTTCTCCAGCTTCTTCAATCTTGTCTTGAGCTGGGGCGACAATTCTGCCGGCGCAGGCGGGACAGGATCTTTAGCCTTGCCTTCAGGCACTGAGGTGCCATCTTCCTTCTTTTCGCCATTGTGTTCACCACCGGTGTCTTGCTTGTCAGTATCACCATTCCCCTGCTCTTTTGCCATACCAGGTTCGGGCGGTGTTGATTTCTCAGGGCTCGTTTGGCTAGCATTGTCGGCTTCGTCATCGTCAATGACAAAGGCAGCTTCGAAGACCGCGGGATCGGGGTTCACGGCGGTATCGCCATTAATAGCATCTTGGCTGGGCTTTTTGATTCGTCGTTTGGCCGGAGAATTGCTACTGTTTGTCCTGGATACGGATCGCGGGCGGGGAGTTGAGCCAGAAGGAGAGTTTGCATTGGATCTTTCAACATTTGCTTTCTGGCGGGCTTGTTCCTCGGCTATGCTTCGATCGATCGCACCCTGTATTTTTTTCTAGACAATGATTGTCAACACATATGACGCGAGAACAAGTCATCACCACCGAGTGTAGTGTGTTCTTACACCAAAGCCTGAGAACATGGTTGTTGACCCAAAGGCGTCTGGGTCGATCACCAACAACCAGTATGATTTTCTGAACCAGTTGAGGCCATATGATCGGCAAAGATGACTTGCGACAGATCAGTATGCAGCTGGATCGAGAGCGGGAGTTTTTCTGACGTGCAACGGTGACAAGAAAGGGGAAAACTAGCAGTAGTAATAGAAAAGGAATGACATGAAAGGAATGCAAGAATGGGAGGAAAGGTTTTGGTTTTGAATGGAAGCTACAGTATTGCCAGTCTGTCTGTTCGCGATGCGATCGAAATGCTTGAGCCCTGCCAGTCTTGGTACCAGAAAGGCTCAGGGCTGACAGTGGAGTTCTTCTCCAGGGCTTGGAGTGACACACGGATCACGGCACCTAGCGGCCTCCTGACACGTACCTTTTAGCGGTCTTCAGTGCCGATATGTACATGGGGTCGCTACGGGCATGCTAGACTTACCTAAGGGCTAGATGAACATGGTCCGTGCTAAGACAGCTTCACACCAGCTGAAGGAAGCAGGCAGGCAGGAAGCAGGCTGGCAGCCTTGAATTTGTCGGGCCATGTCGTCACCAGGACTCGAGACACCTTCACCTTTATATATCTAGGTACCTAATGATGCCTCATGCATTTTAAATACAGCCTCACCTTACTTTCTGCCTCCTTCTGAGGTAGATATCTACATACTTAGTACTTAGGTGCCTCTACAGCTAGGACCTCTTCTTCTTTTTTCTTCAACCTACCAACACAATAATCCTGTCATATTCCATTCACCACGTTCAAGCACACTTTCTGCACACTTTTGCTCCCTTTTCACTTGGCCATCCTTTCTAGGTTCCTAGCCTCTTGCCCTTAAAGCGCATCTGTTCCACGCGCAAGTCGTCATGCTCTTGCCGCAATAGGCTCCCTCTTCCTCTTCTTTTTCTTCGATACCAAAAAACAACATGGTGTCATTCTGGCCCTGGAAGGTAAGCAATTTCTCGCCATTATTCCCGGGTTCAAATCACAATGTGCCCTCAGTCATCCGCTTGAAATGCACCCGCCACTGGTGAACTAACACGTCCTTCTCCTAGGGCGAATCTTCCTCCCCGGCCTCGTTCGAGAAGACCCTCTCTATACTCTCCGCCAAGATCACCACTACGCAAACCCAGCTTGATCGCGTGCGAAACAGCTCTAGACGAATTCGTGTTCTCTGGACACTTTATCTAGCTTTTGCCTATCTTGTTTACGCCATCGTCCTGGTCTTGGTCGTGGGCACAAAAAACTTAGGATCATGGGAGTGGACTGGGTTGGCTGGGGGTCCTGTCCTGTAGGTATCCTCGCCGAAGGGTTCCAGTGACTCATTATAACTAATCTCGGATCAGCATCTACCTTATTCGTACTCTCACGAATGCTTACTTCAGCTACCGCATCGATGTCTACGAGTCACGCTTGAAAGACCAGCAGTCGGAACGCGCCAAAACTATCCAGAAGCTCAAAGATGCCACCAGATACGACTCGACTCAGGAGCTGCTCAAGAAGTATGGAGGTGGTAGTGGTGGTGGTGGCAGAAAAGAGGATGGCGCAACAACGGATGACGGAAGTGATAATGACCAGGTCAAACAAGGTCAGGGACCAGCGAAAAAGGGCCGCCAAAGTTTGAGCCCTCACACCCATGTCGGTAGAACAGGTCTTCCGCCGCCACCAACTGCGAACATTCAGCGTCCCACCTCGTCGTCCGGTCCACATGGATCTTCTCGGCAATTTCAAGGCCCTTCAAAACCTCTCTCCCAAATACAGTCCCCACAGTCCACTACAGCCGAGTTTGCTCCCAATGCCGAAGACTTCTCACCAGCTCCATCACAGTACGAGACGTATTCAGGTCCACCGCATTGGTATGACCGGGTTCTGGACCTCATGCTTGGGGAGGACGAGACGGCTCCCAAGAATCGCATCGTCCTGATATGTCATAAATGTCGGCTGGTCAATGGGCAAGCGCCACCTGGGGTCAAGACACTATCTGAACTGGGTACTTGGCGATGCATGGCTTGTAATGCGAAAAACGGCGAGATGGACGAAGGCAAGAAGATTATGCAAGAAGTTCTTGGCGACAGGAAGGCCAACCGTGGTACTGACGAGGAGAAAGATAGTGAAGGGTCTAGTGATATCGTCAAAGTTGATCGGGTAGACGAGGAGGGCACACCAACCATCGAGGAACCTACACCAAGGAGACGGGCCAACAATAAGAAATCTCAGATGGTGCCATAGTACATACAGGATTGAAGAAAAGCAACTCGTCATTCAGAAAAGCAGCCTCGCAATTCCCAGTGTGCCATGCTCTCGGGAGTCGCTCTGAATGGCATATGTACAAGCATCCAGTATCAAAGACTGGGTCTATTGTGCGCCCTCATCGCCTGGTTGATGTCAAATACACATGTAGGCATTCTTCTCCCCAACCGCGAACATCGGTAGGCTCCTCTGAACCCTCCGGCCTCGGCCCAACTGGTTGAATGTCGTAATTCCAGATCAACCGAGCCAAAAGTACACGCATCATGGTATTCGATAGGCTATGGATAGGAGTAAACAAGAGTTAGTTAGATAAAGTTCAACCAACGATGTTATTGCGAAAACATACCTGTCACCAAGTCCATCAAGCATTCTCACCACGTCAATCCGATCATCCTGGTATTTCGGGACCTTGCCGAGCCAGCGGTCCGGCTCCAAGGATCGCGGATTCGTGAACAGCTTCTTGTCGTGGCAGATGGCCGTCTGCGAGATGCTGAGTCTGGTCTAGGATTGTTGTCAGTGAAATTGAACTAACAAAGTCAAAACTTCTCATGGGGGGTATTTATTTCCCCCCTCAAGTAGCCGAGAAGATGAAAGATATCACCCCCAACAGCCAAGAACGAGAAATGCGACTCACACCAGCAGGAACATACCACCTCCCAATCTTAACCCCGGCCTCCTTCACAACCTCCCACCTCGCCACGCCATCGTCCACAAGCCCCGGACAGCACCTCAATGCCTCGCGCACGCAAGCCCGGAAGTACACCAGCTCACCACCGCCGTCCTTCTCCTCTTCCGGATCCACCAGGCTCAGCGCCGCGATCTCCGCATCGCTATGGAACCTAGCCCGCAGCTCGTGTCTTGCGCGGGTCAGGACTTCGGGGCGGTACATCAGCAACGTCAGCGTCATCTTCAGGGCCGCGACCACCTTGTTCCCCAACACGACAGCCTGCGGCGGCAGTGCGGTCTTCTGTTCCTCCCCCTCCTCCTCATCCTCATCCTCTGCCTTCCCGAACACAGGTCCAGGACTGCTAATGCTACTGGCATCGCTCGGCAACGCATGCTCCACATACCCGACCTCCACAGGCCAAAACAGTCGAACGAGGGGGATGAGTCGTCGTAGTCCGAGCTCGTGCAGGATCCGGATCCCCGGTCTCTCCCCGGCACCGCACTCGTCCTCGTCGAGGAGGTCCGAGGCGCAGAACCGCAGGCCCGAGAGCATGTTGAAGACGGCGTCGCGCAGCAAGGGGGTCAGCTCGATGCTGGACTCGGCCTCGTCGTCGTAGGTGGTCAGACAGTGCTGCTTCAGGCGCTTGAGCAGCACGTCAGTGTACCCCTGCACGAACAGGTCGAGCTCGAAGATGTCGTCGGGGGAGAGGCGGGCCCAGGGCCGGGCGTCGCGGTCGCGAAGGGTGTTGGGGGGTCGGGGTTGGGGTTGGGGTTGGGGTTGGGAGGGGACGATGCTGGACTGGAAAAGGATAGAGGCGTCACCGGCGAGACTGAGCTCGTTGGGAGCCACACGGACCACGGGGCCGTACTTGCGGTGCAGCGACAGGTTGTAGGCGGCGAGAGTGTCGTGGTACACGTGGTAGAGCTTGGACTTGTCCGACACCCGGTTCAGAAGGGGACCCGGGACCGAGGCGAGGCCGTGCTGGATCAGGTTGTTGTAAGTGGTGCGGGCGAGCGTGTAGAAGGTGTAGATGAAGATCAGAGGAGTGCGCAGGCCGAGGAGTTTGACCCGTAGGAAGACGAGGCGCAGGCCGAGGGTGATGATGGTGTAGAGGAAATTCATGATGACTAGACTGTGACGATTTGATCTGGCTGGAGAATGAAATGCTTTTGGTGAAGTTGTGATTTATTAGAATGTCTGACGGGCCACGAGCAGGCAGGCACTCGGACGACTTAGAGGGTGTGAGGTGGTTTGGAGGAGTTGCGTGTGTGTGTGTGGGTGAGTGGGTGAGTGGGTGAGCAAGAGCAGGAGGACTAGAGAGGGGGATAAAGTAGGTAGGTCACTGGTGGTTTCCTGTTCTGGGGATAATCTAATATTAGTACCTAAGATACTTACCTAGAAGCATGTACTCATGTAGCTGGTCGATAATTTTAATTACTTCCGGTGTGAATCACGGTGTGCTGTTTCCCTGTGGTGATGAGAAAGCATGGGCCGGGGCTAGCCTTATTATCCCATCTCCCAGCTCACTGGCCGGGTTTCGAGTTTGGCTTGCACGTCATAGCCTTTCTGATTGGGCTGAGTACTTATGTAGTTTGCAAGATCAACGTCGGTCTTGATTATCCTTAACAAGTATATCACCATACCTGTGCACCTGAGGAGTGTACCTGAGGAGTGTACCTGAGGACAGAGCCGGTCTTAGATGACGAGGCTCTTTGTGCTCCTTACGCCTTTTTGGCTTATGTAGAGGGGTTCCTTGTATAACGCTATGTTGGGCAAATATATATAGAAAACCCGTACTATTACAGTTGATAAATTAGAGTACCAAGATGGAGAACATTATAAATAAAACTGATAGCAGACCATATTTACCTTTGTCGAGTCCTGGACAACTATTCAGTATTTCGACTTCAGGTTGTTGTATGCAAGGGATAGGTTGCTACCAGTGTTTAGTATCTTTATGCTATCCAGAAGATACCCCAAGAACATATCCCATGGATGTTACTTTAACAAAGCTACATGAGTACAATATGCCCTCATATCAAAGGAGTAATTCCGTTTGGTCGCGATGGATGATTGAACGCGACTTATTCATTCTATTGGGTGTGCTATCCCTGGGTCCTCTCCTTTGCCTTGATATATGCATTCTGGATCTTCTTTGAAGCAGGGCGTCCCGTGGCTTGGGAACAACCCAAAATACATGCCAATATTAAGCTTTTACTGTTGTTGAGGCCTGTGCGGAGGCCTCGCCCCTTATTGTTCTATCTCGCCCTGTAGGGTCATTATTATCCTTGTGTGATGCAAATTACAAAAGGCAACCATCTATGATCTATGATATCAAAGGAGTATGTCTCTGTTACTTGATTCTCATGTTAATAAATCCTCGATCGGCTTGGCTTACTCCTCGAGGTGCTGTGCTCCTGATTCCCCGGCCTGCCCTTGTTTAGGAAATAGAACATACCACCTGTTTGATCTATTTGTAGCATCTCTTGGAACTCTGACTGCATGTCTTGCTTATGTATAAAACACGTTAAGAACTGTGTACATCTGTAAAAAGCCCCTGTAGATGTGAAGGAAGTGTTGCTTGTGGTGATAATAATCGTCCAGTGCCTCAATCCAGTTCCTTTATCCCAACCAAATATCATGGTAAAGGTGCCTACCTGAAATACTTGCCACCTGACAAAACCCGATAGCTTGTGCTTTCACTCACTTAGGGCTACAGGAAGTCGCGTGTTTCCCGGTGCCTCCCACAGGTACCTCTGTATCCATGGATACGTCACTCTTCTAGGTTAGCGCACATCCATGCCACCTGGGCACTTCCAAAGTTCCAAGTTGCACCTGTTCCTTCGCAGCTTTGGAAGAGATCTTTGTTTAGGTAACAACATGAACCAGCCCCAACCCTCCCAACTCAGTTCAACCCAACCCAGTCACTCGCACTCGACCTTCATCTTGGGTTTCCATTCTCACTCGAACCTTGGTACGGGAAACCCCGTCTTTCTGGAATCATCTTCAATCTTGTATAAGTCCAAACATGGTCCAGGTCTTCTTCGGTAATTACATCTTTGATAAGTCCCTCATTCTTGTCCTCCTCTCATACATTGGATACCTAGATCTTGCCCGTCCAGCCGAGATGGCATCTGTGCAAGCGACCGCATCCGAAGGGGCCCCAAAGGTCGTAATGCGCATCGGCCAGGACACACTGCCCCCAAGCGGGCTTGACGCCAGCATTCGAGTCTCTGGTTTCTTCGATTCCTTTGGCCCCACCCATCGACTCCATTTCCACATGTCCGACGACAAAGACTTTCTTCTTTTCTGGCATCAGGACTATTCGGATCTACCGGTAACCAAACGCTTCTGGGCGGTAGCCCTTGCCGATATCCACGCCGGCCTTCTATTCCGCGGGAAAATTCTAGATGACAAGAAACCCTTCTGTCAGAAACATAAGCGCGGCCTCTGCCCGCCCTGCCAGCACAACTGCGTTATGTATCTTAAGCCAGGAGAAACCCGACAGCCGGGAAGTGAGGTGGATCAGCGCCAGCACTTCCTCCCCGGGCTCCATTTGAAGGAAGATTACGCCATCTATGTCTCTGGGGTAGGAAGATACTTCTCCTGGGACAGCGCAATGAGCGACATCCCCGCCGAGGACGCCGAGATTATGGAGGGGGTTCTTCTACATGAATTCAAGGAGGATCGCCACGCAATTAGCAAAAACTGGGGGTGGTTCCCTCGCTTTGCCCCTCAATACGATGAGCAGGTTGCCGGTGTCACCAAGCTGTCATTCCTTGAAAGACATGGTTTCCTTATGTTCTCCCTACCAGAACCCGAGCCACCCAATCACCGTTTCGAGACTTCCTACTGCTCAACCTGTCAACTTACCTGGCTGACCAATGAAAGAACCAGCAATATCCATAAACACCCGTCCCATGTTGCTCTTGAAACTGTCAGTGCAGTCGAGCGCATGCTGGATGATCGTTCGATAGTTGTCTACATCGATGGTCTCGTCCAAGGAGGAGGACTTGGCAGTTTCGGGGTCTATTTTGGGAAGGATTCCAAATACAACTTTGCTGGGAAGATGGACGGCAGTCCTACAAAGCAAGCTGTCGAGCTGTATGCGGTTCGGCACGCTCTCCGGATAATCAAAGACCATATTCTTCCTGACTACCACGAGCACCTAGTCCTGGACATGAAGGACGAGGAAGATGGCAAGGATGGCAAAGGAAAGGGGAAGCAACCGGAGGATATCAAACAATACCATATCGAGCGCCCCTTCGACACTCCCGCTGCCACCATCTCGGGTACCAACGACATTGACAAAGGTAGAGACAAGCGTATAAAGACCATGGTCAAAAAGGCTTCGGGCTTCGGTAGGGACGACATTCTCGCCAAGGTAGGCACCGACATTCGCGTCATTTTTGTGACCGACTCTACGAGCCTAGTCGACACCTTCTGCGGGCTACTCCAGCTCTGGGAGTACGACGAGCCCGCCCAGAACTTCCACCGGCCACCCAAGAGCAAGGGCGCCAAGGGCAAGACCAAGCCCGGTGGCGTGATCAGGGACTCGGACATCATGATCGGCGTCCAGACGGCCATCGAAGACCTGGCCCAAAGACCCGATGGGGTGGTCGGTGTCGAGGTCGTCTGGTACCAAGTACCGAAACAATTCCTCGCCGAGGCAAGAGGTTTGGCTAAGACTGCTATGGATGGATAGGGTGGAGTGTAGAGGAGGCTATGGCATCTCTCGGTTCTGGTGCTCATTGAAACACCAAGCAAGTACTTGGTGGGAATGCCTGATGGCAGGGGGTGTGCCTTTTCACGGACCTGCCTTCACGAACCTACATCCTTGGATGTAAGATGAGGCCTTTCTTGAGGAGTAATTGGCACACTGGCACCTTGGCCCATGTGATGATACATCTGGCACGGATGTGACGCTCGCGTCCTCGGACGCTATTTGAAAGAGTTTGTTAATATTGGTCAGGCATGTGTGATGTCGCATATGCCTGGCAAACGAAGAAGAAGAAGGTAGATGAGAAAAGCACGTAGAAAAAAAAAATCCAAAGTAATGATGATCACGAAACTGTAAAACGTATTGATTGGTCTTTGATCTGATGGGGCTGAATGGCAGACACGATGTGTGAAAATAAGAAAAAACAGAACAGATATTGACGAACTACTACTGAGTAGGTTTGCCAAAGGATCCAGGGTATAAGTCCTACGAGGTGGTGCTGTATGTGGGTAGACTCCGTGGATGATCATTTTGGACTTGGAGGTTCTTCTCTGAAAAAGAGGCGTCTCATGGCAGATTCTGGAGATGGCCTTGAGCTCGGCTAAGGTAAGATCGGGGCCCGGAGAATGGGGAGGGGTGAATCCGGATGGATGGACAGACTGGCTTGGTTCTGATTTAGTTTGGTTTGGGTTCGTGTTGTGATATCGTGAAGCACAGCTGACCGATTTGCTTCACTCGCCCATGTTGTCAGTAGGAAGGACTTGAATAACCATCGTGAGCCTTGTACCGAATGTGCCCTGCCTGTCCTAAGGACCTTGGACATAGGCGGGTCTTAGAGCATGGGGGGCCGATTGATTTCCCAGGGTGTGTGTGTATCTAGCGAAGCCAGAGAGAGAGAGTCGGCAAGCTGTGAGATATATCAAGAACCCATTGGTTGTCGGTGTTGGTTTCTGTTGCATTTCTCGAGTGCACGCAAGGTCTGCTTAGACTGGTCGCGTGCTCCTGGGCTCGAGATGGCGATGCTTGACTGCTTGCTTGGTCTGTTGGTTTTTCCCCGCAGGATGTCTCGGGACTAGACGGCCATTCCGGTGGAATTTTCGCGCGGAGATCGTGGTGGGGGGATTTGTGGTGGTGGTGATGGTGGTGCTAAGTTTCGAGTCTTGTTCATCGATACGGCCTCACTTCTTCGATTTAGGCTTCTTTTTCCTCTTGTTCTTGTTCTTGATATTGCTCTTCGGCTGATCTTTCACCTTTTCCTCCTCCTCCTCCTCCTCCTCCTCCTCCTCCTCCACCACCACGCCCACCTTCTGTTCTCCCCCCTCCCTCACCTCTTTCTCTCTTAGTCTCCCGCCATCCTCCCTCGCCCTACCTCTCGCCCTCGCCCTCGCCTTCTCCCTCACCTCCACGCGTCTCCGCACCTCCGCCCGTATTTGATCCGTAATCACCAGCTTCTCCAATGGCTCCCAGGGCGTGCCCACGGGCGCGACGCGCTCGTACAGCCGACGAAACACCTGGTCGCACGACGTGTCCGTCCCGCCCATGTCCAGCAGGTGCTGCTCGCGCAGGTTCTCCGACACCGTGAACCACATGATGGCCTTCCGGCGGCGGTCCATCTTGGCCAGGATCTCCTCGTCCTTGGACGCGAAGACTTCTTTATCTTCCTTGTTATTGTTATTATTTCCGCCGTCGTGATCGTCGTCGTCGTCGTCGTCGTCATATTCGTATAGGGATGGATTCGCCGCCCGGAATACCTTCATGTCCGCGTTCCACAGCCGCCAGTTCGAGTTCGCGTCCGTGAGCCCGTTGCCCCGCAGTTTGCAGCGGTAGCACGGTATGTCGCCGACGCGACCTAGATATTCCCCGGTCTCCTGGTTGGGCATGGCGGCGTTGGAGCCAATTCGGCAGAGAAGAGGTAGGCGGAGGTAGGGAACCGGTGTTAGCGAACGCCTGAATGTCGGTTTAGAGACGCGTTTTTGGTGAAAGTCGATGGGTTGATGTTGATTTTAGCTAGGCACGTCCCGTCCACCTGGGCCCCTTCAGCGTGGGTCTGAGCGGTGGCTGCACCGCCACAGTCTACAGATAGCTAAGTTAACCTACTAGCTTTTGGGTGGTAAAGGAGGTGGCTGATCAAAATTGAAAGAACGATTGCCCAGGTGGGTATTTTCTAAGAGATGAAGATTGATTCCGCTTCAAAGATTACTGAAAACAATGGATATTTTCTTGTTAATCAAACGAAGAATAATGAGGGCAGGGTTATGGGCTATCGAGGTTCGGTGGCGGGCATATCAGTCGGTAACATCGTGAAAACCGACGTGTCTCTTCATGCAGAAACCTCGATTTTACTCATTCACGCATGGAGAAAAGTTTCAACGAAATAATACGCTCCTCCACCGATGAGAAGTGTCCATATGATGGTTACATCGACGGAAATATCAATCTCCTGCCCCGGCTCTATCGGCGGGAAATCGACGAGCTCTGCCAGGATCCTGAAAGCCACTATCTTATCCCTATTCAACTTGCTTTCATATAGAATTATTTAAAATATGCGGTTATTAGTCTTGATTCTTGCCTTTAGCTATTGGGAAGAAACTGAGTAGATATGTTGAGGATTTGAGAAAGCGGGAGAGGAGGATGTTGAGTGGCCGGCTGCCTCGCTAGATAAGGTTGGCACCGAAGTAGGACAATGGTTTGATATGAAGACGTATCGTCGCTGCGATGAATCTTCAATTGCGGACACTATGGCTACTCGATATTATGTTGATTTAGATATCGCCGTTCAGTCCTCTTACCGCAAGGTGATTCGATTTTTTTTTTACGCCATTCAGGGGTAGTAAAGGTTAGCGTGACGAACATAGACAGTATAGGAGCCGTTTAAGCAGCCGATAGATAATTGGATAGGTATTATTCTGTAGATTATTCCATGAGAAATACCTGCTTATTCGTTTTTCAGTATGCAATAGATAATGCGGACTCTAGTGTGGTACTAACCTTCAAGACCCCTAAAGGGTGTACCTACACCCTTCAAACAATCCAGAACCTGGCCTTTTCTTATTTCAATACTATGCTGATGATTTATTTGGACTCGGTTTTCCTACTCCCCTTCCCTGGTATACCCAAGCACCAAGCTTGAGCCTACCATCCGTCTTTCGAGGAGTGCTATATCTACAATACAATCAAAATAAACAGGCTTCTAATTCAGTGTCCAGTTTGTTTACCTCCTCGTCTCTGTCTCTTTCTCTCTTCCCGATTTAAGGTTTTGGCATTCGATATGTAAAGCATGAAGGACCAAATGATACATGTATTGCTAAGGGAATGACTCATAAGACACTACCTATCTCCTTAGTGATATCCTGCTCGTATATTATCTCTTTCTGTCGACTGGAATCCCACTAACCCTTGATATTCCTCGGGATTGCATACACGCGTAGCCCATTCTCATTTTATCGCGTCTTCGTCTGTTTCTTCAACGCGCTCACTTTTCTCAGCCGGCTGAACCTGCCCCGAGCTTGAGATAGCATCAAATTGACCTTCGGATCCAAAAGCCTTCCCATCATCGACGGCGAATGGGATAAGGTTTGATGTGCTGGCTCCAACGCTAATCAGGTAATCAGCAATCTGCCGGGAGTAGCAGAGTTGAAGAGGAGTCCGGCTGGCCCAGTCGACCGCATTGACATTTGCACCGTATCTTACTAGCTCTTTGATAAACTCGAGAGAATTGTTCCAAGCTGCATAGTGCAATAGTGACATATAACCAGAATCCGTTTCTGATTCGTATGACACATCGTAGTTCACAACTGCTTCCACAGCCTTTTCCGGGGATACGTTCATAGCTTGCCTAGGGTTGGGTCAGATACGGATGCAGATGAGCGATGGGAGCACTGCAATCCACCAGAAGACTTACCCATAACGGGCCTGGTTATCCTTAACTTGTTGCAACAGCGAGAGCAGACCCTCCAAGTTCTTTAATGCCAGGGCAAATAAGAGTGTATTGTCCCATCCAGTCAGCCACTCTCTGCACGCATCTATGAGGTTGTCCATCATCTTAGGTATGAGGCTACTCAGTGAAGGATATCTCGCAGCGTGTTGGAAAGGGTACCAGGAACCGTGTGCTTCACAAGCCTTCGCGTTCGCATCAGCGCCAGCTTCAAGAAGCCAGTCAATGATTTCGATTTGCTCATGATTAATTGCATAGAACAATGGAGAACAACCATTACAGTGTGGCAATGGAAAATCCAGGGGACAGCCCTCCGCGTTGAGCCGTTGGCATTCAGCAAGGTCGTCATCCTTGATGGCATCGCAGAATTCTAGGTAGAGAATCTGCGCTCGGACGTCGGCCGTAAAACTTGGGCTTTCTTCAGAGGAGCCATCCTTGAGACTCATGTTCTCGAAGACCTCAACAATTTCGCCGTAATTCCGCTTGGCGGCATACATCTGAGGTGTCATCCCCACTGCGTCGCGACTTGCTAGTGAACCGAGGCCGAGCAGAGCCTTCACTGCAGTAATGCATCGTGACTGTACCGCTATGTGTATAGGAAGGCTTCCATCTCGGGCTCTTACGTTGACATTGGCCCCCATCTCGTGCAGGTAGAAAATCATCTCCGGTTGCTCCTCCATTGCGGCAAAATGCATGCACGTAAAGCCATCGTCAGAAGGCGAATCGGGATTTGTCAGAAGATGGTTGTCGAGAAAGAACCGCGGAGTGTCAATACTGGGGCTCATTGCTGCCAGATGCAACGAGTTGAGGCCATGTCGGAGGGTGCCGCTGAATTCCATAGTGCAAGTCCTCGACCAGTCAAATACAATCTTCTCTTTTTGCACCAGTCGAAGGAGCTCTTGCAAGTATATATCCTTTCCCCAGTAGGCTGCTGTCTGTGCAGAATCCATAGAACTCCCTTCAGGCCCTGGGTTGGCTCCCATGTCTAGCAACAAGATGGCCGAATTCGTGCAGTCTGCAACTAAATGGGAAATGATGGGAGACTTGCGATCATGGATCCGTCTTATATCAGCGCCTTTCTCTATCAATTTCTTTGTCTTCCAAAAAATGCCTGTGCGGTCAGTCTTGCACATTGGGACAAGATTCAACAGGCTGTTTCCATTGCTGTCGAGGTCGTCAATCTTCGCGAGATCAGCACAAGAGACAAGATCGGAGAAAATGTCTTTCTCGCTTGAATCAGTGCCACATTTTAGCTGCTTGCAAGCTGACTCAAGAATTGAATGTCCGCCGGTCTTTTGGTGAATATTGATGCCAGGGGAACGATGTAACAAGAGAGAAACAATGTTCTGGTGGTGTTTTCTTATGTATTCTTCCCGAAGCAATTTATTGACGAACTCGATCATCTCTGGGGAGGTGCATGCATTTTCCCAATGATTGCCACGATTGATTATGTTCGAGAGAAGGTTAGCGTCTATCGGGTGATGGTTTGACTTGACTTCCTCTCTCCCAACGGCGTATTTGCAGACGGGGATGACAGCGGATCTCTCTGTAATCGATTCATATAACTCCACAGCATTCAGCTCTATCATGAGCCGCAATCCCTGTACCGCAACCTCAACACGGTCACGAGGCCGAGGGGGAGCGAAAAGGCGGCAGCAGGATTCCCAAACGTGGATTCCAGAGCTATTCGTGCTCTGAAGGACCTCTGGATTTGTCAATTCTCGAACGACAGCAATACTGGGTTCAACCATCAGATCGTTGCAACTCTCCAGAAAACACACCACAGCTAGCCGTCCACGATGGTGTTGAGTAAGGGCTTTGTCTGAATGAAGCTTCAAAGTTTTCACAAAATCTGCTTCCGCATATGGCGACAGAACATGCAGAGGAAAGGACTCATGGTGTGCGATCAAATGTAGTACGTTGCTGTTCACTACAGCATCCAGGACCTTTTGAGAGCCCGCTTGTGCGAGTAATTCCAGAAGCGGGACCGGGGTTCGCCAGTAGTCCGGATCCTCGGAAGCGTATTTAGTTAACAAGAAGAATGCGTTGTCTTCAACATTAGCCTCTCCCACCCTGCCATATCGCAAGTCCTCGATGGCTATGGTGAGAGGGGTGAAGCCTTTTGCCGTTAAACTTGTGAGGGCCAGATTCCGCGTATGGCCCGATGTATGGGCCAAAAGACACTTCAAAGATAGCGCCCGTCGATCTCGAACACATTTATGCCATATGTTAAGGCCTGGATAATTTGCAACGAGTGTTGAATCTTCAGCCCCTTTCACCACACGCTCAAACAGTCCGATATCATCAGCATACCATATTGGTATTTTACCTTCATCATCCAGGCGCCGAGTATCACAGCCCCTGTCGATTAGGAAGCCAGCAACATCAGTGGCGTTGCGATGCACCGCATCGTGTAGTAGATTCCCACTGCCTGAACAAATAGAATGTGACATATCGAGCCTTGGGTCTTTCAAACATCTCTGTAGCAAGGCTGCATTATCCGTGTGTAAAGCGCGCTCGCAGAGTGCCCTGAGATTCTGTATGGAGTTGGTGATTTCTGGTACCATCATTGAGGTATCGTGGGTGAAGGGGAGGTCCATTTCGCAAGCAAATGCCCAAACGGTTTGAAAATATTCACGTCCAGTATCTGTCGAGAAAACATTGGCCAACGTGAGCGACTCCACATATTGACGAAAAGGTTCCGGCCGTCGATGAATACGTTCCCTTGAAGCTCGCGTCATGATAGCTGATCTGAACACAGAAGTATCAGCTCTTTCCACTTCCCAGCCCATGTTGATCAGGGCACTCGTACAGAAGAAATCGTTGGTATCAAATGCTATATCTGAGGCTATTTCCATCATATTATGGGAGCCAAACATGGCGGGAGGGCTAGATAATCCCCATTTAGAAGACAGTGCCTCTATTGTTGACTTGCGGGATCTCCATTCGATAAATGGCAGTTCGGGGGCAAACGCGCGCCATCCGGCAAAGGCATATTCCAACGGTGTTCCGATCGAACTCTTCGTTGGAACCTCATGTTTCTCCTTTAAGAGTGCAATGCACAGGTCGGACAAATTCAAGGCTGCTGCGAGATAGAGTGGTGTGAAGTCGGAGAGGCGTGCCATTTTTAGCGAACCTGTGAAGTGAGCTTCCTGTATCGTACGAGAAGCATAAGAATGCAGAGATTTGAGTGTTGTGTAGAACTTTATTCCGTCATGAACGGGAGTGTATTCTGCGACATTTGCTATGAGTTCTGTCATCCAGCAGAGAGCCTTTCGATTTTGGCGAAAGTTGCACATCTCAATTTCAAGACCAAGCAGGTCATCTTCCGGCTCTGTCATTGACGCAAATATAGGCCAGGCGATAGATGCGTACACGAACATTGGCCATTCTGCGTCTCGCCGTGTCATGTGGTCAAATCCAAGGTTCATGGTATGCTCGTCGTACTGACAGCTTTCCCATTTCAGGAACTGAAGACAAAGCTTGGCAGCCGTAGCGTGTATACCTGAGGTTGACAAATAGTACTGAGCATAGTCAGGGCGTTCTAGGATGTTGGAGTCTTGAAGGAACTCTTGAACTGTAAAGTGCGCAAATTCAAGGTGTTCTCCGTTCTGAGATTTCCTGATCAAAGAGCTACATTTCTTGAGTAGGCTGAGCTCGCTAATGATCTCGGTCTTGCATAAGGGTGTGTTGTAGTCGTCCGGTATTGAAACAGCTTGTAGCAACTGTGTGATATTAGGCTTCCACCTGTCTTCAAGCGCAACAAGTTGCAGACATCTCTGAACCATCTGTCGAGAACGTGGTAGCCCCTTGTTTACGCGCTCTAAGATCCGCTCGTATGTAGGTATCAACCCTCTCGGCAAGTTGTGAAGAGCGCCTTTGCGTTCGGCATCTGTAGAGCACTCGCAGAGATAGTCGATCTGACAAGAAACCCAACGAAACCTTTCTCAATCAGTATCAGATGAGTCCGCAGGCTGACAAGTGGATACTCACATTCCTTCAGCCTCATCAACTAAGCGACGTTTGAGTTCATCCTTTGGTCATATTGATGATTACTTCCCTCAGATCTTCGGGGTCCGGAATCCCCGGCAGTGATGTAGACTGATGCAGCTGATCGTAGTATGACTGGAGCTCCTTGAACGTAGCCTCGTTCTGCCTGGCCAACTGGGAAGCTAGGGCCCCAAGGATGTTTGTTGGCTGACCAGAATCCGAGCTCTTGTAGTCACAGAAGAAGAAAGCCACACCAACATCTTTGGAACTGTAACCCCTTTGCAAGCATTTCTGTATGACTGCCCCAGCCAAGATTGTTTTGCCTGCGCCAGCTATACCATGTAGCCACATACTCGTTCCAGTAGTCTCGGCCCATCTGATAAACTCCGAGATTCTGTGAGCCAAAGCCCCGTCATTTGGTGTCTGAGCTTAATACTCATGTAGAGGTTTGGTTGCGGATTGACTTTCAGAAAAAAGTCAAGCGTTTTCTGACGCTCTTCATCCATTCTCACATGAGAAAGTTCTTTGAGGCTGTCAAGGCTCCTTTGTATATTTGACAGCTTGTCATGAACTGCATCTTGATTGCTAAGCAGCTGTATGAGCGATGCCAATGAGTCGGACTGCAGCGCCAGGCTCAATGTTTCTTTCTGACGTCTCAGGGTTTCGAGGAGCTCCTTGGTTTTTGACGCCGAGAATGGCCATTTGAGCTTCCCATACATGCTTTTGCTGCGACTGTCTTGTTGAACTCTAGCAAGCGCCCTGCTGGTCCTATCGTCGATTTCTTTCAGCGTATGGAGACACGCGTATGCATGCTGAAGCTTTAACGTCTGACGATCGGATCCACCTCCCAAAGTATCAGCTAGTACTGATATGTTATGCAGTACGCCGGTCAATGCCTGCACCTCAACCAGAAGCTCCTTAATCTCCTCTGATGCCTGGGATACTGAGTGGTCATATCTGTAAAGACTCCGTAAGACTGTCTACATGCTTTTGTCAGCCTACACACTAAGAATGCATTCAACGAGTGGAACTCAAATTTGAGTGACTCACATCGGCAAGTGAGACAATACCCACGATACTACCGGCGATAGACAATGGATCTGCCATAGTGGCAGAGCTCCCTTGGATATGTGCGAGTAAAGTGTAAAACGACAAAATTAACGAGTAGATCGAGAGAAGTGCGGGGTTCCTATATGAATCCTACAAGTCCTGTCTGCCTAGGAGGGAGGGTCGTATTCCGGAGCCCAAGGTGCCAATCGGGACGCACAGCCGGTAAGACGCATGATCTGCTGCATCGAGTAGCCCAATCATTATCGTAACCGACCCTACTTCTCATCGCCCAACGAATAATCTCACGAACCGTTACCAACATGCATGAGGCCTCCCAGACACAGGGGCGGCTATGCAATATAACAGCAGAAAAGGCAGCAAATGATCGACTCCGCCACCCGAGTCGTGTTTTGGAGGAGCGATAAAAGTACCTGGGTATCATGAAGAACACCAACAAGCTATCTGCGCAATGCCTTTCATAGAATTTCTTTTCTTTTAGAAGAAATACCAACACAATGCTGCAAATAACAATGCCAAGCTTCCGGCTGCAGTGACAAGATCGTCTCCGGCTACGATTTTAGGCATTTATATATTCCAACTACAGCACAGGAACGGAGGAGAAAGGCCAATTCGCAATGCTCCTTAAGATCATGGTTTCTTTCAGCCCCCAATAGAACGAGTCACCCCCTGCATTGCGTGCGTAAAAATGAAAACGCCCGCCCAAGACGGACTACAGGCACCGAAGGCGGAAAAGCCAGGAAGAAGGGAAGCAGTGCGGACTACAGAGAGAGGGCCTTGACCACGATAGACATAGGTTGATCCCGTAATGAAAGCACGAATTTTGTAAAACTAATGTAACTGGTCATAAATAGGAGATTTCATGGATATCTACCCAGGCTAGGCACGCAACGAGACCAAGCATTTAATAGGGCAAAACACGTTCGAACATTATAGGGAAGCAATATACCCATAATGACTGTTGACGTGACAGTCGTATTGGAACAAGAAAAATTAAGCGTAGAATATAGAGCATCACCTAGTAGCTACCAGTTTGACAAGTGAGTATCGGTCTTTTCTACTAAATAACTCAAGTCGGCAATAAAGCAAAGCCTCCTAACCGTCTGACAATGCCAGAATCACTCAACACTTTGGACTTTCTGATGATGTCGGCCTCTAGTTTTCTAGTCAGATACCTAACAACACTCACCCCTGGAACACGAAAGCGGGTATAAGACTTCACCTCCTGAGGATCGCCGAGGGCAAGGAATCCAGGACGACACTGGATGCTACATGCGCTCCTCGTTCCCGCCTCCGCACCCACTCGCATTACCAACATCCTTAACAAACACTGAAGGTCGAACGAACAAACAGCAATCCTCAGCAATGTATGAATGTTGATATCAAGAGGAATGAAGCTGAATGATAGTAGTCTGATAAATTGACGCTGTGAAACGGAGCTGCCGCTGATCGGGCGCAGTGTCACGCCGTTTGACGCCGTGTGATGTCGTGTGACGCCGGGTGATGCCGTGAGCTACACCTATTTACATAACTAGGACAACGTCTAGTGAACTTCCCGGCGAGCACGTTGATGAACCAAGAGGAAGAGTGTAGTTATATTGTGATTGCAGATAGTTAAGAACCAGACTAGCAAGGGGCATCCTTGAACCCGCTAGCCATGGACATACACTTGATGGCAACAAAAGGAGTGCATTACTTAAACACTGATCTTTTATTACTTCCTCGCTGTGATTTCGATCGCTGACATTATCTTCCCCAGCCACCCCATCCTGGTCCCACCATTATAACCCATGCCTTACAGCTTGCTGATGATAAAGTCCGCCGCCTCGGGAGACAGGTCCTCATAGTCATAGTGGTTGTCCGTGATGGTCAGCGTCCCCTCGCAGACCAGGTCGCCGTCGTGGCACAGGATCAGCGTCTTGGCGGTGTCGAAGTTGGGGATCTGGTCGCCGTCCTGCTGCTTCTGCGTGTCGCCGAACGTGACCGCCGCCACGATCTGGCCCATGACGGCCGCCGACGCCGCCTCGACCGACCGGTGCACCAGCGCGGCGCCCTGGCTGTACCCCGACACGGCGATGGCCGAGTCCGGGCACTCGGTCGCCGCCTGCGTGATCAGCGCGAGCATGTTCTCGGCGTCCTCCGGGTCGCAGCCTCCCGAGAGGAGGTTATCGAGCAGCGAGGCCGGATACTCGACACCCTGGGCGGCGACGTAGTCATCACCCAGAGCGGACTTGAGGGCCTCGATTGTTTGGGGGCCGGGGCTTTGTCCCTGTGAACGTACTTTAGTCAGCTCTACGTCTTCATAAACCAAAGCATCTCACACCCAGGACTAGAAGGATGACTAACGATGTTGCCGTCTTGGGTACTACCCCGGGCGTAGATGAAGATCAGGTCCCGGCACCCTCCCTCGAGGAACTCGTTGGCCGTCGTGGAATCGTCCTGGCGGGCACTGATGCCATTGGTCTGGCCGGCCTTCAGCTTGTTGATCTGCGCCTCGGAGAGGTCGAAGGTCAGGGGCGTGGCTGAAGCGAGGGTAGCCAGCACGGCCGTGGTCAGGGTGAATGATGCTCTCATCTTGGCTGCTCAATCAGGGGAAATACAAAACCTTGGGCCGAAGAAGGATGTGTCGGGCTCTATTTCGATTGCTACCAGCAACTGAAATAAGGTCTCTGGTTGGAGTCGCAAGTTTCCCACCCTCGATGTTAGGGTTTGACAGGCACCTCAAGAAGCGAGCGACAGTCAAAAAGCCACAATGGCCAGAGGGTTTCCTCCTACGGACGTGGGGATGTGTTGGCGTTCGGTTCAGACGACACTGACGATCCCATTTCCCACAGCCGAATCACTGGGCGGTATACTCAATCTTTATACTGCGAAGAAATGGGAGGTCGCAAGACCCCCCATTGGCGCTGGCGACGGCATGAATTATTCGCGCTCCTGAGACGTATCTAACCCACTCAAATCCGCAAGACCTTCCCAGAACATCACCGTTCTCCGCTCGGGCCATACCGCAAGCAGACGGTGACAGGCCCCCTTTGATCACAGCCCACTATTCTGACCACGTGGGCTGGGGGCGCGAGGGGAACGGGAAAACCGGGATGGCGATATGCGCAGGTAGGCGGCAAGCCACCCTGCTCCCGCAGTTCTGAGAATAGCAGGTCGAAAGAGACGAACGCTTGACAGATCGACGGCGGGCATGAAAGGCACGGCAGCAAAAAGGTGGCAGGTGACATTTGTGCGTCGTCTCTCGCTGCGTGCTAAGAAGCGCGCCCGCCCATGTCCGAGAAGAGTATGAATCTCCGGCCCGTCAACGAATTGTCTGCTGCGGGGATAGATAGATAGGTTAGTTTGATTATGCGAAAGCAATGAGGGGGTGGAGGCGCTCCAGTCGGGGTTTATTATTAAGAATTCAACGTCCAAAAACCCGGCTTTTGCTTTTGCTTGATGCAGGCAGTGCCGAAGACGACCTGCATTACCTGACGGAAACGACAGGCATGCAGGATAAGAGAATCGAGATGCGACGGTGTGCTTGGTGATGTGGCAGTGTGGTTGCCGATCGCATCTTGGGGAGCGGGACTTTGCCGAAGGAGGGATGTGACGGCCGGAATCAATTCCATTGCGCATGAAGGCATCGCGATCACATCGTCCAAACGGCAGTCCTCGCCGTCCTGGGCACAGGTCGACTAACCGCTTTCCTCGCCGATGGATTTTCATGATGTCTTTTTTCCGTGTACTCAAAACTAACCTAGTAACCTAACCGACCCGAACAATGCCCCCCTGCCGCCACTACTTCTGCCCCGTCTGTTCCCCAACAGAAACTCCTCCATATCCACATCCGCCGTCCACATCCCTAGAATCGCGCTAATAACAACAACATCCTCATCTCAACAATCCATTCTCCTTATCTACCTAGTTATCTTTATGCACAGGGGGTAGATAGTCTTCAATCAATCCATCCTCGCCGCCCCCTCCAGATACAGCCCCCTGACCGCGCACCCCTCGCCCTCGCGCTCGAAGTACTCGATCTCCATCTCGCGCTCCCACGTCGGCCGGCTCCTCTCCCACAGGGTCGCGTAGTAGGGCTTGGTGAGCTGGTGGATCTCGAACCACGCGCGGTCCCGGCTCCACACCTCGACGAAGCGGAACCGCCCGGGCCGCGCCGCGTCCTGGAACACGTCGAACAGCAGGCACTCGGGCTCGGCGGCGCAGGCTGCCCACACCGGCCGGTGCGCCGCCTTGAAGGCCTCGATGGCGTCCGCGCGGATGTGGAAGGTCACGAATAAGGTGAGGTGCTTTTGGCTGGGGGGCGTGGGTTGGGTCATGATGGTTTTGAGGTGAGAAGAGGTGATGGGTTTTTCTTTATTTGCTTGGGAGTTGAACTTGCTAACTTGGATGCTTGACTTGAATGTGCTCTGGGGTGCGGGGAGGCATGAAAGGTATTAGTAGTAGTTTCTGTGTAATCTCTTCTTATGCAGAAAGCCCGTGATGACTGCATGCTGCTGCCGGACTGCTTAGTCTATCTCCGACAAGGTGAGAAATCCGGGTGTACAGATATCGGAGATAATATCGGTGTTAGACGGGGTTTGATCTTGACCACTTGCCTGACGTCTACAGTTTCGTCACGAGAAAGAGGGTCATCTGTGCTATGTCTAACAAGATCTGTGGATTTGAGAAAAGAGGAAACTAATTGCAATGTCTCTTATGATGTCCATACCACTCTCTCGTGTCTGCGTACTTCGGTTACCAATCTAGTGGCCATCTGAACAAATCTCTACCTGACCACTATAAGGGGCTATCTAGAGAAAATACTTCTTCATATCTTTCCCATTTGTCCATTTGCCTCATAGCACCACGATCATAAAGCCGGGTGCACAGTCCCGGGTGCTTGACAATGACTCGAAATGTCTCGACCATGTTAAAATGCGGGACCACCCCATCATAAGCAATTTGTCGAAGCATGACTCCGTCCCTCAAATGAATTCTCGCCTCCTGCCGCCGTGCATCCTTGTTGGCGCTTGACAGGTGGTCCTTGCAGCCATGATCTATATAGCAGTTGTCGGTACTAAGAGTGACGAGTTCAAGAGTCTTCATAGAGCTGGCCATGTGAGCTAACGTACAGCTTAGACTTGACCAATCAGAGTGGTGATGGATAAGGGTCGTCCGAGGGTGTCCAATGCTGACTGTAGTGATTCTTTTCATCCACTCGGGGGACATCAAGGTCGGCAGATGATGGGGCAGATCGCTGATGTCTGTTCGCACGAGAAACATGGACTGTCTGTCCAGTGACGTGGGCGATGTATCCTTGTCGAGTTGCCAGGCTATGTGCATCTTTTCTGTTTCAAGTTGAGTCTCGCGCGATACCGGGTGGGATACGCGTAGTTCGTTTGCGGGTCGCAACATATGCCGGCGCAGCCATCGAGGCTGAGGCAATGATTGACCCGACAGGCTGACAACAAGCACATCTTTGGTTGGATTGAAGGGAAGGCTTGATTCTTCTGGTGCCCCGTATCGATTGATGGCAAGAGTGCGTAGGAGCTTGTTTATATGGAAGATTTTCACTGAGGTATTTTGCAAAACCAAGCGTTGGTCACTCCACCATCTTTTGTAGTAAAAGACAGAGAATCGAAATGTATGACAAGAATTAATGGGGAATGTGGATGGTATATAGACACTGGAAGAAGAAGAGAGGGAAGAGGCTTACTTGACGACCATGTCCTGGGCTTCTCAACCAAGAACACACATTTTGTGAATTCATTGACCACGTCCTGATTTCGATTGAAGTGATAGAAGAACGGTGAAACCACCAGATCGTACGGCCCCATCATGTAATCCAGTATGTGCTCAACAATCTCAAGCGGGAAGTTTAGGATTTCAATGGCTGTTGGGCTGGACAGTGATGCTGGTTGCGATATATCTTCACTGGGAGTTGGCAAAGCCACAGCCTCACAGTCTTCCCGGGCTCTTGTCTCCACGGTGGCATCGACACAGGAGTTTTGGGATTGTACCGCTGACCGTGCACCAAACACAGCTTCGCGCCACTCTTCTTTGGAGTGTGGGACACACAACTTAGCTTCGTATACTCTGGCGGTCTCCATAATGCCCAATAAATGAAGGCTATAATCGCAGGCGGTACAGTGGAAAGATAGGAAGTGAGGAAGTGGAACGAGTTATCAATTGGAAAATTAAAGGGCGGGGAAGGGAAGAGCTCAAGGAGGGGAAAGCTTATCAAATCTGATCATTCAATGTTTGCTATTACGTCAGCTTTACCACGCTTGACTCGAACAAATCAGCAGTGAAGGCCGATTACTTGGTAAAGAGGCGTGTGATCAATGTCCTTCTGATTCACATCTAACGCAACAACGGCCCGTTCGAGCGCAAAATGAGGCTCTGTGTGTTCTAAGTGGCGTCACCACGTTTTTTGCATTCCATATAAGTTCTGCTAGGACAACCAGCACTTGACCACGTTGTGACATGGGGTTTCTAGCACCGTGTTTCATGATTTTGACATCGACATTTGAAGCTGCTTTCTATATATTGGACTCGATAACTACCGCCCTAAAAAGGTTCCGATACCAAAGTAGGAGGTAAAGGTTGGGGGGTGATAACCTGCGAAAATATGGGAGTGAGAATATCGCAGAAAATGTTGATTCGTGTTAATACCCATGGTTGGGCTGCGTTGGACGTTAATGAACTGGAAGCGTGGCCGATGTGGGAACTAGGACGGAGAGACAAATCGTGGAGCAGAAGGGAGACTAGGAAATGGAGTAGGAAAGGGTGAAACGAAGTGAAGGGCTGGTGGCTTAACCAGAATCGTCAGGGACTCCCGCGATGAGGATCAGTGTCCAGGAGACTGGGCTATTGATCTAACCTGGTCGAGCTCAGAGGAAACAGTGGTCGCCTCCAGGCGTCATGTCAAAGGCTTGTCTTGGGACTACGAGTGTACATAATGAGAAAAAGGGGGAGGGGGGGAGGAGGGGGGGGGGCATACCGCAGGCATACCTCAAGCGAGCTCACTTCCCACTTTACGTAGTTAGAATTCCTCCTAAAAAATCGTTTCTTAAAGAAATTATAAAAAAGGGTTTATTATAATTTTATAATATATTTTTATAAAAGATTTAAGCCTTTTATTTTATAATTAACTCGTTAATTTTAAATTAATAATATATATTTTAAATTATATTTAATATAAAATAATAAAATTAATTAAATTTATATTTTATTTTATTAGCTTACTTAATTTTTATATAATATTAATATATATTATTATATTAAAATAATAATTAATAATATAAAACCTAGATTATTTATAATATTTATTATTTAAAATAAAATAATTTTTTATTAATTTTTTTATTAATTAATTAATTAATTATAAACATTTATTATTAATAGTTTTAGTGTAATATAAATAATTTAGCGAGAATTATCTTATACTTCCTTAAGGAAACTGGGTTTAAAAGATTAAGGAGTGTGTTATTATCTCTCTATGCTTAAGTAAAGCCTGGTGAACCTTAAGCATAAACTTAAGACAGAAAGTTCTAAAGACGAACCGAAAATGAAAAAGACGTAAAGCAACCAACTTAAGGAAATGAGCATTTAAGGAAATGAAACTCCGATCGCACATTGCGAGTACATAGTTCCAAGAAAAAAATCAAAATGGAAAACCAGGAAGCAAGTAAACGATGGGCAGAAACTTCGGACATAAAGGAAATAGTTCCTTAAACAAAAGATAAACCCTCTAACCGAGTCCGAAGTTAGACCTAAGCGAGTGAAGACTTCGAAACCGTGCCACCCAGCAAACCGCACGTATCCCATACCCATAAATCACATTGGTCCCTCATTTGTCCCAATTTCCAGGTTGCGAGGTATCGCTTGATGGGTTCACTTGGTATGTATACATGACTTTGTCTTTGCCCATAGCTTGAATGTATGTTTTCCCCAGGAAGGTAAACGTTTGATCTTTCGTTTGGGTCGGTTGGTTAGGACCCAGCCGAGCCTCAGGCTGGAAGCCACACCCAGACGTCTGCCGCTGGCCTCCAGTGTATGCTGTGCTCGCTGTAGTAGAGGCGTTTCCCTTCCGTTTCTGGTAAATGATGTAGCGCCCGCAGTCGGCCTCGTCCTTGCAAGCGCCTTCCTTGAGTTCATAAAGCAGTCTGTTCTTGCGCCCGCACATCTGACATTGGTAAGATTTGCCAAATTGCTTTGTATGACAATCGTCGCAGTACCGGCCGTTATGTTCAGTAGGAATGAATGTGTGATGGCAACTAACACACATACGAGGCGAGACCGGGTAAGACATTTTGAGAATGTAGATAGGGCGTGGAAGTGGACAAAGTTTTTTGTATTCTTGTAAGCGTTGAGAGAACATGTAAGCCATTCATGAGTGTGGGTTATCAGAAACTGGTGCTTGCATGTTATTTATATATGAGACATGTCACTTGTGTGATTGTACTCCAATCGCTCTGAAACGGATTGTTGGTAGCTTCACTCACGTGAGATACTGCATATGGAACCAACGTGCACAAATTGGGGAGTGTAGAATGCAAGGGTATTTGGTCACAGTCTAGAACTAAGTTGATGTCACTCGCTGTCACCAGTACCCTGACGAAAATGATGATTCACACGGTGTTGGATGATATGCTAGACAGGTCTTGTTGGGTGGAAGTAGCTTCGAGTCGATTTAGAATGTTTATACCTCTCTCTTGAGAAGTAAGAGAGGAGGAAGCTCTAATGTAGTATATGGGTAGAGATCTACGCTTGTATATACTGTTTGCATAAGTAGTGGACCGCGATATTTCTTTGAATATTCCAACATTTGTCAGGTACTATATCATGCGAGCTCCGTGTAATCCCGATGCCAGCCTTGTGTGACACGCCAGATGAATGATGGGCAGAGATGAATCACAGCCTTACACGGCCAATCTGCCGAGTAGCCAAGTTTTGAGAACAAAGAATCCATTCCATTCCCTCTGGTCGCTGGCGAATGGTGAAACATAACTTATTAATTCTATAATATTATATTAATCCTTTTTATATAGGAAGGTAATATATTAGGTTTCATTTTTCCCCCCAAATCTCGTTCAAGGTTTTAGTACTTGTCTACGTGATGGCACTGATGAACTCCCATTAATGATAATAACGCGACTTAGAGGCTGGCTGATAAATGGCCGAACACATCTCCCATATCCAAGGTATTCTGTGGAAGTGCAGGCCTACATATGTCCCTCTAAGCGGTTTTTGGTGCGTTACGATCATATTGTCGGACAGAGGAAACATACGCTTGAAGAAACCGCCCAATTCTGCAACTGCTTTCTCTGAGGCGATTACCAGGGTAGCAACCTTTTTATAGGGATGGCTGATATTATTCGAGAAGCATATATCTACTATCACCACACGCTATCCAACATAATTCACAACTCGACGCTTAATCTTGATACGAGCGGTCTTCTCGACCAGGGGGCGAAGTTCAAACATATATCAGATCCTTCAAGGGGATATAATTTCAATTACTTCGTTCACGTCCAGTCAATGCTTGATGTCACAAAGGCCGTCTTCTGCTATCCGATAGCAAGATACCCGAGTACCGGGAAAATCACGAAGACAATACCCGAGATGACTTGGTGGATCAATATCTTGGATGACGCGCTGTCTTCATACGTACCTAGAGATCTAAAGAAATAATGTACCTGGATAATCTGCAAGGCGAGCTGGTCCAAAGCAAGATTGTCATACTGACCTATCCTTATCACGCTTTATAACAGAGTATCAGATTCACTATACTCCTGGCTGCCAGTTTAAGCACAGGCACCAACGCTTTCAAGATTATTGGCAGTAGGTGGTTATACATTAAGCCTATTTATGAAATGAGACGGATGAGTCATTCCCAATCATCTGGATGACCCTTGTTGGTGACAAGGAACTAGAATAATACCGCTCAGGAGAGCAACAGAGCTGGCAGCTGCCACCAAGTGGAATTTAAGGTTGCTCCACCTTTAGGGCTGCAGCCTGCCACGGGACCGCTCATCAACCACCCATGCATCAAGTCGTCCTTTCCTATTGTTGCACGTTAGACGCAACAGCATCTGGATTTCCTGACAGCAGGCGCATCCAGAAATTCTTATTTCAGCCTTCTTCTCGCAAGACCATCGTCTTTTCGCCGCCATCCTCCTACACTTTACAACACTGCATTTGCCCTTCCAAAATCCCAAACCATCCCAAACAACGTTTCAAGCTATCAGGCGCGGTTATAGTGGGTCTTCCTTCCTGGTAATCACAAGAAATACAATTGTACAATGGCGGAACAAAGTACCAGCCCCAACCTAGAGGTTGAGGAAACTGCGAGGACTCTGACCATCCGAATGCCGCCAACGCACAAAACGGACTGGACTCAAATCTGTCGCATTTCCAAACCATTCCTGCAATTCAGCCTCGCCTGCCTAGATCCTGTGCCGCAGGTGCGGGATGACAACAAATCGGGCGCTCGGTCAGCGCTAAAGGCCGACTGTTCCACCCCCGAAGGATCTGTGGTACGCGAATATGTAGGTATCGCCCTGGCCCTTGATTTAGCTTTTGACATCATTCTCACTGTCCATAGCAGACCAATACCACAACTTGCCCAGGTAGATACTTCCCACCAGCTAGCGGAAGTCTCGTTTTGGAGACCAGATCGTTTCTACAAGATCTGCCCACAGAGCTACTGGAGATGATAGTTCATTACGCCGTGGATCCGTACGTCCTACAACTCGAGTACCTTTCCCACCACAAGAAGGAGTTCGTCCTCTGGCAACCGAGAACATGGAGCCAGATGGCTGTATACAGTCTCTGTCGTACAGTGCGCGCCATCGCAATCGAGAGGTGGGGCGTTCCTCGACATAACGCCCTCCCATTCTGTCCAAAGATAGACAGGCTGCGCTTTCGCCCGATTCTGAGAACGGCCCTAGAGGATCGTGAGAAGGAAATATACAAGGAGCTTCACCCACCGCGTGTACGATCCCTTTCGTTACCTTATGCAAGTAGCAATGAAGGCTACAGTTCACCAGCTGGAGACGAGGAGGAGGAGGAAGAAGACGTATCGGAGGAATCAACGGATGAAGAAGAAAGCGATTCCGAGAAAATGGTGACAATCTCGGAAGAAGGAAATGAATACGAGATGACACCGTTGCCAGTTTTCATCTCCCGTGGAGCAGCCCCGGGGGACAAGTTCCACGAACTCGACAATGACTTCCTCCGTCAGATCCAAGATTTCTCCGTCAACGTCATCCGGCGGCGCCCGTACGCTGAGGTTAGAGACTTTCGGATGTACGCACTCAATAAAGTACTCGATGCGATGCCAGGTATTCAACGCCTATCCCTGGAGGTACACCGTCTGGATAGATGTAAACCAAGCTGGTGGGAACTGCGACGGCTTGGAGAGAGCGGGGGTGTATACTACAGGAAAGAGGATCTCGAGATGATGCGAGAATTTTTCGACCGCTGTAGATACTCTAGGCGTCTCCGCACCCTGCAGATCTTCGCGATGGAAGCAACTAAAGCGCATTGCCTTTCGTCGGTGGAGGGCCCGAAGTATCTCGCGTGCGACTACATCCTCGAGGAAGCCGATGATCACTGGAATCCGTGAGAAGGAAAGGAATGGCATTGGAATCAGGTCGCGGACGAAGAAGCTAAAGTACCCCTGACGGCGGAGTGTCAGCATACAACCAAGCGTTCATATTTACGAGAGTTACAAAGGAATGAGCGTGAATTACCGGCAAAATCATGTTTGGAATGATTAATATAAGCCGACGACGAGTGGAAGCGGATAAACCCAGTCACTAAGACACTGCTAACCGATCTTCGTCAAATCCGGTAGTCATGACGCATTTCAACACGCTCTCGAGGAGATGCCCACGTGGACCTGAGTCAGGCTTGGATCCAGGCCGAAGCCATACACTGAAGGGCATTTCTCATGGCAAATACAGCACGCTTGCGACCCTACGCCCCTAAGACATCGCATTCGCAGTGATTTCCCATACCACGGAACTATTTTTCATACCAAACCGATCGTCACTATTGGGGTCAACATGCAAGATATGATCTAATTTGCTTGCGTTCCACATTGAAATGAAAATGTTTTCGCCCCTTATTTTCATCCATATTCTGTGTTGATATATTGGTCTCCATGTCGTTGCTATGGATTCCCATCGTTTCTTTAATGCTGGAGCTTACACCCCAACCTACTATCCTCTTTCACGACTTCAACAGACTCCTATTCAACAGGTTCATGATTGCAGCCTAAGGAGTCATGATGTTCTGGAAGACAGCCGTGTGGCTGGAGATGGTGCCCGCCGTGTTGGGGGTTGCCGATATCCTCATGGTGAAGCCCGTTAGTGGAGCGGACTACACACAAACGGTAGATTACCAGCAAGCCATCGCGCTTGGATTTACCGGTACGCAAGCCATATTCATGAATTTCTTACGACGCAACGGACTACCTTTCTAACTCTGGGCCTCAAATAGTCGACGCCGTGGATACGTCACAATGGGCTAGCCTTAGCCAGAGCACCTTCGCCCAGTACAGGGCTTTACTTGTCAATCCATACGGAATCAGTGGAGGAGGAAGTTATGCTCCGCTCCAGTTTCTTACTGACACCAAAAATGTATGGTCACCTGCCGTCATTGGCAACATGGTCCTCGTCGGAACCGACCCTGGAAACCATGGCCGCACTATACCCGGAGCGGCCAATTTGATAAATCACGCGGTCAACTTTGCCGCCAGTGGAAGTGGAACAGGCCTATACATGCAGCTGCCCAGCAATGGAGGAGATCCCGACAGTAAGTGGATTCAAGAACCCGTATCTGTCGTGTGAAAGCCGATGGATGTTCACTCTCGCTCTTGGAGATACCTTGCTTACAAGCGCGATAGCGGGTACCCAAATCGATGCCCTTAGCTATTTCGGATCGTTCATGTATCGCACTGTAAGCGGCGACAACAACTGCCATATTGTCGCTCAGTCACCTGCACTAGGCACCTTGTCAGACGCCGACATCTCCAACTGGAGCTACTCCGTGCACGGCGTGTTCGCGTCGTATCCGAACAGTTCACCCAACGGCGCTCTCTACACCTTCCAGCCGTTGGCGATCGATAAAGATCGGACAGGAGCTGGCCTCCAGACATATCCAGACGGAACCAGCGGTGTCCCCTACATCCTCGCCCGAGGTGTGACACCGCAAGGCTGTGGTGACGGTGTTAAACAGACGAGCTACGGCGAACAGTGGTAAGTATAAAAAGATGTTATTTTTTCATCTCTGCCTCCCTTTTCTAGAAACCTCTCGCAATAGCGGGTCTTTGCTAACTAGTCTCTAGTACGTAACAACACTATCTTAATCCTTCCAACAGCCACTTCTTGATCCTCTCAGACCACCTGGCTAGTGATGACTAACATGTATATTTTTATATATCAGGTGACGAGGGTAATAACAATGGGCAGCCAGGCAGTCTGTGTGGTACTTCTTGCACGTGTCTGTATGGCGTTGCTTCTGACGGGACCTGCGTGACCCCCGTGTGTGGTGACGGCACTAAGCAGCCCCTGAACAACGAGCAGTGCGATGACGGTTTCAACAACGGACGTCCCGGCAGCGGCTGCAGTCTTACTTGCCAGTGTCTCTATGGGCAGAACAAAGACGGCACCTGCGTGGCCCCAGTGTGCGGCGATAATCAGCTACAGCCCACAAACAACGAGCTGTGCGATAACGGTGCAAACAACGGGCAATCGGGAAACGCCTGCACCGCCACGTGCCAGTGTACGTATGGAGTCGCTCCTGATAACACTTGTTATCCCGCTGCCTGCGGAAACCGTAACAAAGACAGCGGCGAACAGTGTGATGATGGCGCAAACAACGGGCAACCGGGAAGCACCTGCACCGCCACATGCACGTGTCTCTACGGAGTCGATCCCAATGGGCACTGCTACCCGATGGCCTGTGGAAACGGGGTCAAGGACACTAACGAACAATGTGACGACGGCGCTGTCAACGGCGGGGCGGAAAGCCTTTGCAGTGCCGCGTGTCTTTGCAAATATGGCGTCGACATGGACGGCAGTTGTTATCCGGCGGCATGTGGCAATACTGTCATAGATCCCAACGAACAATGCGACGACGGTCGGAACAACAACCAACCGGCGAGCTCCTGCGATGCCTCATGTAGATGCAAGTACGGAGTAGCCCCGGACGGCACCTGTTACCCGGCTGCATGTGGCAATACTGTCGTGGATCCCAATGAACAGTGCGACGACGGTCCGAACAACAATCAGATGGGAAGCTCCTGCGATGCTTCCTGTACCTGCAAGTATGGATTGTCACCAGACGGCACTTGTTACGGAGCTTACTGCGGAAACGGATTCAGGGATAATGGGGAGCAATGCGACGATGGGGCGGCCAATAATGGCCAGTCAAGTAGCCTGTGCGATGCTTCTTGCGCATGCAAATATGGACTGGCCCCTGACGGCAGCTGCTACACGGCTCTATGTGGCAATACTGTCGTAGATCCGAACGAACAGTGTGACGATGGCCCGAATAATAACCAGCCGGCGAGCTCTTGCGATGCTTCCTGTACATGCAAGTATGGAGTGTCACCGGACGGCACCTGTTACGGAGCTTACTGCGGAAACGGATTCAAGGATAATAAGGAAGAATGCGACGACGGCTCGGCGAAAAATGGACAGGCAAATAGCCTGTGCGATTCTTCCTGCGCATGCAAATATGGGTTGGCCGCCGACGGAAGCTGTTATGCAGCCCTGTGCGGAAATGGGGTCAAGCAGGGCCTCGAGCAGTGTGACGATGGTCCCAACAATGGGAATGCGGGCAGTCTGTGTAACACGTCTTGTGCGTGTAGATATGGAACCGATGCAGACGGAAACTGCTTGACTTCGGCCCCTATTAACACACCACCCCCGACGCCGAGCCAGCCTCCGACTACGCCATCAAGCCAACCTCCAGCTGCTACGCCATCAAGTGCGCCTCCCTCGTTGACGAGCGATGTCGTGACTCCTCCCAACAGCATAGATACCCCTTCCTCTCCCGTGTCTTCACCGCCACTGACAACAGAACCACCACGTTTTACTCCCGCTCCGTCATCGACCAGTTCCACAACTACCGATGCTGACATCTATGGGGTCGAGAGTATCTTCATTGTTCAAGTGGTCACGGTGACAAGGGGAGATTCAGAAAAACGGACTGTAGTCAAGCGAGCTGTTACGAGGACGGATGAACAGACGTTGAGTATCTTCTCACGGGACATTCCTACAACGTCTGTTTCAGGTCAGCCTTTTTACCCAGCCCTCATTGGAATTCCGAAATCTGGGCAGACTATCACGGTCAGAACGGTAAGAAATCCCCTTCCCAGCCATTGTAGCACCTCTGCTTTCTGTGTTGATTTCCTACATGATAGTAATCAAGGTGTATTCATGAGATTACTGCTAACGTAAAAATTCCCAGACTTCAACCATTGGGCAGCCACCGGATCCGACACCGGTCTTCCAATTCCAACTCTGCAACACCTGTGCAGCGAGTAGCACCGTTGCGCCAGTTCCTGGCTACACACCAGGCGCGTGTAATGGATGTAACCTGGTGACTGCATTCGACTTTCCCAGCTCTCAGGCTCCGACCAGCACAAGTAGCCCCAGCGCCAGCAGCCCATCAAGTCTCAGTCTGGACCCGGCTCCATCACCATCGGGCTCCCCACCAGACACGACCCCGAGAAGCTTCTCGACATCTGCTAAGGCCGGGACTCCTTTCTACTTGAATATCAATGACGGCTTGGAAAACCCTGGCGACCAAGTACTTGGATTCGACACTGAGCCTGCCAACTTGAGCTGGATTACCTTCGACCCGAATACCAAGACTTTCTCCGGGGCGGTACCATCCGACTACCCGCCAGGCATCGTCAGACTCCGCGTTCGAGCTGCTGGTGCCAATGGAGAACCGTATGATGTCGAGGTGGCAATAGCAATTACGCCCCTGAACATTGCCAAATCTGTCACCGCTGGAGCTCCCTTCGCGGTCGGTATCGGTGACTACTTGCCCGATGCTTCCGATGTGATCAGAGGAGTCGACTATCCGCCCGGCGTAAACTGGATACAGTTCGATGCCAGGACTAGAACGTTTTCAGGAACCGTTCCGGCTGACTACCCGGCAGGGCCTGTGAAGGTCCACGTCCGAGCGTACGACCCTGTAACTGACCAGAACTACGAGTTCAACGTTGAACTTGATGTGAGAAAGCCTAATGATATCACGCCCAACACGACTCCAGGTAGCCCCTTTTCCACCGACCTCGCCGGCCGTCTCGCTGACCCAGGCGATGAGATTCTCGGTATCACTACCGATCCGTCCAACATTGATTGGGTTCAGTATGACCCTGCAACAGGAACTATCTCAGGGACAGTTCCACCTACGTACCCGCCTGGGCTCGTCACCGTCCATGTTCAGGCGAGGAACCCAAGAACAGGACAGACGTATTCATTTGATGTCCAGATCGTCATCAATAATAACACACCGAGAGACCCTGACTCCCCGAGTGCTACACCCTCTACGGGCCCCGTACCTACCAGCAACCCCAGCCGACCCAACAGGCCAGAGAGCTCTCCCTCATCGGGAAATCCCTCCAGCCCATCTCAACCAGAAGACACGTCTCCAGCAAGCCCGTCAAACCCCTCGAACCCTTCAAATCCACAGGATCCAGCGGAGCCTGACTCGCCAGGTAAGCCAAGAGATGCGTCGCTCACAGTGTCACCTGGCAGCCCCTTCTCCCTCAGCGCGAAAAACCGCCTAGCCAAGGCCGGAGACCGAATCTTGGGCTACGACATCGACCCGTCGTCCGTTGACTGGATAACCTACAACCCCGCCGCCGGCACCTTCTCAGGCACCGTGCCCCCAGGCTACCCGCCAGGCTTCGTCACGATCCACGTGCGCGCGAAAGACCCCCAGACCGGCCGTACGTACACCCTGAACCTCCAGATCCGCGTTTCCGGCGAAGACAACACGGTCGCGTCCCCCGGCGGCGCGTTCGCCATCGGCATAGCGCGGCGCCTGGCCAACCCATCCGACACCATCACCGGGTTCACGACGGACCCGAGCGTAGACTGGGTGCGCTACGACGCGACCTCGCAGACCTTCACGGGAGAGGTCCCCGCCGGGTTCCCGCCCGGCGTCGTCACCATCCACGTGCGCGCCGTCAACGCCGCCACGGGCCAGCCGTACGAGTTCGACGTCCAGATCCTCGTGCCGCCCGGCAGCGAGACGACGGCGACGGTGCCGGGGCGCCGGACCACGCTCGACGCGCGCGGTCGCCTCGCGGAGCCCGGAGATCAGATCACGGGCTTCACCGTCGACCCGCAGGTCAGCTGGATCACGTTGGACCCGAGCACGGGGCTGTTCTCCGTGGACGTGCCGGCCGACTACCCGCCGGGCGTCGTCGTGATCCGCGTGCGCGCCATCAACAAGACGACGGGCCAACCCTACGAGTTCGAGATCCGCGTCGTCGTGCTCGACGCCGCCATCGGCGCCGCCGGCAGCCCCGGAGGCCGCGTCTCCGTCAACGTGCGGGACGGCGGGCTGGTGAATCCGAATGACCGCATTGCCGGGTACTCTGTCGACCCCGCCGAGGTGGATTGGATCTCGTTCGATCCGGCCACCGGCACGTTCTCGGGTACTATACCCCAGGGCTACCCGCCGGGTATCGTGACGATTCATGTCAGAGCTATCAATGCGCAGACGGGCGAGCCTTATGAGTTCGATATTCAGATCCTGATTACGGATGCCTCGAGCCCAGCGGCGGCTGGCGGTGATGGGACTGCGACGCCAGGAGGTAATAATGGTGCTGGCTCGGGATCAGGCTCGGGCACAGGTACAGGCTCGGGTACCTCAGGCTCCGGAAATGGCGCTGGCCCAGACACCGGTTCAAACTCTAACCCAGCCCCAGCCCCGGGAGGCCAGAAGAACCCCGGCTTCGCCGTTGGCCCCGGAGGACAATACACCACCACCGTGTGCGTCGAAACGGCACCCGTGACCTACATGACAACCAGCACGGTCATCTGCCCCACCGGCGGGCCCGGAGGAGCCGAGCCCTCGACGACCGTGACCGTGTACCCGGTGACGACGTATTCCGAGTACACGACGACCATGACCATCACCGCGGCGGCGGCGACAGGCGGGCCGACCGCTGGGGCGAACGCGAACCCGGCACAGGCTTCTGCTTTTCAGACTGTCGTCGTTGTCGGCGACGGCACGCCTGGTGGTGGTGGTGGTGCTGGTGGTGCTTCGGCTGAGATGCCTGGGGAAGCAGGTACTCCTGCCGACACAGGAGCTGGCTCGGATGCTGCGAATGCGGGTGGTGGTGGTGAAAGTGGTGATGAAGCTTCGCCACAATCAGGAAGCGGCGTGAGCCCCGCCAACGCTAACGCCAACGCGGGCGTCATCCCCTCATCATCGCCAGCACCGCCGCAGGGCACGACCGCCTCATCATCGCCAGCACCGCCGCAGGGCACGACCGCCTCATACGGAAACGCTGGATATGGGAACGCGACCACGTCAGCGGGCGAGGCGACGGTGTCCACATACGTGCAGGTCGCGAGCGCGGTCAAGACCTGCTCGTCCATGCTGTTGGCCGTGGCCTTGACCGTGTTGTTCTTCGTTTAATGCACGTGCACTTTTTTTTTGTACTTTTTCCTTTTCCAAAGTCAGTTATATTCTTTACTTTTTTTCTTAAATTTGTATATGGAATTGCTTAGGGAGCTAGTAATATTATTCTTTTTGTTCAATTTTGATGCATTGCTCATTGCAAGTGAGAGTCGTCCGTAAGGCATTAAACATTTATCAGCTCTTTGCCTCGGCGTCATTTTCGACTAGAGGAAGAAGTGCTGTGGTGAATTGGGGCTCCTCATTCTTATGCGGGTAGTCTTGAAAATTTGATTCTATCGTATTACTATTAACCAGGTATGAGGCAGAAACCATCTATCTATGCTCGGCTTTCATCGATTTGACTCGGGGAGTATCTATTCGCATCATACGTCACTGAGTTTTACCCCAGACAACTCTGGCAAACAACTGCGGACATGCACTCATGCACCGACCCTTTTCCGAAACCCTCACTCGTACTTATAGCAGAGTCTACCACCCCGGGGGTTCATGACCTCAGATACCTTGACGATCCCGCCCGGCGCGTCGGGAATCAGGTCGTGGAATTTCATCTCGAAGTCAAGCGTGATGTTATGGTACGCCGGCGACGTCCCGAAGAAGTCGTAAGGATAAGCGAACCCGACGTCAGGACCCGCGATGTCCGATTTCCGGTGCCCCCAATCTGTATTTAGGTAGATGTTTTGTTAACGCAGAACTTTTGTTTTCATAACTAGGTATGTCGAGACAACACTCACTCATCCTCTGCCACGTGTACCAGAGTCGATCGATATTGCTGTGGTGCATGAAAAACAAGGGGTCGCCAGGAGACGAGTAGATGTCCGCGATCTAGATTTTCCGACCAATGAATGACGTTAGTATGCACACTGGAGAGCAGCTGGGATTAGGATGCGCGGTTTTGGCTTTGCTTACATCACCAAGATCACCTCCGATGCCCAGGTGGCCGCCGGCGTGGTAAGTCCCTGCCTCGACCGTGATGCCTCCCTGGACTCGCTTATCGAACTCGAAGAAGTTGTCTCCCTGCAGCGCCCACTCGACCGTGGCGGCACTCAGCTTATCCGCCGCGAATCCCGGGGCGATATCGCGCTTCAAACACCGCGGGTTGTACGCCGTGCTTTGGCCGGGTCCCATGTTCACCTCCATACCTTGGAACGGACCGTCGGCGACACATCCTGACTTTTGTCAGCGATCCGGTATAATAGAGCATGAGAAGTGCACGGTTGTGGTTCTACCTCCGCCTGTCTTTCCTGGGATGTGTAGGCGCACCGTCGGGTCGTTTGACGAGTCCACATAGGGTCCGTTGCCTAGGTTGGTCGGGTTAGTTTTAACACATTTCTTCAACCGTTATTACTCACCTCCGAAGCCATCGACTGGATCAAATACAGGAGCTTTCAGGAAATCATCCGCCGAGGTCGCATCAATACTCCAATCTACCAACCGTCAGAATCCGTCAGGTCTACGACATGATCGATATACTTACCCCAATACCTGCTCACTTTATTAGCAAACCCTCCATGAGAGAGGATAACGAAGGGATTATACGTACGGCTGGGCGCCAGTGTAGCCACAGTAACTTCTCAGATCCGACTCATATTGAGCGACAAACATTCGATGCCATCTGAACGGGAGTTAGTCCTTGTTCCCTGAAGCAACATGCTGAGACCATCACTAACGCATGAAAGAACCCCTAGATCAGTCCAGTATGTGAGCTGGCGTACATCATCTATGTCATGATTTGACGTGGAACGTACCACGAAGTGAACATTGTCGGTCTGGTTGATATGCTCGCCTTGGAAGTCATCATACCGCGATCTGACGCCGGGATACCGGTTCGCCGTCTTGCCGGGGGTATTTTGCAAGCACTTCACTGCCGAGAGATACTCCTGCTTCTCCGGGCTACTCAGCGTGCGCCTAGAACAGCGAAGTCAGTCCCAAAAAACGATTCTCGAAACAAACCAACCATTCTGAGGCTACCGACCACTCTTTTCTAATCAGAGGCTTGCCGCATTGGCAAGAAGCTAGGATCGAGAACGGAAGCACCCAAGCCCAGGACACGAGCGAGGTGAAGAGGGCTCGGCTGCGCATGATGCAAGATGGCTGGCTTCTAGGGAGGATTCTAGAGAAGAAGCAAAGCGAAGCAAGTTGCTTTGCTGAAACTACGATGCATCAGAGAGCAGGTGATCGACGTAGTCAATAGGCATCCTCCCTGCTTTAAGGGTCACCTCCTGAATCCCTTTTCGCACTTTGGCGAGCGCGCTACTGGGGTTCGGTGCAGGACGCGATGCACTGCGGCCGTGAATAGCGCGGTTCGCAAGCAGCCTAGCATGAGGGTATCTCCATCTTATCTGATGGGGCCGCATAGGGTGTAGACGGCGTAGCGGAGCGCAAGATGCTTGAACCGGCAGGCCGGAAGGGTCTTCATCCGGGATGGTCGTGCTCTGTAGGTACTTTCGGTGAAATTGCCCCTTGGCCGAGGCAGACCGTGTCTTGCTTCCGGCGTTCTTACCTAGATCTTGGTGTAATGCATATTACAGAAAGGCAACCATTTATTACTTAGATCTGGACTTTCTCACTGGAAATTTGGCCAACCGGACTGCACTGCGGCTCTGTTAGTTCAAACCGCGTCCATGGTTCCAATCGCTCTGAGGGAATTCCATCCTGCGAATAAGCCTCAGCGTCGTGAGGACTTAGCTGACTGGATAGCTCGGTATGTGGACTACATACCTACCTCGTCCTATATGCCGTTTGTGTAGACATTTCTGACCGAAGGAGCCCGCCATGCCCCCGAGCTCTAACGCAAACGATACACCAGCTAAATCTATTTTCGCCCAAACCGCTAATTATAGATAGTGTCGAAAACGAGTATTCCATACCCGATAAGGCGATTACATAGGGGAATCCAACGTGTTAGTCATGTGGAGTGAGGAAGTTGTGGTCCTGGAGTGGGCGATCGGATATAGGGCTGTTGATAGGCTGGGACTGTGAAGTGTACGGTCAGTTTGCAGAGCTGAACTTTTGCACAGCCAACATGACTCGCATGACTTAGACGACCCGTCATCATGCCGGTCTCGGGAAGCTCATTCGAAAGGAGCACCAATATAGCATGCGGCATCGCTCAGGATATTGAGACTAGACCTAGAGAGTAAAGCAAGGATATTTAGTAATTTGGTAAAGCCGTGATACTGCGCAGCTCGGGATCTCTGGTACCCCTATGTTGCCCGTTTTGGAGCACATATAGTTGGCTAATAGGTAGATATCTGTGCCGAAAGGAGATTTTTAGTCGTCTGTAACCGCAGCCGCTTATTCTGCTCCCAATACTTGCTACGATCCCCTTTCGGCTTCATGACAGCCCTATTTGCAACCCACTGGTCTCATATTATCCGCGTAATACTCACTCTACAGCGCAACAGTCCGCAGATTCATGACGGTTCGGTGCGAAGAGACGATGAGGAAACTGAGCTTATCCTCGACGGTAAAATAAGACACAGGCAGGCTGATGGGGGTTGCATAAGTGAACTATTCTCATGGGGATACTCCATTATCTCGATGAATGTCGAGACCCACCACACCTTTCACGCATTAGTTCACCGGGGATCTACAGAACTACTGTATCTAGTGTCTAAAGTTCGGGCTTTGTCTGGAATTCGCGCTTCACCTCAGGGGTAAAGATACCCTTGCCCAATCGGCACCTTTAAATCAACCCCATTAGATGAAAGGCGGTTGGGACCCGGGATCTCACATATAACTACTTAAACGTGTAGTTGCATATTAGTTGCCAGGCACTTATTCATTGTACATAAGTCTTCAATTGCCCAACGAACTAACTTCGCTAGTGTGGGATGAACCCTTTTCTAGTTCTCGGCGGATTTGATGTTTCTCGTAACGTACAAGAATCTAATGTTCTCCTCATTGGCCCACTGAGTAAGTCGAATAGATGATTGGAGATGGATGGTATCAGTGGAGGGATGTGATTGGATCTGGCGTCTCGAGCTAAAGTGCTACTATATCGCTCGGTCAGCTTTAATTACGGATACCCCAGAACCACTAGATAGAGTTGGCGGAAGCGAGTCATCCCTCCGCGTGCTGCCGTCTTTCGGAGCCCTTGTTCGCACGACGCCTTAGCGGGTTACCGAATCGTGTGAGTTAAGGCGGCGGGGGAGCCATACCGACCTCCAAGAACTTCGCGTGGAAAAGCTTTTGCTTGGAAGCGTCATAGCCGGGATTATTCGCTCCTGGGCGCCTGGTCGTCGGCGGAATGCCGGTTTGCATGAGTAAAGGTCGTCTAGCCACCGCATCGTTAATGAGTCCACTTGCGAACTTTCGGGTACTCGCTCAATCCAGGATAACGCTGAAGCGAACGGAGTGTGATCCTTCACCCAAGGTCCTGTTGGCGAAATCATTACGGCTCGTCCCAGTCATCGCTTGATGCTTAAGATTTTGTTGAAAAGGTATCGAGCGCCTTCTGATCAGGCCCGGCAGGCGAAGAAACATCTGCGACCTATCGTTTCACTGGGTTTCTTGTCGGAAAACTCATCGTCCCCTCGAGGGTGGTCACGGAGTCCCATAACTAATCCCGATCTTGAGCCGCCACCGCCATGATGGATAGCACGACACCGACCCCATCCGCTGATTTCTCAATCGCCAACCTGCCGTCCGATTCTAGAGGGAGTGTGATTGTCGATCTCAACGCGGCCATGATCACGATATCAAGCATCCTGCTCGCCATGCGATTGTATGTCCGGGCTTTCATGCTGAAGTCGTTGGGCGTCGATGATCTTCTCGCAACAGTCTCCTATGTAAGTAACAGCGCTTGACTCAGGATACGTCAACCCTTGCGAAGGGGAAGGATTCCAGATCTTATGATCTAGGGACCATGGGGGCAGGTTACCATACAGTTCGGGGAAGGCTAATCATTGTTCTACGGGTGATAAAGGCGTTGTTGGTTGCACTGTCGTCCCTCGAGATCGTGAGTACGTACACATTGTTTTACAAAACGGCTTTCTCTCCGTGTTTTTTTTATGGACTCGCTGACGTATTCCTTCTCATTCTCGTATCTACAGCCGTGGGCTACGGGTCAGGGACACATATGGACGACATTCCCCCTGACCGGATTCCCACATTCTTTGCAGTACGTCTCCTGGAGAGCACGGTCGCAGAACAGAGAAATGGCTAACCTGCACGACAGTATCTGACGACTGCGCAACTACTATTCTTCGTATCTACTGGATTAGTGAGGATATCTATTGCATCGTTCTACCCGCGACTCAATAACGGGAGTAGGTTCCTCTCTTTGGCCAAGTATCGCCCCTGATCACTGACATGCGCATTCAGAGTGGTACATGCGAGTCATCTACGGTGTCATCTTTCTGATTGTCGCGATTACCCTGATTGCTTTTTTTTATTTACTCACAGAATGCAAGCATATTCCGTAAGCCACGCTCCAGCGACTCCCGGTCGCCCATCGTCCAACGCGAATGCAAATGTACTGACGACCTCACCTTAGGGATCTCTGGGATATAACAGCTCCCGGCCGACAATGCAAGCCCAAGTCGGAGGAAGCCCCAGTCATGTGGACGCATGGCGCAGTGAGCATCTTTATCGACATCTGTCTCCTGGTGCTGCCCATATGGATTATCTATTCGAACATGAAATTTTCAGCCAAAACTGTCCAGGTCATCTTCGTATTCTGCGTGGGGATCTTCGCCATCGTGGCGGGCATCGTCCGCCTTGGTATCAACATCAACACGGACTTCACGACCGATACGTGAGTTTACACTTGCGCAAGCAGGATACCCCTCCCCACAAGTTCAATCGATCGATGACACGAAAATTCTTAAGACACCGCTGACCATTGCCTATCTCCCACAGTACCTTCAAAATGGCCCGGGTGGCGCCCTGGAGCGACTTGGAAGGTCACCTCGGCCTCTGGACGGGCTGTTTCCCGGCCCTTCAGCCCGTCATCCGTCTCGTGAGCTACAAGTTGGGCCTGCGCTCGACGCTCGGAAGCACCCACACGGGTGGGAAGTCGTATGGCGGCTACGGCGGCGGAACGAGCGGCCGAGCCGGGATCAGCGCGCGAACCTCCACATTGCATTCGAAGGGCTGGCGCAACGCCGCGGACGAGAGCGGGCGGTCCCATGGGTATTTATCTTTCAACGATGATAGGGATCAAGTACTGGGTCACATCCGGGAAGAGAGCTATGCCGGGGATAGGGGTTCCATCCGCTCATTTGCCCACGCCTTCGGGGGTGCGGATATGCATCTCGAGTTGCAGGATATGGGAAAGACGGCAGATGTCATCACGAGTGTTGAGGATGGAAAGGTGTTGGGAAAGGGCATATGTAAGAGGACCGATATCACCGTGCAGGTTGACGATGCGAGCAGAGATGATCAAGCGCCCAAGGATTGGCATGCGTTGTAAGATTGGCGGCATATGCCGCCAATGTTTATGGACGAAGTGATCTAGTTAGTCCAGATGTCATTCATAGATTAACAGCGTAAACGCTTTTTGATAACCACGTCCTCTTTCCCCATACTCAATTAAGCTCTTCGATACAGCAGCCGTGTTTGAAGCCTTCAGAATCAAAATCTTGAGCGAGATCCCGGGGGGCTTAGGATTGCGATGATATGAATCTGTCTTCTTGCGCTTATTAACTGCCCGCGTCTGGTATATCCACATGATTCAAAAGCAAAACCGACAGCGTCAATTTTCTGACAGAAATGAACCGTTTACTCACGGGTACATACTCGAGATGCCAAGCTCACATGCAAGTGTGGTGGTAGTGGTGAGTAAGCCGGACCCCCTTTCCTGGGAACGCAGCTGCAATGGCAATTAAGCTATATATTAAACGTGTGAATAAGCATCTTATGCGAGCCACCACGTAGAGGTTCTAAAATAGCACGTTCAATCACATGAGCCAGCTGCCCGGGGAGGAAGTTTTGAAAGCCCGCGGTGTCGCGAAACATTTGCCCCTTTTTTCAGATGGGCTGAGAAAGCCAGCCCATGTCCATGCGTCGAAGTGGTCATCAGAGCGGTATCTCATGAGTCCCTATAGTCTTGAAATTCAAGTAAGGCAGGTTATTCAAGCTTTCTTGCTATCATGACTGCTTGGGTTGAATACCCAAGACAGGCTCCTCTGGGGCTATCTTAGAATATTGCACCTTTATTATACCACCCCTATTGAAAGTTGTATGGATTTATAAACAACATCACCGCAAGCCCGTCATACTGAGATACTCCAGACATAGCCTCTGTGAGATCCAGCTTTGCTCAGTCCGACTGAGCTAGATGTTGAATCATGCCCCATTTGTAAGCCGCCGTACTTGGACGAACTAACCTTTTGATGAGGCATTACCTACCTAGGTAGTCTATGTACTTTTTATCTCGTTCACAATCCCAAACTCTCCATAACGTGTTCATTAAGTCACAACATCGGATCACCGGCGCAGAATATACTCAGCAAGACGTTTATTCATAGCCTGCATCTAGTTATCCATCAGCTTATACGCCAAGGTGAGTAAATTAAGCCGCTCTATCTTCCCCATCGTAGTAATGGTGCACTGCAGGATACACCTGAGTCCATTACTCATGCCTGAACACCCTCCCCATATACCCCTTCCAGCCATCACCCTCACCGACATATCCAACGTACATGTCCGGTCTAATCACCACGACATATTTCCCATCAGCCTCGGAGATAACGTCAGATGTGAAGACGCGCTCATCGCCGCCCTGAGTGTGGCCGTTGACGGGTGCAGACGAACCCGCGGGCGGGAGGAGGGTGAGCCTCACACATTGGTCCTTGAAGCCGCACTGACACCCTTCCTTCGCCCCTCCAATCGTGAGGAGTAGGTACTTCCCGTAGGACACCATGGAGTAGAGACGCTGGGGCTCTGCAGCTCCGGGTCTGCGGAGGTAGATATCGGGACACCGCTTCCCCGCCTTCCAAATGCCTCGTTCCGACTCCACCACGAGTTCCGATTTGAGGCCGTCGTACGACACCCCCATACCTGTCAGACGTCAGTCCATCAGTCAGTCAGTCAGCTAAGCCTCAGCAACGCTTTGCCATTGACTCAGCACCCGCTTAACGGCCTGCTTGCTTGCTTGCTTGCTCGCCTAACTCCTTACCTGTGATGTACCCCGCGTTCTTCTCGATGGTCGCGACGTACTGTTTGGCCGTGTGCGCCGTGTCGCGCACGAGCGTGGCCGCGACATCGATGACCTCCTGTGCGACGTTGCGACGCTCCGTGTCGTAGCTCTGGATCAGCTTCCTGGCCCCGCCGGCGCCCAGGAGCTCGTCGTTGACGGCCGACGCCACCCGCCAGCTGAGGCTGAACGCGTCTGCGATGCCCGTGTTGAGACCTTGTCCCCCGTTGACGCTGTGGACCTGTTTGGAGTGAGACACGCGGGGTCAGAACTCTGGACTCAAACTGTTTGCTCCCTTTCTAGTGCCTCGTGCAACCACATTGGGAGCTCTGCTCTTGCGGACGTATCGGGATTTTTTTTTTCTTGTGTGAAGATTTTGACTTACGTGCGCGGCGTCCCCGGCGAGGATGATGCGGCCTGCTCCCTCGCGGGACACAAACGTCGAGGCTATTCTTTCCTTTACTGCAATCAAAAGACCCTTAGCTGTTTGTATAAATCAGACCGTGGGTGAGTATTTTCTTTACCATCGAATGTGCTGAACCACTCCGTCTTTATGAAATCCACCCGGTGCGGAGTCATATGCTCGCGGATGGACTCCTCCGCCCTTTCGCGGGTGATGTCGCCATCGAGGAGGACGTAGAACCTCGCCATCCCCCTCTCGCGGGGGATCCAAGACACGCGTGACTGGCCGTGGAGCTGGAACGTGATGATCTCGTCGCAGAGGGGGAAATCCGTGTCAATGAAGGTGTCGAGGACCGCCCACACCATCTCGGGCTTGGTACCCGTGAAAGTGATACCTAGTGCGCTGCGAACCGTGGATCTGGCCCCGTCCGCGGCGATGGCGTACCGGCCTCGCACAGTCCGCCCTGAGTTTGTCGCGACAGTCACGCCATCCTGTGTCTCGTGTATCGCAACGACTTCCTCTCGGTAGTGCACTGCCGTGTCCAGTTGCGAATGGAGGATCTCTTCTACGACTGGCTGCCCAATCATCAGAAAGTTTCGATGGAAGCAGTGTTCCAGACCTGTCCACCAGTGGGATTGTCGAGATTTGAAATCCCCCTCTGCGAATGTGGAGCTTGCTAATAATACCATAATCAACTCGGGTCCCAGAGAAAGGGGGGATTGTAGATACTCACTGTTGCATTTTATGCCCTGTCGCAATAACTCATCCAAAATTCCAACTACTTCGAGATATTGTTGCGTTCTTGCGTTGAGAGCATCAGCGCGACCCAGGCGAAGGGGGCCATCCTTGGCGTCTAGCCTCTAGTAAGTGATTCTGTCTTTTGATCATGAGACAGGGAACAGTATCTTACCAATCACGCTGACGGAGACACCTAGGCGTCGAAGAAGTAGGGCAGACAGCAGGCCTGTAGGACCACCTAAATAAATGTGTTAGACAACAAGTTGAATGGGATACTGTCTGGCTCGCTCACCTCCAATGATAGCCACATCAACATGCTCTTCCATTTTAACTAGTATCCACGTTACTGTCCTTTTAGTACCAAAGAAAAAGCTTCCCACGATACGCTCACAAAATTTCTAGAGATATTTGAGGCAGTGTCGCTTCTTTGTAGTTGTCCAGGCTGTACCAGGTGCTGTGGCGCATACAGTCAGCACATGAGTTGCTAGGATATTCTATTTCCAGCATGTGCACCTTGGTAAAAGTATCCTACCTGTTCTAGACCCCTGAGGTCCCAAGAAGCAGCCTTCGTGGCTTTACTATATGTCGCGAAATCTGTTAGTAAAACTGCTGTCTGCCAGAGAGGTCAGCGGTGAAGATTACAGTCAGATTAAACAAGCACCCAGTGGGGCGGTGAAATGAATTAGTAAACAAAGCCCTGTTACTAAGTTATGAGACGTCGCGCTGACCGTATTCCTGCTGCTGTCCGCTGCGTATAGCAGATGCTTTCTTGGCTCGATGCATGTCAGCTTCTTGGAAAGGGGTCCTTAGGGTCGTATGCGGCGACGAACTGGCGGTTCTGCATCATGGCCAATGTAAGCAACCATGCATTTTTATCTCCCCTTTCGAAACTTACAAGTCACAAATCTTTGGGTAGGACTAACCGTCTTTCTTCACAGCCACCAATGAGGATGCCCCCGAGATCGAGGCGAAGTGTTGGATTAGACGAAGTGGTACGACAAGAGCTGAATCAGAATGCCTCCAGACAAGCCTCAGCTGACAATGAGATTCACCGTATCCCGCCTCATCCCGCAATTCGCGCAAAGGACCAAAAGAGAAGAGTGGTGTTTCTGCCCTCACTGTCAGGCGGGGACGGGCCTAAGGGGTCGTATGTGATCGACTCGAATTGTTCTTACTATGGACATGCAGCGGGTATTCCAACTGCCAAGCCTCGCCGCTCATTAATTCGCGACCCCCGAAGTGATATCGAACAAGTCGGCTCATGTCTTGACGACAATAAAGCCATAGACTGTCCCATCCTTCACCACGGCAGTTGAGAGGAAGACCACAAGCTCTGCCAAGCGATCCCTTCATTCTAGCCGAAAGAACGGACGCGCTCTCCCATCCCAAATTCTTGTGCTTCCACTCACGACACACCCTTCCACATATACTTTTGTTCCATTCATATCAGAAGCAGCACCTGCTCCATAATGCCGTCCGCCACGTATGATTCCCCCTCTGAGGGCTTGGCAACCCCGACCGCCCTGGCGGCGCACCTCGGAAAGCTCGAGGCGCCTCAGCTGGAAACGGCTTCGCATATCCTCAGCATCCTAGGCAGGTATCGCCTCGGCAAGGATGCCCCCTCACGTAAAGGTAAGGAGGGCGACCTGAAATTCCTGGCCCAGATATACAGCAAGGTTGCAGCCGGACAGGTCATAACCATGTGCCTTCCGGCGTTCCCGTTCAAATCGCCGAATACGAGGTCGAAGGTCCTCGGCCGTCTCCCCGACAAGGCGGAGGAGTTTGCGCTTGCCCACCTGAATGGCATGTGTGCCGCCGTTGAAGATGTATACCCGCCCGGGGCGAAGTTGATGATCGTTTCGGATGGTCTCGTATATAATGGTGAGTGGCCGAATTTAAATTCGCACGCAGTTGACATAAGACACAAAAAGCTCAAATTTCTTTTCTCTCATAGACCTCCTCGGAGTCCCGGACAAGGAAGTCTGGGCATACGGCGAGACGCTGCGGCGCATCAGCGTCGAAAAGGAATTCCACCACATCGAGTTCTGCCGTCTTAGCGATCTGGTTCACATCAACGTGCCTGACGAGCTAGACGAGATCACCTACGTGTCCAACGCGACCAACTTCCGCCACACCCTCCTGAAGCAGTTCAGCAAGCCCGGCTTCGACGCGTCCGCCCGGATATCCCAAGATGAGGACACGTGTCTGACGTATCGGGGCTACATTAAGTTCCTCGAAACCGATCTCCGGGACGTGTACCCCATCGGCGTCACGCGAAGCAAATCCAAATACAAGAAGGGAATCGAGTACATCGCCAAGCAGATGCTTGCCCGAGGTGACGTAAGTATTGATCCTCATTCATCCCCCTAGATTTCTCTTCTGATGAAGCCTTGGCTTTCTTTTCAATGGACTGACCTGGGTCTTTCGAAAAAGGCATTCGCCAGAGCGGTTCGCGAAAACTTCCAAGACCGGCTGAGACTCTCCATCCACCCCTCGACGGGCGAAAACAAGCTCTCGGTCAGCCTGCTGCCGACCGACACCCGGTTCACGACCCCCTGGCACTGCAGCATCGCCTTCCGTCTCGACGGCAGCGTGACCACGGGCCACCGGTCCGACTTTGACACCGCCGACGACTTCGAGCTCGTGCACGACGAGAACGGCCGGCCCAGTTTCTACCGCGAGAAGACGGATCTGCTCGCGTGGGGATCAGAAAGAGGAGGCATCGTCTGCGAGCCGCTGTATCCGGCCGGGTGGATGATCCGGCCCGCCGCGGGCCCGAAGGCGCTATCGATGGCAGATGTGGACGCGCAGAAGGTCAGGAAGCTGGCCGAGATCAGCTCGCCCGTGGTCCTCCGGGGATTCGCAAAGACAGGCGACCGAAATCGGTTCGTAGAGAAGTCCGAGGAGTTCGGTACGCCGCTGCCGTGGAAGTTCGGCCTGGTTCTTGAGGTCAAGGATAGGGGCGCGGATACCAGGGGACTGAACAATGTGCTTTCGGCTGAGTGGATGCCCTTCCACTACGATGGATTGTTCAAGACGGAGAAGAGAACTCTGGAAGACGGGAGTGAGGAGTTGGTGTCAGTCCCACCGAGGTAAGGAAGACTTGCCCTCTGCCCGCGAGTCTATACCTGTTCTCTCTCGCCGCTGACGTTTCTGATTCAGGTTTCAATTCTTCACCGCGGTCACAGCTTCGCCGAAAGATACCGGTTTTACCCTTTTCTCCAGCTCATCCGTGGTATTCCGGCATCTTCCGAAACACCTGCCGCTAGACTACCTCCGCCGCCTCACCTGGTCCGTCTCAACGTCCTCGTTCAACTCAACCGTCCTGCGGAATATTCCCTTGGTCACGGACCACCCGACCACTGGGGCGCCCTGTCTTAGATATCACGAGCCTTGGCCCGAAACCAAGACCAAGTTCGAGGCAACTAATGTGAAGATCGAGAATGCCAGCGCCATTGAGGGCGCTGCTGTATGTGAGGCTTTGGATAGTCTTCTGCATGATCGTAGGGTATCATATTGGCATGCCTGGGAGAAAGGAGACTTGTTGATCAGTGATAATGTGTTGGCGATGCATACCAGGAGCGACTTTACAGCGGGCTGCGACAGGGAACTTTGGCGGATACATTTTGACTAACTTCCTGGCGTTCGCGCTCGGCTGGTGTGAAAGGCGGCGTCGTTCATCGGAATGGAGAATTTGCATATATACCTCATTTTCTCAATGTGTTTGCCACACTCATATTTCCTCGAATCTCCCTTTGGGACTTAGATGTGAGATAATTAACGAACAAGATCATCTTTGAATGTCTGGGCAGACTTCACTCGAATCACTTTCGAGAATTGGAATCCGGTTGTTGATGCCGCGGTAGCAGGGCAGGCCGTGGAGCCGTGAGGGCGTGTACAAGCCAAACAAGACCAGTACCCTGGTCAGCGTGGCCTTCCTCGGGATTAACTTAGTCAAGCCAATGACCTAGGTTAGCGAACTTAATGAAGAGGTAGGTAAGCTGACGGATGATTCAGCCCCATACATAGTTTTGACTGCTTCTCATATGCGCGGCTGACTAAATGATAGGCTGACTGATACGCCAATAACGCTTGCATAGGATCATTTCATGCACTTTCAGACATAACTTACTTCCCAAATCCATCCCTGGTCTTCGTGGTTCTGGATTGGGCCCGAGTTCAAGACCGCAGCTCGAGGTTGAAGCCTCAATATTGATACGGTTCGGATCACAACTAATAGCACAAATATCAATGTACGAGTTTCAAGTCCACTAGTCTTTGGTGATCTTCCGACCACGAGAAGCAAGTGCTATATCCGGGTAGCACATTTTTTACCTTGGTTCTTCCTCTTGCCGCAAATTCCCATACGGTATTTATCAGCACGCGGGGTGTCTCTTTACCATCAACCCTCTTCGTATGGATGCCTGGCTCGAGACAGATGTTCACGTGTCTTCAACATTCACGCAGATCGCTTTCCAAGACGCCGACGAGCTCCTTGGAGGGGCGGGGAGAAGTAGCTGATGAAGCTAAGCCGGCTATGATGGCAAGGATATGTCCACACATACAAGAGAGTCCACATCGCCGTGACATCGGAAAAGGAAAAGCAGTTTGCTCGTCATTGATGATGCATGACGCTTACCCCACACGAACCCCCTTCCCTTCCCCGCCTCCGCCTCCGCAGAATAGTCACGACTCCATAGACCAAGGAGTCCACCCTTCTGTTCTCCGCACGACAAGACTTCATTGTGGGACAGGCGGTAAACAGACAAGTAGACCAGGTGACATCCAGACCCATACCGAGTCCACTGGATCTCAGTATCTAACTACGTAAAGTAAGGGCAAAGGCGAACTGTGGCACCCATCGCCAACACTATGCACACCGAGGTAGACAATTAGGCTAAACTCCCATATGCGCCGACTTCTACTTCGTGGAACAATTTCCACTCAGATAAGCGAGGCACGACATGACAGCCGAGATCCACCTACTACTACCCCGACCACCGAGCCGGGTCTCAATATAAGCTCGTGACAGATGCGCATCTGATCTACTCCGGAATTCGAGAGGAGGTGAGTGACCAATCACACATAATTCGCCCATGATGATGGCCCTCCGATCTCTGGCACGCGATGCTTACAGTCTAGTCGCCTTGGGATTCGTGATATGGCATTCGTTGCAGCATGTCGACGCACTGGCAGTCGAGCGACGCTATGTGAACAGCACCGCGAGTGGTCGGGAAGTCATCAAGCTCGACAAGGGCTGGAAGTTCTGGCGCTCCGAGTTCATCCCGGACAACATCATCTACGACCTACGCCCCAACGTGTCGGGAACGGAGACGGTGTTGAAGCCATGGATCCTGCCAATGGCCAATGAGTTCATCAACGACCCGTCAAAGCACTATGAACGACCAGCTTCGGAGCCGGATATCGACGTGCCCTATGTCCAGAAGACCTTCGATGATTCCGAATGGGAAACCGTCAAAATCCCACATGATTGGGCAATCAAGGGGCCTTTCTACACTGAGGAAGACCCTCCTGTCGGTGGTGGGATGGGACGACTACCCGTTCAGGGCGTTGGATGGTACCGTCGGATGTTAACCCATGCGCCAGCTGATGAAGGCAGAACGATATACCTCGACATGGACGGCGCAATGTCCTATCCGGTAAGCCCCTGCAAGCCAACATCCTTATGCTATATTTAGGTACTACTCGAGGGCAATTGTGCATCTTCAAGACCTCATAAGGAGAATACACCGCAGAGATCCCCTCGCGCGATGGCGGGTGCTGACTATAAATGTCGAATAGATGGTCTGGCTCAATGGCCACCTTGTCGGGGGTTGGCCTTACGGATACAACTCATTTCGCCTCGATCTCACGTCGTTCCTGAAACCAGGAAATGAGAACATATTGGCTATCCGAACCGATAACCCCATAGAATCCTCGCGTTGGTATCCCGGAGGCGGCATTTACAGAAATGTCTGGCTGACCAAGGTGAATCCGACGCACGTGGCACAATCCGGGACTTATATCACCTCCAGGGAGGTGTCCAGTGAATCTGCAACTCTAGATCTGGTAGTGCAGGTGAAAACCACGGCAAACGCCACCCGAGATGTCGAGATCGTGACGTCTGTATACGAAGTAGATCCCGACACCGAACGGCAGGGATGCAAGGTCGCCGAGTTTCCCGAGGTGGCGATCAGCGTGGATGCCAGCGCTAGGCAGTCGGTCAGCAGTTCTGTCATTATCGAAAACCCACGACTCTGGGGCCCAGCACCCCAGGAGCCCAATATGTACGTCGCCATAACCCGGCTTTATGTCAACAAGAAGGAAGTAGACGCCTACAAGACACCGTTCGGAATCCGATCCGTGGTCTACGACCCCGACCACGGGCTACTAGTAAACGGAGAGGCCGTCCACATCCGAGGAGTCAACCAGCACCACGACCTCGGGGCCCTAGGCGCAGCCTTCAACGAGCGCGCGGCGGAGCGGCAGCTGGAGATCCTGGAGGAGCTCGGCTGCAACGCGATCCGGACGTCGCACAACCCGCCGACGCGCGAGCTGCTGGACCTGGCCGACCGCAAGGGGTTCCTGGTGATGGACGAGATCTTCGACAGCTGGTACCTGGGGAAGAACCCGTCGGACTTCCACCTGATCTTCGGGGCGTGGCACGAGCCGGACCTGCGGGCGTTCCTGCGGCGGGACCGGAACCACCCGTCGGTGGTGATCTGGAGCTTCGGCAACGAGGTGGGCGAGCAGGCGGTCGACGTCAACGGGACGGCGCGGGCGCTGCGCGACCTCATGCACGAGGAGGACCCGACGCGGCCCGCGACGGCGTCGATGAACGCGGCCAAGCCCAACGGCACGTTCGCCCTCGCGCCCGACGTCCTGAGCCTCAACTACCAGGGCGAGGGCATCCGCGACACCCCGGCGTACTCCCAGCTCAACGGCACCACGACGCCGCCGCTGTACGACGCCTTCCACGCCGCGTTCCCGGCCAAGATGCTCCTGAGCACCGAGACGGCGGCGGCCCTGAGCACGCGCGGGACGTACCTCTTCCCGGTGCTCGAGGGCGTCAGCGCGCCGGTCAACGACAGCTCGGGCGGCGACTCGGGGCTGCGGCAGGTCAGCGCGTACGAGCTGTACTCGGCGGACTTCGGCGCGTCGGCGGACAAGACGTTCGCGGCGCAGGACGTGCGGCCCTTCGTGGCGGGCGAGTTCGTCTGGTCCGGCTGGGACTACCTGGGCGAGCCGACGCCGTACTACGAGGCGCGCAGCTCGTACTTCGGCATCGTCGACCTGGCCGGCTTCCGCAAGGACCGCTTCTACCTGTACCAGGCGCGCTGGCGGCCCGAGCTGCGCATGGCGCACATCCTGCCGCACTGGACGTGGCCCGGCCGCGAGGGCCTGGTCACGCCCGTGCACGTGTTCTCGGCCGCCGACGAGGCCGAGCTCTTCCTGAACGGCGCGTCCCTGGGCCGCCGCCAGAGGGCCGCGGACGCGTACCGCCTCCGCTTCGACGACGTCGTGTACGCGCCCGGGCTGCTGGAGGTGGTGACGTACAAGGACGGCGCCGAGTGGGCGCGGGACGCCGTCCGGACCGCGGGCCAGGCCGCGACGCTGCGGGCTACGCCGGACCGCGCGGCAATTAAGGGGGACGGAGATGACCTGTCGTTTATCACGGTCGAGGTCCTCGACGACGACGGGGTGTTCGTCGCGCCCGCGGACGACACGATCACCTTCTCCGTCTCCGGGCCCGGTGAGATCGTGGCTACGGATAATGGCAACCCGGCCGATATGACGGCGTTTCCTTCGAGGGAACGAAAGGCGTTCGGGGGTCTCGCGCTCGTGATTGTGCGCGCGCTGGAGGGCGCCAAGGGCCCGATCACGGTTACGGCGGCGGGGGCCGGGTTGAGAGAGGCGTGTGTGGTGGTGGAAGCGATATGACGCTTCCATCGCCGCTTTGCGAGGTCAGTTGGATGTCTCGATTGCCTGAGGTGATGTGGGCATTACTGACGTGCAGTGTGAGAGATATGATGCGCTCACATGGTGGCGGTGATGGGTGCCTCGTAACCGGACGGTATCGCGTATGAAAGATCGGTGGCCCAGAAATGCAAGTGAGAAAGAACAATAAGGAGGTTTCGCGCAAGCCTCGAAGAAATTCAAAATAAAAAATGACATGTATCTGCATTCTTCTGACCCCGAGCCGCGAATTAGTGAGTCTGCGTGCTTGATTTCACTTCCGGGTGGCTTACACTACTATCTACACTTGGGATAACGTATCTAGGTTATGCGAAAGCTCTCACCCCCATACATCGGGTATAAATAATCAGCGGACCAAGCCCTCTTTATATATATCGCAATCAATCGTAAATCTCAATCTGGCATTGATCTCTCCGCCAAGATCTCGAGCCGTGCATTGCCTAATGTGAAATATTGGGGTAGAGTGTGACATGAGCCCCCCCTCGATGGAGAATGGCTTTCGGGTAACACATAAAGAGAAAAGTCATATATATGATGCTGTGCGACATTCATATCACATCCAGTAGTCGTACTGGTCTCCTCGATATCTGAAAGTTATTGATCGAGAGAGACAGGCTCTTCCACGTGGTTTGCGTTCAATCATACTTATCAAGAAACCAAAGAACTACCGCCTCCTCCTCCATCGCACGAACCCTCCAATATGTACGCGCTGGCCATCGCGCTTTTCGCCTCGCTCGGCACGTTTCTTTACGTATGTATCAACCCAATCAATCTTCTCTCTTCATAATCGTCGGGTGCTATCATAAGCTGACCTTCATCCCCAGGGTTTCGACACTGGCATCGCGACAACAAGTAACTACGACTCCCCCCCCCCCCCCCCCCATCTCCCTTGCAGTCCCATACATCAAGCTAATCAGAAGCCAATGCCCACCAGCCATCGCGCATCAGAGTTGGAAAGATTACATGGGTCACCCATCTAACGGACTTACCGGTGCTGTACGCTCTTCCTATATGGCATCTCAGGGAATTAAAAGGGGTTCCCCGACGATCTGATCTGAATCTCCCCCCCCCTTTTGTCTCTTAGGTCGTAGCCGTGTACATCGCCGGCGAGGCGGCCGGCTCCATCATGCAGATCTTGATCGCGGACAAGCTGGGCCGCATCCGCTTCATGATGCTCGCGTGCGTCATCGTCACCTTCGGGTGTGCCGTCCAGGCCGGGTCCGTCAATATCGGCATGCTCCTGGCCGGACGGTGTTTATCGGGAGTTGCTGTCGGGTTCGACTTTTTTTTTCGTCTACTCATACATCCCTCCATCAATTCACCTAGAGACCATTATGGTCTTTTTTTTGCTTCCTTTTCCCTCATCTCCTTGACTCCTCCTACTGTTACCACTGCTATTGCTGACTATCACACTTGATCCACCCACCTGCCTAATCCAGAGCGCTCAGCGGCACCGTCCCCGTCTACCTCTCCGAGGTCAGTGCGCCCCAGACGCGGGGGCTGATCGGCGGCCTGTCGGGCGTCGGGCTCTCAGCGGGCACGATGTGCGCGAACTGGGTCGGGTTCGCGGGCAGCTTCGCGCCCTACGGCACGGTCCAGTGGCGCCTGCCGCTGGCGCTGCAGCTGCCCTGGGGCATCGTGCTGCTCGTCGGGCTGGCGACCTTCATGCCCGACTCGCCGCGCCAGCTGGTGCGCAAGGGCCGGGTCGGGGACGCGCGCCGGGCGTTCGTCCGGATCCGCGCGGATCTCGGCACGCACCACGACGAGGAGGATGACGAAGTGGTCGAGCGGGAATTCGGGCTCATGCGCTCGCAGATCGAGTTCGAGATGGAACGGCGGATACCGTCCTATCGGGAGATCTTCAAGCTGTACAGACACCGGTTTCTCGTGTGAGTAACCCCCTATGACTACTTCATGCGGTCCTGCAATGGCGAAGCTGATAGCGTGGTCGCTAGATCTGTGGCCGTTCAGGTCATGACAAGTCTTACCGGGGTCAATGTGATTCAGGTGGGTCTTACTTAACCCCCTTTTCATGTCAGCAGCACACGCACGACTTCAGTAACTCACGCCATCATAGTATTATCAAAGTAAGCCATGCTTACCGACTGAATCTGAAGCTCCTTGCTAAATGCGAGAAGCATCGCTTTACAGCGACCTTGGTATTGGGTCCCGAACCATTCTCGCGTTGGCAGCAGTTTGGGGCACATGCGCCTTCGTCTCCAATGCCATCGCTATCAACTTCCTCCCCGATAGATGGGGCCGGCGAAAGTGAGAGACAGTCGACTATCCTAGCTAGCTATCGTACATTAAAATGCTTACCAGTGAGAAGAATGCTCCTAGCTGGTATCAGCTGCGTCATCGTCACCGAGATCTACGCCGCGGTAATGCAACGCTCGTTCCAGCATACCGACAACCGCGTGGGCAAAGGATTCGCGATTTTCGGAATATATCTATTTGCGGTTTGCTATTGTGAGTTGAGCAGTATCCTGATCTGTGTTACGAGACTGAAATCCTCCCTCTAGATAGCCTGATCAACAGTGTGACGTGGCTGTATGGCGCTGAAGTTTTGCCGATGAACATCCGAAGCAAGGTCATGGGAGTCGCAGCAGCCGCGCATTACATAGTCAACGTCGGAGGTATGTCGTTCGTTCCGAAAGACCGTGTTTCTGTTCACGAGGTTGAGGTTGACGATGGGATATTCAGTCACACAAGCTGGCCCTAGTGCCTTTGCTACGATTGGTGAGAACTATTACTACGTCTTCGTGGGTTGCTGTGTGGTCTACCTGGTGCTCATATATTTCTATTTTCCGTAAGTACCTCAGCGACTCGTCTTATTGTGATGACCGCAATACTAATTGTCACAAGGGAGACGAAACTGAAGACGCTGGAAGAAATTGCTGCAGCATTTGGCGACCGCGTTGTGGAGCTTGTCGAGCATCATGATGTAGCTGAAGGCCTGGCCCTTAAAGAGAAGATGGGCGTTGATCACGTTGAGGGTAATTAGACATTCCATATTGATTAGATTGGATGTTTTGGGAAAGAAGTTGAAGCCTTTGAGACTTGTTGGCATTAGCTACGTCGGCGGTGATTCATCTTTTCGATACCAATAGCTAAGGACCATTCGCCAATCTAGATAAGGACAGGCTGTAGTTGACCATGTTTAGAATACAACGCCCTTGTTATGAGGATGTTTCTTCAAGTCAATATTCCTGAACAAGAGAGTCCTAACGAACTCGGAGTTAGAACAAAGTGAACCTAATAGTAAGTCGCTCTTGATTGAAGAATTAATGTCGCATCTCCACAATGTGAGGGTTTTGAAAAGGATGGCAAAGCAGGAAATGGGGCAAAAGCTACTCACCAGCTGAGGGATAAAGCCATTATCGCGCACCCAGCAGTAAGCATTCTTGTATGTGCATATCCATAGGCTTCCTGGATAGCAAGCCTGTCGGGAGTACCGATGCCGTAACTCAATTGGGTTTCCAGATCTTCGTAGATGGAATCGACGTCAGCGAGTGCGCTACTTGGAAGATACCTCATCAGCGCAGGTCGAAAAGTATTGGTCCAGATCGCGCCACAGATGGTAGAGCCGATGGCACCCCCGAGGGTTCCGACAACGTTGAGCACGGCAAGAGCGGAAGCTATGTGCTGATGGTCGACGGCAGCCAAGATAGCCAGTTGTTCGACGAGAATGAATACACTGCCGCGTATGGCGATGAAGACCTGACACATGACAAGGTAGCCGACCGGCTGATTGGGACGGCGGAAGTAGATCATCAGGCCCTGAGCAAAGATGTAGATCGGGACAGCGATGTAGAGGAGCCACTTGAAGCGACCGGTCTTGCGGATGACGAAACCAACGAGGAGCAGGAGCACTCCCCCGACGACGTCGAACGTGTGACTGATATAGCCAGCCTCGGCAATGGTCAAATCATTGACGGCCTGCAAAAATGACGTGAAATAGTAAGCCCAGCAGTAATACGAGATCTGGTAAGTTGTGTATAACAAGCAGGTACCTACAACTGTGCGATCAGTCATGTATCTCAAGCTCAGCATGGGAGAAGGAGCGAATTTCCACTCCCAGATAGCGAATACGAATACCATTATGAAGCCGACGACGATCATGGCGATGATCCAGCCGGTGCTCCAGCCATCAAGTTGGTCAGCTGCTATGTCGAAAGGGATGAAGAAGACAACCAGGCCGATGGAGAAGAGCAAGACGCCGACGATGTCGAAATCGAGGAAATATCGCCAAGCTCTCTGCGTCGATGTCCGGCTGTCATCCCTTTTCACAGTCTCCTCTCTCTTGGCTTTGCGGAGATTGTATTTAAGGATGAGGGAGAGAAAGGCCGCGACGAAAGGAAAGATGATGGCGAAAGCACCGAAAGCCCACCGCCAACTGATATCCTCGTAAAACCCTTCAGCGGCTTTAGGACCGGCGAAAGCGGTGATAATGTAGGGCGAAGAGGTGAAAGCATATGCCAGAGCCCGGTTCTTGAGCTTCGTGGCGTCGGCGGTGATGAAATCCACGCAGTAGGTCATACCCGAAAACCCGATGTTGTAAAAGACGTACGCGGCGCAGAAAGACGTGATGCCGTCGCTGCCCGCTAGCAGGACGAGCCCCAAAGTCGCGAATACGACCATGATCCCGAGCCCCTCTCCCCGGCCGACGACGTCCAGTATCTTGGACAAGGGGATATAGACAGCGGCGGTCATGGTGTCGGAAACGAGGTAAATGACAGTTAATAGGGAGTGGCTGCTGAAGTCACTGGTAGCATACGCTATCAAGTTGGACAGAATCGAGGACTGCATCGCGTTGACGAAATACAGAAGCCAGATGCTATCAACCGTTAGCCGACAGCCGCGCACGCCTGGTCATATGTGATCAGGGGCCGTACTTGAAGAATGCGGCTATCAGCGTGGTCTTGGACCACGTCAAGGTCACCGCCTCTACATTCTGGATACCGCGCTGGACGTCCCCGCTGACACGATCTTCTGATACCGGCAACGCGTCAGGCACACGGGACGCAATACCATCGCCTGCCTCGTGATCTGCGTTACAGACAACCGCGTCTGTCACGATGGTCGATTGAGGAGGCTTCATCTCGACAGGAGTTTCGACATGGCCGGTTTGACGACGATGAAACGTACTCCTCATGTTGAGAGGCATTACGGCTTGTAGATTTTATAGCCGAGATAGCGTATTACGACGAGAGTTGAGAAGAACGAGTTCACGGGAACCACACAAGTAGGCATCACGGGTTCATGGAAGGATTGAGGCAACACGTTCCATGACGATGTGGGTATGATCCGAGATCGGCCGACCTCTCTAAATCGTCTCCTATATGCGTAGTAGGAAACAGCTGATTCTCTTCACCGAAAGCTCGGGATAGTACGAAGCTGTGTGGGGATGGTCGAGGTGTGCGAGATCAATCAATTACAAAAATCGTTACGCGATAATGGATCCAATGGATCGTCCAATGCTGTCACCCCGTCGCTAGTCACCCTTGCGGAGGCCTGACACGTTTTGCCTGACGATCTATAGTCCATGACCAGGCTGCGGGGAGCTTGATCTGATTGGGCTTCAGGGATGAGTCTAAGCATCACCGGACGCACACCATGCATAGGCCTGGCCCACTGTGAGTGGGAGACAAGATTGATCTGACAACAATTTTCAATCTTATCAGATTAGATCGAATCCACTTCCAGATGTGCTCGAGATGAGTCGGGTAATCTCGAGTCTATAAGGGACCTCGTGTATCCATCCTCATCACATAATATAACAAACTCCCTATCTATATTACAATGATAAATAAGGGAACTCATAAGGCAATCGTAAGGTGTAACCTACGCAAATAGCTTTGAATATTCATCGTATTTCGTGGGTCGCGGGGTATATTATACAAGGGATAGATAATTACACTTCCGTCTCCCAATCCGCGTTTCCGCATATATCGGCTCAATGCCCTACCAGCTTCCTGGAGGGGGGATGTCGTAATGTGAGGGCACCCAATGAAAATAGAGGTAACACTCAGCGATACTTTTGGCGACCCCAACTTTGCGATGGACTTCATACCATGAGTCCGGCCCCAGGCTCCCATCGTCCGAAGACTCGAATTGCTTTTCCATGATCTCATGCTTGAAGTCCGTTATATCTTGGTCATAATGGAACATGGAGTTCTGGCAATCCCCAGGCGATCTATTATGGTAAATGGTTAGCAGATTTTGTTAAGTTGGCCGTGGTGTGGGTGTCAGCAAAGTGTAATCTCGAAGAAGAGAAAGAAAGAAAAAACATACTCGTACTTGTAAGACCCAAGAGTGATGTACACAATTTTCCTATCTGGATTGCAGTCCCAACCCTGATCCCAGTGCTCGAGCACTTTGTTCTTCACCCCGGTGATGCACTTGTCGACGTCGTCGAGTATAGAGGGTTTGGTGTCCCGTACCGTCACGTTGCCAGATGTGGATGGCAATGCGACTCCTAGAGTCCAGAGTCCGAAGAGGGGAGCGAAACGCATGGTGTATGCAATGCTGAGGAGAAGGATAGGCAGTGGTTTGGGTGATTATGAACAATTCGAACTAGAGGGTAGTCTATCTTCTTTATAAGTCTCGCTCCCCTAAAGAAATCTTCTGAACTGGGCATTTATCGACATGTCTTCATCATCCAGGAGGGCACAGATAGATTGTCACTGACGCAATTTCGCAAACCATACCCCCTTCCTAGGCCATGACGCAACTAGACGACTCCAAGCTGGATGGCGCAGCCCGTTCCCAGGGCCATGAACTAACACTTCCTCTCCTTTCCATTGGCAGATATTTTTATCTCGATCCTTACCATACTGGGTAGGATTCTATGTTGGTATTACTTCTGATCTGGCTTAATGTACTGCTGCGGCGAAGCACCACTCCCTCCTAAAACCACCAGAGGATAAAAATGCCATGCCTCTTGACGTAGGCTGTAATTGTCCAAGAATCTATTCCTATTGCCTGAATGTTGTTTAGGGCTCTCGCGTTCAAATCTCCGTCGTCCGGCGTTCGTTGTCCGAGTGTGTGATGCTTGGTCAGTTTAATGACGCCTCGGGCTGAGAAAGCGACCTCGCCAACACCACATTGCCCATGGTCTATGTTAATGACGGTGTACACCATGGCCTGCACGAAGCACTGAACGGTTGATATCTGGGTGAAGGTGCTTAAGCATTAAATTTGCCACCCTCGCTTGTTGACGACTGGATGCTTTGTGTTTCTAAATGCTAACCAAAGCGGTGCAAAGTGGTAACGACCGAGTGCTTTACATTATCACAACTGCTTAGTATTTCGGTCTGGGTAAGATACCCAACCACTAACGTCACTGATTCATCATCATGGCATAGACCTGCAGCGAGGCCTTAGCTATGGCCCGCGCCCCCGTACCACCGCCGTCGTGACTTTCCCTCTCCTTGATCGCCATCATCTCGCCCGCCCACTCGCAGATGCACTATATTTAAGGTGTATATAATAAAGCTTCATATATAAAAACATTTAATATTAAATATATACAGGTTAATATTTGTTAATATATTTTATATTTTTTTAAAAAAAAAATATCAAATTTAATAATCAAAGTTATTGAAAAAATTAATTTTTAACTTTATTATAATAAATTACCTAGGTAGTTTTTAAATAAAGTTATAATCCTAGGTGGTAATGAGGTCGGCTGAGATGGGAAGGCTGTTGAGCTGTACGGAGGATGGTATGGGCGTAAGTCGGGAGGAAATGTACAGAAACCTGGACGGGAAACTGTGGTAAATCTACGACGGCGATCAAGAAGAGCAAGTCAGAGATGCTTGCATGTTGTTCGAGCGAGCTGAGTTTGCGGCAGCACAGAACGCTTCGAGAGAAGCATCCGCCTGATCTCATGTAACCGAGATTTCAAGCGAATTGGTCACATCATCGCTCGCAATGCCCCCGTTGGTGTCCTCATACGTGCATTAGACCACATAGTACAACTTCCTCGAGGTTGAACCGTATTGACTGTGTTTTCAGGGAATCATGACTCAGCCATCATCATCATGGTGGTGTTGCGCATTTGTATTGCACATGAACATCAGTGACCCAAAATCGACAATTTATTCTCGACATATCAATACTAGAAGGGTATGAAAGAAGAGATCATATTGCGCGACTCAGAGCGAGCCGGTTCATGGGATGATCAGATTGGTGCCTGGCCAACTGCGGTACTATACCGGCGTGGTGGGCCAAGAATGTGAAACAGATTGAAATAAAGGCTAGCTTTCAGACGCACATTGCTGTATTCAGTGGTTGAGAGAGGAATTGACTATCTGTAGCAACTAGAGAAAAAATTCTTTGTAGTCTCCTATCTGGCATGTGTGTGTGTGTGTGTGTGTTACATAGTCTACTTGATCGCCTACTGCGAGTCAGTAGTTATCGGTGTGCCATAAATGGATACGATTCAGGAAAAGAGAATGAAAAGGCGTGCTTGGGAGGTTGAAAATTGTGTCGCAACAGAGGCGAGGTTGGTCGGCAATGACCGGGCTCTATCTGTTTGGGCACCTGTGGTGAGACTTTCGATCGAAACCCCTGAATCCTGCGAACGATCAATATATGGTACATGAACGCGGAGTTCTTATGCACATGTGAGCCAACTAACAGGTCATGAAGCGAGGTACGTTCAAGCGGCAGTGTCACATTCTTACTTCTCAGCGGTTGTGTCCGCTGTCCCCTTGTCACCCAGCTTCTGTTCCTCGTGGGAAGGGATCCTCGTGGGGGGGATCAACACCGCGACAAGCACCGATGCGGTCGCTCCCGCAATGGCGAAACAGAAAACGTTCTTGATGCCGGCCATGTATGCCTCTAGGACGAGCGTAAGTTTTTCTCCGCTGAAAGTATTGGCGAGTCCGGCTGCGCCAGCCTCGTTGACGCTGCTGGAGCTGATGTCCGGAGCTGTGGCTGCTAACCTCTCGTATATGGTGTTTTCGAAGACAGATTGTGCTGCGGTGTTGAAGAAGGCCCCACTGATGGTTTGACACGCTATTCGTACTTGTTAGTAGGTTTACATGACGATTCATGGGGTGTCTACTGACTGAAGGCGATTCCTATGGTGGCAGCAATCTCGGTCGGTTTGGAAAATGCCTGCAGCGCAGTAACTGGAGCTTGATTGCCGAGGCCGATGCCGAATCCGAAGGGAATCTGCGCGCCGATATACCAGGCCTTGGGAGTATCGATCTCCATCTCGTAAAACAGAACGGCGCCAATCACGGCGAGTAGAGGACTGACGATCTCGACGGCAATCGGGAGTCTGGTCTTGCTAATCCAAATCCCGCTGAGGAAGGAGCCCAAGGCATAAAAGCATACAAACGGCAGGGTATAAACGCCACTCATGATAGCCGAGTCACCTTTGACGGACTGGAAATAAAGGGGCAAGTAAAAAAGCACCTGAAAGTTGGCACAGGTTGCGCTAGAGACATCAGTACCTCGTTGTTCAAAATGAAGAGAAGGCCGAAGTATAGGTACTTACATCCAGGCGTAGAGACAGCTCGTCCATGTCATGCGTTTTTTGAGGAGATAGAGCGGGATCATTGCCTTGTCGGCGAGAACCCACTCATTAACGAAGAAGCCGATGGTCAAGACAATCCACACGACGAGAGTGGCTATGACAGAACCATCCGACCACGGTTTGGACAATCCCCCCCATTGCAGCGCAAGTGTGTAACTGATCATAGAGGCAGTAAGGACGATGAACCCCGAGATATCGAGCTGTAGAAGGATCTCTGTCCACGTGGCAGGCATCGGCTTGATCTGTTTCGGTACGCGGAGAAAGAGTACTTGCAGAACGAGGGCCAACCCGCAGACGGGGAGATTCACCCAGAAACACCTTTGGAAACGGTCAACCTAGATGTTCACTAGCATGGAACATGACAGAGAAACAGTCTTACCATCTCCAGGTCACCTCGGAAGTGAAGACGCCGCCCAGGAGGGGGCCGAGGACGGTAGAGCCCATGAAGACGCCCATCCAGATGCCGATCAGCACGGGTCGGTTCTTGGGCGCAGCGGTGAAGCTAATGATCAGAACCGAGCCGCTGAGGGTTCCCGAGAAGCCCCATCCCTGGATGGCTCGGCCAACGATGAGGGCTATGGAGTTTGGTGCGGCGGCGGCGACGATGCTTCCGATCAGGTAGAGGACGAGAGCGCTCATGTAGGCAATGGGGGCCGGAAAGTAGGTGAATATCTTGCCCCATGTCGCACTCGTCGCTCCGACGAGAATGAAGCAGGCCGCGCTGTACCAAGCAATCTGGTTGAGGGATCGGAAGTCGTTGGTGATGGCAGGAATGGCTGTGGCGACAATGCCCTATAGGGAGGTGTGAATTCAGGGGTCAGCGTTTTCCATAGATGGGCCCAAGGTTCCTGTCTGGCTTCTTACCAGATCCAAAGCGGCAACCATGGTACTCAAATTAATGATCACCATGATAACTACAAGCTTGAAAGACGTGGCATACTGCACATCGTCATTGTCCGAGCTACTCTGGACACCATCGTCTCGAGAGTCTTTTCCCTGGTTGTTTGCCAAGATCATGGCAGAGGGATCTCTGTCCGAGGACTTCTCGCTGCTGTGCTGGCGGGTTTCGACTTGAATGCTGGTGGTAGACGACATGGCTACAATAGTTACACAACAACTGACTGCCTGTCATTCGGAACATCGGACGTCAAGAGGGGTGTGAAATAAATACCAGTTCATATGCCATGTGTGACGGGAACGAAAGTCAATAACATCCTTGGAAATGTGTACTTGGACCGGAGGCCGGCCGGAGGAAGAGGAGCAGTGAAGATATCGGGTGTAGCTGTAGGTAGGTATAGATACCTAAAATGCTTACAAATGAATGTACAGGATACGGGCTCGGTACAGGGAACAGTCAGTTCAATATACCTGACAAATGCGTAAGCCTAGGTACTGTGTACATGAGCGCTTATACCTTTCGGCACCTTCCATGTGTATTCCAGGACGTGGCTTACATTCCAGTTCTTCCGCCGGTCCCACTGGGATTTATCTTCTCCGCCGGTTTGTTGGAGCTTCATCGACGTTTCCCCGGTCCCCTTTCCTGCGACCAGCACCGTTCGGAAAACCCATGGACTGTATTTGTTCCATCCTGAATGACGAAAATTCAAAGAGAACGACTGGTTTGACAACAGAATATACCATCAGGTAGTAGCTCCTATCTACAGCGGACAGGCGCACGCGGGTACGACGTCGCACCATGTCGGACAGCATTGATGTTTGGGCGCTCTCACGTGCCGATGCCGACGATGAGGCAGCCGACGAAAGTCAATTTGACAATGAACAACAACTACTGGAGCGGGCCCGTAAACGAAAACGAAGCCTTCGAAAGGGCACGCACAGCTCGCTACCCTCCTCGCAGGATATCCAACTGCTACGCACGGCAAGTGCACGGCACCCCATGCTAACGACACTGCACATTGCGACGTCGTACGCGACCCTACGCCGCGATGGTATCCGGTCGACAGACGGCGTCCTGCAAGAGCCGCCGCCGCCGTCCTCGAACCCTGTTCTCATTGCCAAGTACCTGCTCCAGCTCGCCATCTTCCTACAGGAGATGCAGCCGGTTACTTACCCAGAGCTCAGGTGCCTGGCGGAGTCCCCTGCAGTCCTCACGGAGCGCTGCGCCAACACGGCCATCAACCTCGTGACGCGGCAGGACGAGCTGCTCGGTAGCATCGAGAGTCTGGAAGCTGTCATCCTGGAGAGCGTGTACCAGTGCAACTGCGGCCGCCTGCGGCTCAGCTGGATGGCCGGGCAGAGGGCGATGCGCCTGGCCCAGACGATGGGTCTCCACCTGGTGGTGTCCGGGGGCAACAACAACAACCGCGAGCGACAGGCGCTCCACTTCCTCGACCCTAGCGGCCCGCGGGCCGAATTGTCTCATCTATGGTTCCGCATCGTCCATTACGATCTCCAGCTCTCCCGCATGCTGGGCCTCCCACCGGGCGCGGCCGATGCTTCCAACCATGACGTGCTCCCCCCGTATGACATTGCCGTCGACACGCCCGAGGGGTACCTGGAGCAAGTGTATCGCCGAGTCATGGTCCTTGCGCTGGCGCAGAGGTCTTCGGATGCGAATCCTCCAGACTTCAGGGCGACGCGAGCGCTAGACCAGGAGTTGCAGAAAGCGGCGAACGCGGTCCCTAGTCATTGGTGGCGTATGTGATTCCTACCCTCTTCTTTTCTTGTGTTATTTCATAATTCAGGATGGTGAGCTTCGCCTCTTCGAGGGGACAAGACGCAAGAAGATGTTTCCCCCTGCTGACTCCTGGTATCTTTTGAAGTGCCGCCCAACCTGAACGAGAGTTCCGAAAATCCCACCAAGCTGTTCTGGGATATGCGACGGCTCATTGTCCAGATGCTTCACCACGATCTACGCAGTCAGCTCAGCGTGCCACACATGCTGGCAAGACAAGAAGGATCAGCAGAAGCAGCAGACGGACAGCAGCGATCCGAGATGGCCCGGATAGCCTGCGTTCATTCCGCCCGCGAAGTGCTCTCCCGCTTCATCCTACTGCGCAACTTCAACCGAGGGGCCTCCAGCTGCCGCTTCGTCAACATCTTGGGTCTGATGGCCGCCATCACCCTGGTATTGGCCCACCTCGGCGGCCGGGGTGGTCGTCGTCCCCGTCCTTATCCTCATCCCCAAGACCAGGAGGAGCGGGAGCAGGATCACATATCCTGCCATATAGATGCCCTGCTCGCACACCAGGCGCCCGGCGACCGCGCCATGATGGAGCAGGCCCTCGAAACCATGCGATACGTCAGCCAGTCCAGCGGGGATGTGCACAGTGCGCAGAGCGCCGATGTTCTGCAGCGACTTTTGGGGATCGAGGCGGGTAGGAGGAACCCGAAGCCGAACCCGAACAACGTCGACGACGACGGGGACGGCGCGTTTGTTACTGTCGTTGAGGGCGAGCAGTCCAGTGACCACCGACTCCCTGCTTCCGCTTCGGCTATGGCTTCGGCTTCGGCTTCGGCTTCGAGTTCGACTTCCCCTCCCGAGGAGGGCGAACGCATTTTCATTCCCTACTTTGGCGTCATGCGGATCGTGAGGCCAAGCGACAACCATGCCGCCGCACGCGCCCTATCTTCAACAACCACGTTCGATGCCGATGCCGATGCTGCGCCGGGAGCCAGGCCGTCCTGGCCTACTACTACCCAAGCCGATCATGACCCCGTACACCTCGTTGATCCCCTGCTGCTCGACCTGCGCGATGAGAACTGGATGTCCCAGAGCATCGATATGACATTTCTAGATGCTTTCCTCGAAGGAGGAGGAACCCGTTGATCTCTCTTCTCTACTAAACTGGTACGATAAAGATTTATTATTACCATTGGTACTTACCAAGGAGGCCTAGATAAGTAAGCTTTACAATCACCGGTAGGAAATGATGACTAGGTATGATTTTGCGATGTTTTACGATGGTGGAAAAAAAAGCAAAAGGTAGTAAAGAAAAAGAACGTGAAAATGAGAATCTGGGTGTATCTTGCTCGTTATAGTAGCAACTCATACCTACGACGTAATAGGGGTTGAGGCGGTGGTAGGAAGAAAAAGGGGGGGATCGTCGCTATCTAGTGGTGGTCAAATCTGCGAAGTTTCCACCATAAGTGCCGAGTACCGAGTTGTCGAAAAAGCCCATCCCGTTTGACATCGCATTTATTAAGTAATGTAGTAATAACACGAAATCGGTGAGCTCACGCTAATAATAAATCAGGTTCGGAATCGATCTGTACCGAGGTAGTAAGCGGGTGTTGCTGAGTTGCTAATGATGCACCGGCCCCCGCGTAGCTAGCTAGCTGACCTTCAACCTCAACTTCGTACAGCAACTAGTCTACTTATGTACTCAAGACTACCTACCTCTGATATTTGGGCTTGTCGCTGCACTGCACATGTTCGCGCTCGCGCTCGCCATCGGGGATTTTTTTCCAAGGGCAAAGAAAGCGTCACCTTTATAGTATGTATGCACGGCCGCAGCTTGGGTGTCTAGTCTTCATCCTAAACGAACAGCGAAGCAGGCGGGTGGTGATGATCGCGGGTCGCGCATCAACTATCTACTATGTTATGTAGGTAGCTATGATGTGCTCGATTACATGCACGTCACCTACCGGTAAAAGGTGGTGGACATTTGATGTCGCACAAGGACCAGGTGACGAGAGTAAAGCTCATTTGCGATGATCCCCCACGGGAAACAAAAAACCAATGGGGAATCCAGAAGTACTACCTATGTATCTCGAGACGGCGGCGGATTATCAATGTTTTTTCTTTCATTAATCGATAGTACCTGGGTAGTGTGGAAGCCAGGCTGGCGGCCTCTCAGTCACCTTCGTCAGGTATGCTACGAAGTAGGTAGTCCGACTGAAGGTAACAAAGGAAACAAGCCACAATCTTCATCTGCTGGGTGAAGGTATCAAATAACATAAAGGTCAGTGCGTGGACTGTAGCGGAAAATCGGGAAAAGGTCCGATGAATACCTACCTACCTTTTAGGTAGGCTGGAAATCATACCTCGGTAGACGACAGTAGTGGCTCTGTGGGTGACGGACGAGTCGTGACAAGGCCAGCAGCGTCGGTTGAAGGAGTCAGGACTCATCACAGGAGGGGAGGAGGGAGTCAGGAGAAGAAGATCAAAGAGCGAGCTAATCGGACCCAAGATGACGGATGGATCGGCGGATCAACGAGTAGCGTCGTATCGGGGCCCCCTCCGGCTATCCATGTCAGATTCGTCATTTGATCGTCTCGTTATTATTGCAATTCTCAATCTTGTCGTTCTCTTTACTCCTTGTTGATATGTTAACTTAGAGTGTTGTTGCCTGGTGATGGTAATGCTCAACAAAGGATGGACGGAAGAAATCAGTCTCTACGGAGTATTTCGTGTTGAGGAGAACACAGTACTTCGTAACAGAGTTGGTAACATGCCATTGGTAGTCGGATCGAACGACACACGGACCGAACTCAATCGTCAGCACAATCCTTTTTTTAACCCGTTCATTTGGGCCGCATGTCCTACCCAAGCAGGCTGCCAGGATGCCCGACAGATGTTGGCAGGCCAAAAAGAATGAGATCCATCAGATACCTGGGAGAAGAGTCCGGGGGATGAAGATTGAAGGGTAGGTGATATCTACTTCGTACTACCTAGGTAAATTCAATTGATGACGATGGCGCAAGCGACAATCAAGATGATACGGTGCCTCTGCAGGCCAGGAGAGATGAAACGGATTACCTCAGGGGGCCATGGTGGGTTTCACCAATTACAGAAGACCCCTATCGAGCAGAGGATGATCCGTCCACGATAGCGGGACCTGATTGGTAACTTCATCCCACCTTCGGGCATGTTTCGAAACGAAGAGGAGCACCAAGGAGCGCATGGCTGACGGCTGGAGTTCCCTATAATATAAATCCAGTGTCTTCCAAGGTTGGCTCTTTCGCAGTACGAAGTAGAAGAGACGCAAAAGGGCAGAAAGGACAACCCCCCTTAGCATGTTTCAGGTTGAACCCAGAGCCAAGATGTACTGGTAAGTACATATATATGTAGATGGACAGTGCCATCTGCAGGTATGGGCCTTTAAGAACCAATAAGAATGAATAAGAATGAGTCCTGGAGGGGTCTTGGGGTGTAATAAGGTCACGTTGGAATTAGTACGCACTGTACGGAATACTTTCATCATTACAACCTTGGAAGTGACAAACGTACCTAGCATCGCACCAAGCTACAATGGCCTATGATGATTGATCTACTGGCAGCTGGAAGCCCGTATTCCCCCATTGTCAGTCACGAAGAACTCGGGCCCTCTCGGAATACAACCCTGTTAGCCTGTGAGCACCCATCATATTCATAATCAAGTAGGTAGCTAGTGTCTAAGATCATCAGTGGGTAACAGCACGGATAGCCTGTAGGTAGGCAGGCAGGCAGTAATCCTGGAAGTAGGCTGCGCTAATGGATGTGCTATGTAGGTTGGCAGGCAGGCACAGGCACAGGTACAGGCACCCGACACAAACACCCACAGACACACCAACTAAAAGTACCTACCACCAGCTGGCTGGCTGGAAATGGAAATATGCCAATGCCTGCTACCAGCTGGATTGGCAGAAGAAGTGGAGGTTTTCCGTTTCGACCGCGATACGGAGTAGATAGATACCTAGGTAGACTAAACTAGTAGCACCCGACAGTCCGAACTTGAATTAATTTCATTACCAACCACCCGCGCACACACACACACAGCTGCTGCAGATGCAGATGCAGATGCAGACGCAGTCCAAGTCTCCATTGAATCCGTCTCTCTCTCTCTCTCACACACACACACACACACCCAACAACAAACAGGTGACAGGGGGCCGACGCCAAATAGTCTAAGGGTAGGTTAATACCACAAAACAAAACCAATCCCATCAGCCGCCAACGCGCCCACCATCGTCGTCTACCACTCTCTCCTTTTTTACTCCCTACCTTCTACCTACCTACCGACCTACTTACCTACTCCGTACATACACCTTCGTTAGAATTAGCGCTGCACTTCCTTTCCTTTCCTTACCTTACCTTAACCTTTCCTCTCCTTTCTGTCTACCTGACCTGAATACCACACCAATCTATCAGGCGTCTCACTTGCATCATCTTCACCTGAGCTACTGACTCCTTTCACCACCTGCCACCGCAACTCAGCGATAGCCTACCGCGCCGCACCGTTTTGTTTCGTTCGCCCCCTGCCGCTCTTTACCTACCTAAGTACATAGATAATCTACGCCACCTAGGAATCCGGTGATGGATGCTCGGACGAGTCGACTGAGAGAGCATATCGATGCTCTCAAACAGTCGGGTCTCAGTCGAGATGAACTACTAGCCATTCTCGAGGAGACCGACTCACAACCCCAACCGTCACACCAGACACCACAAGAACAAGAACATCAACACCAACACCAACAACAACAATATCAACATCAACAACAACTTTCACAACAAGCACAACTACAATTGCAACTACAACATCAACAGCAGCAATCCCAATCTCCACAACAGCAGCCACAGCAGCAGCAGCAGCAACCTCTAAATCAAATAGCAGAGGGTATTAATTCATCTTTCCGTATGCCAACTGATACTACTGGTACTAACCTGCCAATCGAAGCTCCGCCTATTCCGAATTTCAGCTATAGACAAGTCGGATCGCCTTACGACCCTCATTCGCACCAATACAGGTCGTCCATATCGACGATATCGAGCAATTCCAGCGGTCTCAGCGCCCTGTCTACCGCGTCCACCCGAAGCTCCGTCTCCTCCACCGCAGGCCACTCGACCGAGGCCAAGTACTGGTGCACATCATGCAACAAGACCTTCAAGAGGAAATTCGACTGGAAGAGACACGAAGAGGAGTTTCACGAGCGGTGGCGCAAGTTCCCATGTCCCAGTTGCAATCAGAGCTTCTGGGGTCCCAATACCTTCAATCAGCATCACAAGTCGGCGCATGGCTGTAAGAGTTGCCCCCATGCTGATTCAGTCGTCAAGACCATGCGGAGGCGGAAGGCCTGGGGATGTGGCATCTGTGCAGCTTTGCAATTCCAGTTTGAGAAGCATATTGATCACGTAGCTGGCCATTTCGAGTCGGGGAGTACCAAGGCCGATTGGTTGCACTCCCATGTCATATACGGGCTCTTACATCAACATGGGATCCATGAACCGTGGAAAGCGTTTATGAGTAGCAAGCAGAACGAATCTATCCTGCACCAGCCCAAGTTCAGCTGGAGCCCCGAGTCGACAGGCAGGGCGCAGGGCTTCGTGGAGGGCGAGAACCCGGGACAGCTACAAGATCTGCTAGAGTTCTTCGACGGTTCAACAGAAGCTGCCGAGAGGATCCTACAGCAGGCCGAGTCGTGCGTCCAGATCGACTGGCAACCGAGGATGGTGACTATGAGTCACGAAGCGCCGGAACCCCATATGCCTTCAAGCAATGCGCACAAGCACGTCTCGATCCTAGCTCGATCCCGCGAACCCAAGCGGTCCGTGTCTACCTCGTCGCTCTCGAGCTCGAGCCGATATAACCGACGCGCCACGTCAGCGACCAGGACGCCGCTTGCCGCTCCTCACACAGTACCATCCATGGGGCCACCCCCGCCGAACTCACAGCCCGTGACGTCCGTACCCCACGCCTACCAGCAACCCTTCCTACAGTCCGTGCAGGAGCATCAGAACCCAACCATATATGTTGACAAAGCACTACCGCCCGTCCCATTAGCGCCCTCGTCGCCGATGAATATCGACTTCCCAATATTCGAGGAGCCTGTTCCGGGTCTGCTGCCCACGCCAGAGTTCACAGATTTCGGGAACGACGACTGGCACAGCTTTACCAGCACCAGCACCCTGATCGAGGAGCCACACCAGCCGTCTCCCCATCCCCTCGCCATGGCTGCGCAGGGGTATCCGACAACGTGGGCAGACATGAACCAGTATAATCCGCCTTCGGGCTGAAAACCATGGAGAGAGAAAGAATGCAGATCATCCAGAACAAACCGAATACGGAAATACACGTGCAGAGGAACGATCGAACGGTGGAGCACGACAGTGAGCATGAGAGAGCAAGAAAGACAAAATTTAACCGTAATCCTATTATGCCCGAATTCCTCACCCCTCTCGGGACATTTAGCGACCACGCACGAGGCGGGGCGGTCTCTCGGCTGGACTTGCATAATAATTGTAATGATAGATACTGATGATATATACCACAAGTCATATAAGTGATGATGAGCGTGTGTTCGAGCTTGGGATACAGTGTACAACAGAACAGAGCATAGCAGAGCAGAAAAGAGCAGAGCGAAGTAGAGCAGAGCAGAACAGAACAAAAAAGGAGGCCAGACGAGATATATATAATAGCAACAGATCTTATTTGTTATTTATTCGATTCGACTGACTGAGGGGAGAGGGCGCGTGGGGGAGGAGGCAGATTTTATCTAAATGAATATATATACCATCATGCTGGCGACCCGGAATCATATTAGTTCTGGGTTTCTAGAGCGAATGCTCTTCTTGTTTTATAACAACCACCACCCCCCCTCTCCCCTGGGACAGGATTGTGATTGATTGTAAGGACATCGATCCGCTCTTCGTTCGTCATCGAGAGAAAAACATTGAAAGATTGGAAGCGAAGCACCATGCCTCCCCATACTCTCCCTCCATCCCTCCATCCATCCCTCCGACTTTCTTCTCCACACACACACACACACACACACACACACGCAAGTCCCTTCCTTCCTTCCTTCCTTATAAACTCTTTTCAAACTCATTCTTCCCACCCCCTAAACCCCTCCTCAACCCCCCAGAGCACCAGTACCAGTACCCAATGATGCACCTCCCAAAATATTCGGACAGGAAAAGAGAAGAGGAACATATATAACCAACCCTGGGCAAGGGGTATGTATGGAAAAGATACTATGACCCCCCCCCCCCCCCCCCCCCCGGAACTAGATATGATTCGTCGTCGTCGGGCTCTGGGGCGGAGATACCGCCGATGCCGTGGAAGGCGCCTGTGCCTGTCCGGTACCGCGACCTTGTTGAGACCGATGTCTCTGCGGCGGCAACTGCTGCTGCTGCTGCTGCTGTTGTTCGTGCCACTGGATCTGATTATGTTGCTGTTGTTGGTGGTATTGTTGGTGTGGTGGTTGTGACATCGCGTACCCCGGTTGGTGAAAAACTCCCGACATGTCGGCGGCGGAGGCGGTACCGACGTCCTCGGCCGTGAGGTGTCGCGACTGGTGGTGGTGATGATGCGTCGACGTTGCGTACGAGGCCCGGGAGCCCCGGGACGATCTGTGCCGCATCTCTACCATGATGGGGTGTTGGGTGTGGACGTGGTTCATGGTCGGGTTGTTGTTGTTGTTGGTGCTGTTGCTACCGGTGCCATTTACAGCTGATGATGTTGTCGGGCCGTCGATGTTGTTAATGTTGTTGGTGGTGTGGGATGGGTTCAGGCTCAGGGGCAGAGAGTTGGTGTCGTTGGTGCTCATCGCCATGCCCGTGCCGTTCACGCTCATATTGGCCCCGTTACCCGGCACGAGTTGCGGTGGGAACATCTGGTGATGCTGCTGCTGCTGCTGCTGTTGTTGTTGTTGTTGTTGTTGTTGTTGTTGGCCACTTCCGCTCGCCGTCACGTACGCTATCCCGTCGTGGTTCGCGATCGGGGCCGAGCTGAGACTCGTGCGCGAGCCCTGAGGTAGATAGTATCGTCCATCCGCTGTCGTAGGTACCGACGTCTCCTCCCTGGGTCCCTGGGACGAGCCACGCTGCGATGTGCTGCCGGCTTGCTTCTGGCGCAGATCGGCCAGCTTCTCGTCCGTGAGCTCCAGTTCCTTGGGCGGAGGCTCGATGGGCGCCTCGTAACCGATGGGCCGGCCGGCCTTCTGGAAGCGCAGGTGGCCCACGAACTCGAGGCCAGGAGGTAATTTCGCGTCGACGGGCTGCACGGCCGGGTCGTCGCCGCCGAGGACGTTCCATGGATAGCCCGCATCCCATGGCACGACCCTTTCCAGCTTTCGGATCTGCCGTTCCGTCAGGCGGATCTTGAGACCGTCAATATTGTCCTGCAGGTGCTCGACCTTCCGTACGCCGATGAGAGGAAATACGTAGGGTTCTTTGGCCAGAGCCCAGGCCAGAGCGATCGCGCGAATAGACCGGATGCCATGTTCAGCCGCGACTTTCTCTAGTGCGTACGAGATCTTGGCTTCATTCTCGGTCTGCCCAACGCCCCACCGTAGCCTGTTGCCTTCAATCTGCAGCGCCTTGAGTTCTCTCCTCGTCCGGAACCGGCCGCCTCCCAGTACGTTGTAGGGCACGATGCCCATGCCGAAATGTCTGCACATGGGAATGATGTCCCTTTCTATATCCCTCGAGTTTAATCCCCACATTCCCTGGTACACGCTGAACGGTGTTTTGCTATTCGCCTTGGCATAACAGTTCATAGCTGCCACAAGCCATGCGGGCGTGTTGCTTACACCCAGGTAGAGAATCTTGCCTTGCTGGACAAGCATGTGCAGACTGTCCATCACCTCCTCTATGCTCGCCGTGAAGTCCCAGAAGTGCAGGTACATGATATCGACATAGTCGGTCTTGAGACGCTTCAGGCTCATCTCTAGCGACAAGCGCAGGCTCTTTCTCCCGTCGCCGCCGTAGTTAATGGTCGTGGCAGACTTGCCGAGATGCGGCACCATGCTATCATTGCCCCATTTGGTAGCGACGACGCAGCGGTCTCGGACGCCTCGGCTCGCCATCCAGTCGCCCAGCCACTCTTCACTCTGTCCATTATGGTACGCGAGCGCGCCGTCGAAGAAGTTGCCGCCGGCCGAGAAGTAGGCGTCGAAGATGTCGAAAGCCGTCGACCGGCTACACCCGCCGAGCTCCGTCCACTGGTCACCGATGGCCATGGTGCCCAGCGCCAGAGGCGACACGCGCAGGGCGCATGTTTTCGACAGGATGCGGTATTCTGCCAATTCTGAAGCCGGTTCGGGTAAGGGTTCTCGTATATCCGCGAGGGTCTTGAGAGGCCGTCTCGCGGCAGAATCATTCGTCTTCATTGTTAACGACCAGGCAGTCTACTTCACTGTCCGTCTCACAGTAGGGCTCTCCTCAGGCCCCTACTGTTATCGTACTCGCGGCGTAGGTGAACGACTGCGTATGAAATATCGATCCCTATCGCTATGTCCTTTCTGATTACCACATTGATTTGCACTTGCGATGATGATAAGAATAGGGCGAATGAAAATAGAACGAGGGATAGAAGAGAGTGGGAACGGGATTCCGAGATGGCATGCGCGACAAAATCCCATCATGACCGCTTATGCATCGGGCATCGGACGAGACTCTTGTTCCGCCTTCATCCTCGGAAATCCTAAGGGATCTTTTGGGCATGGCGTCTGTCAGGCTACGAGCTCGTGTTCCGAGCAGACTCCAATTCGATCAACGTACCTACCTACATGTGTAAAAATTGTCCATGAGTCTTCCCTTCTATACGACTAGAGCTTTTCATGATTGCCAGAACTCCTCAGTCTCATCAGTGAATGAATGCATCAAGTCGCTCTCAAATCCCGGTCGGAACCTGCAGGCTCGCGACTCGGGAGATCGATTGATTGATCGATAGCGAACGACACACAATCAACCACGGTCGAACCCCGACCCTTTGACCGTAAGCACATGCCGGGGACGCAGGCAGGATAGCCAGGGGCAGGGAGGCTGGTAGACTGTAGGTAAGATGATCTCGGAGAACGGCCACTGCGGCATTAAGCTTGCTGAGCTCGTTATAGAATCGACATCATCATTGTCGATGTTGACCAATGAGACATGACTTGACCAATGAGACATGACTTGACCAATGAGACATGACTTGACCAATGAGACATGACCGCGTCGGGCACCTTGACAGATGTTTTGCGCATGTTCCGCTGCTTTGAAATGTCAGGGTCCCTCCCAGTATGTCGGCGAAAACGCAGACTCGCGAGGCCGAGGGGCGGTGGCTCTGCCTGCGGACTTTGCGCTTCCTGCGATGCATTGCTGCTTACCTATGCATGAGCGCATCTGGTCCATCCGCTGACAGATTGGACCATCGTGGCATACATAGAGGCAGAGGTAGTCATGTAGTCCAATTACACAGTTCATGCCATGGGGCATTGTCAGTCCGAAAGTTGGTTGAAAAGAAATAAATGAAGTCCAATGAGAACGTCTTCGCAAAATAAAATTCATTCGTTGGTGGAAGAAGCCTCTTTTCCCCGTCCTTCCCGTGTAAGAATCGTTCATTTGAGGCTTGCCTGTGGCTCATGTGAAGATTGTGGCTCATACAGCAAAAAGACCAGATAAAAACATCAAAACTTTGCATCAAGCCTTCAGGTGTCTGTCAATTGATGCGAGGAGAGCAGCATGTGCAGATCATAAAAACATCATTACCTCTTAGGAATTGGGAGAGAGGATGATGCCCAGAACACGCTGCCGCTGCCGAGAGGCCGGGGAAGTGGACCGGTAGGGCAAGATCGAGGATAGGGCAAGCCGCGGCAAAAAAATAAAAAAAATAAAAACGTCAAACACCAAAAAAAGGAATTTCTAGCTTGGCTCCGTTTCGATCGGAGGACCTCCGGGTTATGAGCCCGGCGCGCTTCCACTGCGCCACCAAGCTTTGTGCTGCTGTTTCGAGGCAGCTGTTGAGTTATTTGTTTTGGTTGCTATTGTGTGTCATAATTGATGGGTGCAGATGTCGAGTTGGGGCCTCCATCGTGACTCATATGTAGTGCCGTTGCCGGAGATTAAGTACCTGGCCCCGGGGCAAGAATTGGGACGGAACCACTTGAGACACAACAAACGGTCGATGCTATTACTAAATGACTCAGCTAACACGTGATGTAGGTAGGTAAGGCTTCTGCTTGCAAGTTCGGTGGCGGCCCCCTATGAAAAACTCAACGTCCCGATTTCATCCGCATATGCATGTGCGCACCTGAATTCTAAGGCCCTCATGGGTGTTGCTCATGCGGTCGTACAGGCGATGGGATAGTATCGTATGGGTGAATTCTGTACAGATATATGCAGGTGTACATATATAGAGAAGCTAATGCGCGATAGATATATACAGAGAAAACCCCAGCTCAGGTGATCCAAAGAAAAAGAAAAAAGAAAAAAAAAGGTACAACTCGTACGCCTCCATCCATGCTTTTCAGAACAGGTATCCCCTTTTCGCCATGGTACTCCTTATCCCAATTCTCCCCAGTCTGGTATCTATCCTAGTATTCCCCTTTTCTTACAACCCAAGAATATCCTTAGCCAGGTCGGTCACCTTCCCGGTCACGTCCATCAGCTGGGCCACGGGACTGACGAAGGTGTCGACGGGACCCAGGGTCAGGCCGTGGAAGCCGTAGGCGACGACCCGGTCGTCCTTCTCGAGCTCCGTCTGGATCTTCTCCAGGTACGACTTGGCCACGGCCGCGTCGCGGCTGGTGCACGAGATCTCGTTGAGCCAGATGGGCAGGTCGTGCTTGCCGTGCCGCTCGTTGAGGTACGTCTTGGTCAGCTCGACCTCCTTGTCGGCCGAGTTGTTGGCGTCGGTGTAGTAGTGCAGCGCGAGGTAGTCCGGCAGCTCGTCCTGGGCCAGCTCCCCCATGAAGTTGTCCAGCCAGGTGTTGCCCTTGCCCTGGTCGCTGGTCGTCGCGGGCCCCGCGAGCTTGAGGCCGCTGTGCTTGGTGCGCAGCGGCACCATCTGCTCCTTCCACGCCTTGGCCGCGGCCGCGTAGTCCCAGTTCCACTGGTCGGGCTCGTTGTAGAACTGCACCACCACGTTCTTCCCCTGGGCGATCGACGACTCCAGGTTGTTCCACTTGTCGCCCGTCAGCCACTCGGGGCCCTTGACTTGGGGCGCGAACGCCACCGAGTCGGGGAACTCGGTCGGCCGGTACGTGTTCCAGTTGGCGACCCATTTGAACCGACCCGAGTTCCCTAGGGACTTCGCAGCGCTCTTGACGGACGAAGCTACGGCGTTGTTGCCCTTGGCAGCCGTCGTCAGTTCTTCGGCCCAGAGCGCAATCTGCTTTCCGCCCGACGTGCCGCGTTCGGCCATGTGCGAACGAGATGATGATCCTAAGGGCAGGGCCTGAGCTGGGCTTGCGAGAGCGATGCACGCCGCCAGGCAGGCGATGAAGTTGGTGGCTCTGGAGATCGACATCCTGATGATGAGGATGATGGCGAGAAAGAAGATGGGATGAGGGAGTTTGGTGTGTAGGTTGAGAGGATCTGAGATCTGATGGGAATGGCGAATGGCTGACTTGTACTTTCACGCCACCAACGTCGAGTGGGAGACCTCTTGGATTTTATCATTCTGCAGCCCCTGACGGTCGAGCTTTCGGGGGCAGAAAACGTAGACCAAAACGCTCGACGCAGCCATACGTCCTCCCACTACGTCACCCAGGATTCCCAGACTCAGCAGCGACGGCTAGATCTCTACGCCTGGACCCTGCGTCTTGCTCGGGGTCCAAGGGTCCTTCGAGTGTAGGGTCCATATTGTTGCTGACGATGCCGGGATCCTTCAGTAAGTGATCAGAACCTAAAGATTGACGCCCCCGGATCCTACCACGAGGTATGAGTAGTCTAATGGGTCGACATACTCCCGAGCCTTCAACAAGGATTCCGGTGTGGTAGGCAGATGGCAGTCGGCAGATGGCAGATGGCAGGTTGTTTCTAAAAATGAGCGAGTGTGGTGGGTCTTCCCAAGCGTCATGAGGATTCAGCTTGGGATTTGGTTAGCACTGCACACACTGCACAGTGACGTACTAGTAATTTTTTTCAGAGATTTCCCCTGAACACCCTCGGGTACCTTGCATCTCGAGAAGTCCTATCGGCCATAAGCGGCGCTTGTTTCGAATTAATGCGCTTATTCTGAGCCGGCTGCGCTTGTACTCGCACTTCATTGGGGGCAATAGTTAATGTGCGACGACGCATCACGGAGTCAGTCCGAAGTACCCGCAAGACCTTGGAAAGACGAATCAACAGCGGATATCCTTCCACCATGACCCCGAGTGGCAGAAGCGTAAAATTGTATGCGCCTTTCGACATCGCAATTGAAACTACTAAGGATCTCATAGATATTATTGTCGTACACGTGGCTTATGTTCAACTTCATTTCTTGACATCATCTTAAGAGTTTGCGCTGTCTTTTTTGGTGCTTCCCGACAGAACGCACGGAGAGGAGGTGATCGGTCGAAGGAGTTTACGACGGCCAGGGCTTGCAGGCAGGCAGCCCTAGACAGGCAGATTAATAACAAGATCGGACGAAATTTGTCCCCGGTCGATGGTGTTTACTGCGTAAACAAGATGATGAAACTTGACATGGTGCTGAGAGAATAAAAATAGAATTCCCACGTGGTGTAGATCTGGCGGCGTTTTAAGAGCCCCCTTCCGAAAAATGCCACTTGGCTTCAATACCCCATTTTGTTTCAACTCCACCCGCTTGGCAATTATATCGACTTCCAAGGCTAACACCCGGCGTTATTCTCTGTTACCGCTTCATCGTAAGGATAAGAGCTTGCCATTTCGAGGGATGAGTCGAAAAGGGCTGAGTACTGAGATTCCGAGCCACTTCCAGAGTCTGACAGACCGGGCGATTGAGGGCGACGAGGGCGACGAGGGCGACAAGTACTCTCTAGATCGGATATCTTCCCCAATTGATTGTATTCACCCTTGAACAGTATTATTGGTTCGGTCGTCTGTTACTAGTAGACCCGCGGAATGTGTGAACCTACTCACCTAACAATTCCCAGTCCCAGCTATCTATCTATCATGTTTCTCTCGTGCGGCCCCGCTCGAGCCTGTTGCACGAGCTTGGCCCGGTCCGTCCGTCCATCCGACAGGATTCAGATCATCCCATCCATCATGCCTGTCCAGGAAAGGAACTGCGGAATCGGAAACGCGGCCTCGAGCGACGACGACTGCGCCGTCGTCCGCACGCGATTTTCCGGACGTCGAGCACCATCTCGTCCTTCCCCCGTCCCCGTCCTTGTCCGCGTCGAATGCTCGGACACACCTGATGGAGGGTGTATGTTACATATTACGAACCCCCCACGGCCAAATAAGTCCGTGCGGTCCCGCTCCCACGTCAGGTCAGGGACCCCCGGGTACTTCCGCATGCTTCTCCCGGGTGCGCTGATTAGTTCCCGCCGGCCCTCTTCCTCCCGCCGCCGGCGGAGCTGCGCTCCTGGGCCGCTGCCACGGCGGCGTCCTCAGCCCAGCCGAGTTTTCAACGCGGCGCCATCGGCGTCCCCACTTCAGGCGGACGACGCGACCGCGTAATCTTCTCGCCGTCCGCTTTGCGCCTCGTGTACTGAGCGCCGGCCGAGGTCGCGCGCAGTGCGATGGCCTATCGGCGGGTCGGCGGGTTCGCCGTCCGGATGGGTGCGAAATATATTTCTCGTAAAACAATAACTACAATGGCCGCTGTCGAAGACGGCGCTTCCACCACCACCACGGGTTCTGCAGTGCAGGGTCTGGACCTCAACCGATCAGCGCGTTAGCACGGCGGTTCTTGGGGAATCCATGGTCCGCGGGCCCATCGGCGGGGGCTTCGTCTGAGTCTGGGGTGAGGGGGGTGGACATGCATGGTGGGTGTGTGCTGTAACCTAGGAGAGTGAGAGACGGGATTCAGAGGTAAGGTAAGTAAGTGATATTCACTTGGAGACGGACGGAAACGAAGATTGTGCATAGATTAGATGTCCCATATCTATCGATCCGAATTCGGCATTCTGCCCAGTCAATGGATCCAAGTCGTCATGTCGGGTCTCATTATAGGTATCATGCTCTAAGCTGTGATGTCATTGTTTACTTATTAACCTAGTCGGTTTCTACCGCGACTCGCCGTCGGGCCCTCAGGAGTCGGGGATCGCGCTCGGGCGCCTGGGCGTCATTTTGAATTTGGATTGGCGGTCACATCACCAGAGCAGCTGAGCGTCATGGGAAAATGTCTTGATGAAATGCTCAGACGAAGTGACCATCCTCGGCTTGGCCAGTCGCCTAGTGTTTCCTATCAGTTACTCCGTACTGATTGTGTCTTAGCATAGTGCAGCGTTGTAGCACTACAGCTCTAGCCACTGGTTGCAGGGGTGGGGGACGGGGCGTGGGGGGAGGGCGTATGCCTTTCTCACGATGATATATTCACCATTGCATCTCACTCACATCGAAGTTTTCCCATCATTTTCCGCAAATGGACAAGTTCTTAGAAGAGTAGGAGATGTCTTGATATCGTTATCTCCGAAACGCCGCCGTGCCTCCCGTGTCTATAATATCTTCGCGTTTTTGGGTACCCTTATATCATGAGACCAGCCATGTCTATCCGCCTAGCCGTTGAGTAACATGTCGCCGCTATGAAGCCATACCCGTACCTGTCCCTTGTGATGCAGCCCCCCGGGTGTTTTGTACGCCAGCAATCTATTTTAGAAATCAAAGCCATTTCTCCTCCTCTGCATCTGCTCATCGCCCGGATGAATCAATGCTGTGACATGGAGTAACTAGAACGCAGTTGAAACCCGTTCGTCGGTTTGGGACGTTTACAAGTCACGCCTTCGTTTTTCTGCCCTTGAGACAGCAGTCCGATCGAGGCGGTTTTTCGGGATTGGATATCACGATGATGGGGTACTAGCGCCACTGCCTTTCTTCATCTCGAAGCCGCCGACGCTGTAGAGCTCGAAGTGGACGCGCCCTGGGTTGACACCGTAGCGCTGCAGGTACCCCGAGATCTCGAGCATGAACTTCTCGGGCCCGCAGATATAGTACTCGGCCATTCGGTTGTCGAGGTGCAAGTCACCCGCGCTGATGGAGGAGAAGAAGTCATCGTTGAATCGCGACGTGAAGGACAGGACGTCGCCGTCTGCGAGCCGCGATTTGAAGTACCGGGTCTTCACGTTCGGATGCTTCTTGGACAGCTCGTCAACGTGCGCGTAGAAGGGTGGGTCGTGCCGTGAGGCCTGGATCCAGGATATGTCCCGTCTGATCTCGCGCTCAACTTCCGTGTTCAGGATCGAGACGAGGGGCGAGGCGCAGACTCCGGCCGAGATCAGGACGAGTGGCATTGGGGTGGGATTGTTGGTGTCGACGAAAAACTCGCCAGCCGGGTGGGTCAGCTCGAGGGTGTCGCCCTCGCGGAAGCCGTCGATGAGCGCGTTGGACACGAGGCCCGGCTTGCAGGGCTGGACACTTCCAATGCTGCTGTCCGATGCGCTACTGGCAGCTGAGGATATGGGTGGGTCGTCGTCGTTGCGCGCATCGAGAAATCTTCGCGGCTTTGTGTAGTCGACCGAGGCACCCTGGTCACGCTTGACGGTAATGCGGTAGTGGTCGGGCCGTGGTGCGTCGCTGAGTGAGTACTGTCGCAACTGCGCGTACTTCATTCCCGGGATTATTGTTTTGATCGTGACATACTGGCCGGGCATGAAAGTGGGCAGAGGCTTGCCGTCAACGGGCTTAAGGGTAAAAGATACGATGTCACCTTCGATCGTCTCGGGTTTCTTGGAGTGTATGATGAACTTGCGCCATCCCTGCCAAGAGGCGAAGTCCTTGTAAATCTGGGCCTCCCGACCTGTCAACATCTTGGCCATCTGTCCATATGCTTTGGTCCAAGCCAGTTTGACCTCAGGTGTCATAGCGGGGCCGAGAACGGCGGAGAAAGCTCTCAGGAGGTAGTGACCGACGATGTCGTAGTGGTCAGGTTGGATGCCGAGAGAGGCATGCTTTTGGGCGACACGCTCTAGCTTGGGACTCAATTCGCTGATATTGACTATGTTAGAGGCAAAGGCCAGGATGAGTTGTGTGAGGGCGCGGGGCTGTCTGCCGGTGTGCATGTTGACGCTGTTGAAGTAGTTGTTCAGTGCTGGATGATCCTTGAGCATCGACTTGTAGAATACGGTCGAAATGTGTTCACCGTGCATTTTCAGAGCGGGGATGGTCTCTTTGACCAACTGGGCCTCCTGGCGATTCAGAGACATATTGGCGGAAGATCAATGGAGGTGACTCTGTGTTCTTGAAACGATTTGCAGTGTCTTGTGGTGGATGAAGACTTGGAGGGCGAGTCGATACTCAGTAGGCGAGGTAGGTAAAGGATTATGAGGAAGCTTTCTGTGAACTGTAATGAATGAGAAGCTGGTGGGCCGTTGATATGTTCTCGCGGTCGTAGTCGTGAAGTGAAATCTGTTGCTTGTCGGACTTTCTGATAATTCTCTACCACGATTTATTGGCAAAACCCCTCACTTCTGAATGCGACTTGTCGATCACGATGCTACTGTATGTAATCTGGTCTCGAGGCCACCCACGGCGATGACGGCACAAAATGGAAATCGCAGGAATGGTAACGGGATGGAAGAAAAGGCACGCGAACCCATGTCGGAAGAAGATAACCATAGAAGAGAGAAATGAAAATTACTACTAGTATTGACGGGTGACACGTTAGAACATCACGAGCCCGGATATTGCCGACTTACAGCGAGAAGCATACCGGTAGTAGGTAATGCGTATTTCATGATCGGACGAGGGGCTGTCACGGGATTAAGTTTGTGGGCTGATGCTGATGACATTTGGGTGCACGACAGGGATATCCCACGATGCCGTTTCGAGAATGGCATGATCGATCGTGAACAGAGCCAGCCAAACGCAATCTCTATCTCCCGAGCCGCCCCTTCTGGAAGCGACTAGGTCAGCCCGCCCTACCGCTGTTACCTGCCACGTGCGGCAAGCAGGGGGATCAGGGGATCAGGGGACCCGACAAGGTCGCCAGCTAAACCTTTTCTACATTAGCCGCCATAGTGCTCCCGAATATTCATTAGGGGCTGTGACTCTTGCAGTCACCGTCGTAGTCACCGTTGTAGTTTTCGGTGTATGTGTTTTTCAGTGGCGGCGGGAGATTTTAATTAGTGGCATGATCTAGCGTCATAGGGGTCCAACGGTTCCGACTTCCGGGCCGTTCGGTGGTACGGTCCACTACCTGCTCCTACCTCCTTACCCTGCCGCCTGGTGTCCCGCGTCTAGCACTTTTACTAGATGCTCAAAACCGGCGTCCGACCAACTTCAAGCGCAAACCTGTTTACACACCCGAATCCACTGACAATAGGGCACCGGGAACATCATGGTCTGTCGATATTGCTTTGAACTTCAAGTAAGTACCTCGAAGGCGATTACGAATCAGTAAAGAAGGTGGCACCCAGCTGCCCAGTACTCCGACAACCCGATTGAGATCACACGAACTTCCCGTACAACCCGTTTTGACTCAATCAATGATACACAAGCCGACTTCTAGGCAATCTTTGGAGGGGCTGGTACCGCCATTGAACAGCGGACTATGAGGTGTCGATACAGGTACCACCTAATTACTTGCAGATGAGACAGCCCCTTGCCTAATCCCCTCCGGCATACAAGCGATCACCTCGCCCGTGATCGGGGAGCGGTCGTCAGCCGATCAACAGGCCATACTCGAAGAACATCTTCTCCCAACATTTTATCAGACCTGTGCGAAATCCCGACGTGTTCTCTTCGCATTTGATCACGACTTGTCCCCGAGGGCATAGGCCCATACACGGCCGGCCTGCGAAGTAACATTAACCTAGTTTATTAATGAGATCCGTCCAAGAAGTTGAATCAAAATTGGGTGGAAGAGCAACTCACATGTGGCCGCTGCCGTTGCATTCTCTCCCGAGCTGCCGACCTCCTCGAAATTCTTTCTGCGCTACTTCGTACAGTGACAGCTCCCGGTCTACAAAGTAGGGCCGCGCACTTTCGGCATCCTGAAACGGGTCCGGTCCGTCATATTTAGAAACATCCTACACAGCTCCGAAAAAAAGCTCCGTCAAATCTCCGGCAACGGCACGTAGGCGCACGTGTACTAAGTCAATTTCTCGGTGTGGTCAAATGGCAGATATCAGGTCATACTTTATTTCTCTCGACATTTCGCCCACCATGCCCTGAATCTGCGTCAGCTGTGCTTCACCGAGCTGCAGTGGATCAGCACTTAAGCCCAAGGTCTCGATTACGTACCCCAGGATGCAAATTTGGTGAGTTGGCCATCATTTCGCTTCGCCGTGTATGAAACTACCCAATATATCACTGATAGAACGATCCCAGACAATTCTCTGTCACAAGATTCAAGGCATTCGATAATAGTAACGCCGCGAGCTTCGTGGGTGCATTTGGCGGCCGAAGTGTCGGAAACCATAATTCACCTATAAGTTATGTGACCAGGCAGTTGCGGCGCTGGGACTGACTGGCCTCACGCGGTGGGTAACAATTCGTTGATCTCCGGATTGCAAAGCATTTCACCGGAGGTTGTCGCATGCCGCAGTCGTAATTGTGGTGAGCATACACCGCAGCACCGTACACTCTAAAATCATCCCAGAAGCTTGCGGCCCTTGTACATCACGGCTCACTTCCTTATTTTTAGCATGCTCTTGGATTCACTTCCATGTTAAGTAAGCCGCCAAGGCTTCATGTGCGTCTTGGACATACCTATTTGATCGCAATTGCATCGACCTTTTACCATCGGCAGGTAGATGCAATTTCGTGGGTCAAGCACTTGATATCCCGTAACTACTGTCAGGACTCTGTGCCTCGTCGTTGGCGATGAATTTGCAATTTGCAAAAATTCTTGAAAAAGAACAGCCTGTCCTATTCCCGAATCCTAAACCATGTACCGGCGCGTAACCCTGTCTGGGAACGGTCAATGCCAAGGTCGCATTCTAGAAGCCTTCTTGGCTGACCTAAGTAGGTATCTTAAAATAGATATTTGGCACTGACCGAGCACCAACTAAGAATACGGGGGTACCCACACCGAATTTCGCCCATATCACCAGTGTCACTGTGGCGCGCAGAGCAGGTGCGAGTTAATAATTATGATTATGAGCAAGAATGGGGCAGAAATTGAGGCTGAATAGCCGAGCGACACGAGATCGTGAAGACTGATTACCGTGATTTGAGGCGACTTGGCAGAGTAACTAACGTACGGGAGACCGACGCCGTAGGGCCTGCCGGTCGTCGACTCCTTCCGGAAAAGGAAGGGGGGGGGGGAGGCTGCGAAAGACTGCGAGCCTGGCTGCCTGCGCCTTCCTGAACCCGTCTATGAGGATCGTTGGTGCTCTCCTCATCTCATTTAGCGCTGATCGTGCCTGTGCATCGATGTGCATCGTCCAAAGGAAGGAAGATCTGGGCGGGGTGGTGGGACGCAGATAAATGCCATCGGGTTTCGCTCTTGGGGTTATGAGATTGGAGTGGAATTCAACATCACCATCCCATCCATTCGCAACGATCACACCCACAACCAACGACACAATCGTTCAAAAGAAAACAAACGATCTTCACTCGCTGTCAACAACAACAACACCAGAAATCCCCAATACCAAGACTATCAAAATTCGCCCATTTGTTATTCTTTTTACTAAAAAAAAATGAAGTCCTTCACTCTCGCCGCCGCGACCCTCTTCTCCATCCTCTCCACCCCGGCCCTCGGCGCCCCCGCCGTGCCCGCGGACGACCTGCTAAAGATCGCGGTAGAGCGGCTCAACGGCGCCGCGACGGGGCAGGGGGCGTACAACGAGACCATCACGGTGGCCCTGAACGAGGTGTACGCGGACGCGGAGGCGCTGCGCCAGATCTCGACGCTGTACCTGGTGGGCATGACCAAGATGGCGCCGACGGCCTGGGACGCGGTCGTCTGCACGCCTTACAAGAGCGCCGAGGGGAAAGGAGAGCACGGCGTGACCTTCAGCAGCAAGAAGCCCGCCCGCCTGGACCTGAACCGCGTCGATATCGGGAGTATCGTGTGCGAGGAGGGGATGACTAGTGATGTTTGAAGACGGGTTGACGGAGCGGGGAAAGGGGGAAATGGGGGAAAAGGGGGGAGGGAGGACACGTAGGTACCTCTGTCTGAGTGAGTGTAGGGAAGTATGGAAGGGTATTAGGTGATACCGGTCTATGGAGTCCAGAAAACATTTTCCTGTGGCGTGTTTGATTTCAGAGGAGTTGGTCATTGTCGTCTCGGTTTCGTCCAGGCAACACATATCAGCATTAGTGGAGTTCGGGATCACAAGATGTCGACTTCCCAGGTAACTCGGAAGCATGTATATATCACATCTATATTCTTAAGACTTATTCTTCCTTTGCCTCTATGTCTCTACCCCCATGGTGCCCGAAGGGAGTGTAATAGGACCAGGATACTTAGATAAGATGTATTTTGATCGAAAAACGTAGTAAACCTATTTGGTTGGTATATGATGTAAGCAACTCACGCTAAAAAGCCATGCTCTCTCCTTATTAAAAGGTCGGGTCACTAATATAGCGACCAAATGTGTGGGACTAATATATAGATTTTCTCTAGTCTTTAAAAAGTAGCGAGACCGGGGTTTTATATATATTTACACTAAAAATGGGGTTTTTAAACTTCCTTAAAATTATTGGTTTAATAGATTTTTATTTAAATAATTTAGCCTATTTAAAATTGCTATATTAAATATTTTAAATTATAATATAGCTTTTTAAAAAATAAAGCTATTATAAAGCTTAATATTTTAATTAAATTTTTTTTTAATGTTTAAAATAATAATTAGCATATTAAAGCTATTATATAAGGTGGCATTTAAAAGGAAAAAAACCTTTTTTTTAAGAAAAATACTTTTAAAACGCTAAAAAAATATATATATATTTTAAGGGTTAATATCTTTTTTTTTAGCCTTTTTTCTTTAAATAATTATATTTAATAAAAAAAATGCTTTTATTTTTATTATAATAAAGGTTTAATTATATTATTAATAAATATATTATTTATTAGCATTTATTTTATTATAATTTTTCCCTTTTTTATTTTTTAATAGAGTTAATAATGATATATATTAATATATTTTAATTTAATGCGTAATTATATTATTTTTTAGTTAAAAAGGTTTAAAATTATTATATTATCGCATTAAAGTTTAAATAAGCTATTATAAATAATATTTATTATTTTTAAGATACGCTAAAAAAATTTTTTTTTTTTAATTGCTTATAAAAAGTTAAAAGCTTTCTTTTTATATTTAAAATTATAATTATATTTTGCTTAAAAAAGCGCTAATTAATAAGTTTTTTACATAGTTTTATAACGTAGCTTTATATGCTTTTTTTATTAATTTTATTATTTATAAACGCTGCGTTATTACCAATAAAATAATTTAAATTATTTATATTAGTTTTATATATAAAAAAATAGTTTTAATGCTTTTTTAAATAATTAAGAACCTTTTTTATTATAATAAAATGATTATTATTAAGGTTAATTACGTATTTTATAAGCTTTAATTAAATAAAAATAATATTTAAATATATAATAATAAAAATATAAAATACGTTTTTTATAAGTTTTTAAAAGCGTTTTATTTTAATTTTTATAACTTTGCTTTAAAAGGGTTATAAATTATAGTTTCTTATTATAAATATATTATATTTTTTTAATTTTATAAAATCTTTTATTATTTTTTTAATATATAAAAATTAGGAAAGTTAAAAAATATAGTTTAATTTATTTTAAGTGATTCGAATGCTAAAAAACTATGTGATAAAATTATTATTTTTTAATTTATAATATATTTAAAAATAATTTACAAGGTTTTATTTTTTTTATTTTAATAAAAGGGGATAAATAATGGTAATATTATTAATAAAATAAAAGATAATAATATTTTTAAAGATAATTATATAAGGCTTTTTTTTTAAAGAAACGAAGTTAATATTATAAAATGTTTATATAAGTTATTATTATTATAATTTAAATGATAATTATAATTTATATAAAGCTTAATTTAAATAATAAACGTATTTTTGTTTTATATATTTTTAAAGCATTAATATATAAATTTTCTTATAAATAATAGCGTTAATAAATATATTTATAGCGTTATATTATATAATATTATAATTTAATTTAATTATAAAAGCTATAAAAGTTTTAAAGGTTTTATTTATAAGCGTGGTAGCGTAATAATTTTTATTTAATAATAGTTATAAGTTTTTTTAATGATTAATTATATTTTTATTTTAAAAAAAAAACCGTGCTTATTTAATTTATATATATAAATATAACGATTTTTAATAATCTTTTTTTATGTGATTTAAATATATTTTATTATATTATTTTAATATAATAATTATATTAATAATAACCTTTAAAATGGTTTCATTTAAATTTTAAAAAGCAGCTTTTAAAAGCGTGCTTATTTAAATTAAAATGGTGGCTTAAAAAAAAAAGAAGCTTAAAAGCGTGAAGTTTTATATTTAAAATATTTAATTTTAAAATGTTTACTTTTTTAATTTTTGCTTTATTATAAATATAATTATTTATAATAACGATAAATTTATATAAAAACCTTTAAAAAAAAGAGATATGCTTTTAAAGGCCGATTTTTTTAGTGATAAAGGTTAGATTTATAAAAATATTATAAGAAAAAAAAATAAAAGGTTTAAATATTATAAAAAAAAGTGTTTATAAGCTTTTAAATGGTTTAAATAACGTGTTTTTTAGCTATTATAATATAAAAACTTTTTTATAAATGTTTATATAAGGTGTAATTAGTGAAAATAAATAAAAATGCTTAATTTTAACGTAAGCTTTTTTAAAATAGGTTATTTTTTTAAAACTTATAAGTTATTAAAAGGGATATTATTTAAATATTTAGCTTTTTTTATTTTTTTTAAAATCTTTATTTATAATCTTATTTTTATTTTTAAATATATTTAATAATACGATTAATTAGTTATTTAATAGTTATTATATATAATTAATAAATTATTTAAGGTTAATATTATTTATAATTTTAATTTTGCCGTTAAAAATAATATTTTTATTAATTTAAACGTTTTTAATTCGAAAAATATATTTTAATTATAAGTGTTATATTTTATATATATTAATAAATTTATATTTAATAAAATAACTAATATTTATTTATAAACGTGTTTATAACTTTTATTTCATACGTGTGTTAAACGTTTTAAATTTTAGTTTAAAAAAAAATTTTAAAGCTAATAATTTTTAAGTGGTTAATAAACGGATATTTTATATAATTAAGGTTGCTATTTTTAATAATAATATATAAATAAAGTTATTAATAAAATATGTTTTAATATATTATATACTTAAAAAAATAATTATTAAAATAAATAATTATTAATTATAATTTAAGCTATAAATCGTTAAAAAATAAGCTTTAAAGTTTATTATAATTATAATTTTTTATATTTAATAATTAATTAACTTTATTTATTTATTTTATTAAAGGGTTTAAAAAGTAAATTGCTTAACTTTATAATTTTTAATAATAAATAGGCTTTAATTTTATTTAAATAAATAACCTTTTTATTTATACGTATAATTTTAATTTTAAGCTTATAATATTATTTTATTATATTATATAATATTTAAAAAAAGTGTAAAAGTGATTTATTTTTTTTATTAAATTAATAAAAGTTTATTATAGATTTTATTATTTAATAAGTTATTAATATAGCTTTTTTTTTATGTTTTATAATGCGATCTAATCGTTTAAAAAAATGAAAATCGATAGGTATTTTTTAAAGGGTTTAAATATAAGGTTTTAAATTATTTCATTTTAATTTTAGCGCTTTATTTTTAATTTTATATAATAGTTATAATTTATTATATTAGGGTTATATAAGCGTATATTAATACCGCTTTTTATTTTTTTAGCGAGAGCTTTAATAAATAGATAATTAAATTAACGATGTTATAATAAAGCTTATTTTACGATTAAATTTATTTTTTAATATTTATATTATAAACGTTTTTATTTAATAAAATAGCTAAATTTAAATTTTAGGCTAAAATACGTTTTAAATAATTAAAGAACCTTTTTAAATAAATAAATATTTAAATATATAATATAAAATTTAAACTTTATTAAAATAAACTGGTTTTTTTATTTTATAAATATGTAAAGTTTAATATTATTATATTATTATAATAATATTAAAGTGGATTTAATATTTTAATAGATATTTTATTATTATAATTTTTTAAAAGAGATAATATTAGTTACGAAGTTAAAAATATAAATATAGCCTTTAAAAATTAGCTTACGCTTTTTCTTTTATAATATTATAATATTAATATTAATAATGTTATAACTTTAAATAAATATAAATTATCTTTTATTTACGATTATATTTTATTTATAAAACCTTTTAAAATTTTTAAATTAAGCTTTATTATTAAATATATAAATAAAAAAATTCAAATTATAAATAATATTATTAAATAAACTTATAATTTATGCTATTATAAATATTATATATATAATAATTATTAAAAAATAAAAGAAAATAAATAAATAATAAATATAAAATAAATATATAAGGTTATTAATAATAAGCTTATTAAATATTATCGTTTATATTATTTTTTTTAATTATAATTATAATAAATTATGTGATTTATTTAAGCCGTTACGTTTTTTTAATTTTTAAGATAATTTTATTTATATTAGCGTTATTTTTAAAAGCAATTTTTATTATAGTTTAAAAAATAGGGTTAAAAATAAATCCTTTAAATTAAAAATAAAAAATAAGATAAAAATAACGAGTAAATATATAATTATTATTATAAACGATATATTTTTCGTTTTTTTTTAAAGATTTTAAGGTTTAATTAAATATTTAATCCTTTTATTATTATTATTATTTTTATTATTTTTTTATTTTTATTATTTTTATTATTTTTTTAGTTAATAAAGACGCTATATTTAAAAAAGTTATTATTACTTTTTTTTTTTTATAAAACTTTTTAAAAGGCAATTACTTATTATTTTTTTAGCTATATTTAATAAAATTTAAATTGCTATATTAGCTTAATAATAATAAAATTAAAGTTATTATTATATTAATAAATTAATATAATAATTTAAGTGGAAATTATAAGGGTGATTATTTTATAAAAGTTATTAACTTAAATATTTATATATAAAATTTTAAAATAGTTGCGTTTTTAAGCTTTAGCGTGGGCTATTTTTTAGTTTATAAAGAAAAAATTAACTAGTTATTAGTTATTTAAAAGACCTTTTTTACCTTTAGCGATAGTATTTTTTAAATCGTTAAAGGTATATTATTATTAATTTATAAAAGATATTTAAACGTGGTTTTTTAAGGCTATAACCTAATTTTAGATATTTTTAAAATTATCGAAATTAAAAGCATATTTAAAAATAATAGATTTATAAATTTATATTTTTAATTATAAAAGCTTTTCGTATCGTTTTTTATAGGTTTTTAATTTAAGTTTATAAATTTATCGGTTTTTTATACGTTTTTTAATTATAAATATTTAGGTTATAATAAGATAAATCTAAATTAGGGGTAATAATAATAAGGCCTTAAAAAAAAGGCTTTATAAGTTTTTTAAGAATCTTTTTATCGGAGTCTTTAATAGCCGGATCAATATATAAAATCTAATATTAATTAATACGGGTAATAAAAAGATTTTATTATTTAATATATTTAAATAAATCGTTAAAGATAATTTTAATAGTTTTTTTTAAAGTTATTATAATTATAAGGGTAAAAATAGGTTAAATAAAACGATAAATAAAATAAATAAGATTTAAAATAAATATATAATAAGGTTTTATAATAAAAAAGCTTATAAATAGCTAAGCGATATATTATAGCTAAATTTTATTAAAATATTAAAAACTATCGTGAATAAAGCTTAAAAAAACAAATAAAACTTTTAATTATTAAAAGGTTAAATTATTAATATAGCGATTAAACATATAAAATTAATATATATATATTTTTTAATCTTTAAAAAATAATAAAATTAAAGTTTTATATATATTTATATTAAAAGTGAGGTTTTTAAACTTCCTTAAAATTATCGATTTAACGGACTTTTATTTAAATAATTTAGCTTATTTAAAATTATTATATTAAATACCTTAAATTATAATACTTTTAAAATGTTACACGTTCCGTTTTTTTTTATATAAATACCTTAAAAAATCATTTTTACCCCTTATTTAATCTAGGTAAATTTTTAATCACCCTGGTTTTTATTTCTTTTTCCTCTTTTTATTTATTACATTTTGCCACGTTGGTCGGGGTCGGGGAATACGCCATTGTTTAGGGCTCGAAGTATCGCTGGGGTAAATCTTCCGTCGTCATACCTCGTGCTGGCAGATCCACGGAAATGAATAACGCTGAGCGTGGAAAAGTTATGCAAGTCCCATGACATAGTGATAGCCTTGGTATCACTGAATCTGTTTGCCACAGCTAGTTATGTGAGTGAGCCCATGGCGAGGACTTCACGTTAAACATTGATGTTATCTAAACCTTCTTCACATGGAATTCCTGTTTCTGGGAGGCATGGCGATAGCACATTCTCTACTAAGCTTATTAGTTAAGTCGTTATTCGAAGAGAAATAAGTATGTTTATTTATTAAAATAGGACAAGGTATCTTTAAACCGATAGCTGTCTGTTATTAGGAATTAATTTGCCCAGCCATAACCATATTTTTGTGTTTTTTCCATCTAGTTTTTCGTCTTTTTTTTTTACATATATTCCCTTAGGCCGAAATTTGCAGTAAACTCTGGGCACCCTCTCAACCGGGCTATATACGCTTTTTTTTTAGAGTTAAATTGGGTGAATTATTGCATCTGTTGGCTGAACCGTGGTTATTCGCCCCGTCAAATTATGCTGCCAAGTCCCGTTACCGAGATCCAGCCACAGATTCAGGGGTCGCATTTCGGAGTGAGGCACGACCTTGCGTTCCTCTTCGTTGGCGCTCATCATCGCGAACGCAAGAATGCCTTCCAAGGGTGACATATGGGTTTCGTCTGGCTTTTGTACCCAGGGAATTGATTCGAATTCTAATCCGAGGTACACTTCCTCGGCCTCCTCATCGTGTTGGTAGAAATCGTCGATTTCCTTCTGAAGCTCTGGTGTGTTGGGGCAATAGTATGCACGCCCAAAGACAACCTCCTTATCGGTAAAGATGATGGTCCATCGGGTTTTAGTCCAATGAGCATATGTGGCTACTTGCCGAGCGGGCGCCGAATTGTACCTTTTCCAGTCGTTGAGAGCAGCATGGCCTCGGTTACGGATATCTTCCAATAGTGATGACATCCAATGGGCCGATAACTTGTCGTCTCCGATAACACAGATTGTGTAGCAATCGGCATGCACGATTCTTATATTGTTATCAGCGCTCAGGGGTGAGTACTTTCGCCCGTAGTTATTCCTTCCTTCCCGCTTGATACTATGTTTAGCCCACGAAGAAAGCATCCTCGTGCCTGTTTTCACTGCCACCGCACTGAGCATAGCATTGATGATCAATGTATAGTATTGCAGGTTGAAGGCCGTAAACTGGTCCTCATATTCGATCTGTGGTGTCATTGTAATGGCTTCTGCGTATGTCTCTTTGATTCTTGCGTCTGTGAGGCTGGTTTTGGCGTCATAGATCTCTTGGCCGATCATTTGCCGTATTGTGAGGGGGTTGAAATTTGGAAGAAGCCTAAGCTCTGCTAGCTTTGCCCAGCTCTTTGTGATACTTACATTGGAGGATGGGCCCTCGTTCTTGGTGCGGTTATCTCGCACTATCGGAGTGATTGGCATTGAATAGCCGAGAAGTTCTCTGACGGAGAGAAATACTGAAGATTCCATTTTAACTCAAATACAATAAAGATCCCAGAATAAAATCACTTTGACTAACCTAAACTCTAGTTGACAACCATATCCTAAAAGTCCTTGTATATATAATGGTGCACCTTCTTTGTTTTAAGAGCCATTCAACTCGAAGAATCGAGGATTTTTCCGTTATCAGAGAACAAAGAGCTCTGAGTTCTGGAAGAAGATTCAAAGAAGAAGGAAGTGAGGTCGAAGAAAAGTTACGCCCGGGTATCCGCTACTCCTTGTTTGGCCATAGCAGTTCATTGTTCTACTTCCGGACGAAGGGACATACTGGTTTACCTACGCTCTATTAATCTGGACAAAGGAATCCATCCTTTCACATAGATTTGTCCGTTCGCGTCTTACGAGGAGAGCTATTTTAGCTGAAGTTTCCCCAAACTTCGTTCGTATGCCATGGTGATTCCGCACGGCGTGTGGTCTGTTCCAAAGAAAATCAATACGTGATCACTTCCAACATGGCCCTGTTACCGCAGCTACCAGGTCCGAAACTGGGACCTTTCTCGTTGCACAACGACAAGCTCGACATTGTTTTCATTCGGGAGATAGCATTGGGAGGAGACGGAAGTGTTTGGAAGGTGTCAATAGAGGGTAAATTATATGCGCTGAAAATAGTAAGCAACGTTGATGGTTCCATAACCCTTCCTCGCTTGGACTGCTTCCTAACGATTCACAATTGCTGCCATAGTTCGGTTTCTCTGATTTCGGCGTGAAACCAGCGGTACACTCATTCCTTCAAGAACAACAACATTTGACATCTGAGGATCTCAAACCTTACAGGGACAAATTCTACAACGAATGCAGAGCTTATGGGCGCCTTCAAGAGACTGGACACGAACGATTGTCCGTTAAATGCTATGGTTATATCATATTGACTCCGAAACAGGAGAATGACCTGGCCGAGAAAGGAGGGCTCCGAACTTCGAAAACAGTGAAAGTAGGAGATGAGTTAGTAATCAGCGCAATCGACAATCCTCTTGAACGATGGACCGAGGAGTTGAACGACTACCCACTGCGTGCCATTGTCAAAGAACTAGTCGATCTAGACACACACGGTGGCTATAGACTGAACAAGAGCATGGTTTCAAAGATGATCCGTGACCTCGACACTATCCATCGCCTCGGTATCAGGGTTGGTGACATCAAAAGTGACAACTATTTACGGGGTGTGATGATCGATTTCAGCCGTGCCTCAACAGTGCCGCACCCAGAGTACAGCCCAGAGTTCATTCAATACCTGGACAAGCAGGAATTCGGATGGGGCCGGACAGCTTATGACGACGAGATGGGCTTTGACTGGATGCTGGACACATGGAATAGGCATTGTGACATTGGGTTTGTCAAGGGTCAGCGTATTTGGATTCGAATGCTCCCGAACCGCGATTACCGAGAGAAGTTGCGCGACAACTCGAAACCGAACAGAATGCCAAGGTATGTGCTTTTTGAAACTGGCCCCTTCGCTTCAGTTCAGTTATTAATCTCTTTCCTCGTGCAGGGTCAGACCAGAGCTTTTCGATTGGAAAGCTGCAGAGAGAAAACGAGAACGCCAGAAGGCATTGGAGGAGCGTTTAGAAAAGGGTCAAACCTCAGTGGGCAATGAAGATGCGGAGGAGCAGGAGACGACAGCAACAGTGGCTACCACATCGAGTACCGAAGCCACGACAAGCACCGGAAAGAAGGCAGAGAAGAAGCCGAACAAAGGCAGAAGGGCGAGCAAGTCCCAGAAGCTAAGAAAGGATGGCGTAAAGGAGAAGAAGAAGAACAAGAAGAAGAGCACATGATGGCTGGATTCTGTAACGAACTGTGGCTCCATGAGGAGACAGCGAATTGTGAAGTGTACAGCCTATGCAGTGGTTGTTTATCTGGTTTCTTACCTGGTCATCCTCCCATATTACCTCTGATAACCGTATAACCAAGTCTTTGCCAACGGCGCAGATGATTTCCTAACTAAAATAGTCGGAGAAGATGTGCTTTTCTTTCAATACCACTCCCAAACTGCGCGAGCGTAGCCATAATATACATCCAACCCAGTACGCCTTCACACCAGTTTCCTCTCGCAAGCCCTTTCTCCACACACACACACACACACACCCCCCCCCCCCCCCCCCCAGCCATCCACAATTCATTCCAGGTCCTTCCACAGCCGCTTCATCCCCTCGACATTATCATGATCGTCACCCCCGTACCGCACCCAGAGGTCCTCGCACCGCCTCGCGTACTTCCGGGCGCCGGCCATGTCGTTCGCGTACAGGAACGCGCGCGCCGCGAGCTCGAAGTAGACCAGCAGCTGCGGCACCAGCTCCTCCTTGCGGGCCAGCGCCTCCGCCTCCCGCGCGTGCCGGTCGACCTGCTTCGGCGACAGGCTCGCGTCCTCCGTCAGCAGCCGGTAGATCTCGCGGAGCCGCGCCCGCCGCTGGTCCGAGACCGCGCGCCGCTCCTGCGACGCCGCGCACAGGCTGCACGTGCACTCGAAGTTCCACTTGGCTAGGTCCTGCTGCCGCTGCTCGTAGGGGAGGCCGAGAGGGACGTCTGGATAGGGGGTTAGGGTTAGGGATAAGGGCGGGAAGAAGGTGGGACGTGGCGTGAAAAGGGGAGATGGTGGGGGAGGGGGGGGAGAAGACTCACAGCTCTGCACGATTTCTTGGCCCTTCGCGATGGGCTGGATGGCGACGATCTCGACGGTGAGGGTTGCGGGGATATATTTCCAATAGACACTATACGTGAGAGATTAGTTCTCTGCCCAGGGCGATTCTGCTCGCTGATACGTACTTCGGTTTACAGTCGTGGTTTATCCTCTAGTTACCATAAGCGTCAAGTCAGATACCGGTCATTGTCAGACGTGTGGAGAGCTCACCGATGCTCGAGGGTATAGACCCATATGCACAAGATCACCCAACTCCAAACCAAATATGTTCGTTCTAAGGATATTTTCTATGATCTCTTCCTCATCTTCCTCCCCGGTGCGAGCCAGCGAGTATATCATCTCCTGCTGATGCTCCGGTAGCTGCCGGACAGCTTTTTCCAGAATGTGCAGTCGCCCGTCGGGATCCAATGTCGTCACTGTATCCAGCCGTGCGACCATGGACGGGTAGTCCACCATCACGACCTCAAACGGTGGAATGTTACGCGTCGCGACGAGCCCCAGTCCCTTGCCCGGCACTTTGGTGATTTCGTAGGGTGGTTCGACCCCTCCTTCTCGGGAGCCATATACGCGTAGCCTCAGGGGTACGATCGAGTCGTCGAGCATATCCGCGATACTAGCCGCGAGCTCAGGCGACGAGATAACGCTAAGCCCTTGATTGTTTCGAAACGTGGACGAGGTGTACAGGCAGAACTCGGGACCCGTTCGATCGCCGTCCGAAGGCTCTAGACAGTAGGGTCGGTACGTCCATGGCTCCCAATTGCCCGTGTCGATGGTTGAGTCGTCGTCTATGGGGGTCGGACACGTTCGGTTGTGCGCGCTGAATACGGGGTTGGTGGAACATGTCATAGACGGGATGTTAGCAGATTGAAAGCTTTTGGAGAATTGGAGAGCGAGAACTAGGCCATATATCAGACCTGTAGATCTCCATGGTGATAATATCTTGGAGTGCGCCATTGCGTAGGAGTAGGGAAGACGGCTCAAGTGCCCCAGGCATGTGAAGACAGGACACCGAGGTAGGCGAATCCTCCACTTTACGCGAAGACATCGTGTATTGGACACATTTCAGAATGAGTTCAAACACCAAATCAGGTATTGGCAGTAAGTCTTATTGGCTATGTGTTTTTGTGACTGTTGCGGCTAAAGTGGCAACGCCTTGGTTCTCCATGTGTGTCTGCTGAGTGACGCAGCCGGGACCTCCGCGGCGGCTAAACCGCGATCTACACTGGTTTCGGGACACAAATGTTTTCGCCAGGAATGTCTAGCGGATCATTATGCCAGATATCATTTTTGCCCATGTATAAGGCTAGATATATACAGAACAAATAGATGAGCACCTGATCATGGTATACCACGGCCCTTTATTGGCGATCTCCTCCCCGGTCTCCATAAGCAAGGAATCAAATTTTAGGACGAGTTACAATTCCCCCTATCTCAATTCCAGTTCTTGTATGTTACCTATTTTTAAAGTCAGCCGGTATGCGCAAGCCTGTCCGTGATTCAGGATAGTGATGACCGCGGTACTGATAAGTCATCTCCTCGACCGCGGGGACGCAGGATGGTCGCGCTCAAGAAAGGTTTGTACCACTCACATTCCAGTTCTGCGACACGAGGCTTCCTTCAGCCTCTGAGTCTAGAAGAATGGCTTTTGCTGCTTCATCATTCCTGTACTGCCATTGCAAGTAGGCCACGGCTGCCTTTCCGAACTTGCCGCCGTTCGTAGCACTATAGGTGCCTCCGTGACCTATAGCCATCAACTTCTGCAATACATTGAATCACGATAGCTAGAGGACACATACCGGTATCCAGAGAAGCCTTATAAGCTGGGAGACCTTCATTCAGCAGACCATAGTCCTTCTCGGCCTACACCATTGATTAGTACCCGACCGCCCTCATTGGTGGAATCTGTTGTTTACTCACGTTTGGATACCCCATGTCCTTCGGTCCGCCAACGAACCACGCGACAGGAACAGTAATTTCCTCGAGCAGATATCGCCTCTCATCCTGGAAGATGGCGATGTCGAACATCATGATCCGCTTTACCCGCTCATCGTGGTAAGCCGTACTCATGGCCTCGAGGCCACCGCAACTATGCCCAGCGGTGGTGATGTTCTCCAGATCGATCGTGCCAAACTTCGCAGCACCACCTCCCATGGCCCAGTCGATACTGTCCCGGCTATCTTGAACCTTGCTCTGGGCGGCGCCGCCCCCGCTGATCGGTCCATCGGCGGCGATGATGTACCCGTAAGATGCGATCTCCGTCAGGAAGTTCCGGTAGGTGGCGCTACTCGTCGCGCAGCCGCCGTTGCCCCAGCTGATGAACGGCATACTGACGTCCTCGGGAGGGGGCGACACCGGCGCGTAGATCGTGTGGTTCGGCAGACCTGGGTCGGAGGTCATCTGCGCCGGATACGGGCCCGAGCCAGAGGTGACGGTGCCCGCTCCAGTAGGAGACTCTGTTCCGGTTGCTGCTGGGTTATTGCCAGTACGCTGCAGGTAGGTGGCCAGGTCCGGGAGGGAGATGCAGAAGATTCCTCCGGCAATGGTGTCATCGCCGGTCTCAGGGAAGTGCCCGGGACTGGGAACAAATGTGCCCGCTTGCCGCGCAGCCAGACCGTTCAGGGGGTTTGACACAACATGACGAGCTAGAAGCGTGATGATCGAGAAGCGGTATTTCAAATACATGGTGATTGAGCTTTGAGATACAAGTATCGGATCGTATTGCCGCGTGGTTAGGAGTAGGACGATCGCAGACCTTAGAAAACGAAAGATTTTATGCACAAAACTGTCGTAGCCGAGGCTCTAACATCGGCCAGCTGAGTCGGTATTCTGCCATGGCAAATTAGATCATCATTAGGTCTGTTTGAGAGAGTCCGTGACAGCTACTGCAGTGCACACGGCATACATAGATCTGGCGTCACGAATACCCGAGGCTATTCGGTTACCAAGCTTCAGAACGGCATACTACAGTTACCGTATGTCAATCTTGGACACTGCCTCTCATATAGGGCATCCCGAGTGCTCGGCGCGTCAGGATTTCCAACCGTGCGCGGCTAGGTCGCAAAGTTTTCCAACTATGGACTGAGAACAAACGGAGGCGGAAACGCAATCTGGATCGGAACCATCAGAGCGGTAAGCATGATGCAATGCGACTTTATTTATTGGCTCATCTCAGTCAGACTACGATCAGATCGTGATGGATAAATACCCATTCCCGGTGGACGTAACTGACGGGGAATGGTATTGGTTGGCTAAAGTGGAGTCGGTTCGGATAGAGAAACGGGGGGGGGGAAGGGGGCGTAGAATGGTCTCGACAGTGCTAGGTCTTGATTACCTCATCTTGAACACGCGGATATGGTAAAAGGAAGGGGTTCATAGTTGTTCAGTACTACTGATCTCATTTGGCTCTCTGATATGTTTTCATCCCTGGAAACACATTGACAGGAGCCTAGTTACATACATTATGCTTTGAATAGCAAATCTCGCCTCCTTTTAAATCGCACCGTGGGAAGTCCATATGACATGAAGTCAACGAAAACACTGCGGCAAGTTGACGGGTAACATGTGGTGCGTTGATTGTACACCATAATGTGTATCCTGTTGGTATTATTGCGTGGATCACTTATTTTTGAGGCTTCGAACTTGTCTACTTCGCGGGCTATCGAGAAACTGTAATTCTGTTGCCATCGCTGCTGAGCAAGGCGAATCTATGATCTGAAGCAATGTTAAGGTTTGGAATGGTTGCGAATCGCATAAAAGGGCTAGATAGACTTGGCGGTTGATAGACTTGTATCTCATTCGGTATATCGCTATGCAGTCTCTCGCCCTGTTGGGTTATTGTTATCCTTGTGTGATGCAAATTACAAAAGGCAACCATCTATGATATCGCTATGCAAAAGTATGGAGTCCACGTAAGATGTCCAGAGGGACTTTCCAACAAGCTGATAGACCATGCGTATTGTGACCAAGGCTTTCCAGAACAAAGAGAAATGATATACAGGCTCTCTCAAATTCATACCTCAAGGGCTTTTTCGCATGCTTGGACGTTGAAACTAAGAGTTTGGTTTTAGCTACCGATGATCCAAGTTACTGATTGGCTTTCGAGTTTTGGTTGGATCGAGTAAGAGCTGAAGTCATCCAAGAATAGGAAATATCGTGTGTTATTTAGTCTTGAGAGTGTTGAGTCCTTCGAGTCCTTTGTTGCCGCATTCGTCCTCTTAGATATCGTGATGAAAGCCTTGAAAGGACATGTTGAAACATGACGCATTCGAAAGCTAAATATATTCTGAATCCTGGACTAAACGAGGTCTTTCACATTGAAATCAAATGTAGGCATGTACAATGCGACTGTTTGCCCCTTTATTTCCACCCGGGATGTACTAAAGCGAAAGGTCTCACCAGACTCGGTGAATTGAGTACTCACACAAGAAGTCGTAACTTGACACAACACAAAATCTATATTGAAGTAACATCTAACAAAACAGCAGAGAAACAGCAGAAAACTCGAGAACAAAACTCACGAATATGGCACCTAACCCTCAGCCGACATGCGCCGCGAGGGTGATCTACTCGAGTTCCTTGAACCGCGGATGGGGAAAAGCACTCAGCAATGAGACGAATCAGATGGTTCGACGGCTCGACGCCGAGGCCAACGCGGCTCACTTGTTACAGCTTCGCCGAGATCGCGAGGTTGCCAAGACCGCCATGAGAGTTGGGCTCTTCTGGGAACACAAGCAACTGAAAGACCAGCTCATCGTGTCTACCCCGGCCCATCTGGACAGTCTCACGTTCTTCTCGCACCTAGCCGAGGAGCGCAGAGAGGCGCTCGCCAAAACCAAGAGGGTAATCTCGCGCGACTTCAAGACCGTCAAGATGCATTCATTCTTCGCCGGACTGCGCGAGCGCGAGTTCACGGTACTGCCGGTCGAAATTGAGGATGCGTGGGTCACCATCGTCTTGCGCGTCCGCGCCAAAACTCCCATCACGGCATCCGCGCCCGGACCGGACAAGCGCGGTGAGTATCTCGATCGTGAGCTGACGGATTTTGCGATCTGCGACCCTTTGGAGGAGGGCAGATCGGGGCGGGCGAAGCGGATCAGGGACGTGCTGCCCATGATGCTCAGGCAGGGCAGTATCGAGGCGAGCATGACTAGTGCGAACGACCATGGAAACTTGACTCCGTTCAATGTCACCCAGAACGCTCGCTGGGAGACGGGATATGTCGCGTTCGCGTTCGCCCGAGAGTTTCTGAGAAGATTGAAAGTGCTCCTCTTCAGGAGAACGCATCCCAGCTCAGATGCCGATGCCGACACCTATTTTCTCTGGAAGCCTTTCGAGGAGCACTACACGATCGACGGATACCGACAGGGTCTGATGGCCGCCTGTCTGCACCAGTGCATCGAGAAGTCCAACTACCAAGTGCGCATCGCGCTCGAGGTGCCCAGCGAGAAGGCAGCCTACAGCCCCTCAAGCCTGAGCCGTATAACCGGACCGGGAGTCGTGGACCCGCCGCAGGATCTCGACGATGAATGGGCCGCCACAATCGAGAAGGGACTTACTGTTCAGACGCCGGAAACGTGTCATGTTGATAGCCAATCCCCCGCGCCGGGCGAGCCGGACGAGATGGACATTGACAGCGACGATGACGGCGAGTTGGCTACGGAGACTGCGACCCAAGGGTCCACAGCTGGAACCTTCTTGGCCGCTCCTCAGACGACGACTGCGGAGCCAGTGAAGAAAAGGGCGAGGTCGACAACTCCCAACCCGAGACCACGGACCCCGCTGCCGGGTAAAAAGCAGCGACAGGGCACGCCGGCACCAAGCAAGATGGAGGACAAGGCAAAGGCAGATGACTCTAGCTCGGCATTTACGCCGGTCAACCAACCTCAACGGCAGCCCTCTAGTCCTCCAACCACCGAGCACGTCACTACTGAGAAAAGCATAGTGGTCTCCGATGACGTGTATGACGAGAAGCAGGAGACCGACTCGGCTTTGGTCGAAAACAACTCCGAGGAGACCAGCAATGTCGTCAATGAGAGCACCAGCGAACAACAGGCAGCGGAAGATTTTCTCACGGTCCCCGAACACCACCACCCGAGCTTACCCGCGCCTTCAGAACACTCCATCCACAGGCCCCTCACCGCCGCACCCGCATCCCCCGCTCCGACCCGCAGCCCCCAGACATCACCCCCTCGAGCCCCGGTAGCAGACATGGGCAGTCCCGTCAGCATCCCCGGCCTCGGCAATCTGCCCGACGTCCCCCGCGTAGAAGTCACCACCGAAGCCGTCCAGGGCTCCCCGGAGATCTCGGAGGGCGAGGACGGGCAGCAGCAGCAGCAGCAGGACGATTCGAGGTATCTAGGTCTAGGGAGCGGAAGAAGAAGAAGCAGCAACCCGGTGATGCTGACTACTGCCCCGACGCCGGGGAGTTCGCCATCGCGCTGGCCGCCGTCTCCTTATTGCGAGGAAGACGAAGAGGGAGATGAAGGTGAGAAGGGTGAGGGCGGACCTGGATACGATGGTCATCTCTACGACGACGACGACGACGATGACGACGACGAGGTGATGTCGGAGCGTGGTGAGGATATCTCGGAGGAGATGATGATAGATCGAGCGCCGACGCCGGGGGGTGATATCATGCGTGGGATTACGAGGAAGAGGGAAAGGGATGAAGACGAGGATAAGGATGAGGGGGGAAGCTCGCCGAAGAGGCAGAAGGTGGAAGGATAATGATGCTGATGAGGAGGATATAGGGGGGTTCGCTGGATTGATGGAACGACGCTGTGAGATAGTTATGTGGATGGGTGATGTCGGTGAATAGTGAGGTTATCTATCTCCTCAAGACGGGTCTGGTCTCTGAAAATCTAGTTATTCTAGTTGTAATATGCTCTGTAATATAATAATACAGCTTTCCCTCTTGATGCAACCCTCGCCAAAGAAATATAATAAAGCGTCGAAACTTTTTGTTTCAGAAACGACGAAGAAATGAAAAATTATATACACAGAAATCTGCGATCGCGACGCAGGTATGACAGACAGGCTTGTGTCTACCTTCGCGATCGGCGTGTTGATTGCGCCCATCCTCGCGATCCCCAATAGACGGGAAAAAATAAATGTCCTTTGATATTTCTTCCTCGACACCTAGATAGCGAAATTTTTATTTTTTACGACGATCTAGGCGGCAATGCACTGCGAGTAGTAGTCGTTCATGACCGTGCAGGTGCTTCCCGACGCGCACTCGGTAGCGCCCGAGTAGTTGCTGCCACCGCACTGTCCGTAGAGGGCGACGGCGGCGCCCGACGCGCTGCCGCCCGAGGTGCTGCTGGGGGCGGCGGCGCTCGACGCGGTGACAGTAGCCAGGGTGGTGGGGACGCTGGGCGCCTGAGCCGCGGCGCTGGAGCTCGCGGGGGCGCTGGAGGAGGAGGAGGGAGCCGAGGAGGACGCGGTGGCGGTCGAGTTGGAGGAGATCGCGACCGCTGTCGCCGTCGCGGTGGCAGCCGCAGCAGAGGTGGTGCCGTTCGACGACACGGCGGAGGTCACGGGGGTGGTGCCGCCAGCGCCGCAGACGGCGACGTCGCCGCCGGGCGCCGTGTACGTCGTGGGGTCGAACCCGTTGTAGACGTCGGGGATGTAGATGTTGTCGTCCTCGGCGTTGTAGGCGCCGGGCAGGGAGATGGTGGGCGAGCAGCCGCCGCCGGTGCCGGTGATGGTCAGCTGGACGCAGCCGATGTAGAACTGCGCGCCCCCGACTGTCGAGGCGCCGTGAAGAGCCAGCATCTCGGAGCGCAGCTAAAGTTCCGAGTGTCAGTATTTGTCTTTATCCGCGGCACATGTACATGTTATGTTATGGTATCTTACCAGGTAGTCGCCGCTCTCCAGACCGGTCGGCAGGGTGAAGGTGTAGTTGCCGCCGGCGTCCATGACGACCTGGTTCGCCCACTCGTCGTTGGCGTAGTCGAGCTCGTCGATCTTGAACCAGCCCTCGCCGACGCCGCTGGCCTGGGCGGCGTCGTCGACGGGGCCGTAGAGGAAGTGCGTGATGGGGCCCGGGTGCGACGACGTGTCCCAGCCGACGGTGATCTCGTCGCCCTCGTTGGCCGCGATGGTGTCGACGCCCGACGGCACCGTGCTGCCGTCGACGTTGCAGGCGATGTCGTCGCTCGTCACGTCCGTCACGGGGCTGTTGCTGGGCGGCATGCGCACGCCCACCTCGTAGCCCGGCGAGACGCCGGCCACCCAGACCTGGTGGAGGTTCTGGTGCGCCGAGACCGCGGAGGCGGCGGCGAGCGAGAGGGCCAGGATGGAGGGTGTTGATTGGAACATGGTGTCTGTGAGTATGTAGTTATGTGTACGTGTGGTGTGGGGTTGGGTTCACAGGAAGAAAGAATGAATGGTTGGAATGCGAATCACTTATTGCCTTAATGAAAGTTGCCTGGAATACCGGATCCGGGAAAAGAACGTAAGAGTTTCGAGTCGAAAAGAAGCGAATGAATGAAGTGGTGGTGAACGTAGAGAACAGAGACCAGTGAGTGAAGAAAAAAAGTCTACTACTCATCGTGAGCGGCTCACTCCTGTATTTGAAGTCGATGAACGACTCCAAACCCCGGTCCACCCAGTCCCATGCCTTTCGTCTGATGTTTATTTTTCCTTGGTGCCTTGGGTGAACCATGACGATCATAGATGACATAGGTAGAAGGTAGATTAAGGGGCGGCGCTGAGCCCGGTTGAGGCTCCGGGACCACGATCCACTCTCGCCGGGGCGCCTGTCCTCTTCGGGGATGCGCGCCAGGAACAGAGTCGCATCGGACGACAAACCGAGCATGGTCGCATTATGGTCAGGGGTGCCTCATAGAATGGCATCCTTGGGACGAACGTCTTGTGCGATCCACTCCGCACTCTATCTGATTCTCGCTTGGCGCTGACCACGGAAAAACTCGAGCTCTCTTGACTCTCACTGGTGGGATTGACTCTCGTCTGATCTGGGATCACGTAAATTCAGCTATTACGCGCGATCGCTAGCTAGCCTTCGCTTGACGAATGCCCTGACAACGGAAATTTGGAAATAGTCCCGGATTTCAATGCCGTCACCCTTTCAGTCTCTGCTTCTGTGACAATATGTACCCAAGAAGATGACCGGTAGCGATTGGTTGATATTTGCCTCCATGATCATTATGTACACAGGTCTATGAATTAATCCGACTCCATTGAATTATTGAGATTCGCAGAGGATTCCGGCGGTTCGAAACATGGGTTATTATGTTTCAGGACATGTCGACCCGAGGCGGTGGGATCTCCTTGCTGCAGATGAAACCCGGACGTGCAAGGATAGCCGCGTTATGATCTCCACATTGCCCTTTTACTCGAGTCGCTTGGCGCATCCCTCTGGCGGCTCAACCCTGGTCTCATTCAGATTCGGGGGTCCCATACCTAGATGGACTGGTACCAGTCCATGATCGCCCTGCCCTCCTCTGGGTTAAGCCAAGGGATTCCAGGACATATCCTATTAGGAAGATATTTGTCCAGGTAAATATGTACATTATGTCCTGAGCGAAGGTCAAGAATGTTGGCTCCCGAGTAATACGCGTAGGGTGGCCGTCAATAGTCGCGGGAGCACCACCCAGGTGAGCGGCCTGAGAATTGTCGATGGGTTTATGTTGGCGCTTGGTTTGGCGGCCCTCAGTACTCGGGGAGTTGGTCAACTTTGATCTTCTTGCCGCCAATGTCGAGCTCAACGACTTGAGGCATGATGATAGTGGAGTGCAGGGGGTGACAAATGAATGCAGGGGTGATAAGGGAATGCAGGGGTAATGAGGCGCAGCAGGGAGAGGTTTGTGGCGTTTTTGTGGCGTTGCTGTGGCTGCTCGTCTTTCCGGCATCAAATGCAGAGCGCAGTCGAATTGCCGATTTTCCCCTATCATCTTTGCAGCACGACTCCGCTGGTTATGCAATGATCGCTTCGGATCTGAACAATCTTTATCTCGTTGGTCGGAGCATGATCAGGCCAGGCAGCCAGGTTATATATACCTGGACTCAAGTAACTAGTCGCCATCCGTGGTCCTCAAATACGTAGACACCTAGTAAAAATTAGCATAGTTGCATAGCCGACGACTGGTTCTGCATAGTTACCTTTAGTTAAGGTATCATGCATTAACTCTCTCTGTAACATGAACCCTAAGGTCTCCTTCCACTTCATAGCTACTGGGTCGTTCTCGGGAACTGATACGTAGCCATTGGGTAGGCTATCTGGTCCCCTCGATAACCTTGGGGCCCAGTTTAGGGGGTTCTCGATTAGGATGACTTGAAAGGGCTCGAGATCCTTCAAACCGAAAACCTCGGGGCCTGCTACAGCTGACTCCTTAACTCCAAAGTAGTTATCGGTTAAGGACCTGCTTCCAAGTAATCCATTAGCTCAGATTCCTGCTAGAGAGGGATACGTAAGTACTGGGGCAGGAGACCATTCACCCACCTCTGTATCCTGAGTTGTATTGTAAACTTCTCGCAAATTGATCAAGCTGTCTCTTGTGTTATTTTCTGGCCTGAGGCCTGACGAATCTCGGCCCTTCTTCATTGGACGAAGGTGGGGGGCTTACGCCTTCTAAGATATCGTCGAGCCATGTCCGAAAGGAACGTGGGCAGCGAGGGCGCTGAAGAAAACAGCAGATGCCGTCGTAGTCTTAACCGAAGAGAGTGGTTGCTGTGGTCCTGGTTGCGGACCTCGATTGCTCTGCCCCGTAATTAGCTAAGGCACAAATAACACATGTGGCCCGAAAAAGAAAAAAGATACGTACAGTCTGCGGTAGACTTTGTTTCTCGGGGATGGGTGACTCCTCTGGATTTGGAGCAAGCACCTGTCTGGACGGCGCAGAGTTCTTTCATCATACGAAGTTTAATTCGTATCTAATCTTGTCCCCTTCCACGCGCTCCTCTCTTGCATTTATTCAGTACCGTGGTGTTGCACGGATATCACTTTTCCGTCTCCAGGATTCTGCCCGATGGTTAATCAACTCGGTCTACCAGATAGGTGGGAAAAAAGATAGAGACATACGTTGGAAGGATGCTTAGGAGGGACCGGTGGTGGGATTGGCGTTACGAACAGCTCTTCCCCAAGAGTCGGCATTGAGAGTAGTGGCGGTGTTACGTGACGGACACCACTCCGTGTTCTCCTGGGGATCCATCAACGTCTTGTGTAGCAGCGATCCTCGAATGGCTTGGAATTTGGGTGTCATGCCATTCAGTATAGCATTTTGGTTGGGGGTCCTGGCTCAGTGGAATGAAGTGGTGGCCGTCGCATAGAGTAACTTGGTTGCTGGTACGACTAGGTAGGGTCATTGAGTCGATGATAGTACAAGGCCATAGCGGCGACTTGAGCTTCAAGTTCCTTGTCTGTGTTGGGAACTGGGCCCGATGCCTTCTTGGTATCTTTCTTGGACGAGGTCGACATCGTGCGAAGTTGTCGCAGGATGCTCAAGATAAGGAAGTACGGTATGTTGAACGATGGTGAGTGATTTTTTCGTCGTATTTGTGCCGCTTTCTTGAATTGCGACGCGATAGTGCGCAATGCGAGATTAGAATAAGCCATGGTTGTCTGGGGTGGTGACGTTACGGGTAGTAACGTACCAACTGCACATTGGCAAAGTCGTCGCGATCCTTTTTCGTAGACTTGAAGGCCTCGTGCTCCTCAAAATGTTCATAGAACTAAGCACACAAATGGATTGTTGCGGTTCTTGATTAGCACAGCAAAGGTCTAGTGTTGCTTGAAGAGATCAGAGAAACAGGCGCAAGAGGCCGGAACGGTAGACTTCCGAGAAAGTTGAGTTGGCAGTTGGTAAAGCGAATAAAAAAGGTAAAGCAGATAGTGTGAAAGTCGATGATTGACCAGATGAACATTAGAGGTCTAGCAGATTTAATATGATAGAGAAGGATGAATATGTAAAAGGAAAGAAGATTGATCGGCAATCTGGGTTTGGACTCGATAGGGCATTTCTAATCGCTAGATTGCTCGATTGTCGCAATCACCCCGCAGTTGTACGTTGCAGGAAGAGGAGTAGAGGAAAGCATGGTGATAGTGATAACCTGATAGGAATAAGGGCTGATGTCAGTCCTAATTAGGTGCTAAACAGTAAAGACAATACTCCTAAAAAGCTATTCAAAGATCACTCAGGGTTCAGTTGCCAGCGCGTGAGTGCTTATCGATTCCATACTCTCAAATCCCGAAAATGAGAATTGCAAGCTTCACTTGAGCAAACAGGGAATGTAAGAGGGAAACAGTAAATCGAAGTATCAGGAATGGTGATGACTACTACATATGTGAAGTGAATTCGCAATAGGCTTAACGGGGGCACAAACTGCAATGGTTCCTGTGCAGAATTTAACAACGCTGGACTTAACTATGGTGATTCTGGTGATTGTTAAGCAATGGACGCACAGTCTTTTACTTAGCCCCATGAAAACAAAGCAAAGAAGAGCACGAACGGAATAGATAGGCAGTAGATAAACCATATTTATCTCAAAGGGTTCAAGGTGGTTCAAGTCAGTTTATAGTTCCAACTAATAGATAGATTAGAAATACGTTTCAAACATATATCCTGGAATCTTTCTGTAGCAGCGTAGTGCTCGGGGGTCTGGTATTCCACGCTGGAGGCAACTTGAACCCTAACGCTGGCGGACAGAACTTGGCCCCGCAAGGACAACCGGCCAAAACGGACTCGTCAGGGTGGAATTTGCAGAGGTGTGATTTGATGCAATGAGCATCATTGGTAGGATTCGGGTAGGAGACTTTGCCAGGCTTCATGTCGCAGACGAGGCAGATGCATCGCTTCTGACCGTCGATGGTGGCAAGAGCACCACTCAAGTGGGTGGCCTGAGCCCCTCTGACCTCGTAGAATCCAGCAACAACTCCAGAACCCCATCGACGGACTACACCATATTGCCCAAGGAAGGATTAAGAAACAACCCAGCCGATGGCGTATCGCCCGACGGGTAGTGGGAGCGCCGGCAGCTCCAACCCTCACTAGAGTGACGCTGTACCAAGCTTATCGCCAACGACAGAATCTGCAACAATTGGGTCCGCTGCTGCAGCATGCTCGAGTAGCTGGTGCCATGGACGAGTTTGGCACTGGGCGGCCGCTTTGGTCCGCCTCTATCTACAGAACAGACACGAGGTCCAAAACCCTCTGGAGATTCCGGCGAATCGCATCATCTATTTGCCTGCAGAATGACCAATCCCATCACCGGGTCGTTTTCGGGAAGGCAGACGACTAGGCGAGTTGGGGTCGGGGTCGAGCTCGCATGGAGACTGGCCATATGCGTATCAGAGATGCGGGTTCTTGTCCTCATAGTCGGCTTGGAGGCCGAAAGCCTCGGGCGGGCCCGGTGCTTGCGACATGGTTCCGGCCGGGGACGGCTGAGGCCCGTTTCTGCGCCCTTTCCTCCATCGCCTCTGGATCTCACCATCAATGACTACCAGTGTCTACCTCTCTTCCTTCTAAATCTCTCTCCTTCTCGCCCATCCATGCTTTCTTGACCTTCTTCACCAAACCCCGAGGACAAGACATTCGACCTTGATAACTGGCCTCGTCAAACTGATGCCATCTGATATGGCAGTCCGCAGCTCTGCAGTCCCGGCCAAGGGCGTCGCGATACCGCTCGCTCTCGCGTGAATAAGAGACCGGGTCTGGAGTAAATGTTTGCCTTTCGAGACCGACCGCTGGTCATGTAGGATTTCGGATAGTGTGGGGGTTCCATCATGAAGCCCAAAGCTGGGTTGCGAGACCTGGGGGTATGCATGAGAGCTCGTATGCACAACAACTATGGTGCAGTGACTGAAGTAACCGGGCTATCTGCCATACTGGGCAATACAACCTTCCGTCCCTCCATTTCCACTCCGTCAATGTCAAATCCGTTGCTTGGCTACTAAGGTGAAGGGCAGCGAAGAGGGATTCAATGCTAGGAAAATGCTCAGAACGTTCCGTCTCTTCAAATTGCCACGTGACGGTTTCCTAGTATGACTCCTCTTCGTTGCCTTTCACCTGAGTAGCCAGCCAGTGCACTACTAGTGGATAAATGGCATCGCGGTATTATCGGATGATCGACTGAGCGATGCTCGTGGGGCTCGTGGCGGCTTAGGAACCTTTTGCTTCGGAACCTTGGGTGTTTTGACGAGCTTGATGCGCGGGGCAGGGGTGGTGGTCGTCTTCTTGCTGTTGCATGTTGGGACAGCCACTAAGGGGGAAGATCTTGATGGCCACCAAATTTACTAGGCATTTTAGGTATACAACCTTCTTGCCTGCCACATTCATTTCGGGAGACCTTTCTCTCTCTTCCTTTCTTTAGTCAACTAGATAACCCCAATCAATGATTCTTCCCCGATCCCCTCTTCTGTAGCCAAATGCGCCACTTGATGTCGGGGTCTTCTTCCTTCTTTAGTATTCCCGATTCAAAGTCGTCTTCTTCTTTCTTTGGCATAGGAATGTCGGAGTCTTCTTACTTCTTTAGTATTCCCGATTCGGAGACGTCTTCTTCTTTCTTTGGCATAGGAATGTTAGCGTCTCCTTCTCGTTTTAGCAGAAGGCCGTCAACGTCTTCATCCCTATTCTCGAGAGTTTTCTTGAGCTTTTTGATGTGCTCGGAAGTCTTGACAACCCATTTCTTATGAGTGTCCAGTACTGTTTTGTCAGACTCCACTTTGGCGTTCACCTCGAGCAACTTTGCCAGCGGCAGGGGAGCTCCCCGTCATCCACTCCTCCTCGAATCTGAAGGTTCGCCGGCTAAAATGGTTGTTGAACATGGGTTCAATATCTGCTCCGCCGTATACGCACGCTTGCCACAGTTAAGCTGCCATACGATACTTGCGAACGGCTGTCTCCAAGTCGTCCCCTCCCTTCTCGATTCGGGCGGGTAACTTACGGCATCGAAATTGCCTGGAGAGTCCTTCGCTACTAACTAATATTGCTAGCTGCAAGGGTGGGCAATCTGTCTTCGGTAGGTTATCGCAGTGGTTGTGGCATAGCTTGACGTCTCGACAAGTGCATGAGCAACATCCATGTTGTTTTCTCCATCGACTTGATCAGCACTTCCGTCTTTCGGCAACAAAGATGGTTTTGCGAGTTTGAAGGGTTTGAAAGTAAGCACGATGTCGATGATCCGGTTGGAAGTGGCCGGTCTTGCTCGAACGAGTATCGTAAGACAAGCCGCCCAGCGCGAGTCTCTAGGCGTACTTGCTCGTACGCAGCCCACGGACAGTACTCGACGACGAATGCTCCAACGGCCGAGTTGGCGTACGGCTTGTCCACCGCTGGGAGGATGCGGTGGACGCGGTAAGCGCCCTCTACCTCGTTCAAGACCGCTTGGTGAACACGAAGCGTGAACCGGTTAACCGGAACATTCTTCCACGGCTTCATATCCGAAAAGTACTGGGTGATGCACTGCACGAGATACCCACCTCGGACCATGCAGAGATGCACGATCATATGATTCGTGTGCAGAGGATTTGACCTGTCCATCTCTGTATTGCTGTGCGCTTTTTAGCGGAGAAGCTGTTACTTATCGTAGAGAGAAAGCGGCCTGAAAGGTGCAGGGGAGAGAGAACAGGTATGATGAGCTATGGGAAGGTGATCCGAAGTTGTCGAGGTGGTGGTATGGGTGTGGGTGGTATGGATGGCCATTCACCAGCTTCGGGCTCGCGGTGAGTCCTCGGAACACCTCGGCATCGTGATCTTCCCGCCATTCATGTCGATGGCGTTCGATGTCGCGAGGCGTCATCTTGATCTCGTCGGTGGAAGCCATTTTGATTCGAGTTGATGGTGGTGAGAGTAAGGATTCGAAGTGTTTTTGTCTTAGGCCTGACGAAATGTGGTGCTTAGTGGATGACGTTCACAAGGTTGAGGCACTTGTGTCAAGGTGGCCTCTTCGCGCTCTTCTTCGGACGCGAACAGCTGGGTGATGCGGTCCTCGTTGGGAGGACGTACCTAGGGCTTCGGCCTTCGCTTCCTGAACAGGGTTCTCTTCCCGAGGCCATAATCCTTGGCACACCACGGATAATCTACTTTCTATAATATATCTCCCCTTGGGGGTAGAACGCTCCCCGAGGTTGACATGGAGATGCGTACAGAGCTTCTCGAAGACGTCGTTCTTCTGGTCGTCTGTGAGGTCGGGGGGTTGGGGGGTTGTTCAACTATAGAACATTGGTGGTCTCCTCCTCGTGGATCACCTTCATGGCGTCCACGTGATCGAATTTGAGACCGCGCCGGCGTAGGTCCTGTCGAGCTTAACCATCATCTGCTTCTGGGGATCATCCATCGTCTTCATCTCGCGGCCATCATCCACCATGCTCTCGTCGGGGTTGTTGTCCATAGTCGTCTCGTCGGTGTCATCCACCATCGTCTTTTCGGAGTCATTATCCATCTTCTCCTTCTCGGGCTGGCTGGCTGGCTGGCTGGTTGGTTGGTTGGTTGGTTAGGTGGCGGATAAGGCCGATTCAAAAAGTCCAAATACTTGTCGCCCATTCAGAGCGTCCCCCCCCCCTTTTCTTGCGGTTCCTTATGTGCTCCTCGAGATTGGCCGTAATAACCATAGGAAATGTTGCGTTGATGGTCTTGTGTATCTTAAATAGCTAAGCATTTACATGATTCGGATGTAAAGACGGAAGGGAAGACTCAAGAGAACACGCACCCGCGAGGGCCCTGGTGGAGCGGGTGGTGGCAGGCCATACGGCTCTGCCCTGCAGCGTCAGCGGCGGCGTTATTATGCTGATGCAAGTGATCAGCCAGCCCGTCTTCGTTTGCGCAGAGCTGGGTGCAGCTGCCCCAGGTGCAGCGAGTGCCGATATGTTCTCGCTTGCAATGCTCGCCGTATGATTTGGCGGCGGTTGATCCGCGGTACTGCTTCCCGCAGTCCGGGCAGATGAGAGGGCGGCCGCCGGCGATGACGGCGTCCATGGTCATATCCGCTCTCCCCTTCAGCTTCCCTACCAGCGATAGGCCTTATAAGCCACATGGCTAGACTACTGTTGCTTGATGCTGGGGTCGTCCTGCTGGACACGGACGTTGTCACCATTGACAACCCAGGTCTTGAACTTGTGGTCGATACGCCGCATGTCCGCCCTCCGCTTCTTCTTCCCAGCCAGCGATAGACATCATAAAGCCACATGGCTGAGACCCTAGTACTGAATGCTGGGGTCCTCTTGCTTGATGCTGGCGTCATCTTGTTGGACGCGGACGTTGTTGCCGTCGACAATCCAGGTCTTGTACTTGTGCTCGACACGAGCATGGTGGTCGCACTTCGAGTGCGAATCGAAGGTCTCCTTGCAGAATCGGCACATCCAGTTGATGCCGGCCTCAGCCTCTAACTGGGATTGTCCAGATAGCTATGAGAAGATCCCAAGCCTAGGCAATTCCATCGTCGACGTTAGATATGTGTTATATGTGTACATACCATTGCAAATCCTCCTTGGAATTGATCGTAAGTTCCCGAAAAGCCAGAAGAAGTGCCTTGGTAGTCGCCGAGGGCGTCGACGAAAGTAGATCCTCGCTCGAGATTCACCTTCTGCTCTTCAACCGTTACTGGCACCCTGTTTAAGACACTAAAACGTTGTCATGTCTTAACTCCAGGACTTCTGATAAACTAGAGTGGTAGAATCATAGTTCATCTCCCAGTCAAATGAGGTTGGTCAAAGTTACTCTCTGTGCTTGTTGTGGCCGTATCAGACGTTGCTTGGCCTGCCGCGTACGACTTCGAGGAAGACTTGCGTTTGCGCTGAGCTGGTGACAGTGTTCGGGTGTCTGACTTGGTCTCCAACTCGAATTTCAACCAGTCTTCGGTCTCATAAACCTGCTTGTCCAAGGCGGCTGCTGTCTCAGGCTCCATCTGAGCTTGCCCAATCCCAAGAAGGCCCTGCGGTAGCAGTCTTGTCGCCGAGAGCTTTCTGATTGGCTAGTACTGGACCGCCAATTTGACTCAACCCCTGAACAGGGAAGCTGGGCCACCAGCTGGGAACAAACAGCCGCATTACTGCCACTGGTGTTATTGGCAATCCAACGGCTGACAAGGTTGCCTTCATGGTGTTCTTCGCACGCCTTAAATTGTCTCGAGTTAGCCCTCCAAAATTTCAAAAATGGCGGTTAAGACTTACCAAATATTCAATCCAAAGGATTATCTTCCTCATTCTCATAGAGTCTACGTTCACCATAAGATAGATGAACCGTGCCCGTCCCTAAACCCAGCCCGTATCTAAACAGTTAAGCCGGACCATGCCCTAAGGCACACGAAGAGAAACCGACTCGAGCGTGGTGGTCGCACTTGGAGTCGGAATCGAACGTCTTCTTGCAGAATCGGCAGCCAATTGACGCCATCCTCTGCTTTTATGAATAGCATTTAAGCTGGTTCATTAGTGGTGTTTTTGACCTCACCGCCAGCCAAGTAGACGAGGTAATTCTTGCTTGGACTCGGCCCCCTAAAAGAAACTTGACAAGGCAATCTCTGGTAAACCACTTGTTAAAGTTTCCGAATAGGAGACGTTAGGACGACAGAGCTTCTCGAAGACGTCGTCCTTCTGGTTGTCTGCGACCTCGGCGGGCAAGATGACGACTTGGCCGTTGGTGACGAGGGAGGGCGGGATGACGCTTTGGCCGCTCATTATGTCTATACTTGAAGGGGCCTATAAGCTTCAGATGTGAGAATTTAGTTCTACTTGCAAGAATAGTTGCGAGAATGCTTATAGGAGTGGCTGTGGTTGCGGTTGTAGGGGTGGCTGTGGTCGAGGTCGAGGTCGGGGTCTCGGTCCCAAGGCAAGCGGTTCACCTCCGAACCCAACGGCATTTTCCTTCGTCAATTACACACATCCCTTGACCTCTTCTTCTTCATGATTTTCTTCTCTTTTCTTCAAATCCCTCCCTCAGGCTTGACTTCGGGTTCTTCGGGTACTTCGGAATCTGCAGAGCACTATTCTGTCATGGGCATTCCGTCGTAGTCGGTATGGTCATACTCGGCATGCGTACGCTTTCGCAGTAATGGCTACGAGCTCGGTGCTCCGGGTGCATCTGTACAAGTGTTGAGTCAGCCGCGTACAAAAAGGCGGCGATACGACGAAGGTCGACGGCGCTGAATCGGTTGCGGCCGCGGCCCACATGGACATGCAATCCGGAGTTCTGGCTATTGTAGATTATAGTCGTTGCCGTCATAATCGATAGACAACGGTATGGACATACTGCCGCCACTGCCTACTAGGCGGTAGTCATAATCGACCGACCTCTAACCTCTCGTCCCCCTAGGTTGGGCATTCAAACACTCCCTCATGTTTGACTTCGGGTTCTTCCTGTACTTCGGAATTTACAGAGCACTCACTACTCTGTCATCGGCATCCCGTCGTAGTCGGTATGGTCATACTCGGTATGGTCATACTCGGTATGGGTATTGTAGTCGTTGCCGCCATAGTCGGCGTGCGACGGCATGGACACGCTGCCGCCACTGCCTCCTAGGTGGTAGTCATGATCGACCGGCATCTGACCCCCTCCCCCCGCCCCCCGGGGTTGGGCAGCCGCTGGACCACCAACATGGCCGGGTAAGGTAAGACCGACCTTAAACAGGAGGCCAGGCCCAGGCCATCCACTGATAATGCCACACCGGAGCTGGACGGGCTGCGCAACGGACTGCCCAGCCCAGCCCCAGGTGAGCATCCTGGCAGAGTTGGAGGGGCTCTACCCTCGCTTGGTGGCGAGCTCTTCCAACACCCTGACAGAGTTGGTAACCTGGGCCAGCAACCCCACGCCAGAGTTGGGCGGGCGGCGCAATGGGCTGCCCAGTCCTAGAATTGTCGATGGGTTTGTGTTCCCGCTGGGCGCTGCGCTTATCAGATATTTCGACAAGATTGGCCACCTGGGACGGTAATCCCCACACCGGACCTGGGCAGGCAGTCCCAGACAGCCCCTGAGCCGGCAATCCCACACAGACGACCCCTGGGCGGGCGGCGCAACGGGCTGCCCGTGTCCATAACAGAAAAGACTTCGCCAATAGGCTCTTTCTCCTTTTTCTTTCCCCTTTCGACTCACACACACGGATCCACGCGATAGTAACTGGCCCCAATCGCGGCCCTCTTCTCCACTACCACGATCATGACCACGAACCGAGAGCTCCTCTCTCGTTGCATCAGGTCCTTTTCTCGGATTGTGAGCTCTTCTTCCCGCTCGCCTCAATAATCAACTGGCGCGCGGCCCAGACTCCCAGGCGTCCCGACACGGGCACTCGCCGCCAGTCAAGTACACGAGGTACTTCTTAGACTCGTCTTAGGAAGTGGATATCGATACAATCATTCGCGCGGTCGGGGGTGGAACTTGCAGAAGTGTCTCTTGATACAACTTTTATCATTGATCATGATGGGGTGAGAGACTTTCCCTGGCTTTGGCTTGCCGACGAGGCAGAGGCTTTACCTGGCTTGGCTTTGCAGTATGAAGATACCACATGATCGTTCGATCTCTGCCAGCCAGGACAACTCGCAGAACCCAACAGACGTATCGGCTGTGGTCATCGATCCCGACGAGGGCACGACCCAGGTCAACGGCGTGGATAGAGTTGATGAGGTTAGATTCCCCCCTGACTCCTGTTCTCCTGCCAAGCCGAAGCCTGGTCCCCAAGCACCCTGTATTCTGGCTTAGTCGAAGGTGTCCAAGATATTGTGGTCATCGAGGTGTGTTGTGTGTGTGTGTACGTACCATAGCAAGTCCTTCTTGGGACTGACGCTGATGCTGATCCGAATAGTAACGGCGAGCAGGTTGCTGACCAAACGAGGCCGGCTCCTGTGCCCTAGGTCAGTCGGATGCTTTCAAGTGAGTATAGTCTGCGCGATATGGAGGTATTTACGTACGGTGTCAAATCCTCTTGAGAACTGACGATCATACGATCCCGGGAAGCCAGAAGCGGCTCGGCGGTCGCCGACGAACTCCTCCAGTGTTGATTGGTCACCTTAATGGTCCTCGCGCCAAACTGGAGGTCAACCCAGTTGGTAGGCATCATGCCAAATTGATCGAAAGAGAGATGAGTCGGCTCGGAACCGACTTGCCGGATGGAAGGCTGTTCAGTGCTGGCTAGTTAGCGTGTTGACTGTTGAATCAACTCCGCACAACCAACTAACTATTGGGGCAGGAGACTTTGCCGGGCTTGAAGTTGCAGACTAGATATATATCCATATCTCTTCTGACTGTTAATGGTCGCAAGAGCACCACCCAAGTGGGTGGCCTGAGAATTGTCGATGGGTTTGTCTCCATGTTGCCTTGCCACACACCAAATAGAACACACTTAGAGACTGTGGTTCTCGTCTGTTGTCAAATTGGCACAGCAGTCCTTGCCTCGCCGGCATGTTCCTCACTGATTAACCGTTGTCCTTCACGATGTCTCGGCATCATTAGCCTCGGCTTCGGCATCCTTGACCTCCGCTTCGTTGTCCTCGGTCTCTACGACGGTGTCCTCGGTCTCCACGTCGGCGGAGGTCTTCTCTCCCTTCTGGGCGGCGCCTGAAGTCTTCTTGTCGGCGGTCTTCTTCGTCTTGCCTTTACCTTTGCCCTGTGGGTATCTAACACGGGAAGGAAAAGGCCAAATAGGAGTACCAATGTGTCATTGCTCAATACAAGGTGAAAGGAAAGGTGGGCAAGGTGGGAAAGGTGAGGATGAAGCCGAGACCGAACGTAGCCGACAGCGTAACGATTGGTGGTGGTGAAGATGATCAACAAAGAGTTATCTGTTTATTCCGCCTCGGTACGGCGTAGGGTATATGAGCGACCAGATCCGTCACATAATTCATCCGAACAAGCCCGCGAGACCGCAGGCCCGGACGTAGGGGCTTGCCGTTGATTGCTGAAAGATGACGAGTCATGGCGCCGCCGCCGCCGCCCTAAGATCTCTGTCTCAGCGGGACTTTCTCGAAGACTTCCTCGGTAAATTGGTATCTTCCTAGGGCGAGTTCGCGACAGAAGCGGTTGACGGATAAAAAGGGAGACATAAGGCTTCTTGTAGGGACGACTTTCTTTGTAGCTGGCTCGTAAGGTATCACCCGGCCCTCTTGTTCCTTGACCAGTGCCATCAACAGCGCTGCAGTCGCGACTATAGGTAGCAAGCCGTGATTAGTACCTGACGTCTTGAAGAGGGAAGGCCAAGGTAGCAGAGGCAGACAAAGACAACTCACGGAATAAGAACGCGTCCGTCTTCTTCTAGAGCCTGCCTGACATCTTCGGGCAGACCTTGGGAAGCTCAAGGTCGTCCTCCGGGAAGGCGTCAAAGACCTTGCGCTTGATCTCTGGTAGTATCGAGTTAGTTGGACTAGCGAAGTTGAGATCAAAGTCAAGACCTACAGAAATAGTCATGAATGACAGACTACATGTCCGCATTCTGTGTCTAGATCCAGCCCAGCGTCAGCTCCGCAGGCATCGCAGGCATCGCAGACACGTCAGCATGGGAGCTTGCGTGCCTCCCAAGACGTCGCATATGACTAACATCTCCGTTTTCGGGATATTAAGATATCTTCGTCTTACATCCTGACGGAGAATGTAAACCCTGATCCTGGCTACTGACAAACTCGAGGAGGACGTGTGCCGCAGGAAAAGATTAGGCACATGGATCCTTCATATATTCAACCTTTAGCATGGTGCAATAAAGGCCTTTCAGGATTCCCATGGCGTTGGAAGCCTGACAATACCAACTTCCGAAAAAGATACCATACGACTCCCTTTCCATCATCGATCTCCCCAAGCTCTCAGCATCTGCAAAACCGCAATCTCCATCTGATCTTGCTCATAAGGGTTCTTTTGTCTTGCGGCACGAGGTCGAACGATCATCGGCCAACTTCCAGGGGAGGCGTGCCTGGGAGGTTATGGTCTTGCCTCGAAACATGTCTGGGTCTTTGCTCATTAAGCCCCGTATTCACTGGTGGGCCCTGAATTTGTGTTGGCGAACGTAGTGGGTATCTAAGTTGCCCTTGGAATTCCCATGCATGCGGGCGATCGTTGAAGAATTCCAAGGGCAACTTAGATACTCACTATGTCCGCCAACACAACATCAATGGTTTGTGTCTGTTTCTTGAGCGTGGCAGGGTCTGTCAGGTTGTTTAAGACCTATAACAGACCCTGGAGGCTGCTTGCTGATCCCAACAATCAGCGTCCCCCTCCCACACAGAGATCGGAAGCACACTCCTCCCGTTGTCTCTGCATAATTTCGATAGTCTGTGTTTGTTTGGTCAGCGTGACAATGTGTGTCAGCGCTTCGAAAACTTGCGACCATGTGACGAGCATAGCCACTCCCATAGTCACTGATCAAATCTCGAACGGCAACCCACCCGCACGCATCACAAGCAGACGCCGCTTGTTCTCTCTGAAGAGCGTCGATAGTCTGCGTTTGGTAGGTAGGTGAGGGTGGCTATGTTTGTCAACGCATCCAAGACTTGCGCCCATGTGACTAATATAGCCACCCCACAATCGCTGACCAAACCAAGCGTAGTTGCGAAGTTGTAGGCAGCGCGCCCTTGTCTGTTCAGCATCATCAAATTTCCAACCGACGCACGCTGGCCACACCGCAGCAGTTCGTCCACAGCCGTCTTGAAGTTGACGATTGTGGAAGGGTAGCCGGACGCGTTCGCGGGGGAGACGACGAGGAACTGTTCAGCATCAGCAACCCACCCGCAGGCAGCTCAAGCCAATTGTTCCCGTTCTTATAGAGAACACTAATCATCGGATGGCCCTCGGTGGTCCTTGTCCTCTGGATGGAACTTGCACAGGTGGGGTTTCATACAGTGCTTGTCGTTGACAACGTTCGGCTGAGAGACTTTACCCGGCTTCGGCTTGCACACAAGAGAGACACCTTGCCTGGCTTGGGTGTACACACCCAGCAGACTCAGCGGTTCAAGCCCTTCATGTTGAAGAGGGGAAACACCCAGGTGAGCAGCCTGGACAGAGCCTACGATGGGGTATGTCGGGCGGCTGCGCGCGAAAGGGGGGGGGGGGGGGGGGGGGGGTTTGCCCTGTAGGCTCAGGTTTCGAGACGACATCAAGGGGAATGGGGTCATCCCGAGACCTCTTTCCTGTACTATGGGCCCTAGAGTATGTATGCACAACATCTATGGTGCAGTGGCAAAGTAACCTTTTCACTTCCTAGGCAATGTCCCGTTCCACCCGGGGTTCGCGAGCCCCTTCTCAACTCCGGCCTGGTCGCCGCCGAGACCGCCAACCTGGGGAAGTCCGTCCCCCGCGCCGTCGGCTCCATCTGGATGTCGAGTGGATGTACAACCAGGGTGGCTACGGCGCCGGCGGACAAACCGGCGACGGCTGCGACTTTCGATGTTCTACCTCATCGGCTCCTTGATGATCACCATCAACGTCTCGCCCGACAACCCGGATCTGTTCGGTGGGGAGGGCACCAACGCCTCGCCGTTCGTCATCGCCTACCGTGACGCTGGGCTAACCCGAGACGATATCAAAGAATCGGATGGCGTCTCGAGCCTCGAGACGACCTCGGGGGTAATGAGATCGTCTCGAGCCCCGAGACGACATCGAGGGGAACGAGGTCATCTCGACACCCCCGAGACATCGCGGGGAACGATGCCATCTCGAGTATCACAGTGCTTGCATTGAGGTTGAAGAGGGTAAGGATTCCGCTTATTCGCGGGGAGTTCGTGGGAACAGACCACGTTCCTTCGGAATCAGGCCGTGTCCGAATGCCTTTCTGAGCGCGACGTACTTGATCTCGTCGTCGAGAGGACCAACGCGAGTCTCTAGACGTACTTGCTCGTACGCTGCCCACGGACAGTACTCGACGGCAAAAGCACCAAAAGGCTAAAGCCGAGTCGGCGTATGGGCTCTGTACAACCCATACATCGTTCTCTGAATAACACTTATTGGTCAGCACTCACTCCTTGGTTCAACTGGCGTCTGCCCTAGTTTCTTCTGGTGCTGACCAGAGATTCATGTAGCATGACTGCGTGCTTCTGGGAGTTGAGAGTTGAAAGGAATTGAAAGACTTACCACTCACAAAATCTCTCTTTGTGTGAACCGGATAGTGATCACGGTTCTTCTTTTTCTTAAAGAAAAAAAAAATAACGGATGGTTGGCGTAGCCGCAATGGCGTATTCCTGAGACCTTGATCGCGTATATGCCGGGTATATACTTGTCGAGACGTTGCCACCTAGCAACCCAGGATTTCTTGGGGTCGGCAATGGTAGTAGCACCTTCGTAGACTCTTGAGGTGCAAGACTCGATGGCGTCGGGGGAACTTTTGAGGTCAAGAAACGGGCAATTGGGATAACCTTCATTGCGAAATTGCTGTGAAAGGAGAAGCCGGCATGTTAGCTGACCGGCCGAAAGTAGCGCAGAGACGGGGAGGGTTGTGACGGTAAGCAGGGCGCAGGATGCGATAGGGGACTTACGGCTTGGGTCAATATGATAGAGCAGACCATCACCCTTCTTGCCCTTGGTCTTCGTTGTGGGCGTATTACCCAAACTGTCCCCAGCATCTTCTCACCACCATGCCCCGCAGCACCAGCACACGCAGCCTTGTGGCGGCCTCCCGCTTACGGGACGTGGTGGGGGTGGCCCACTGCGCGTCAATCTCGATCCATCCATCTTTTCAAACTGCCTTGTCACATAGTTTATTAGCACCCCCAGGCTGCTTTGCGCTCCACTTTCGTACGATCAGGGTGTGTTGTTGAGATTGGGAGTTGGAGTTTCTGTGATTGGATGTTGGAATTGGTGATAATGTGCTAGAGGTGAAGGAGAAAGGTTGGCAAAGCCGAGGAGAGGAAGATTGTTGTTGGTGACAAATAGAGGGAGGAAGATGTGGAAAGAAGAATGAGAAACTTACCCAAAGGTATTTACAGGTTGGAATCTTGCTTAACGCTTGGCTCGTCTTGCTGGACTCGGACGTTGTTGCCATCAACAATCCAAGTCTTGAACTTATGGTCGACGCGCGCATGGTGGTCGCATTTGGAGTGCGACTCGAAGGTCTTCTTACAGAATCGGCAGAGCCAATTCACACTATCCTCCGCCTTCATGAACAGCATATAAGCTGATTCATTAGTGGTGGCTTTGACCTCACCGCCAGCCAAATATACAAGGTACTTCTTATCGTCGGGGTGGAACTTGCAGAAGTGCGACTTGATGCAGTGGGCGTCATTGGTGAGGTTAGGGTAGGATCGCTTGCCAGGCTTCATCTCGCAGCAGAGACAAATGGTGGCAAGTACCTTACCACCGCTTCGTGAACCCTTCACATCGTTAGGGAACCAGAACGACAGCTTGCCGCAAAGGTTTTGAGTCAAAAAGACCTTTTGGGCAAGCTATCGTTCTGGTTTTCCCACGAAATCAACTCTATAAAGAATTCCATGGGTAAGAATGGAATACTATATAGTGTATCAAGGTTATTTGATAATGAGCGACGGGTTAAAACGATGTGTTGTGATGGATGGGATAAAAAACAGTTGACTGAGGATGGATGTGGTGATTGTTGGATGGTGACTGGCAAGGTGGAATAAGATGAGTGGAAATTAAATGGAAGAAAGTGGGCAAGGTTAGAGTCAAGTGATTGAGGTTGCTGAGCAATGGTTTTTAATTCTAGTCGATAATGGGGGGGTGATTGTCGAGTGATAGAAACGTAGAATATCCGATAACGCGTTATCGATAGATAGTCCTGTAGCCGATTAGATATACGTAGGCACATCGGGCTATAGGGGCCTATTCAAAAACAACAGATAAGCATGGGGGGAAGGAGGATCAATCAAAGAGGCCGCTCTTTCAAACAGATAGCTGCAGAACCTTCTGGATGCCTTGGTTTACCTAGTCATAGTGGTTTACTGGCTATTATAACAAGATGGATCTGGCATGCTTCTTTATTGAATAGTCCCATGGGAAGTACAATAAATAATCTATATTGTATAGGGAACATTATGCGATGAAAGCCAGAAGGACAAGAAGAACCCAGATGAATAGTCATAGAATCACAATTGATTGACTGAACTACCACCACTCACAGCTCTATAGCTACCCATGTCTCATTGATCCTGATACCTCAAATTAATCCTAGCTTTGGCTAGATATGTATATACTCTCGACTAGAACTCTCCTGGCAAATTGAAAACTTCCCACGCCTTCAAGGCTAGGAGGGAGCCATAGGCACTTAGCATAGTCGTGACGTCGGTCGATATCAGTAGATGGCGTGTAGGCTGCCAAGGAGGAGTAAGCGGCTTGTTGGGGTGCCATTGACTTGTCAAGAGTCCCGAGGACCGTGGAGCTGTCGCCGTACATTAGGGGACGCTCGATCAATCAAAACGTCCTGGAAAGGCTGGAGCCCTTGCAGAGGATTATAAATGGCACTGGATAAAATGATCAGTCAGCTTGACGCCTTGAAAGAAGAAGGGGACCGGGTTATTTCGTACTAGGATCTTCCTCCTCCCTCATCCATCGGCATAAGGAATTCCACCTAGTATTGGCTACCCGATTCTGATATCAAGCGCACGCACAACTGGTGACCTGGTTCAGGGCAGCGCGGAATTCTGGTCTGCGATGGAACCGACACGTGGGTATAGTCTCGACGTGCTCGACCCACTCTGTCAGTGTCTTGCAACACCGCTTGCTGGCGCGACCATTCCCTATCGTCCACATGGGCGATTTCTTTCATGTAGACAGTAAGGGATCTCGCTTCCGGGTCGGAGTACTGCAGTGAGGGATGTTGGGCACCTTGTTCGGGTAATATTGATATTAGCAAAAACGTATCAGGGCACCGGAACAACAACACCATAGCTCGCAGCTTGCAAGTTCACGTTCAAGATACAAAAACAAGAGAGAAATAGAACACTAACCGAATACCTTCCCAGCTGAAGTCATGCTTCTTGCGATTCAGCGCACAAAGGAGATTTTCATGTTGGTCCGTGGCGTCGGCGATGTCGAATACCTTCCCAGCTGAAGTCGTGGCCCTTGCGATTCAGCGCACGAACAAGATTCTCTCGTTGGTCCGTGGCGATGTCGACAAGATCGATCTCGGTCATGCTCACCAGCAGACCCTCGTGGGCTTTAGCGTCCCAGGGGGGCATGATGGTGGAGTTGCAATTTGCTGGAATATACCCCCAATATGTAACTTGTCGATGACTCGATCGGCGTCATCATGGTTGTCGGTAACAGGGCCATCCCTGCTTCGGTTCTCTTTAGTTTGCACAATGTTAGTCGTGACTTCTTTGTATTACACATGTATATGACTTACAGCAGAATGCATCCCAGATTTCGGCCGCCATCGTATCCAGGTCGGGTAGAGATAAAATAGAACGCAGAGAAAGAACTAACGGAAATGTGCACAGATAACCCAGCTACTTACAGTCGAGGACACGGTGTCCAAGACGCGTTGTGACAGAGGGTAAATCTGGTGTCGACGGTGATGACGGTGATGACGTCGATGACGGTCTCAGCAGACCTGGTTGAGCCGACGCTCTCTGCGATATAAAATCTAACCCACCTGCTTGATATTAGTTGGAATTCAATGGTGAGTCACGAATTGCCAGCCTGTCTTTATGACTCTTATCCAAGGGCAGTCATATCAGGGATGGATGGTTCAGGAGGAGAGAAGGGGTGGCTGCTTAGAGAATCACTTACTGTTGAGTACTCAGTGGTTTTGTTGATCGCCAGCTGGGTGATTATAGTCACAGCTCCTAATGAGTCATGGGCTTTCAGCACATGAGTCGCCATCTTGTACTCATCCTTCTCCCAAAAAGTACAGCCTCCTGCTTGGCACACTTCCCCTAGCATATGGAAAGCGGTAATATGCTCGATTAACCCCCGCTTTGTCTCGAGCACCCGGTCACATCCTTTGCATGGGCATTCGCCCGGGATCGTAAGGTGTTTCGGAATCATGCGACCAGATGCTCAAAACAGAGCGGGGGTTGATCGAGCACATCACCTCTTTCCATATGCTGGGGGAATTGTGCCAGGCAGGAGGCTGCACTTCAGGTTCGAAATCAGTGTCTTCTTCCTTCTTTAATATACCGAATTCAGGGTCGTCTTCTCGCTTTAGCATAGCGAAGAGAGTCGATAGTCGCAATAGCCGAGATTGAACATCCCATGATAGAATGTGGAAAGTCGGAATTAAACGATGAATGATAATCGATAATGTGGCGAAAGGATGATGATTAATTGATGAATTGATAGTGTTGTGTGAAAATGGGGTTGAAAGACAGATGGAGATGGATGTGGTAGTGAAGCAGACAAGGTTGAAGGCAGGACGGGCGAAATTGGTGGGAACAAAAAGTAATAAATTATTGGACCCGTTGTTCAAGCCCAATCGATACAAGATGGATCCTTGAGCTAGCAACAGTGGGATAGTCTAGTGAGCACAGTCACTACACGGTCTTTATTACGTTTCTACACGGTCTGTTTAATACGCTATATCTGCCTATAACGTTCTATGGATATCTGGCTTTAACATTTCCACGGACAAAACTGGTGCATAGTAAACACCTTCACTAGAGTGGAAAGGAGCCATTCTCGTGGTTCCCTGTTCCCAGCTGGTCCCCAGCATCATGCCGCTATAGTTTAGAGTATCACCAATGCTTATAGGGTTTTACCAACAGCCGACAGTTCCTACACCTTGTAAAATTGTATAAAATTATAGCATTATCATGTTCACGTCTGTGCTTCACGTCAACCCGAAACTCCAAAGATATCATATGTATTCTAGTATACCAATCTCCCAAAATGATCAGAGTCATCATGATGATCGTCGGTGGCGCCTTATCCGAATGCTAGCACCATCATGCTGCCAAGAAACCTGCAGGTTGTCTCCCGGCTGGCAAACGTTGCCTTATCTATAAGGTCCGATTATTGCCGCGGTCATTTCACCCCCAGATACGTATTGGAGCGTACGGCGCCATCAAACACAGCGGGCCAGAGACAATCACCGGACAAGAACTCGCAGCACCTGTACATATAAAAGGTCATATCCCACGCTAACCTCAAGAAAAAGGAAGCGGGCCCAATCCTTGATCGCTATCATCTGGGGTGGTCTAAAGAAGACATCAAAGTACATATATGGTCAAGAAGATGGTTATCCAGGACAATATACGTTATCGAGCCACGAGTGATAGTGATCCCCTTCACGCCTATCATCGGCCGCTCGTCGCCCAACCGACCGCGCACTTATCATTTCCGGTCATCTCTATTATTTCTTGTTACCGATGGCCAGTTGTTAATAATACCTTGTATATATCCATCAAAAAAGATTCCGGGTCCCCGATATCCTCTCCGTCGCCTCTTGGTCCTAGGAAAGATCTCGTTGACCAAAGAGTCCTCCCTGCGATTGATGTTGCTGGGACCCAAGGAACAAGCAACCAGGCTGTCGGTCAGCTGAAGGCGTCTCCTCTGAAGAACTGAAAACCGGCAGCGTGGAACCCAATTCTACTTCCACTACACCCAATCCGCTCCATCCATAAATACCTAAGACTCGATTGGATGAATGGAAAGAGAGCTGGGCTTTGTCTTCTCCTGCGTGGTCTTCTTTCCAGTTGATTCATTTTCAACGTTGAAAAAACTGGCGGTCGGGCTTGGGATGTCGGCAGGGACCAGGTTGAGACCTTGGTCGTTCTTTCTTGACCCAACCTAGGGGGAAGCGGCTGAGAAGTTGATCAAGGAGATTGGAGGGAAGTGACTTCTGGGTCGAGTGGTAGGAAAGCTATCAGTAGCATGGCCAACAAACAGTATCCTCACTAGGAGGTGCAGCGTTTTCATGACGACTGGGAGTATTCACCTGGCAAGAGTCGACGTCACTTCCGCCTGCGGAGCTGGCATTGGTATTGGTCCATCGGCTGATAAAAACACATAGCCCCTACTCATCACTGTTATTCCTCTCAATCCGACCCACTGCTCGTCTATACCCTCAAGCCTTGCGAGGATGAACGTTAAACGGATGTGGGGTATGAGCTCTTTCCGTCGTTCAAGCTCCTTCTGGGACATCTCGCGCTTCTCTTCGTCCTTGCTTGCCATGGGTTCTTTGAGGACAGTGGCGTCCTTTCCTGACATGATGACGGTGGCGGACTGACTCGTTATAACCAACGTACTACCAAAGTTGGTGCAAGCAGGCAAAGAAACCCCTCCACCCGCTGGGAGGTCCAGTATATGCTGGAAACGCTTTCCACCTTGAACCTCGATCCCTAAGAAGCCTGCATTTCTACCGTAGTCTAAGGGCGCGCAACTCGGCCTCGTCGGGGTATAGGTATTTCTGCGTGTCGATGTCGTAGATGGAGTACACGAAGAAGTCGTGCTGGCCCCGGGCGAACCCGTGCCGGTTCTGCGTGATCGTCTGCCCGACGAGCTCGCCCTGGATGGCGATGTTGCGGCATTTCAGCAGCTATAGTCCTCCAGATGTTTTGTGGCTACCCCCCTGGGCACACCACCAACTTCTGGGCGATATTGGCGAGCCTCTTTAAGATGCATATACCTTCAATCTGATTGGCTTTCGTTACCCTTCACCCGTAACACCCTCGCCGAATCATCTTGTCAGGCTCGTAGCGTGAGGGGATGGGTCGCTGGTAGCATCCAATCCGTCACCGGCCACGAGGCTCTTCTTCGCAGTATGAGAAGACATCTCTTCCAAATGGCAAGGATCCTGGCGGTGTTCTCTTGACCGCCGAAGCTACCGCAGCGAAGTGTGAGAAGATAGCCACGCGTTCGGGTGTGGGGTATGTAATAGTCCCTGGTGTCCACGAAGTTATGCTCAACTGCCACGTTGCTGTTGTGGGAAGTCTGAATCTTACGGCGAGGTCGGGGTTCCGGGTGCCTTCTTGGCGCTGCCGCCGTTCTTCTTCTTGCCGGTGCCCTTGCCGGCCGGGGTCGAGGGGACCGAAGTGGTGGGGCCGTTGCCATTGCCGCTGAAGAGCTCCGGGTGGTCGGCCCTGATCTTCTTGATGACGACCTTGGGGCAGAGGTTCGAGCAAAGTTCGGAATGTCTGCATGGAGTAGCTTGAGATCCTGGTTCTTGTTAGCTGATGAACCCCTTGCGTTGCAACAATATGTACCTTTTTCATCGACTTCGCGTGACTCACCCAGGGTTCCTCTTGTCTAGAATTGGGAGATGCTGCTCACAACTGGTTGCCTCTCTTATCAATGGGACGAGAGCTGTCCTGTAGCTGGCATCGATAGTCAAGCCGACACTGAATGGTGCGAGGTGTCCTCGTGCCAAGCATACATGCTTTCATGAGCAGCATGTAAGCTGATTCATTAGTGGTGTTTTTGACCTCACCGCCGGCCAAATATACAAGGTAGTTCTTGCCGTCAGGATGAAATTTGCACATGTGCGACTTGATGCAGTGAGCATCATTGGTGAGGTTAGGGTAGGAGACCTTGCCAGGCTTCATCTCGCAAACGAGGCAGATGTAACGGTTCTGGCCGTCAATAGTCGCGAGAGCACCACCCAGGTGAGTGGCCTGGGAACTGTCGATGGGTTTGTGTTCGCGCTTGGTCTTGCGATCCTCAGTAAGTTCCATGGTCTTGCACACCGGCACCTTCTTGCCGCCAATGTCGATCCATGATTAAGCTCATAGGGGAGCATCAGTAGGGCGGGTAGGAACCTGATGGCCAGACCCTCTAGCTTCGAGGCACATGGGCTCTCCATATAACTTATGGCTCTTCCAAGCACCCACGACTCGTGCACCCCAAAAGAAGGCGAAACGGATCAGGATCCTGGTATTTGCCGGTCTATACGAAGCAATTAGTTAGCTAAGCCAAGAACAGCACTGTAGATGGGGAGGATAATGTAGTTCCAGAGACTTACCCACAACTATAGGCTTGGTGGGACCAGAGTCCCACAGTACACTATCCAGCCGTGGTCGGGGTTGTTAGTCCGAGAGGTGAAGGACCATGATCAACGCTGCTTGGTGAAAGGCCGTCCCTGATTAAATTGAAGCGTCTCTCCTTCGCTTTTCGTCCTCTTTCGCGCTCTGCTCTCTTGAATCTCTTTCTCGCTAGTGTGATGCACGGACACTCCTTCTGCGGCACCTCTGTCGGAGGTTGGATGGCAATGTGCGCATCCTTGGGTGTCGTACTTGGATCGGAACTTGAGATGATGTACCATCGCATTGCCCAACAATTCGGCTTATCTACTAATCCCGTGTATAATAGAATGTGATCGTGGTGGTTGAATTCTTCGCTTGTGGAGTCTGCTAACCGTGCCCAGGACTTTCTAATCTGTTTCTTACGATGACGGACGCCATCTCGGAATTGCGAGTAGATAGTTTGGAGTGCGAGTGTTGAGTAGCTCATGGCCACTAGATGCTATTAAGTATTGAGGCTGATGGATAGAAGATAAGGTGTTTTCAATGTAATAGAAGAAGTCGGCTTGAAAGGATAAACGTTGTTGATGGGGTGAAGGCTGGAGGTTGGCGGGTCTCTTTGAAGAATCCACGTGCTGCTAAAGATGGATGACTGGTAGACCAGTTAGAACTGTTAACGACTATCGTTTTAGCGGATTATTTGCTTTTCTCTAAATTTTGGACCAGAGAATTAACTATTGGAAAAAGAGGAACCAAATAGAGGGCGTTAGCGGTTGGATAACTGCCATATCGAGTAGCTAGGTACCTACCTAGCTTATAGGGTTGGTGAAGAGGAACCCCTTACGGCGCCCTTGATCTATGGGGGAGCGCCCTCAGTATATGTTAATCCTTGGTATTAGGTTTGGAGTATCAACCCCTATAATTGTGAATCCGACCACAGAGCTCAACCTGCTTGCTTCTGGCTGGGCTTTTTGGTGCAGCTGGATGAATACTCATCAATACCTAGGTACATGATACAGTTGAAGCTCCTCGCATCACATTTCCTGACTGATGGCTATTAAGTGGACAAAGCAATAGATTATGTAGCAGGTTGTATATAGCAGCAGGGTATTGCAGAATGCTATCGCTATTACTTGCTAGGAATCCTATGGGGGACATTTTCAGCGGTTCACAAAAATACAACAATGGATTTCATGTTATGAGGGATGGGAATAAGGCAGTAAGAAGTTTTGATTTCTTTTCTGGCTCTCTCTAGCCCTTGTGGGTCATTGTCTCGTTGTGCAATGGAGTTGCTTAGCACCAACAGAATGAATCCCGGTGGAAGATCAAGTAAAGAAAAAAATAGGGAAGATTATGGTATTTGATATGTCTCCTACTTATGATGTGTTGGGGCCTACAAACAGCGAAAGCCAGGCTTGATAGAAACACATGCCTACATTTTGCAGGTTCTTGTATCATTATCTTTGTCCCAAACCCAACTGGAGAGCCCTGCGGTTCTTGCTTAATCGGAACTGGCAGATAAACCTTGTTTACTACTCAGGTAGGTGAATCGTTCACACAGAGACCAATATTCGATCATGGACATCAATCTTGGGAATGGCCTGGTGTGATGAGCACAGTGTGAACCAACCGTGTTTTCTTGATGGCATGCCATTGCGTGATTGGGAGGCGAAGCATCAATCACTCCAATAGCTTGGTTTGGGTGATGCATTCTTGATTGTGCGAAAACATGTTGCACAATATGTCCATCTCTTTGATCAAATGCACATCCACCATGGATGCGAAAGGGGCAGAGGGGGGACAAGCGGACAGGGGCTCGGGTACTAATGCACACGCTAGATTGGCGGCGAGCCAAGAATGGTAACGGTGTAGGCACGGTGCACGGTGCACGGTGTAGCTGTCACTCAGCCTTAAAAGTGGAGTGGCGCAGCAACATTCGACTAGGTTCAGTACTCCTTTATCCATCCATAGATGGGTCCAGATACTTCGCCGTACTGACTCAGTGGGAGTCGCCCACCGAGATCAAACGTTGTTCGAAACACCTACTTAGATACCTGGAGGTGGGTTAAGCGTGGAAGGTGACTGCCTACCTTACGTACCTACCTAGGTACCTAGGTACCTTAGGTTTCTACTCCACTGTGCTGGTTCGTCTTCTTCTTCTTCTTCTACTTCCTCGATTCCAGCTCCAATTTAGACTATATAGATACCTGCTGTTCCCCCTTCTCCACTGACACCTGCTCGACCACCTACCAGCCTCCATCTCAGGTTGCTCACGCAAGGCTCATCCACCTAGTCACTCTCATTAATGCCATCAGTAACACGAGCCGTGCGCTTCCCTGCCTTCATTACCTGACCCATTCCATCTCCTGCTCCTCCACGATTCCTTGAAGCATCCATAACACTAACCAACCGTCAAGATGACTTCAACAACCTCCACTCCCCCCCGGGAGGAGGTCAAGGCACTTTGCCATCGTCGACTGATGCTCGACATCAAGGAGTTCTATCAAGACCCATACCCCAATATCAAGCTCTTCACCTTTGACGAAGACCTCTCAGCAGCATGCCTTGTTCTCACCCCCGAGACCTACCATAAGCCGCTTCATCTGACTGTCAAGTTCCCCTCGGACTATCCCCTCCATCCGCCCCGGGTTGAAATGAATTCCCAGGTCGAACACCCCAATGTTCTCGGCAATTTCATATGCGCAACCATCCTGAGATACGGCGACGAATACACCCCGGCATACACATTGAAGAGCATCGCCATCCAGCTATTGAGTTTCTTCGCGAGCGAGACAATGGACCAAGAACATGGAGACGGCGCAGTCGCCTTAGATGAATATCGCAACGCCGACGAGCACCTTCTAGATACCTTCGAATGCTCCTGGTGCAAGTCCGGCACCGGCAGCCCTCTTCAACAAGGAAGTAAGTTGGCTCAGCAGGAGGAATCGGTTAGTAAACGACCTGAAGACTGGCCCACCTTACATCTTGGGGCCAATATGCCACGCCGAAGCCCTAAGCAGGCTCAGTCGTACATTAACGCCCCGGCAGACAAGGATCGCTCAACCAAGCATATCACGAATGGTATCATGGCTAATGATCGACTCCCCAACGAGATTCTGCTTCTTGTCTTGGAACAGCTCGACAAATTCAAGGATCTGACCAACTTTGCTCGAGCTTGGCCCCGCGTATCTGCCATGGTAGGGGAGTTTGACATCATCAGGCAACGCGAGCTCCAGTGTTTTTGCCTGAAGGACAACTACAAGACCGCCAACCTGGGTGTTGGTGTATCCATCGAACGAGGCCAGATTTCTTCCGAATTCGACCTACTTGCTCAGCAGGCCTTCAGAGACATGCGTGTTCGCCACTCTGTTCACCGCGTTCCGTTCCAGTATTGGTTACCACTGCCCATTTCCCACCGCCACTGGAGACTCGTGAAAGATGATGCATATGCTTCATTGAAGAACATGAGTGGCGAAATCAAGTCACCCATGTCATCCGAAGCTCAGGTCTTATTCACCTTCATGAATGATGTTGTCGTGAATCTGAATTTAGTAGCTGAAGGCAAGAGCAACAGAAAATTCGAACGGTCCAGAACCAACCTTCGTCATGCATCCGAAAAGGCTATCGAGTCCTACTTCCACCTTTTCCACCTCCAGTTATGCCTTGCTACCGAGAACCCCTCCATCGTCCAGCGCGCCAACACCATGTTGCGGAAATTCGCAGACGGCGCCAGATCCAAGAAGGATTGTCCCAACCTCGGCCACTTACTGATTGCCCTCCTGATATCGGACGTCGAAGTGACCGACAAACTCATGAGACAAATTATTACCGAGGCCATCACGCGCAACGTGGTATGGCTCCTGGATCGCAAAGGTGCCGACATGCCCGAGCTCTCGCACATGGAAGTCGACAGAATCTCTGCATACCGCCTCGATAAGACGTTCCAGGCCTCTCGCACCTCGTACCGACTCCTCATGTTCTCAGAGCTCTTCCGCCGCACGGCCCGCCCCTCGCACCAGAAACCCCTGGCCCAAGTCCGCGACGAGCTCTTCAAGCGCCACGGCGCGCCTCCTCGCGACGCTGCCAATCGACTGGCATCCGAAGTTCGACGTCTACACACGGTCAACGACTTCCCCGCCTTCATGCGCGAGATGGGTTTGAAGAGTGTCCCCCATCCCGAGGCGTTTACCAACGTGCTCCGCCAGACCGTGCACGAGAGTATGAAGATGGGCTATTCCAAATGGGGTATGTCCCCTCTGAATGCCCTGATGCTCCGCATAGAGAAGGACCCCAATGTGTTCTTGACGAAGGAGGAACGGGCTAAGGCCCAGGCCCACGTCTTCGTGAAGCCTAGGGATGTGAGCTTCTTTCCCAGCTTCCGTCCGAATAAGAAAAGTCCCCCACGACGTGCTTGAAGGTAACGTGTGGGTTCGGGGCATGGATTGGTGATGCCCGATTCACGGAGTTTGCGTCATCTGATCGCGGAGAGGGTTAACAATTTGTGGCAGAGATAGATATGAAGGACATAGTCTCGTGAGACATGGCGCATTGAGTTTATCTCAGTTGAGAGAGCAGCATGGTTGCGAAAGTCGGACCCAGAACCTGGATAGATATGGCACAGGACACATGAACATCTGGCAGACTAGATTACACCCTAATATGAAAAGCGTTTAATTTTCCACACAAACCATGCTGTATGTGTTTGGTAGATAGACTCTGCATGATAATATGTGTCGTTGCACCATCCCGCGGTATGACCAACGAACTCCTATTATTTGTACAACTCCCCAAGCCGATCACCGAAATGCAAGGCCCATTTCAAGGCAGCTGATGTCTACCCTCGAGTAGCAACAAATCCGTATTGCTTTAGGACTTCACCTTGTATGTATGAGATCGTACTGCGACTGACTCCACGGACCTAATGTCCATGCCATATATTGGCAGTCACTCTTCCAAAATCACCACAGTGCCCCTCAACGGAAGTGATAGAAATATCACCCTACATTACCCTTCTATTCAATCCGCAGACCTGCGTACCATTAATGTAGGTGGTTAAGAACTTCGAGATGATCTGTCTCAAGTGGATTCACATCCGAAGTGACCGAGGAATCAATATGGGAAAAGGTCTACTACAGCCAACCAATCACACCATCCCAGCGGGAATTCAATCAAGTGAGAGAGCCCTTAGATACCAGCCGATCAGAATTCCTCCACGAATGGTGCACCCACACATGTGACATCCCGCCTCTACCAGCCCGTCCCCAAATGACAACCTAAGCGAGAAACCCCTCCCTCACTCCTTCCCCGCCACCAGCGAACATAATGGGCTCGCTCGCCTACGTCCGAAAATAACCTTGAACTTGCATCCCCACCTACCTACCTGAGTAGGTACTTTCCTATACTGGAAGCATTAGTCTAGTTACCTCCCTTTCCCCCAATCTCCAAGCCAATATATTTCCATCACCATAGCCCCCACCAACCAAACCATTGCCAATCAGCGCTTCCGGTCGTTAATATTAACCTAGATAGCTTAGCGAGGGACTTCCTCCAAATAGACATAGGGGTGGCTACTCTGGGGTCATCAATTGGTAATTTCGCCCCCCCTTCTTTGCCATCGGGTTTTTCTCCATCGCTTGAGATACATAGATAGATAGATATGATAAAAAAGTGAAGTGTCGAGGGCTAGGTTACTCGAAAAGGCATCTCGCTGCGGGCGAAGTGGTACTTACGACGCTGGACAAGGTCGTGTAACGTGGTGATGGGAGTGGTGATAGTAGTAGTGGTGAATGGCTGCACATAATCTATTAATCCATACGTCCGCCCCCCTTCCCTCTCCTCCATCGGGTAGTTCAGTAAGTGAAGTGAGGTCACGTTAGGCATGCGTCAAGAGCATGCATCCATTCCACTCTATGCAAGCCCCATCCGCGCGTGTTTAGGGGGGCAGGGACAGGGGGGTAACCTAGATTAGTAAGGTGGGTGGGTGGTGGGCAGCTCTGGACACGACACGGACGGACCACATCATTGGGCCGATGAGGCTCTCCAACCTGGAATATTGACCAAGAAAACACGTGGGGAGTTGAACGACCAATCCCCGAGGAGGGGGAGGGGGAAGGGGGGGTGGTTGGAGTTTCGCCAAGCAAGTAGAGCAGAGCAGAGCAGAGCAGAGCTGCTCTAACTAACTGTTTGGGCCAAGAAGAAGGATTGTGTGCGTGTGTGTACGTGTGGTGTGGACAATAGGATACATACAACCTTCCCCCCCCACCCACCACGCACACACACACACACACACACACACACACACACACACACACACACACACACACACACACGAGTGAACCGTTTTCTGACTGAGACACTGCTTCGCTCACGTAGGAAATCGATTTGTTATTAACCGAGCTAAAGAGAGCAGTCCTTTACCTGAGAGGAAGGAAGCGGGTTGATCCGCAAAAGGCAACTGTTAAGAAACGAAAAAAAAAAATCAATATTGTAACGAGGGACGGAGAAGAGATGTTCGTACATACATAGACTGCGACCCCAGGGCGCCTCAGCCTTGGGGGGTCTAGGGCCTGGGGCCAAAAATACGACCATCGGATGGAAAGAGTTGCATCAAAGATAGTGAGTCGTGAGTCGTAGAACCTGGTAAAAGGTGAAAAAAAAAGAAATGAGTGATCCGAAATATGCACGATATTTATACGAGCGACGCCGGCAATGAAGCCTGTAAATTTGGAGAGCTATTTTCGTTAGTGCCGAATGCTGGGTGCAACGTTGGTTATTGCTGATGAGGTAGGTGACTGACTGGGGTTGGAGGAGGCTTTTGAGGGGGGAAGCGGGCTACGGGATGTCCTCTGCCTGTCTCCGTGATGGTATTCCCGTGTGGCAAAGAAGAAGGGGGGGCCCGAAGGGAAGAGATCGGTCAGCTCGGGGGGTATCATGCGGGACGGTGCTCAGCTAACTTGGCCAGCGGCTGCTCACTAAGTAGAGTAGGCGCTTGGACACGCACGAAAACATCCCTGCCTGATTTTTGATATTCTATATCGTTCGTGACGAAAGAAAGAAGTCTTTTTCCAACCACGAGGGGCGAAATTGCGATAGTTCAGGGCGTCGCTATGCTCATGGATGATGGATGATGTAGTTAGTTGAACATAGACTTAGGATCAACGGACCGTAACTAGCAGAGACCATGTACCTATTTTCGGACACAAGGACTAGAGAACGAATACGCTGTCGCTGCCAAACTATACCTACCCAAGCGTTCAGAATGCCACTTAATGTGCCATGAAAGACCGTTAGATATCCACCCCCAAACTGACGATGCCCTACCCATTGTATCTGAAGACGCCCATAGTAGTTACCTTCTGCCGGTTTCCCCTCTTAGCTACCCATATACGCCCCTCCACTCCCAAGATTTCCCCGCGCCATGTCCCAGCGTCACCCTAACCTCCCTTCATAAGATCAGATCACGTAGAAGAAGTCCGGATGTCGGTTCCCGATCTCGTCGATGGACTTGCCCCGGTTCGCGTCGGCCTCGGGCGAGTCCTGCCTCCGCTTCTTCTTCTCGTTCTCCCGCCCATAGACCCAGACCAGCAGCAGGGAGACGAGGCCGCTCATGGCGATCATGGCCAGGGACGCGCCGAGGCCGACGCGGTAGTAGGGCGGGTCCTCGAAGGCCTGGTTGCCGCCGATGGCGACGGCCTGGGCGAAGACGTTGATGAGGGCGGCGGCGCTGGCGCGGTACGTGTAGCCCGGGTTGTTGGTGGCGGTCCAGGCGAGCGTCAGCACGATGGGCGAGTAGCAGCCGAAGGCGACGACGCAGGTGGCGACGAGGCGGCCGGTGGCGTCGGTCAGCGCCAGCAGCAGCGCGTAGCCCACGACGCCGACGGCGCAGCAGGCGCTGATGACGTAGCCCCGCCGGCGCAGGCGGTCCGAGACCCGCGCCGCCAGCAGGATGCCGACGAAGGACACGGCGTAGACGACGACGGTCAGCAGCTGGTTGCGGACCGAGTCCTCGGCGTCCTCGCGCGTCAGCCCCGCCAGGATGTCGCCCATGAAGTTGGAGATGGAGCTGACGCAGAAGTGCGACCCGGCGTCGATCAGCGCCAGCAGCCAGAACTTGTAGTCCAGCAGCAGCCGCCCGATCAGTGCACTCCGGATCTGGCCCCGCCCCGTGTTGTGCGCCGCTCGGCTGCGCCGGAGCACCAGCGTCTTCTCCTCCGGGGTGAACCCGAGCCGGACCGTTTCCGGCGTGGGCGGGAGGGTGAAGAAGATGACGAAGGACCAGGCGATGGGGACCAGGCCCTCGATGAAGAATATCCATTGCCAGGCGGACCTAAAAAGGGATTTAAGTTAGTTCAGTCATCTGGGGTGAGTAAGCGGGGAGAAGGTCCACCACCCTCTGTCTGGATGAAAAGGGGGACGACTAGCGTCGGATGGGAAATAATGGGAGAAGAAGGCACTGACCAGCCATTATAACCGTGGAGGTTCTTCTGAATCGCGTAGCCGATGAGTCCATTGAAGGACCCAGCGAGCGCACTGGTAGAGTAGATGATCGCGCCCCGGAACGCAAGCTCGTCGTAGCGGTACCAGAACGAGAGATACAGAATGGTGCCCTGGACGAAGGCCTCGGCGGCACCGGTGAGCGTGCGCAGCGCGATCAGGGTCCCAGCGCTGGTGGCGAGCATCGTACACGACGTGATGACGCCCCAGGCAAGCATAGCTCCGGCGAACTGTGGAAATTTTGCGGTTAGAGAGACAGAGTGGGTAAGAGAGGAAGATTAGCCGAGTAGTGAGCTGGCTCACCTGGGTCGGCGGGCCGATCATTCTCAATAGCAGAGTCCCTGGAAGTTGGAATACGAGGTAGCCCACATAGAAGAGACTGGCAACATTGCTGTAGTCATCATCGGAGAGACCAAGCTCGACGTCGAGACCAGCGATCTTAGCATTATTCAAGTCTGATCGACCCTGGAGAGAGGATTAGCTTTGGATGAAGTTTTCTAATGCATGAAGCGTGTGTGCTGCTGCGGTGCCTACCATCTGCGACAGGAAATACACGGAGGCGAGCAAGGGTAAGATGATGAAGTCTATCTTGCGCTTCACCTGTCTCTCCTGCTTCCTGAAGCTGTGCTCCGAGTCCGCGTCGCTCTGCTCTCCCGGCCCGGCCATCTCGACGGCCTCGTGGGTGGGCTTGTTGGACGATGACGCATTGTCATCGCTGCGGTTGTCCATCGTAGGAGCAGGCTGTTTCAACAACGTTCAAAAGGGGGGCGGGAGTGATCCAGAGAACTCTCTGTGTGAGCACAGAAGAACCAAAAGCTCGATGTCTATCCGAGAGAGGACCGAGCGAAGAACGTCAGGTTGAAGAGAGAGGTCATACCCCCAAGTGCACTTGATATAGTAACCCAAAGCCGGGTCTTTGCGGTACCATAACTGAGACATCCATTTGCGTTGCATCGACCATGACACACAGCATGGCTGCCAGCTTATCCCAGCGTCGGTAAGCCATTCGCAGTAGGTAGCGAGCACATATTGAAATTGAAACCCCTCATGCAACGCTCCGTGGCTTCTTGGAGATCGCCGCTCTGCTCTTCACATGTCGCCCTCGGTACTTCTTAGTCGTAGAAACGAGCCAGAAGTGGAAACTCGAATGGTAATGAGTTGAGTGATGGCTAGGAATGATGTGCAATTACCCGTCATGGGGTTCGCAATGATGATGAACGAGAATGCGACGCGCTGCTGTTCTCCCTGCCTCTTCAGTAGTCCCCCTCTGCTCGCCTGGCTGCATAAGCGAATTTCGCCCCCAAGAGCGAATTTCGCTTTTGGCCCCGAGCCACGGCCGCTGTGTCGACGGTTTGACGCGGGCGCCCCTGCGTCATTCAGTGGTCGCACCAGCCCAAGCAAACTGCAGACGCGGGAACGGTTACGTATGTTTGCTATCGGCGAGAAGCCCTGTGCCGGGAATAGTTGGTTCAGTCGTCACTCAATGTATCACTACGATGATAAAAAGAGATGCCGCGCCCTAGAGGCCATTGAGTCAGCATCTTGGCAGCATTCTTGCAACCTCAGACTCGCCGATTGATCCTCGTCCTTGTTCTCGTCCTCTCGTTCTCCTATCACCCAAAGCGCACGCGGCGAACTATGCCCACCACCACCACCACCACAACCGTCCCCAATGGGACCCCGCTCGACGATGCGGCCCCGGCGTGTTGCCACATCGTGACGCCGGTCGGCATGCTGGGCTACGGCATCGACGAAGACGAGACGGCGAGCGTTCTCAGTCGTCTGGTCCCGACGGGCGTGCCGACGGCCCTGATCCTCGACTCCGGGTCCACCGACAGCGGCCCATCCAAGCTCGCCCTCGGGTCCATGTCCACCCCGCGCACGTCGTACTACCGCGACCTCTCGAAGCTGCTGAAGCTCGTCCACGCCTTCAAGGTGCCCCTGGTCTTCAGCTCGGCCGGCGGAGACGGCAGCGACGAGCACGTCGGAGAGATGCTGGAAGTGATAAGGGAGATCGCCGCGGAGGAAGAGAATGCGTAAGCGCTGAATTAGATAACACGTCCCGTCTTTCACTGACGACGGTGAGATGTTCTTTTTTGGGGGGGCTTAACTAACGAAAACAAACCAAAAAAAGACACTATAGGTTCAAGACGATCGCCATCTACGCCGGCATAGCCAAGACTCTAGTCCTGGACCGACTCCGAACAGGCATGATCGAGGGCTGCGGGAAATGCGTGCCAGACCTGACCACCGCCGACGTCGAAGCCGCGCCGCGCATCGTCGCCCAGATGGGGCCGGAGCCGTTCCTCGACGCCATGCGCGCGAACCCGGACTTCGACATCATCGTCGGCGGGCGCGCCTACGACCCGGCGCCCTACGTCGCGTACGCGGCCTACACCGCCTCATCATCATCATCATCATCCTCATCATCATCATCATCATCATCATCATCATCATCAACTGGGAGCTGGGACAGGAACTGGAACGGGAACTGGGGATCGGAGGAGGAAGAGACGCAGCGCCAATTCGGCGGTTTCACGCACATGGGCAAGATCATGGAGTGCGGCGGCCTCTGCGCCGAGCCCAAGTCGACGGGGGCCATCAGCACGATGCTGCGGGACGGGTCCTTCGTCATCGCGCCCATGGACCCGCGCGCGCGGTGCACCCCGCTGTCGGTGGCGAGCCACACGCTGTACGAGAAGGCGAGGCCGGACATCCTGCTCGGGCCCGGCGGGCATCTGGACCTCCGCGACGCCAAGTACGCGCAGCTCGGCGACGGCCGGAGCGTCCGGGTCTGGGGGGGCCGGTTCAGGTTCAGCAGCAGCTGCTATAGCGGGTCCGAGAGCGAGAGCGAGAGGGAGAGGGAGAGGGAGAGGGAGAGGGGGTTCACAAAAGTCCCGTACCAGGTGAAACTGGAGGCGGCGCGCGTGACCGGGTTTAGGTCCATGTACATGGGCAGCATGCGAGATCGTGAGTTAATTATCATCTCCTTATTTACCCAGCCTTGCTATTTCCCGCACGGCATCCATTTGATGTATTTATCTACTTGTGTGTGGACCCCGATGCTGACCGAACCCACCCCATGGCTTCATTCATTCACAGCGATCCTGATCGGCCAACTCGACACCTTGCTCGCGCGCATCAAGGAGTACGTCACCTTCCAGCACCGCGCCGAGAAAGACCCCTGGGAGCTCGACTTCCACATCTACGGCAAGCCGGACGACGGGAGCCCGGGCAACGTTACCACTCCCGCGTATGCCGCCCAGTCGCCCGAGGTGTTCCTCGTGGGCGAGGCGCACGCGGCGACACAGAGCCTGGCGACGAGTGTCGCGTCCGTGGCTAGGATCGCGACTATTGTATGTTTGCTTCCGTTTTCATCACTTTTTCTTCCCACATCATCTCCCCGCGAATACAGGAAATATATGAAACTGATTATTATTAACTACTTGTTCGACCGACCACAGCACGGCCCGTATCCCGGCCAGAAAGCCACGTCGGGAAACTTCGCCTTCGGCATCGGCGGCCACAACGTCATCGACCTGGGCCCGTGTCCGCAGTTCTGCATCTACCACCTCATGAGCCTGCGCGAGGGAGAGCAGCGTCTGCGTCTCGTCGAGCGCGGTCCTCATGCTCCTCACGACGCCTTGTCGCCGGCTGATCAACTGACGAATGGCGACGCTTCATCATCAGAATCAGAATCACACGCCAGCGGCGGCGTCGCGGAGCGTCAACACGAGGGTTTATTCCCGCAGGCGGTGTATGTCATTGGCAAGGGGCTGCAGCAAGAACAACCGCCACCACCCTCACCGACTAACAACAATGAATCGACACTACCGTCAACGTCGACGACAACAACACAGAATGGGACCACCACCTCCAAGCCAAACGGCCACAGCACGCCCCCCAAAAAAGCCGCCTACACCACCTCCCCCTACGACCCCCTCGCCTCGCTCCCCTACATCCGCCCGCACACCCTCGGCTCCCTGGCGCGCGTCCTGCGGTCCAAGAACGCGGGGCCTTACGAGATAACCTTCGACGTCATGTTCGCGGACCCGTTCGTCTACCGGACCATACGGGATTCCGGCATGCTCGGCCCCCAGGTGGTCGCCGATGCCTTCGGGCTGTCGTCGCCGGAGGATATCGTGTGGTGCGGGTTCTTCGACCCGGCGCTGGCGTTCAAGGCGACGATCCCTAGGACCACCCAGAGCGGCGATGATGGGGGGAGGAGAAGGGTGGCGGCGGCGGGTGGGTTCATGGAGAGCGATTGTCATGGGAGTCAGATGTATCTGCCGTTGATGAATCTGAGGGTGCCGGAGGAGGTGTTGAGGAAGGTGGGGTTGGGGGTTGGGGGGGATGGGGAGGAGAGAGTAGAGTAGAAGGGGTTAGGTAAGATGAGGTACCTCATGGAGTCGGGATGTTGGGGGGGATGAGGTGTACGATGTTTGATTGGTATGCCACTTCAATGAGGTAGGGGCGTGGAGAAACTTGTAGATTATCGGGTGTTCCCATTAGATCAACCTAGATAATGTCGCTCACATTCGCCTCGGCAAATTTTCCTGAACACCAATGCTCCCAAAACAGCTCCCCCATCTAGTAATCTCAATGCCCGCTTCCCAAGTGTCTCGGTGTCTCTATTCCCTAACTAGTATACACCATGGTATTTCCCGAGTAACCAAATGTTCTGCCGCCAAGTTCCCGATTTTACTGACCAGTTGGGTACGGGCCCGTCTGCGCAGGCATCATCGATCCGAGATTGAACAGATCCCACACCGGCTCAGTCCAGACTTCACTCGAGGTCGCTAGATCCAAGGGCCATGGTTCCAGGCACTGCGGCGTCGAGGTGTTGATATAATCGATCTGCTGCCCGTCGCCGCCACCCCCGTTGTAGGTGCTGTATATGTCAGGTCTGTCATGTACTTGCGGATTTTGCACCTCGGGAGAGGGTTCGCCGCCTCCTCTCTCGGTCGACACCGTGGTTATGGCGTCTATGAGGATCGATACGCGCATCGGAGGGATATTGCTGGTGAAGATGTCGCTGTCCAGCGACGCTGACGCCTGCCGCCGGCCCAGGGTCTCGAAGAGCCTCGCGACGCGCGCGTACTCGTCATCCTCGGATACCGCGATGGAGCGGAAGATGGTGTGCGCCATGATGACGTGATTGGCGGCGAGGTGCTGCTCGTCGGCGGTGGCGTGCTGGTTCAGCGTGAAGAAGCGGAGCAGGAAGGCGGTCGCGAAGGCCACGCTGCGATAGTAGTTCTTGGGCAACATCCTCTGTCGCTGTGCCTGGCTGAACTCCTGCGCCGTGTCCAGCCCGTCGTACTGAAAACGCGCGTTCGCCATCTGCACTATCCTCAAGGCCGCAGATAAGGCCGACTTGAGCATGATGTCCCTGGGCGGGCCCCCGGCGCGGCTGCGGGTGACCACTAATGCGTACACATGCAGTTTTACGGCGAGGACGTAAAAGTCGGTCAGGGGCGTCCACCCGTCCGGGTAGCTGGTCTTCATCGTATCGAGTTCCGATTCGAGGAGTTGAACTACGGAGGAATCGACGATGATGTCGTTTGTGTCGTTGAGGAGAATATTCGTGAATCCCGCCAAGATAACCTGCAGTCGGACCTGGAGCGAGAATTCGGGCGGGAGCAGATTCTCTGCCAAGAATTGGCGGATCGTGGCGAGGTCGGATGAAGTATTAACCATGGGAGGAAGACCGAGATGCATACCGAGCCTAAGACTGTATGTCAGCTGCGCGTGCTGCGGCAATCTGAGCGAATATTTACATGATTGGTGGAACTCACGCAGTACTTATGCAGAAACATCCGAGCCACGTTCTTATTCTCGCCTCGGCACTGCCTGTAGCAACGCCAATGCCCCGTATTGATGGAGGAACCCCGGGCTTATGTAGACCCATGAAGAGGGCAGAATTGATGACCACACCACAGTAGAGCCATGTGGGATCTTTAGACTGTTTTCCCACCGGCATTGGCCAGTGGCACAGGAGCGAGCTAGCCTGGATCTTGTGCAGCGGCAGAGGAGCATTGAGTAGCTCCGACTTCACCAAATCGTCGTAAGGCCCATGCAACCGATTGTACAGGTTTCTGTCCGAGGGCACAAACGTGTGAGAAGACACGATGGCTATGATGGTCCAGAAGAGAAAAGGTGAAGTATGGCAGACTTCAGATATGGAGAGAGACCCTATTACTGGGTACTGTGGCCGAAAATAGGTTGCGAATCTTGGCGAGGAATACGTCAGTGAAGGTAGACTGAAACATAAAGACGATAAAATCTACTTACATCTTGAACGCCTCTACCGCTGATATGGGATTGACCATAGCACCCCCGAGCTGAAGCGTCCCGGGAGTGAAAGTGAAGTCATCCTCGATAGGGATTATTCTCGACGAGTCTTCTGGTGAGTTGTATGACTCGGTGCTGACGGTCGACGACGGTGCTCGTGCCGTCTGACCTCGTTGACTTCTCAGCTCTTGCAACTCCTTGGACATGGCTTCTATCCTCCTGTTCGGTCAAGATTCGTTAGTGCGACTTCACAAGTTCAAGACGACGAAGATGCGAATCTCGGAGTAACTTGAGGCATACTTCCTGGCTGGTGTCCTGCGAAAGGACGGGTCTACCGTACAGTTCAGGTTCCTTGCCTCGCACCTCGTACAGGGGTGCGGGAATCTCTCTTTGGAGTCGCATCGGAGCTATTCATATATCAGTCGGCTAATTTCTGTAGCAGTGAGCCAGAGACTTGCCTACTTTGCTCTGTTTGCACTCTGTGCATGTCTTGACCTGGCGCACTCCCGGCCACGGACTGGTGTTGGTCGCCATTTGCATCGCCTTTATACAGTAACCGACGACAGGAGTGAGCAGATGGAGATGTGGTGAAGAATGTCAATCAATTGCAGGGCGCCAAAAGGAGGTGCCCCTCTTGGACATGAAGAAGGCGACGTAGAGTGAAATTATATAAGCGATGTGGAGGTAGAGCAAGGAAAGGGGGGGCTGTTCGATATTTCGTAAGGATTTGGAGTTGAGCTCTGCACTGCAAGGGTGATGGAGCACGTCGCCGGCATCCATGGATATCCCACTTTCACCCCTCGGCCATCGGCGATGATTGGCCAGGTGGTGAGCTCTTACTACATACCAGTAGCATTCGTTCATTCATTCATTCACCGACATCGATGAGATGCTGATCGCCAAGATTTACTTAACCTTAGCTAGGTAGGGTAGGTCCAGCTTGGGTCCCGCTGTGCCGTCTTCGTGATGGCCATGGAATGGAATGAATGTGCTCAGAATAGTATCTTCCTAGGTTAGGTACTCATCCATGGATAGAGCTGGGCGCCATGATAGTCCGTACGTACGGACTCCGTATCGACTGGTGTCGGTGTTGGTGCTGATGTTGCGTTACTTCGTACTTTTAAAACCCACGACGACGTTGCGACATTACGACATTACGACATTCTTGAGGCGGAGTAGTCGTCCGTCGGTATTTATTTTGCCCTGTCAATGGCTGTCATCCTCCCGAAGATATGCCTCGTAGCTTAAAAACACACCCCTGCCAATGAGTTGCTCATGTAAGGTGGATACTCGGCAAGCATCCGTTGTCCTGCGCCACACCCCTTAATTCCTCCCAAGCTTAGGTCCTCCCTCGCCTTCCGCGGTTTACCCATCATTATATTTTTCGTAGGTCATGTAAGGTTCCGATATAGATACCTTACGTATACAAGGGCATTACCCTATTCTCGTGACTCTCCTGACTATATTGTCAGCTCTCTAGGATCATTTCTTATCAACCTTCAGCTTGTTCCGTGCCACTTTCACGCATTCGAGCTACTACCATGTCTTTCACCGAGGCTTAGTCATGCTTATGATGCGGGCCCCCTTCGAGTCTCAAGGACACCTAGGTAATTCGAGCAATACGAGTTCTTCCTACCGATTCACCGACAACCGCATCGGTAAAGACCTCAGTTGCACGTCTCCGCAAGAGCTTGCATGTCACCAAGCCTGTCTCACGTCCGGAAATTCCGCGATGCATAACCGAGTAACTAAGTTAAGCTCGTCCCAATGATGGACATTTTCTTTCAAAACCTTGCTGGCCTGATGCCTCATCATTGGAGGGTATATGAAGATAAGATTGTGGTATAGTTGATAGGTCGTTTGATGACCCTGATGCGCTTTTTCCACTGGGTCCCGGTGGGCTCCCATGTTCAAGTGTCTTGAATACGGAACCTTATTTCTCACGAGTGAGTTCCTTTGGAGATACCGTACTCAGCACGTGGAAATACCAATGTAGATCTCTCTAGCCAAGCCCCTCATGGTCTGACCCTGCAGCTCAAACACGAATCATGCTAGCAAACCACGCTGTCCCGGTCTTAAAACCCTTGTAGGCCTTACCTACTCATCCATAGTAAACATTTGTCTGCATGATCGTAGGCCGTAGCCCGCACTACAACATGTGGTTGATGATATCGAGGAGGCATGGCGATAGATCCATCCACGACAGAGAAAAATCGAAGAAAGATATGTCTATGCCCCTGAGTCATCCGGGTTGAGAGTTGCACGACAGATGCTAACCCGAAGCTTGGAAAAGCTTGTCACTGCTGCTTGTAGCATCGATGCGGTAAGCGTCTGCGTTGTGGATGCTTGAGGTCCCCCAACCCTTGTTCCCCCTTAGCTGCAGGCTTTCCTAGGTGTTGGGTAACATCTGCAGCTATGGCGTGAATCCAGCCAAGTCACTCACCATAGGCTTTAAGTCCGAAGTGCGAACATCAACTAGCTTCATGACGATCGAGCGTCAAAGTCCCTGGGAGTGTGAATGTGGCCTGTGTCATGCTGATGTTCTAGACAGGCAAAACCCCATCCAACAGTTACCATTAACTGTTTACTCATCTAGCACAACGAACTCAAGGTTTGTTTACTACACCTCATTCGTTTCATATCCTAATCTGTAGCATTGCCCTGGCTGTATTCTGCAATGTTACCCTACTAGCTAAAGTGCTAAGCAGCCGAACAGTAGGGGGTAGGATGATCTTTTGCGGAGCACTGGGATGTTTCTTTTAGTACATCCTAGCCCAGGACGCTCCCAGATGATGGCGTATGTCGGTAGATACTCTGTCTTAGATTCCGATCACCTGGAATCCTCCAGCTGTGATGACGGCTGGTCAACTCCCGACCTCACAGAGTCATGATTCCGACGCGGCTATTCGTAGATAATAGCCGCATAGGTCATTCATAGATGGTTGCCTTTTGTAATTTGCATCACACAAGGATGACAATAACCCAACAGGGCGAGATAGAACAATAAGGGGCGAGGCCCGCATAGGTCATTACTACGAATATTCGACCTTGTACATCTATCCTTGTTAAAAAATTAGTAATCATGCTCTTCACATCGAAGGAAACACCTAGATGTCACGCTTGTCGTGAAAGCGGCTAGCCCCTTTTGTAGGTCGCGAGTGTATCGTCCCGTTCGGAATCGTTCCGTTCAGAGGCGCAGGGCATGGAACTCCAAGACGGGGTGTGGGGGGTAAACGGAATCACGATTTCGTAGAGTGGATGACATATCAGATGACGAAGCATGCATCCGTTTTCTTTTAGAACCGTCTTGCCCGGTTGATCATCTCTACGAACGCTCCCAAAGGTAGTCGATGTGATTGTTGATGGTGCAAGTCGCGGCACACGTAAGATTCTTCAGGGGCTGAGTGCCACTGCATCTACGATCACAAGACAGTGGGTACCCCTGATCCACCATATTAGCTATATCAGACACTATGGGGAATCGAAATGATATGCTATAAATCGAAAATATGCTTCATCTGGAACCCTATTTTCGTGGAAACTACCCCGGCTGCGCGGTAACTATGGGGTCAGGACAACATGCTTTGACTGGAACTCGTAGGTTATGTGGGAGATGTGCTAGAGTAGAAGTACCTAGGGTAAGCAATTCTTGCTTGTTGCAAGATCAACGATACCTGCTATCGTGTAATATGATACGCAACGTACATCTAACATTAGGAGATACTCTGGAGTTGTCTACCACAATTGCACACATGGCGACCCGACCGACACCCGACATGATCCATCCCTAACACTACAACCGATTCATAATCATCAGGCTCATAACTTAAGAAAGGTCTCCCGTATCCCTTTATATCTACTCCTTCCCCTCTCCTACTTTTATACATTTAGAAGAAAGTAGGAGTCAACACGGCTGAGCCACTGCAAACACGGGTGGATGGCCGCTTGGTAGCTACCTCTAGGTGGTTAGTGTCCCAGATGTCAAGTTCAAGTCTACAACAACATAAAGAAGCTCCCTCCATTCTAAAGATTATAGATTTTGTCAATTTTGAAAATTATCATGACATGAGGCGTGCCCATAGCTGAGGCGTGGAGTACTCAGTACTCCATGGCACATTATTCCCGGGGTGCGCCTGTACATTTAGGTATTTGGCTCATGGCAAACCCTTGACGTAGATCAGAGGGGAATCGAACCATAAGCAGCGAAATAAGCACAGCTGCATGTAATATCCACCTTGAGGTCCAAGGGTCAATGACGGTACCCAACATCATCCATCATCTTGATGGTTCCCCCTGGGAAGCGTGGAGTGGTCGCGTCGTATCACGTATACATCCATGACACACAGACGAAACAATTACTATCTCTTTTACGGCTGGTGTGAGGAAGCACGACAGATATAGTCGGTTGGGCAGACTGCTGCAGATTACCCCTTGTATGCATCTCGACCCCTCAACCGCTAGTACCGAGAGAAACAACCTTTTTCCCCCAGCAAGTTTCGATGCTGACAATCTAGTAGACAGCTAGATAGACCCTGCAGCATGCTTGAGTCGATCATAGGTTGCGACCGGCATACTTCATCTGCTCTTGGCTGTAGAATGCTTCTACAAGAACATGCGAGTTTGAAAGTATCAATCGCACGGGTAGTAAACCTCTTCGGAAAACTACAGTCTATATTTCTCAGCCTACGCTCATAGCTCGGACTCATTGCGAGCAGCTCTAATAACTCTCACGTGGTAATCCAGTTAACCAAATTTGGCTACCTTTCGATTTTCCGATCTTATTAGACATCGCAGGGTTACAAATATTCAAAGTCATATGTTTTTAGCAACACCTTTCGCGGTCTGGCTCTCATGGGGCTCTTCGTCCGTGCTGGGGACTTGCTGGTGACAAGCTCAGCGTTATTCTACAAGTGAGAAGAACTGACCTCGGCGTAATGAGGGTGTCTAGCCCTTTCATTTGACGGTGAAAAGTTTGAGCACTCGCTTCATGGTGGAAAGATTGCGGAACTCCATATCGCGGGTGTGTTATGTAAGCTGTTAATTGGAGCCCTGTTAGTCAGACTTGACTTACCCCCTTACTTACCCCTTACTTCGTGTGCAGCTTATCGTACCTATCGGCGTCCAGTCAACTTAGTCATCAATGCAGTTGGAAGCGTCCTCCCTATCCCAGACGAATCTGTTCTGTTCTCGGAGTGTACATAGTCTCATTCTATCTTCATGGCGGTCTTGCACGATTGCATTGCACAAGTTAGTCTCATTCTATAACCAAGTATATTTTGCCAGACAACATCTGTAGGCAGCAAGGATACCGTCTCATCCAGGATGGGAATCTTGATGACCCCTTTCGGCATTGCGCTAATCGGCGTCGCCGTGTCGACCTACTGCCTTTTATGGCTGCGTCTATTGTCAACTCACGACAACAGGGAGCCCCCTCTGGCTCCAGGTCTTATCCCCTTCGTCAGCCCAATCATTGGGATGAGACGTTGGAAAGGACGTTTCTATACATACATGAAGCAAGTTCTGTTGCATATCGGAGAACATGATGCTCTCTAGGTAGCTAACGCTGCATGCAGCGATAAGTACCGCCAACCTATCTACACCCTCCGCATGGGAAGCCGTCGGGTGTACGTCATCAACTCCACAGCGCTTATCCCAGCCGTTCAACGGCAGTCCAAGACACTGTCTTTCGACGCGGTGCAAGTTCAGGGACTCGAGAATATCCTGGGACTCAGCAAAGCGGCTGCTGGAATCATTGGGAAAGACCTGCCCCCGGGTGCCGACGATACGTTTATCTCCCGCTTCATCAAAGCCATACACCCGGCCCTCGCAGCCGGGCCAGAGCTCGACGCTATGAGTAGCAAAGCGATAGAAACTCTGGAACCAGTACTCGCTGAACTTACCGCAGATGGCGGCCGTGTCGTCCGTCTGTATGACTTCGTCAGGAGGACGATCCTGGCGGCCACGACCGACACCGCTTTTGGTCCCCTTAATCCTATGAAAGATGCCAATAATGTTGCCAACTGGCTGTAGGTGATTATCCTTAACCTTTTCCAATTTCCTACTAATTAGTCATCACAGTAAATTCGAGTCCGCAATCCCGCTTCTCAGTCTGGGCATTCTCCCGGGGTGGGTAGCGAAGGAGGGCCTGGACGCCAGCAAATCACTTGCCAAGACTTTCGAGAAATACTTGACCGACAAAGGCCAGGACCAAGCCTCGGGATACATGAAACGTCGCGTAGATTTCTTTCAGCAGGAGGAACTAGCGGTAATGGACATCGCCAGGCTTGAGGTTGCTGATCTCATGTCGCTGAACAGCAGCACGATCCCGATGGCATTTTGGCTCGTCTACCACATCTTTTCTGATCGAAATATCCTCGATGATTGCCGTGCCGAGGTATCTCAGGCTGTCCACAAAGGTGACGACGGCATTTACACCATCAATTTTAACCACATCAAGAAGTCATGTCCGATCTTGAACTCGACATTTTTGGAGGTGTTTCGTGTCCATGGTATGGGGCTCGTGCTTCGCCGAGTACTCGAGGATCACTTATTCGACGGTCGCTATCTCCTCAAGAAGGGTAGCATGGTGTTCATCCCATACCGAGTCCAGCACAACGAGCCCGGTAACTGGGGTTCCGACGCATCCGCGTTCTACCACAAGCGATTCATCAAACACGACGGAGCCAAGCGTCATCATCCAGCAGCCCTTCGCGGGTTCGGTAGCGGGGCGCACCTCTGCCCCGGCCGCCACTTCGCCAGCGCCGAGATCCTAGCGTTCGCGACAATGCTCATTCTTCGTTTTGATGCCAGCCCGGTGGGCGGAGACTGGCACCAGATCCCCGTGGAGAACTCATCACCGGCTGCTGCACTGGACCAGCCTGACTACGATCTGGAGGTTGAGCTTCGACCACGTGGTGATGTCAAGGAACAGCTTTGGCGGGTAAACTTTTCAGGGGTCTGATGAATCCATGGCGAGGTCGCCACAAGGATATATTCTCGTGAGCCAGCACATGTCTCTAGACGTAGACTTTGATCCTCGCTCGCTAGATTGATACTTTCGTAGGAGGAATGGCCCTCCTGAGAGCAATGGAGGTTTTGCGGACTCAGGCACCAAAAGAAAGTAGAAAAATGTCCCAGATACATGATGAATTCCATATTTAAGGGATGTTCAGTGATTAGATATGTTATGGTTCTGCGCGAAGCGGATGCTCCTCCAGAGCCAAAGTCGGATCTTAACTCATAAAATTAGGAAGTGCTCATATGACCCCATCAGACGTGGGGAGTAAGATGATACCAGATGATATCATCCGATAAAACCAGTCAGCAGAAGCCGGATCTCGTAATCACACATCGCGCGTAAGAAGCGATTCAGATACAGGAAGAAGAAGACCCGGGCTGTGGTGACAGCCGCCACCGTAAGCGCTGGCCCTTGTTGGCCTGACCAAGTGGGACCTGTATCACCAACACACATTCCAGGGGCAGCCAACACGGCGTCTAACAAGGAGGGGACCAACAAGATGTAAACGAAAACACTCGATCCTATCATATATAATAAGGCTACATCTGCCATGGACGCTGTGACTCACATCAAATTTATATGCACAACCTACCCATCTCCTTCCAATCAACTTTTTTCTCAACACCACCAACGGCCTTGACGATAGGGATCGTGTCGCTCAATCAGGTAATTCGTTCGATATTGGGGCGATCTGATTGGCTCCCAGCCAGCCCCCAGCTAAGCCATTTCATCCCGCATCCCCTGGTCGACGCCCGGTATGACACCGGCAAGCCAGGACGAGTAACGAAGCCGCATACCTAAGCCTCGAACAATTCGTGTCGTGGATGCGACAGAGCTCACATATCCTTCATCTTATATAGCTTTACCTAGCGGATTCAGTATTCGAGTCATCTGCTCGCACTCCCCTCCCAACGACCGAAAAACTACCCACACCTTATCTAAAACCCAGCGAACGATTACCATCCATCCATACAACCATGCCGAAAAAGAACAAAAAACTGCGCCGTCTCCGCCCCTCCCAACACCTCTCCCACAACCATCCCTACGCCTTCATCCCGCCCCCTAACCGCAACACCCCCAAGACCCTCCTGCTCCTCCCCTCCTTCCCACCCCCGATCCTCGCCCCACAGCAACAACAACAACCCCCGAACACTCTAGGCCACCGCTTCTCCGCCCTGCCCCCCGAGCTCCGCGCCGCCATCTTCGCGCACCTCCTCGTGCGCCCGCCCAAGTGGTCCCTGCGCCACGAGACCCACTGCCCGCTCTCCGTGCCGCGCCGCGACGGCCGCGCGCACCTGAACCCGTCGACGCAGGTGGACTGGCGCCTGTACACGTGCGCGTCGAGCCACGCGAGCGCGACGCGCTGGCGCGCCGACGCCCGGCCCGTGCACGTCGACTCCCGGCTGCGCAGCGAGTGGGCGCCCGAGCCGCGGAACCCGTTCCTGTGCTCGGCGTGCTACGCGGCGCAGGCGCGGCCGCGGCCGCACCCGGAGATGGTGCGGGGCGACGACGTGCGGTGCGCGTGCGCGCGGCGCCGGGACCTGGGCGTCCTGCTCGCGTGCCGGCGGTGGCACGACGAGGCCGGCCGCGTGTTCTACGCAAGGAACACGTTCGCGTTCGGGGCCGCGGCCGAGTGCGTCGGGTTCCTGGAGGGGCTGCGGCCCGCGTGGCGCGCGTGCGTGACTAAGGTCAGTCTGCTGGCGCTCGAGCCCGTGCTCTGGGGCCCCGGGAGCTACGAGGCGATGGCGGGGCGGGTGGAGATCCGGGTGAAGGGGCCCGAGGGGTTCAGGCGGGCTTGGGCGCTGCTGGCGAAACTGCCGGCGCTGAGGGTGCTGGAGCTCGACGCGGTGTTCCTCACGCGCGCCGAGTGCGTGCGGGTCCTGCGGGGCCCGGCGCTGAAGAGCCTGGCGCGCCTGCACTTCACGCAGGCGGTGATGCGCAGCGCCGAGCGGGAGCGGAGGAGCACGTTCGTGTGGCCGAGGCGCGGCGTCCGGAGGGAGATCGAGTATAGCGGGTTCGTGCAGGGCGTGGCGAGGGGGGTCAAGGGCCGGCGGTATGGGTGGCCCGGTAAGGAGGAGCGGGAACGCGGGGACGAGAAGGGCGCTAGGGAGGAGATGAGGAGGTACTGTGGGCGCTTTGAGGACGTTACCAGGATGGTTCGATGGGAAAAGGGTGGTGGTGGTGGTGGTGGTGGTGGTGGTATCTGTGTGAGTAGGGAGGACGGTGACGAGGATTACCTGGAGAGCCACCCGTTTGAGCCCGTCTGGCTTATGGACTCAACGTGTTAACAGGCATCGTACGAACACCCCATCTACCTACCTGAGCACGTTCACTCACGACCTTTTTGAGAGATATTTACTCCATTGCTATCTGAAGCTATTGATCTGATGAGCGTGTGTTCATTTCCTTATCAATCTCATCGCTCTAGTTCACCTCATACCATGTCAGGAATGCCGACCTGAATCCAACAGCGTGCGATCTCCAGCCCCCGAACCTCCCCTATGTTTAATGGCGCGCGTAACTTTCATATTACAGCCGGCCTTCACTGCTGTAGGCAGCACCCTAGTTCCAATATCCTAAGACGATGCCTCCCTCATATTCAGCCCTCACCACCGCCGTAGCAGCCCTGGGCTATGGTGTCGGCGCTCTATAGGCAGAGGAAATCCGGCTGTCTTCAGTACCTCGTGCTTGTTCTCCTGTCTGTCCTGATGCCAAAGTCATCAATTGGATGATCCCGGTCCGATTTTCTCCCATTCGAGTCTAGGGAGTGCGACGCGTGGGTCAAGGTCATCAGGAAGGCCTTGCTGGCGCTGGAAGCGGTAATGAGAGGGAACCCCTCATCGGCCATGGGGCTCAGTTTTCATGATTGAAGAGGGAGAATTGCTGGTGAGCTTAGGTAGGAGAGCCTGGGTAAGCTGCAGAGGGAACGAGGCGCTGAGACTGAAATCGTTCGTCACGCCAAGATCGGGCGCTGCGCTTGATGCGGCAAAATCGAAGTTGTTCCCCTTTTCACGCCCCACCCTATTTCAGTTTGATAGGTTGATGCTGACTTCATTTGACACATCCATCCTGCATTCAGCAAGTGAAGTCATCACACAATTGGTGAGTCCCTCTTTCCAAGGCAAAATAGTTTAATTCAAAACATGAGTTTCTATGGACGCCCGCACGTTGTTTCTCCCGTTAACTCGAACCTAACTTTTCCACCGGCACATCCCAAACAGACACCAATGGATATAAACCCTTGCTTAAAACGCCCGCGCGACCATAAGACGCCTATGACAAAACTGAAAACGAAGAAAACCTAACTGCCTATATCGAGGCATTGTGGGGCGGTTGAACCTCGCTCTGGGCTTCCTGGTTCTGGAGCGCCTGGGCGAATTCCGACCTCTTTCGCATCTTTGGGCCCTGGAAGTATATGACAAAGGTAGCGGCCACGAGCACGAGACCGATGATCGCGATGGCCGTGTTGGCAAGCTGTAGCTTGTAGGCACCCGTGAAAGCGTCGTAGTATGGGTTTGCGGCCCAAGTCAGTATGCCGGCAAGGAAGTCGCGGGCAAATCCGTTGCCGCCGGTAGCCGACGCGGAGTACGGGCCGTAGGCGGCCACCATGTAGTCGATCGTGGTGCCGTAGATGAAGTAGTTGGCGATCCCGATGAAGAAGCAGCCGATCATGGGCGCGATCCAGTGGGCCTCCGGCGTACTGGTCCACGCGAAGATGATGAGGCCGATCGGGAGACACGGCGCCGTGTACAGGAGGGCCCATAACCGAGATTCGAACTGAGCATGCTCGTCCAGGGGCCGAAGCTGCCGCAGAGCCCGGTTGCGGCGGATGATCGGAATGTAGATCAGGAAGGCCACGATGTAGGCAAGGCCAATGGGGATGAAGGCCTAGTATGTAGTTAGTTTCAGGGCTGAAGGAGCGCGGTAATGACAGGACGTGCTTACCAGGCCAACCTGGACGGTCGAGAAATGCCATATGCTAAATACTTTCCCAAATGCCTGGATCTGCATGAAGATCAGGGCATCGCTAAACCCGGACAGAGCTGACAAGACGGACACGATAGGTTCGGTGATGAACATCTTGAAAGGACGAATCCACATGGTACAAAGCTCCCGCGGAAGGAGATAATCTCGCCACGGCTTGTGCTCATTGGGGCCATGAGCTTCCGGGTTCTCTCCAGATTTGCGAAGCTTTTTGGCGTGTTTGTCGAGGCGCACTGTGGCGCGGGTTTCGGGTACGAATAATAGGTGAAGGATCTGAACGAATCCACCAAATATCAGTTGAATCCAAATCGTCCACTCCCATGACAGATAGGTCTCGACGAAGCCACCGATGATGGGGCCAACAATGGATCCCCCAACCGACGACAAGACAATGAACGCGATGGGGACCCCTTGGGTATCCGCAGGGAACATGTCGGCCACCATGCCAAGCGTCACACTGCCGCCGGCAGAGAACAGACCTCCGAGGGCACGGCCGACGAGGATCGACGTCCATCCTTGCGGATGACGAGCAACCGCGACAGCGCAGACATTGACGAGGAGCAGCGATGCTTGGAGGACGGGCTTTCGACCAAACTCTTCCGACCACGGAGCCCATCTGGAATGTGTCAACTATGGTAAAGCCACCAGAACGAGGTAACTCCACTCACAACTCGCACCCAAAAGCATAGAAGATCAGAAAAAGCGCGGATCCGGTACTCGTCTCTTGTAAGGTCATGCCGAACTCGCGAGCGATGCCAGCCTGACCATTCGCAAAGAGAGAGGTGTTGAAGTTCATGGACGTCTGAACAAGAAATATGACATTCAATATCGTCCATGACTTCAGTCTAGTAAACGCGGTAGCGAGAACCTCGGGATGGCTGGCCTCAGTGATCGCATTGGGGTCTCTAGGAGCAGGAGGCGGTGGTGCTTGCTGGGTCTCGGTGGCTTTCTCGACCACGGGGCTTTTAAGTTGCACAAGTTCTACCTCCTGGATCCCCGTGGGATCTTGCGATGGAGTCTTCGTGGGGGCAGAAGATAATTCGCTTTCAGTCGAGTCGGATACGCGTTGCGCCATGATGAATATTGTGTCGTAGTACGTGATACGTGATATGCGATATGTGATATGTTGTAACGGTAGATACGGGGAATTCTAACGAACTCCATGGGGATTTCTCCATGGGGTATCAGTCACGTTTTATAGCCAACCCAGACCTAACAATAGTCTGTATGGAGGAGGGGTGCGTGTCCTCATGGCCGAGCAGACCTCCCCCAAGGTGGGATTAGAGTTGCGTCCATTGGCCAGAGGCGTAGAATGGCCTCAGCCAGCCATGGGGAGACGGACATCCACCTCGACCTATATGCTGTCTAATGCTGATGTTCTTAATGACTTAATCTCCAGCTGGTTTGGTACGTTCCACTGTTAAGAAAGCAGTCAATTCAACAATACTCGGTTAATATTATATCGTGTAGCATATGCCAACCCTTTCATGTTCACGAGCTGGGCCATCTAGTAATGGTACTGCGTCAACAATAAGACAGGATAGAGTCGCCGGTATCCACTGGATATTCCATGGCAAAGAATCCGACGACAAGTCGAAGCCCAACTTCGGTGTGTAGAATTCGTTGGTGAAGGTCCGTAAGTTGTGGCAACCTCTAGGTCTTACGGGCTTGAGCAAGTTTCCCTCAGTTGATTGACGGATCAAACCTTGATGGGCCAGAGCAAGACCGGATGGCTGGAAGGGTCTTCGAGAAGTAATAAAGTTAAAAAATGGGAGTAAGCATAAATGTGCTCGAGCGGTGTGCGCATGAGGGCTGGCTGTCCAGGTAATGAGAGTCATGAGGGTTGGATCAGTCATGGGTGTATCCTACCACGGCATCATGGCTCTCACTACCTCATGATGCCTAATCTGGTGAGCAGGCGCGCTATCGAAGCACGCAGCAGATGATTATGATTGAATGGTGTAGAGTGTGGTTTGCTTTGCGATGGAGAAATTCCTAGGTATGAGTACGGTGTATAGAAGCTGCCAACGGACAGCTCAGAGCATTCAGCGGGACAGAGGTTGAAAGTGGATGGAGTATGACTACTTAAGTAAGTATTTGAATGCAGATATGTAGAACGTAGAGGGAGGACTATGGGTTTAGACCTAATGAGTATCTACAGTACAGATCTGTAAGCCATGCCGAGGAAGGAAGTTGCATGCATACAAGTAAAGAGGATCTAGGTAGAAGATGACACAGCGGGAGAAGAGACTAAGAAGGATGAAGCTGCAGAGAAGAAAAATACGGGGAAGGACAGCTGCAGGAGGTAAAACATCGGATTTCATCGTGAATGAACTCCGTAGCGCGAGAAGAGCGGTCACGAATAATCACCATGGGAGGTGAGAGGTGAGAGGTGAAAGGATCTGGAGAGGGCGAAGAGCAGAATAAGCCACAAGCATGGGTGGCTGACGGATCTCAGATGCTAGTCCCAGTGATTAGATAAGCTGGAGGGAGCACCGCCACCTTTGCCACATTCTACATCAAGTGGATTTCGCCCATAACCTTGAATCCTTAACATTTATGAAGGGAGCGCGTCTTGAGGGCTAAAACTATCAACACTCACCTCAGGTCGCCACACCAAAGACCCAATATGCCACCCCAAATCAAACAGGACCTGAATCGCTCAGGATGGGAATCCACCGACTTCCCATCCGTGTGCGAGAACTGCTTACCCCCGAATCCGTACGTCAAAATGCTGAAGGAAGACTACGGCGCCGAATGCAAGATCTGTACTCGACCCTTCACGATATTCTCGTGGCCTGCCGATCGATCCCACGGTCGCAAGAAGCGAACCAATATCTGCTTGACCTGCGCACGAATGAAGAACTGCTGCCAATGCTGCATGCTCGATCTACAGTTCGGTCTCCCTATCCAGCTCCGGGACGCCGCCTTGAAGATGGTCGCGCCGGGCCCCAGCAGCGAGATCAACCGAGAATACTACGCGCAGAACAACGAGCAGGTGTTGGAAGAAGGCAGGGGTTTGGAGGAATATGACAAGGCCGACGAGAAAGCGCGGGACCTCCTGAGGAAACTCGCCAACAGCAAGCCGTACTTCCGAAAAGGCCGAGCGATCGAGGACGGGAGCGCCGCGAGTGGGAGCTCGGCAGGTGGAAGCCCAGCCGTGGGTGCTGGCGTCGGTGGACCTGGACCTATACGGACACGCGACTCGAGAGCCGCTGCCGGTGCCGGAGCCGGCGCGAGGGGGGGTGGACGGAGACCCTTTCCCAGCGCGTCGCAGCTGCCGCCGGGCCCCAAAGATTATCTGCCTCCGGACGACAAGACGATCATGAGCCTCTTCGTCACCGGCGTCGAGGACGACCTGCCCGAGTACAAGATCCGCGATTTCTTCAAGGAGCACGGGAAGATCAAGTCTCTGATCTGCAGCCACATGTCGCATTGCGCGTTCATCAACTACGAGACCAGGGAGGGGGCGGAAAGGGCGGCAGAGGCATGCCAGGGGCGCGCGGTCATTGCGGGCTGCCCGCTGCGGGTACGATGGTCACAGCCGAAGCCCGTTGGGACAATGAACAAGGAGGAGAGAGCGGCAATGGGCAGAGACGGTCGATCCGCATTTGGCCCGGCTAGGCGAGGGCAAGCCGGTCCCAAGGCGATCGAGGGAGCACCGGGACAGGGGACGGGATTGCCTCAACAAGCAAGCATACCTGTCGTTGCGCCACCGCCTGGTGCTAGCGATGTCAACTACGCGAGTCTGGCTGGTGACTAGAGAATGAATGAATGATGTTTGGAAGAGTTGCATGGCACGGCGTTTCGGATGGTGGTTCTAACATGGCTTTCGGTAGGAAAGATATCAAAGTGTCTGTGCTCGCACCATAGTTCTTCATTCAGTGCTTCAGCGATGTCATGGTCATGTGGGTCGTGTCCTTCAGTCAATACATTGTACAGGGTATCATTATATAATACACAGAGAGAGTACTACGCTCACGGTCTTCTGCTCAGGAGTTGGTCACCGCTGTCCTTCTAACTACAGCACTTCTTGCCGTCGATCTTAACTGTCTTGCCACCCGCCAACTTCACCGTATCGTTGTCGCCTCGCTCGGTATCTTCGTGTATGCGCAATTCTGTATCCTATGTAAGTCTAGGCGTGAAAGAAAAAACTTGGGGCAGTCGTTGTTAGCCGATAACATACTATATCGCTCGCCGTCCTTCTTGCCTTGTACCACGTTCTGCCGCAGGATCTGGGCTACTTCCTCAGCGTGCTTGACTGCTTCCGGTACTTGCGCGGGTTCGATAGCGACGTTGGCGCGGAAGCCGTCGCGTATTGACGATCTTGCGGCTGTGAGTACTCTTTCGTCCCCTGGTGGCTAGTCGTCAGCGTCATGGTCTGCGCGGAAGCTCCGAGAGAGAGAGTACATGTTCGGTTAGATCGTACCCTGGAAAGCGAGCCGGGCTGCTCGTAGAAGATTCCTGTATGCGGGGAGGGACATGGTGGTGAGGAGAGATTTAATTATAATCGAGGTTTTGGGCAACACGTGGTCGAGGTAGTATGTTGCGGAAAAAATACAGTCAGTTGACAGACTCCGATCAGATATGTACACTTCAATCAGATGCCCTGGTGCTTGAATGCGAGCAGCTCGGCACTTGGAAAAATTCCGTGGCGGCAGCTTGCTTGCTGTGGCTGGTGGGCGACATAAGGAAAGAAGAGCCACTTTATTGCAGCCACTTGCAGCTACTTAGCAGCAGATTAGCAGCATGAATCCCTGTCGCCAAGCGCCAGAGCTGCCAAGAGAAAAAAAAAGTCCAAGTTCTGCCCCACGCTGTCAGGACTGAAGCTTTTCTCTCCTGCAAGCAACAGACCGCAAAATCAACAATCCAAAACAATGTCTGCCACTACTGTTGTGACAAAGCCTCTTCCGGCGCTATCGGAAGGATGGTCTGCTGAAAAGGACTTCAAGCCAATTGGTCACATCACAGCCTCGACAAAGCGAACCATCGAACCCGTTGGTCCTCACTTCCTCGCCCATGCCCGCCGTGCTAGACACAAGCGCACATTTTCCGAGGATGACCGCATTCAGGCTCAGGAAAGTACCAAGAAGATTGAGAAGGACGATGACAGCGATGAGAGCGAACCCGAAGACCCTATGATGCTGCAGCGGGAAGCCAAGGACTGGAAGGTAATTGCCCCCCGACAGCAATTGTATATCTACTCTGAGTCTAGCTACGACGATACTAACCAAACCCCAGACCCAAGACCACTACCAAGTCCTTGGTCTCTCCAAGTACAGACACAAGGCTTCCGAGGATCAGATCAAGCGAGCCCACCGCAAGAAGGTTCTAAAGCATCACCCCGACAAGAAGGCTGCTCAGGGAAGCACCGAGGATGACAACTTCTTCAAGTGCATCCAGAAGGCTACCGAAGTCCTACTCGACCCCGTCAAGCGACGACAGTACGACTCCGTTGACGAGAAGGCCAACGTCGACCCACCCTCGAAGAAGGAGGCCGCCAAGGGCAACTACTACAAGCTCTGGAGCCGCGTCTTCAAGTCGGAAGCCCGCTTCTCCAAGCAGCACCCGGTGCCGAGCTTCGGTGACGAGAAGTCGACCAAGGAGGAGGTAGAGGGCTTCTACAACTTCTGGTACAACTTCGACTCGTGGCGGTCGTTCGAGTATGACGACGAGGACGTGCCCGACGACAACGAGAACCGCGACCAGAAGCGCCACATGGAGCGCAAGAACCAGAACGCGCGCAAGAAGAAGAAGGCCGAGGACAACGCGCGCCTGCGCAAGATGCTCGACGACGCCTCGGCCACCGACGAGCGCATCAAGAAGTTCCGCCAGGCCGCCAACGCCGAGAAGAACAAGAAGCGCCTCGACAAGGAGGCGGCGGAGAAGAAGGCGAAGGAGGACGCCCGGCTGAAGAAGGAGGCCGAAGAGAAGGCGGCCAAGGAGGCGGAGGAGAAAGCCAAGGCCGACCGCGACGCTAACAAGAAGGCCAAGGAGGCCGCCAAGACGGCCGTCAAGAAGAACAAGCGCGTGCTGCGCGGCTCCGTCAAGGACGCCAACTACTTCGCCGGTGGCGGCGACGCCTCGGCCGCCCAGATCGACGCCGTGCTCGGCGACGTCGAGCTCGTCCAGGGCAAGATCGACGCCGACGAGATCGCGGCGCTCGCGGGCAAGCTGAACGGTCTCAAGGTGGCCGACGAGATCAAGGGCGTCTGGTCCGGCGAGGTCAAGAGGCTGGTGGGCGCCGGCAAGCTCAAGGATGGCGAGGCCAAGAGTCTGGTCTAGAACCTTTTTCATGCATACGTAAGAGACTAGACCAGACGAGAGAGAAAGAGAGAGAGCCCGAGTCCGAGTCCGAGTGAATGCGGTATTCTTAGTCTCATCCAGTCCAGGTTTATGGTTTCCCCCCTGTCTGTGTGCATTAAGCATAAACAAGCAAGCAAAAGCAAGCAAGCAAGTCAGCCGGAATGGTGGGGAGATGGTTTCCATCCATCCAATAGCAATAAAGACGAAAAAGTGCCCCACCCGCCCCGACCCGACATCATCACATCACCTCAACTACTATCTACGTATTGAGAATAGAGTTCCTAGTAAGGAGTATAACTCCTAGAGTAAACTACCTAGGTAGGCAATGCCCAATTCCATTCCCACAAAACTCAATCGGAAATCAAATCCATATAAGCTCCATCATGATCACGCGTCGTCAGCATTGGGTTTTTTTTTTGGGGGGGGGGGGGGGGATGAGGGGGGTGGTTTTCCGGCATGAGATGACGAGGAAGATTAATTGTACCTAGGAATTGGATTTTCGCTACCACCCCCCTTCCCCCCCCTTTTTCCCTCCTTCACTTTCCACTCTACTCACACGGGAACCTTCCATCAGAGAGAGAGGGAGAGGGAGTGAAAATGAGTAAGTGAGTGAGTGAGATAGTGAGTTTCTATGTATGAGACACCACTGTGCGTAGGTTCTGTCTGTCCGTCCGTCTGCCTGTCTGCCTGTCTGCCTGTCCGTCAGACTTCAGGGGATTTTTTTTGAAAAGATTTTAAGATTCAGGAAAAAGCTCGTGCTGCTTGTTCTGTTCTGTGCACAAGGTAAGGTAAGGTAACGTAACGTAACGTAAAGGTACCCCCCGCGCGCGCGCACGGGGATGCGAATTGGATTTTTGTGGCGGGTGCGTAAGCTAGGTAAGGTAAGCTTAGTAGTGTCGGAGTTCTTCTGAGAGAGGAGGGGTGGAAGGGAGGAGGGGCGGAGAGTCAATTGATGATGATGTGTCTGTCTACGTAGACCCGACTAGGTAGGTAGGTAGGTAGGTGCGCAGGAATGATCGAGAGGGAATGGAATGGAATGACCTCGACTAGGATGAAGGTATGAGTCTATGAGAGTCTTCATTCCTCTTGACTGTCTGTGTTGTCTTATATTGTCTTGCATTGTCTGCCTAGGTACCTACTTACCTACCTGTGGCGAGTTTTTCCAATCAACCCCCCACCCCCCTTTCTTCGTCCAGCAAATCCGATCTTCTCTTCTCTTCCACCCCCTTTTCCATTCAACTCTAGCTTCTCCGCTTGTGAGTGATCTGCTAGCAGTAAATCAAGTGCGACGCTCCTTAGCGGCATCCAGATTACCAGCCGCAAATCTCATGTTCATGTATATACGGTCACTTTAGGTAGGTAACTTGCCGTGCCCTGACTCGGTAAGCTATGGAATAGTTACGTCGAAAGTGTAGGTAGTATGAGTGAACAGAAAGAAATAATCGTGGGGTTAAGGAGGGCGGGGGGGAGGGGGGGTAGGTATTGCGTGTAGACCATTCATTCCTTGGGTCACCTACCCATCACCCTACCTCTCCCCTATCTTGCCTCCATACACGTCCGCAAGCTATCTACGAGGGATTTCCGGATCTAGTTGGCTGTTTCAGGAGAAGAAGGTTGGTGGTAAACGATTAGGACTTGCCCATGGCCTCGAAGGGGCGATAGCAGTGTGGGGACCAATTCAATTACACCCACTCACCCCCCCCCAGTAGGTAAGTAAATTATTAATCTACGTTAACCAATTCCACTCAATCCACTTAAAGCTCTCGTAGGTATATTAAAAATAGAATTAGTTAATAGGTTAAAAACAGAATAATAGGTTATTCCGAAAGGCACCGGGAAATACAGGTTAGTACGTTGCGGTACGCGTATATTTTTTATACGTCTTATATAAAAAAAATACGCATACCGCAACGCGCCGCCCTATAATTCCTAGTCCCCGCCCCTAATCTACTAACCCACTTAATTCCACCTACTCGAAGCTTAAATAGGTAGATTTATTAGAAAATTAAGGGCTAGTAGGTAGATATATTAGGCCAGTTAGTCAGGTAGAGTGGGTTAGGTGGATTAGAAGTAGAATTGGTCCCTACACTAGGCGGTAGTAATATGCTGCGTTGACCTACCTACCTAACTTGACTAACCTCGGCGTCGAGGGTTTAGTTCAGAAGACAAAAGAAGAGACATACATAGGGTCAGCGGAGGGATGATTTTGCGCGATATGAGGTACTTACACCGATGCCTACCAGCCGCGGGACTCCCGCTAACGATGGAAATCTCGGCTCTCCTGCGATGGTGGGATAGGTTTCGTCTTATGGTCCTGTAAGAGCGACGGTGCTTGACCGACAAGACCCTCCCTGGCTACTTATCTCACCATATCGAAAATTTGAGAGGATTAACTACATCATATTGGCTCACCTCTCATCATGGGGAGGAGGATAGCGGCGTATGAGCCAGCCGGAGGGATTTCGTGATGGCAGAGATTGGAGTTATTGTGCTGACTCATGACCGAATGTATATAGTTATGCTGGTGGGACGTGAGCGGTTCCCCATCTGGTCCTTTGCTTACTTTATCCAATGCTGCTTGAATCGGATGGGAATCTTATCCATCCTAGGCCGTCGAGCGCCTCGAGATAGAAATCCTTCAATAATCGATACCAACTTATACCACAGACAGGGTGATGATCCTGGAGACGCCCCCTCACCCCGCTTGCTTTCCCCTTATTCCCGTCTGGTCACTCCGATGCCGAGTTACCTCTAACAGCATGAAGTTTTCAAGCTTGAAGATCTTCGGGGACTGAATCGTCCCTGCTTCGAGACTCGTTGACTCCTCCCGCAGCGATAGCTGTTCGCTTGATTCCTTCCTTCGTGTGCAAATTTCTATCCCGACTGCCTTGGAAGACTTGCATACCACCAGTTTCAAAGATGATCCTCATCACGATAGCAGCTCTCATCACCCACGGGTCGCGCATTCCTAAGTAGAAGTAATATCGCTGTAATATGCCGCCGAATGACTTCGTTCCTTCACCAAAGTATCGGTACTCGAACGAAAGACATGCTAAAGCAGCCAATGGCCGCGTGTTTCTCACCACCATCATCATCATCATCAAACCCGTTGAGTCAGGGGTTACATACCGGTCATCTATTAAGGGGCTGATGACTCTGAATTTTCCCTTACCGCCCCGGGAGTGCCGGATGAAATGCCTGGCGATCGAGAGTCGGAAAGTATCAAATACCATATCGTACAAGGATGAATGGGACTCTTCAAACAAGGGCCTACCTCTTCCAATGATACGATTGCCTGAGACGTCAACACTCGGGTGAGGTATGTATATACAAATCTATTTACAAGGTTCTCCCGATCCCAGCCCTCTCGTACCGAAGAACTGAGGTCCTTCAGTGTGACGATCAACGAATCTGTTGATGCGAGATATAGATGCAGCCAGAACTGTTGAGCTGTCGAATACAACCCCCCCCGCCCCCCCCCCCCCTCCCTCCCTCTCTCTGTCTGTCTGTCTCTCTCTCTCTCTCTATGCTAGGGTAAGTCAATTGGTCTTTTCCCAAGATGAATCCAGCTAAGAAGCGGATACAGTCTTTGTCTTCATTGCCTACATAGTCTACCCATAGAGAAGTTAATACATACGCAGATAAGGAGTATCGACGTTGTCACGCGTATGAGTCAATGTGAGTCCTTCCCATTCAGCCCTCGGAACTGCAATTTGAACGGGCTTATTCCTTCACTAGAGCGCCGAAATCAATTTGACTCCCCGGGTTCCTGTAAGTGGTTGCTGTCTGCTATCAACAAACAAACACGAGCAACCCTGCTTGTGGAGTTGTAATAACACTGGAGTGGCGCTTTGGTGGGTAATCGTCTATTGCTGTCTAGTACTGCTCTTCTGTTCTTGATAATCTTGGGATATCGTTGTGTCTAACAGAGACTTGTTGTGATGAATTTATATACAGGGGTGAAGAATAGTCACGATAAGGGTCACGAGTGGGTGGGTAACAGGTGCTAGTATAGGTAGAAGTAGAATAGACATTCATTTCTTACCCTCCTAATCTTTGTCATGGGAGAAAGGCGAGAAATATATACATATAAAACCACTAGGCCCTTCTAACGTGACAGCGAGGTAGGTGTATACCTGAGGGATATCTCTAACACCTGTCGTACAATTGATGGTTGTGCAATGGAATTGCGCAACACCACCATGGTCTAACTGTCGAATGTTAGGCCGGGTTCGTGGGTGTCTTTTTGTCGTCTGAGGCGCAAGGAGCCTAAGCCTTCTCCATGTGAGCATATAGCATCACATGCTTCGGACATCCCACTGGATGCGTCGTCGCATGTATTCGGTTGAGTAATTAGCATACCTACCTAGGTCGATGACTAGGCATGTCTGTATTAACTAGTGAGAACTTGATAATCACACATAACTCTCTGATTCCTACACTTCGTAGCCGACGCCATTCTTCCTCTGGCATGGCTGATCATCCGCGAGTCCAGAACTTAAATCCCCAACCCGATTGCTTGCCAGTAGCTACAGGTCAGAATCAGTGTCCGGACCCGCCCACCCCCCCCGATACTTGGCCCAGTCGTCGTACGGTACAGGCCCCCAAAGCGCTGCTTCCTGTTGAGGCGTTAAGCGAGTCCCCTGGAAGAGCTCCATGAGTGCTTCCTCGTTGGTGTCCCTCTCCTCGCCGTGCTCCTTGAGCAGCTCGTTGATCCTCTCGAGCTTGTCATCCGGCAGAGGTGTTATAACCTTGACACCCTCGACGAGATCCGCGTCGTCCCTCTCGGATACCAGGAATTTGAAACGCGCGCCGTTCTCCCTGAACCAATTCCTCGGGTGGATTCGGGGGTCCCAGTAGTCTTGGTCAACGTATTCGTTGCCGCGCACGTCCCCGCATTCAAGTATCAGTTCCTTGAGGGACGATAGGGCTGCTCTTTTGGTGTTCGTGTAGGGCGCAGTGGGCTTATCAGTGTTTATACCGGTTCTGGGATGGGTGCTAGGGTCTCGTAAGTATCTGAACAGGTGCAATGCGGCGGGATACGTGAGGTGCGGCATGGGTGTTTCGGTGAGCTGGAAGTGAATCGTCAGCGTTTCAAGATTTGGAAACGTGGATATGATGTTAAAGTTTTCATATGGCCACTCGCATCCCACTCGATCCATGTCGACTACCAGTGACCTCAGTCCTGGGCATGTAAGGCGCAGGATAGCGAGCTGGTGGGTGGTGATAGCCCCCGTGGGCCACCCGAGGTCCTCTGGTGTCAAATCTTCTGGGTCGTGCGCTGATAGACTACGTATTCTTTGGCTGTGCTGTACCAGGGCGCTGGACTCGGGCTCCGTTTGTAAGTCGGAGGTGGGTTCGCTAGTTTCGCCGTTCGGTTGATCCAAATGGAATAGATCTTGAATTGACGTTAAGGAAATAGTCTCCAGTTTGCAGCTACTTGGAAGCGAGGCGAAGAACTCCGCGACATCCATTCCGGTCGACTCCAGCATTTCCACATCCTCTAGACGCGGGAGCTTTAGTGCGAGGAAAATACCGAATGTCCTGGTAAGAGTATTTGCATGGACGCCATAAATTTCTGGGAGGAGAGAGAGACGACGAAGATTGGACCAGTCGAAATAGTTGACCCAGTACTGCTGCTCGGTGCCCTGGCCCGGATATCCGACTGTGTATGGCCATTCCCAGTCCTCTACATTCTCTCTTCCAAATGGATACTGCACGATACACAGGTCCTCCAACGGCGGAGGCCGTTCCTCGTTGACGAAACCTAGACCGCAATATTCTCGCATAGCCTGGATTAACTCTCCAGCTGGAGGAAGCTGCTCCCCGATGTTCAGTTTCAGTCTCCGTAGGTTGCGGCACGTCAGGAGAAGGCTTTTGAGGGGTTTCGTAATATCAAGGCATTGCTTCACACTGCTGTAGAAGGCTTCAACCTCGAAGGAATACAAGTTGTGGCAGTTCTGGAGAACATATAGATTTGATTTCTCTCCATGCATCCTGAATGTGTCATCGATTTCTGCCCAAAGACGGACCTGCGGCGCACGTTTGATAGACTCGATGGTAGCATCGGGAATTGCCGGATGCCGGATGATGAGATCTCGGAGGCCAGGCATGAGACTTAACATGGCGCTTACGGTGAGAATGGCGGCGCGCATATCGAGGAATCCTTGGACTGTGATCCGTCGGACTGCGCGAAAGAGATCGCATTTTGCCAGGTGTTGGAGGCGTTCGCTCAAAGGCCCGAGGGTGGTACCCGTACGGTGATGTTCTTCGAGCGTGAGGTGGCAGACCTGAGCATAGCGTACTAGGGCCCGGAGACGGGAGTTGACAAGCATAAGGGCACGAAAGGTGTCGGGGCGGCTTGTAGCCTGGATCAGATCTATAATCTGGGCGAGGATCTCTTTGCTAAGGTCTTCTAGGCGCGCCATTCTGGTTCAAATGACGTTCAAGTCATAATAAAATCCGTGGATCTGGGACCAAAGGTGGAAGACCCGTTGGCAGCGAGTTTTCATCTCGCAGCTTCAGTTTGTTGGAAGGTTGTCGTTTGACAGGTTCGGGGTACGGGGTTACTAGGCACGGAGTGGCTTATGTGCACTGTGCTGTGATACTTGCATAGAAGCTTGAAGTATGTTCTCATAATTGAATATGCAGTAGTGACGTAAGCAGAGTAGCATTAATCACCTATAAGCACTGCTCTGTAAACTATTCTACAACAAACACCCGCTGACAGGCATACTGTATGTACATGTAATACATGCAGATGTCGAAACCTACCTTTTTATCGACCACTGAGAACATTCAAGTGTATTCCGCCAGAAATGATGGGTTGCCGACACTTGACTTGTTTCGACAGGCTTACTAGCAGTTGACGAGTGCTGAAGGAATAGCGTTGCATTGCTAACAAGGTGGTCCGTCAGTCATCAGAAAGCTCATACATCCACCAGCCCGAGACAGGTTGAATTGAGTCCAAACCGGTTGAGCTGCCGACCTTCGTTTCGACCGGGACCGGCTCCGGTGCCCGTGAGCTGAATGGGCCAAAGTTGTACAGGCTTGCATGAGACTTGCTTTCATCGAGCAGCTCCCCGCTACTCCACGCCCGTATCCCCATGGACCCCGCCACCATCTTCGTCTTATAAACCACTCCATTATCGTCAACCTTGACGGGGACGGAAGCGAAGCCCGCGGGAATGTCGGTAGTATCAACCCTATGAAACAGGACCCCATCGAGGTCACATCCGGGGTTCGTACGCCCGTGTCCCCGAGTGTCAACGGGACCATGAGGATCGGTGTATAAGCATTTACCGTCGGCGTCCCAGAAGCAGAAGGCCGTGATCCAGCCGGACATGTAGAACGGCCCCGACCCACCTGTCCGATCGGCAATCCGGTTCCAGAAGCTGATGACTTCCGGGTCCGTGGGTTCATCAAACGACCGGAGGAAATAGTCCAGCACGGGGGTCAGCAGAGCCGCGAACTGAGTCGGCTCCTTGCCCAGCTGCGTCAGCTTCGCCAGACGGGCGCGGATCTTGACCCAGTCGTCCCTCTCGCCGAGGATCGTGACCGAGGGGATGCCGCAGACCAGCATCATGCCGTACGAGAAGTACTTCTGCATCGCGCCCATCATGAGCACGGCCGCCGTGACCTGGTCCGCCGCTTCGGTCGTTGTGAAGTCCGGCATGACCCAGCCGCGCAGGTCGGGATCCACGATATGCTTCTCCATCGCGCGCGTCATCTGGACGGCGAGCCCGCCGAAGTCGGCCGTGTGGAGGGTACCGGGCGCCGTCACGACGATCTCCCTCCGGCCCTCGTGGGCCACGAAATAGGACCGCAGCTCCTCGGCGTGCGCGTTGATGTGGAAGGTCAGCTGCGATAGGATCGCGAACCATACGTCTTCGGGACGGATGGTCAGGTGGTGGTGCTGGCTATAGGCGGCATACGCCGCCCTCACGAACCCGTTGTCGGAGTATGTGAGGTGCTCGCCGCCGCCGCCGAACGCGAACTGAATGATGCTTTTGCAATCTGCTACCTCCTTGCCGCATGCGCCCTGGAGAAACTCTTCAGCCGAAGCGGCGGTCTTAGGTGTCCAGGGGCGTGCGGGGTGCTTGGCGGGTCGCACCGTGACAGGCATTTCGGGAATGATTTTGAGTTATCTAACGTTCTGAAGTTCAAGGTTCCGTCAATCACAAACCGACGATGGTGCGAAATATAGGAATAGAGGAAGGATGGGCGATTTAAAAATGGGTTTGGGTTCGGGTTTGATGTCGGAATGGGGCAACACATTCTTGCAATTCGAAGACAGTCGCCCCCTTGGCTTTCAGTAATGTAAGCTAGGTTACTGTACTCATCATGAGCTGCGCCCCGAGGGCAGTGCAGTTTGGGTACATGTACACTATGATATCAGATTAATCACAACGATAAGTACACTTCAGGACCCCTTCCCTATCATGAAAATGCTTCCGGGTAGCTTAGATGACGGCGATCGAGTGTGGGATGCCTCAATCATACCCACATGCGCCCTCGATGGTCATGACCAGTTGTTTCTTCGAGGTCTCGCGGCGCGGCGCTTATGAGACTCCGATGAAAGTCCTCCCGGCCTGACATCCGTACTATTGACGCCTAGATCGACACCATCCTCTGGCCTTGTACCCGCTACATACCGGCCCGGGATTGAACTTAAACGAGTAGGTAGGCGGAATATCCATGATCATTCAAACGATCCTGCACCATACTACAAGGGTCTCCTACTCAGACTAGCAGACGAAGCATCACCAAAACATGCTGGGTCCACGTCGCACTTTGCATTTTTTTCATCATGGCGCCATGGCCAAACGGATTGGACTATCTACCTAGGTACCCTACCTAGTCCCCTAATCGCACTTCATTATATAACTACACTTTCTCATCCAAGCCCAGCCCCCTTGCCAATCGCTTCCCGAACGACCTCAGCATCACCGCGTCGATCTCCGGGTCCGGATGTGGCTGGTCGATGTTGACAACCGAGCCTGCGGCGTCACGCCTCCGAATCGCCACGGTCGAGCCTCCCTTTGGGAGGACGGTGAGCCCTACATCTGCCATTGCCGCAATGAATGTTGTCCCCTTGAACGACTTGCGCTGCCGGAATCCTTGAAGGGGATCCATGTGCTCGAGCACTTCTAAGGTAGCCCTTTTCACCCGGACTACCTGGGGTGCTGGAGGGGGTTTGGGTAGACCGCTTAAGGCTTTAGTTGTATAGTTGTCCAGGGTTTTGGTAGAGTCGCATTCTTGTGGCGGCCTGGGTGCCTTCTTCAGAGGCCGCGCTTCTGTTTCACGGAGGATCTGACTACGCAGATTAAAGCTCTCCGCGTGGTTTTCGGATAGAGAAGACTCCGATTGGTGCCCGATGCCAGTAACGATCGTCTCTCTTCTGTTATTGAAGGATACAGCTCTGGCCGTTGTCTCGGCTTGCTGCTTGCTGCTCGATTTCGCTTTCGTAATCTGCTGTTTTATGCACGCGGAGCGGTTTGAGCTTCTCATTCACGTCCGTATGGGGGACGGAATCGTGTAAGCCTCGGTAGTCCCCTTCTCTTTCCATTCACGATAAAGCTCAAGAGTCGAAATGGACACCAGCGTGCTTTCACGCAAGTAGACGTCGGAAAGGACAAAGAGCAGAGGTTTTACTCTATTGTATCAAACGACATGTTGTGGTTGTGGTTGGAGAGTCAATGAAATCATCGAGAATGATGACTTAGAAGTTGATTTTTTCTATGTTAGTTGGTTTGAAGGATGGTGAATTGGCAGGTAACTTGTTTATGGTGTAGAAAATATATGTCTCTACAAAGTAAAGGATACTGATACTGTGCTCACAGCCACCTGACAATCATTCCCTGCCAGTCACAACCTAGCCGATGCCACCTGCCCGCCACGCGCCAGAAATCTGCCCACCAAACCATTATTTCCTATACTGACTTCATAATAATCATAGAGCTGCAAATCAGATCAGTGACTGTAAAGCGCAATAAAGAACTGTAAGAGGCTCATTGTAGTCCTTGAGGCATATCCAAATATACATAAGATGTCCCGGATTACCATACAGCTATGTGCGTACTTATTGCTGCTCATCGCTGCGGGGTATCTGGAATCCATCCCTAGACACATCTCCAAAAGATCAACAAACTCAAGCAGAAACCGCAACTTCGAAGGCCCCGAGAGAAAACTTTATGGCTACGTCTGTTGATCCAGCATTCAACCTTCAGTTTCTATACCCCTTCGCATAACCTCTAGTCGCTCCTTGAAAATGCCTTTGTGGTCATGTGATTGGGAAAATTGCAACCAAGCAGCTGTCCAGAGAGCTGGGGATTGTATACTCTGCGACCGACACCTTTGCCGTACTCACTTACAAGACCAGTGGCATAAATGCCCCAAGCCAGAGGTATGTGTTAAGCCCCATGCTCAATCATTGCAGCACCGCTGAGGTCACCAGGAAAACTGGAAGGAGTACTGTGCTCAGTATGTAGCCACCGAGACCCGGCAAATGGATGAACTATGTCGTCGGATAGATAGTTCGAAACTTTGTACGCGCGCGTCGCTACTCCGAGGAGGGATCCCATGTACCGCCGACTTATCCAAGAGGAACTTGTCGAGCATGATGGGGGGTCAGAATTGCCATGCCGAGATCACCTTCCAAGACAACGTCAAGTGGCTCGCACGGTTCCGTCTGGCCAAGACCTCTTCGCCCCCGGTAGAAGCTCGTGATCACATACTTCAAAGCGAAGCAGCTACCATGATCTTTCTACGGAAGCATACTCGCATTCCCGTGCCGGAAATCTTTGACTGGGCACGTGAGTCCGACCCGGCGAATCCCTTGGGCGATGTCGGGTGGTAAAGGGACCCTGAATGGTAGTAATATCTTTCCCTGCCGGAAGAACAAAGCGGATCTCTGTATTGCGTTAGGGGGTTCTTACTGCGAAGCGAACATTGGTATGGGGAGGGCGTGAGGTACTTCTGCTGTATATGTATTCCAGCACAGCATCGACAACGTCAGGTTCCTCTTCGCTGAGGTCCAAAACCTGCTCTTGGGCTTCCTAGGACTGGTCAACGGCTGCTCTTGATCACGGTCGCGATAAAAACTCACTTTGAAGAAACCTAGAAAAGTCTTTTCGAAGAAAGGTGAGGCCACTGCTAAGATCACAGTATGGACATCCCAACTTCGTTGCTTGCATACAATTGTGGCATTGCTGAAATTCTTAGACCGCCAATACCTTAACTTGGTTAGTTTGCTGTATCTTCACTGAGAGCGTCGGAGCTGGAATCCAATTACTTCTCCACGTTGGACTGGCTTCCAATATCTCGGGAATACCAGTGGATCACAACGTCATCTAAGTCTTCTTTCATGTTTTGGGTATAACCGACAATTTTATGGACGATCAGTTGGCTTTGATCTCGCAGATATTCTGGCAATTATTCTCGCAGATATTCTCGCGGATATTCTCGCAGAAGTTGAACTCGAGATGCGGCAGCACTTATAGAATATTCGAGTGTGCCGCAAAGGATTGCATATGTAGAAAAAGCTACTGCCGTTAATGCTCGTCGAACACTCATCCTACATACTTACCGGTGTTGAATGACATACTGCCCAGTCATGAACTAACCATCCAGTCCAAGACATTGAGCAGAGATTGTGGGAAAGTGATGACCGCTAAGTTCTATCCTGTATCCCAGTCTTATTCAAGAGCTTCACTTGGCTTAATCGGCGGCGGGTAAAACATTCACCACACAGCATGTTGAGGTTAGCGATACACCATCTATGATTGATAGTTTTCAAACCGTGTTTCGAGGTCATTCATGATTTATATAGATCTTTCGGGGATCATTACCCCCAATCTCAAAGTTCAGATATCGAGGAACCATGGTTGTTTCCTAACACCGTGCTCATTGGAGTACAGCACGTGCGCGATTAGTCATCAGCGGCTGTCAGCTGCCTAAATCGGTCGGCAAGTGTGGCTGGTGAGCCGAAATGGGGCAAGTGATCGCCGATCCCTTTGTTATGATTAGCCCGGAGTTTTTGCTCCTACATGGGTTTTCTTGTTAGTGGGTCTACCGCGAACCGTGACAACACCCACATGCAATTTCGACGATGCCCGAGTCACAGTCAGGCCTGTAAACCAACAGGCAGTAGCAGGATGCTGTCGTCATTTGTTTTTTTACAGCAGCCAACTACTTCACCTCATCACCCTTTGAGAGCAGCCCACCATGTTCTCACGCCTCTATTCACCTCTATGTATCCTCCTCTGTTTGCTCTTCCTGGTGGGACCCGTATCTGCTTTTGGGGCGGGCGAGGTCCCCGTCGGTAGCGAATTCAAGGGTTACGTCTGGCGTCATGGCGACATAGGCGAAGTCTTACAGTACTTGCCCATGAGCTTTATCACCCACTACCGCTTCACCCAGCTGCAGCGCAAACAGATCTATTTCGGCAACTGGCTGCGGGATTTCTCCCAGGTCATCGACACCACTTGCCTTGAGAATGTCCCCGAGCCTATACTGAGGGCCATCGTGTCCGTAATGGGATTTATGGAATTCGGCTTCGCCACTGATGAGTTTGACGTCACCCGGGAGCGTCTTGGTTGCTATACGCACGTCGAGCATATTGACAACCCGGCAGGCTACCCTGATGACGCGAAGAAGGTGGACGAGCGTTTAAGGGGGCCGGTGGACCCCAGGGAACTCCAGTTCGATCCTAAAACAGGCATGAAGAACTACATCGCGAACTCTGGCCAGGGATGGGCAACTTCAGCCGACTACATCCGCGAACAACTCGAAGCGTGCATCGAGCTGGGAAGAAGAAAGCGGGACCCTGATGCCAAAAAGGAGAGTTACATCCATCTCGGCGCTGCCCTACATACGCTAGAAGACTTTTCAGCCCACAGCAACTTTGTCGAGCTATGCCTCCACGAGCTGGGGGAGGAAACTGTTTTCCCCTTTGTCGGCGACGCTTGCACGGTCGAAATTCCGGGAATTTTCAAGCGCAGGAAGGTGGCACCCATCGTTACCGGCACCTTCGGGATGTTGGATATCTTCCACAGCTTACTCGGCGAAGCTGACGACATGGCAATTCTACAATCGAAGGGCACCCTTGGTGAGCTCGAGAAGCAGTTGGGATATGGTGGGATGGCCTTCGAGCAACTCTTCGAGTTGATCAAGACCGGATTAGAGCTCATCGGCAATGTCAAGAAAGTCGATAACCCATTGCTGGAGCAGCTGGAGACAGTATCCATGATTTTCAAGAAGGCGAAGGATGGGCTGTCCAGCGATTCCAGCAACAGCGACTCGAGCAACGACGATTCCGGCCCGGATGTTTCCGGCAAGGCCGACGGGATCACGAACCCAAACTTTCTCTGGCAGGCCATCGAGCCGATCTTCTTTCTTCACGATAGAATGATGAAGTGGGTGCAAGAAAGCGCGCAAGAATCAGAAGAGATGGGGCCGGACGAGTCGAGAAGTCAGCTCGGAGACTACACCAACCAGCTCGTCTACCGCTTCCTCGCCATCATGATCGAGGGCGCGGTCAAGGAGCTACGGAGTGCCGTGAAGGCAGCGAAAGAGAAGGTGGACGATGAGGCCGCCAAGTCCAGCGCGGCCGCCGTCTACAAGCCGGGCTCCTCCGCCTCGGATCCCAGCCACTCCGACCTATCCAAGGACCACTTTAGCAACGCGCTGAACCAGCCCGCGGGGCTCGTCGCCACGGTGACGACGAACTGGGTGACGCAGCAGGTGGTGCGGTGCTGGGACGACCCGCGCCTGGACGCGGACAAAACCATCGACGAGATCCTATCGGTGCTGCACCACCCGGCCTTCCCCAAGAAGAAGACGGATATCCAGAAGTACATGTTCGGCGAGGTGAAGAAGTGGTGGCACGGCACGTCGACCGAAGAAAAAACGCGGTACCGCGGCCAGCTGACGCGCGAGAGCGTGCAGGAGCGGGGCCACGAGAACCACGAGCTGACGCTGAAGGACCTGGTGGGCACGCAGCGGGGCGCGGCCGAGTTCCCCGGGTCGCGCCCGCGCGTCGTCGCGCCGCCGCGCAAGGTCTCGTTCCCGCTGACCTGGGCGGTCAACGAGGCGATGCAGGACCTCCACTGGGCCCTCGCCACGCTGCGGAAGGGCGTGCGGGACCCCCGCGGCGCCGTCGGCGACGTCGTGCGCGGCTCCGGGAACTTGGTGTCCGGCGCCGTGCGCATGCCGTTCACCGTCACGGGCTGGGTGGTACATAGGGTCACGGGCCTGGCCTCGAGGCTGTGGTCCTCTAGAGATAATTAATTGATAGCCATAGAATAAAGACGAAATACACCAGCGAAGGCTCGTCGTCGGTGCTGAACTTGAGTCCTGGGGCGTAGTCAGTGTCTCGTAAAACGTAATTATAATGCGATACATGCGTTGACGAAGTTACCTCGGGGCATATCGCAGGTCGAGGATTTTGGTATACGCAAATGCCTTTCTTGATTCTTACCGCTTCTTCGCACGATAGACTGTCCGGCTAATTCAATTCGTCGCGAATGTTAAACCCCCTTTCCATCTCTTGGAAAAGCATTGCCGGCTGACAGAACCCCTACGTATCTGGGTAGGCTACTTAGGCCTGCAATGGAGCCATCGTGTTTCCCAATCCCATCTGGACGAGGTTTCTACATCATGAGGGAAAGGTTGAATAACATGCTGGTGAACTGGTTCTTAGTTATAGACCGCTGCAAATAGCATCAATGAGTCCACCCACGGTCTTTTGCTGGTGGTTCTAAAATGAGAGGGGGCCCGGGGGAGGGGGGTAGGGGGGAAGCGTTAATATAGTGATGATATTTTATTGATAGCCAGTGATCTGCGCTTGACGTCGCGGGAGTGTGTCTTAAAATTAGTCTAAACAAAGGCAATACGATATATCCAGGGCCTCCCACCCACGTTTGCTAAACCACGACATAAGCCTTTTTCGCTTTAGACCACAGGCTCTTGATGATAAACTTCCAGACATGTTGTTAGCCGCCTTTCAAAATCAAACATATCCAGCCCCCCCCCCCCGGTCGACGACATGCATAATAGCAGTCTGTCTGATAGTCGTGTGACCAGGTCCCATCAATGGCGAACATCAAGCTGGCGGGGTTGCTTGGGTACCCGGTTACGAGGGTATGACCTATGTTTATCCCACCGCCGCTAGCTTGTGAGAGAGTTTCTATCTCAATGCTGTAAGCTACGGAAAGACAAGAGTTGTAGCCGCTTGTCTGGTCTCTGGCGCACTCGTAACCTTGCTGTAAGGAAACTCGTGTATGAAAAGAATCTTGTTTTGTAACTTAGAGCATTTCTTGTATCACCGCGACTGAACACCTTCCGTTTGTCTGCATTTCATAAATGATGCGTCATATGAAATCATTGAAAATGGGTGTTTATGTTCAGCAATTCATGCGGAATCTTTGGCACTAATGAAAACCTCTTGTGTAGCCGTAAGGTATATGGCGTCAATGGTGCATTGACATAACTAAGTCGATTAAAAAGAAGTCGAATGCAACTATAGGAGTACGACTTGGCCTTAGATCGCATAAGGCCATGGCAAGAAACACGGAATTTCTTCTGCCATCTTTATGGTGGTCTTGCGCAATTGTATATTATATTGCACAAGGACAACAATAACCCAACAAGGCGAGATAGAACAATAAGGGGCAAGGCCTCCGCACAGGCCTCAATAACAGTAAAAACTCGATATTGGCGTATATTTTCTTCTGTCATCAATCTCTCCACTGCCGGGTTGTAAGCTAGCATGCAATTTATCATGTTCAACTCCGCCGAATCTACGGTGACTCAATGAACTCAAGTCCCATGCCAACTCACCATTTACCGCAGCAGAATCTCACATGATCAGCTTAGCTTAGCTGTCTGTCAGCAGTTGCAGCTTCATGTTACTTTCGGCAAGCGAATACCTAGCCTCATCTAGCATGAATGCAAACTGTTTACCAGGCGGCTTCTACCACGAGTCCTTGCCAGGAGCGCGAGAAGGCAGGATCTGAGAGAGATTGTGGTTATATGGAAATCGACCTTATCATAAATCAGCCGACGCACGATGCGAGTATGGCAGACAACGACTTCCCTATTCATAGTCAAATTCATAGTGCAGAAAATCTCTAGTAATAGCATCATTGTCATCACACCCTGCCCAGGACCAAGCTGTCACTCAACATGCCTGACAGCAACAACAGGCCGTTAATCCTGATCACTGGCGCAAACCAGGGTCTGGGCTATGAAACCAGCAAGATTCTGGCCCAGTCCGGGAAGTATCATGTCATCATGGCGTGTCGCTCAATTGCCAAGGGTGAAGCAGCCATCGCCCAGCTCAAGTCGGAGGGTATTGATGCGGCGGCTCTGACGCCCATCAAGATCGACGTCGCCGACGATGCGACGATCGAGGCCGCCAAAGAGTCCGTGAAAGCCTCATTTGGACATCTTGACATTCTCATCAACTGCGCTGGCGTCAACGGTCTTATCCCGGTCAAAAAGCCCGGCCTGCGAGAGAACTACGAGTACGTCTTCGCCATCAACGTGTTCGGTCTGGCCGTGATGACACAGACGTTTCTCCCGCTGCTGCGCAGCTCGCCCTATCGTGACCGGCGCATTGTCAACGTGACAACCGGGCTCGGCCAGATCGGCGTCGCGTTGGCCGAAGACAATGTGTACAAGGCGGCCAACCTCCCGGCGCCCGAGTACCGCGGAAGCAAGGCCCCCGTCAACATGATCAGCGCGGTCGATGCCAGGCTGCTTCAGCCTGAAGGCATCCACGTCGTCCTCGTGGCGCCGGGCCATACTGCCACGGCGTTCAACGCAAACAATGGGCCCAAGACCCCAGCTCAGGTTCGTTTCCTCCCCTCTTTACTTTACCTTCGACGACTTCCATGTGGCAAGAGTGCTACTTTCGGTTATCGGAGGAGGTATCAAACGGCAAGGGTCAATGTCATTGTTAGACACTAGTCTGAATTAGCAAGTGACTAATTCGGACTTTTCACAGGGCGCCGCGAATATTGTCAAAGCCGCAGTTGAAGGAAATGCGCCGGACCTGGTCGGAAAGCTGCAAGCTGAGGAGTCGACTGAGTATGGCTGGTAACTTATTCTTTCCAGTGTGGGCAGGGTTTTGGTTACCATGTCAATAGTCAAACACTCAGAGTAACCACATGGACTGAGAACAGTTGTAAGAAACTTTCCACTACCCATCTCTGAGCACTGATAATGATGGAAGATTAAATTCTAAGCACAAGGTGATGTGACAAGATTCTGTGCCTGGCTGGCTTTGGCTCTACTAGACTAAATAAAGAGTCGTGGCCCATCACACGCAACTCGAGCTTTCAACCTTTAAATTCATACATTAACAGCGAGACATCTTCTCAGCCTCTTTGAAATCGATGTCAACCCCAGTCATCATACAACCTAAAAACGAGACCCAGCAACACCAAATAGATGAAATGTCGGCCTCCCAATACAGATTCATCAGCATTGATACTTGATACCGAGAAAACATGTCAAAGCTAATTTTTGGGCGAGTTGTTTCACGTCTTCGTCAGTAGTCACGTGTCAGTAGTCACGTCCGCGCAGAAGGCAGGAATACCATGCTTCGTCAACTGGTTCTTGGATTCATGAGGTATCAGGGTCGTGATGGCCATGTAATCTAGCGAGATGGCTTATTGGCTATGGCTCTACTTCCTACAAGGGGCAAACACCATAATCGGTCGAATCCTCGCAAAGGTGTTTAGGATCTCATCATGATTCTTATTCCCTATCCCCCTTTTTACTCATTTTACCAATTATATTTTCCCCCAAAAATTCCAAGTCGCAAGCCTCGAATACTGATGTAAAAGAGTCGCTGAAAAACCCAACACAAGGAGACAGAAAGCTCTCCCCCATTGCCTTTTCTGTTTAAAAAAAAAAAAGAATTTCAGAATACGTCACAAAGAGAGAAATATAGAGAAAGAAAAAAAAAGAATCCTTTGCAACAGCCTTCTAAATAAATGTAACCAAGCAAAACCCCCCTCCAGATTCCTCGACATAGTTAGCTCAAACAAGTCCGACCTCGAACACAGCCCCTGCACCGCGCACCCTCTGTACCAAGATCCTCCCCAGAAACGCCGGCGTAAGACAGCCTCCGGCGCCCAGAAACCCCCCCCCCCCCCCTCCCGCCGCCGCACCCGCATCCGCACCCAGATCCCGCTTATTATACGTATACGTATACGCCAACGAAGCCGCGCGCCTGGGGCCAGGAACAGCGCCTGGCCGTGACGTGGTAGGTACACCCCCGAGGGATACGAGAAAACGTACTTCTTCACCCTCACCCTCGCCCCATCTTCCCCATATTCCCCTTCCCCTTCCCCTTCCCCTTCGGCGATCGCATACGCCACCAACTTTCATCCCTCTGTCGTCTCGAGACCTCCCTCGACATCGGGGCCCCCTCGCCCCAGCTTCCGCGCCAGTAATTAGTCTCACAAGTCCGCGCTGGCTCAAGCCAGGAGGTCCCTGGAGCGCGCTGATCGCAGTGCATGAATGGATGAGCTAACCTTACATACATACATGTAAGTAAGTCGAGAGTCAAGTCGCGAGAAGTACACCCAGAGCGCACATAAAAAAGGGGAGAATTCTTTTTTTTTCTTTCTTAGACTTACGGCAACGCCCGCTGCTTCAGCCTCGCTGGGATAGGTATTGATTCAGTCGAGAAGTTAAGGAGTATCGCCATTGCTTCGACCCAGTCATTCTCCATCAGCCTCACCCCAAAAAAAATCGTAACATAGTTTGCGGCAGTGAGAATGTTCTCCTTCATCTCACGCGTGTAGTTACTTAACTTACGTACTTATTTACCTGTCGATATAAGTCCGTTCTATTCTCGACACACATACGCCCAGACCACCAGCTCTCCGATGTGCACGCACACACATAGGAAACGATGCCAAGACAAACTCGAGGTCTTCTTTCTTCCGCATCAAGGCCGCGAGACCTTCCTTCCTTCCTTCGCCAGTCATCGATGGATAAGTACCAACTCACTCGGTGGCTTGCTGTAGCACACGATACGATGTGAGTCTTCCTTCTGGCCCATGAAATAGATTCAATGAAACTAGGGGTAGTTAGATGTTCCTGCTAAGATTTTTTTTTTTCATGTGTCACCTTGGCTAGCTAGGGCCCGTCGGGATATATATTTAACTCTTAGTTTCAAAACCCAAGGCGTCGACCTTCGCTCAATCTGGAGCCTCGCCGCCAAAGCCCCATTCGGAGGTATGTCGGGAGGGTTCCGGATAACTAATGTGCTCGGTCGCCCGTCAGGGGCACACCGGTGTAACTCACCCGTAGCTCCGAGGAGCACGATATCGTACATACAGCCGTGCGTGGTTCTTCGTTGGCATCATTTTTCCGTTTTCCCGTAAGAAAAAATTCAACGAGCAATAATCACCATGAGAATATTGACATTGGACCAACCAACTACAGGATTATTATCACTATCCTATATAATGTCATCATCCATGTACATAGACTTTGATTTATAATTGGGCCATGGAGGGAGGACGTTGATCTGAGGTCCAGCCGGGACGTGTGGACCAACTCCGTTCCGCCGGCGGACGGACCCAACCCAACCCCCCTCCCGGCAAGTCTGGGAAAATGTCTCCGGCAATTACTTACTTCCCGACTGGCACCCGGTCGTTTACGGAGCCCCTTACTTAATCTACGTGCCTACCTAGGTTACGACGTTATGTGTGTTTGTCTTTAACATCTAACATCATTTTCACCCCACAATTAGACCTAGACTGCCATTCCGAGACATGCCAGAATAAAGTTCAAGTAAATGCGCCGCCAAAAGGTTTGTGACATTTTCCAAGTAAGAGGTTCGTAAACTCCCGTTTCTTCTCGCTATATATCTTAAGCTTAAAATAACTAAACTACCTTAAAAGAGTTTTAAAAACTAATAAAATCTAAAACTTTTATAAAAGTAGTTAGCTTAAGCTTAATGTTACGATTCTCGGCCCTTGATCATATAATTAATACGTAAATATTTAACACATAAAAAAAGGTCTTAAATAATTAAATAACTAACTTTCTTGCCCTTGCCTTGGCGCCTGCCCTTACGGCGGGTTATTAAGTATTTCGTGGCCCCATGCCATGCATCCGCTCCCTCAGCGTTATCGGATCCGTGTCCCAGATAAACACTTAACTTTTTCACGATCTTTCTTTCTTTTTTTTTTCTCTCTCTGATAACACGAGAACCAATGAATGCTATTTTAATCTCATAAAGATCATTGCGGAAGGCGCCAGACGGAGGAACCGACCCCCGGGACACCGAGACGACGATTTATTTCATGCATCCCTTGCTCCCCAGCATCCCTTCCTGGAGAATGGTATTTAACCTAATCAGATGCTTCATGTATTCCGCACCTATAGGTAGGAGTTGGGTATGAGGTGGCTTTAGCCTCCTTCCCTTCCTTTACCTATACTTATTATATCTAAATAATTTGATGCATCCCAAACCCGCACCCGATCAAACAAGCAAACCTCCACGCAACACCCAAACGAACAAAACTCAGACCAAGTCCCAAGTAACCCATTGAGCCCAACTCATACTCCCCCCACCTCGAGCCCGGAAATCCAGATAATCTCGCTTCGTCGTGCCCCGGGCGTCGCGCCCGTTGAGGGTCTCGAGTGCGTACAGGAAGATCTTCTGGCCGGGGGCGCCGAGGTCGACGGCGGGGATGTCGGCCCACCACCAGAAGCCGTCGGTATCGAGGGGCACGTAGTCGTCCTTACGACCGTCGCGGCCGTGGATCTTCATCATCAGCAGGAACGGCTTCCGGTTGCCGTTGTTGCGCGCCGGGTCCCAATGCTCGCAGATCTTGGCGAACTGGAACCGGACCACCGGCTGTGGCGAGTTGTGCACCGAGATGCGCTTCTGCGCCGGCTGAAAGGTAAACTCCGAGAGGCCCTCGCCCGACATACGCCCGCACACCCCCGCCGTCTCGCCACCCGTGGGTCCGATTATGTACTCCTCCCAGGTCAGGGAGCGCCCATCCTTGCGGAAGAAGTAGCGCTCGTCGCTGGGGAAGTGACGGAGCCCGAAGTGCTCGTTGCTCAGGAAGAACATATCCGGGCTGAACTTCTGCTCGTACTGTTGGCCGCTGCCGAGATGGCCCGCGCCCCAGCACGCGTCGATCAACTTCCATTCCCCGTTGTCTATGCACACAGCGTTCCAGGCATGGTTATGGTCACGAGGAGGTACCGGTTGACCGTCAGCTAGAGGGGTGAAGCCAAACCCCTTTCCATGGCCGCTCACCAGAACACATTGGAGGCCTGCGCGTTGAGCAATGGCAGCGTATACTTCGGCATAGCCCTGACAGACTGCCTTGCCGTGGAAAATGGTCTCGTCTACGCTGCGGCGCTGAACGCATTTCCCAAAAAACTCCTCTACATTATAACGGATGTTGTGGTGGCACCAGGTGAATATGGCCCTGGCCTTGTCGGTGGCGGACGGGAAGGGTCCGCAGAGAGCATTAGCCAAGTAGCTGACGGGATCGTGTCTCGGGAGCGAGGGGACAGGATATTGTGCCGCCACACTATCCGGGCCGGAGAAGTCTCGACATATGAGACATGCGGCTGCTTGATTCGCTACAGCACGCTCGGTGACCGCGTCAATTTGCGCGAATGTTGGGCGCGAGGTGACGGGTACCGGGGGAGGCGCGTCGTCCACAGGCCGAGGAGGAGGCCGGGTACCATTGGGCAGAGGAGGAGGCTTGGTCGATCCCAAGGTAGTATGCGGCCTAACAAAGGCAGAAGGTGGTGGTGGCAGGCGACGGGCGCCATTTGCCGGAGCTGGATCGGCTCGGTCGGGGTTGGGCGAGCCGGAAGGAGCTCTATACGGTAGGCCTGGGCGAGAGGGTAGCTGAGGTATAGCGGATGCCGATCTTCCTGGCAGAACTGGTGGCTTGTGTATCTGCTTGGCCTCCTGAGCAGCCGCCTCTTCTCTTGCCGCCTGTTCTTCTCTTTCCTTCCTCGAAGGCGGTAATGGAGGGAGCTTCGCTTGATCTAGGGTTGGTGCTAATACTCTTCTCGCGGCAGGGCCTTCGGTGGAAGTGGCCGTGGTTGTACGCGACAGTGTAGGGGCCAAGGAAAGATTCGATATGGCAGATATTTGCGACACGTCGGAGGAGTTGGATCCTCTCCTGGTCGCGAGATATTGGGTGGATGGCCGCCGAGGTGGAAGTGCGGGCGATGGGTTCACCAGTGTCGAGTCTTTGCGGCCGGGTAGTGGTGGAGGCGCGCTGCGACTCGGTATGATTGGGGGACTTGCTATGGTAGTAGTGGAGTTGGAAGTATTGGTTCGAGTAGGTAGAGCGGGCGCATCTCGTTTTTGAGGGCGAGCGGGTATACGTGGACTCTTTGCAGGGGCTTGAACCACAGGCGGATCAGATCTCTTTGACACTGGTTTTCCCGGAGGCGGCGGCGGAGGTGCACGTTTGCCGGCCGAGGGTGATGGTGTAGTGAAGTTCTTCTGCTGGTTCAAGGCGGCGATGCGGTCAGCAAGCGAGTTGAACGTCGGTTCCTGAACTTCGGCCATGTCGGCGGTGGGTTGACTTGATCGATTAATATGTATATATAATTCGTACAATGTCGTGTCGCGCTGTAGAGTTCTCAATCAGCGAGAGTGTTTGACGTTCCGCAATAAGAATAATATCCAGCAGGAATCCTTCAAAGGGGGAGAACGAAAGATAGTTCAAGTCTCGGGACCCCGCGGGCAATGAATCGGAGAGACAGGAGGAAGAATCGTTCAGGTAAGAATTGGGAGGATGATAGTGGTAATGGCAGGTTCCTCTGAAGACAAGTTTGCCATGTTGATGATGAGAGGGGCGCAGTCGGCGGAGAGCGGCACGGAGTTGAGTTGAGCTGGTTTAAGTTCTGCAGATCTCGGTGGTGCATTGGTGATACACCCAGACACAGCCTTATTTTCCATCGCCTGAGAGCGGGGCCGGCGGGGATATCTCCACCCAGATCTTTCTAAATTTGGAAGATGCTCATGGATATGGATACCGCTAGACTTCAGCCAGTCCTTAACGCTACTAAACCCTATTCTTGGCACCTAATATGTAATTGGTTCATCGTTTCATCTCTCTACCCATATGTCATCAACAACAACCCATCCAAACCCCTCAAACAGTCATCTCATCCTCGGTATCACAATTCAGTACCAACACCTCCAACGACGCAATATATATACTTAAGTACACACATACATATGGAGATGAGGCAACACACATCCAATGTCGATAATATCCAGCTCGGACTCCTCTAGACTCTAGACAAGCGAGGGACGGAATCTGTTCGGCGAGTTACATGGAAAGCAACTGGATTCATACCTACCACAATCAAACGAAAACTTTCATCCAGACATACGCGAGTAGTGGCAAGAGTTAACTCATACAATAAAATGCAAACGTCCATATCCTTCTAGGCTGCTAGCTTCGCTTCCTTTCCAGCCCGAAACTTCCGACGCCGTACAGGCAAAAAAAAAAAAAAAAAAAAAAAAAAAAAAAAAAAAAAAAAAAAAAAAAAAAGATCGGAGGGGGTATTGAACAGCCTATACGAAGTAACAACAAAGCAATAAAAGAAAGAAGGGCGCCTATGCCATGAGACCATCATAACAGTTACAATCCAGTTATCCCCGCCACAACCAGTGCGCTCGCTCCCATCCGGCCCTTCATTTCAACCCCCCTTTTTTTCTCAAAGCCTTCCGTGTATAATCTCCTTCTCAAAGATCTTAACTCCCCAAACATCGTAGTAGGCGATGCCCTCAACCAGTTCCAACTTCACTGCCGGTGAAGACGGATCCGTGTCCGAATCATCACTGCTCTCGTTCGCTTCCGGCCAATCCTCGGCCGCGGCGAATACCGGATATGGCCCATTGCTTGAAAGCGAGGTAAATTGCGGTATCGGCACGACCGGTTTACCCTTCCCCTTGTTCTTCTTCGACGTCTTCTTTGCGCTATCCTCCGTCTTTCGGATAATTCGCACGGTCCGGTCCCGGTCCTCGTCCCCCATCGATAGCCACTCGAGCTTCATACCGGGGAGATAGGAGAGCGTATCCACCAGGAAGTTCCGTGTTTCTCGAATCACCGAATGGCAAGTATCGTCGTTCCGAAAAGAGACAAGCTGTAAAGCCCGTAGGCTCACCAATCCAGATATATGTTGGATGAATGTATGCTAGACCCCGTCAGTAAGAAAACAGGGGAGGGTGATGAATACCATCTCGAGAGGGTGAAAGGCACAATGACCTACGATTGCTGCTATTCCCATGCTGGCTGCTAGCTCTTCCAGGACTCTTCCGCGTCGGCAGATCAGCTTCACTGTTCTCTCATCGACGTCCCAGGAACTGTCCGCCTCGTTCTTGATCATGAGACGCTTGAGTGCGTGAATGTGCGGCTTCAGGATGAACTTGCGGATCTGTTCCAGTGTAACATCTGCTTTGGAGGCCAGGCTTTCGGGTTTGTATTTCGCGCTTCGTTCAAGCATAAATACTTCATCTACGCTCTCAAGCTCCGAGACCAGGTGAAGGAATGCTAGTTGCGCGTGATCCGTGAAGATCTTCCGTAGTGGTAACGGTCGCAGTCTGTTCTCCTTCCGCAATAGATGCCAGAACGATGACTGGTAGCCGACGTTCAGGAGAGTAATGCGCTGGAGCGAGTAGAGATCTATGGCCCTTGCCAGGACTGAAGCTTTGATAGGTATGAGATGGATGCTCAGGGACTCGAGAGCAATGCCTCTAGTCGATCGAGTGTATTCGCTGACCCGTCGACGGGCTATCTCCCTGTCGTTCTCGTCCGATATCTTCTTGGAATCGTTATCCTCCCTTTCCGTTTCTATGATATTCATTTCGTGTTCGATATCTTCCATATCTCGTTTGGTAGCGTTTAGTTGGTCGCGAGCTTCTTGTATGCGAGCTTCTACGTCCACCAACCCAGCTTGTAGCGGTTGTCCCTTCTTCCAAGTGTGGTTAGCTTCGCGAGTCAATTTGTCGAAGATGCATTACAGGATGACTTTGAGATTATGGCCAATACAAAAATGACATGTGACCGAGAAGAATACCCGAGTGCCAAGCATGCCGGGAGGATATAAGTTTATTGGGGTTGAACTTACTGGCGTGTTCACAGGTGTGGGTTCATCCGTTGAATCTTCGACTTCAGTCGTGGTTTCACATTCGGAAAGTTCGTCAGGGACTGCAATGTCAATATCATCTGGGTTTGCACCCTCATCAGCCTCATTGGCCTTCCCCATCTGCTTGAACAATCCAGTCTCAGACCCTTGAATCTTTTTCGTGTTAGGCGCCGAAAGGGAGTCGTCCACGGAAGGGCCTTCCATATCGGCGGAAGCTGTGCTCGTCTTCTGGCCATCCGAAGAAGAAGAAGCGCCTGGCGCCGCAGCCTTGCCGACATCGGAACCACTGCCCGGGCTTTCTTTCGCGTCCACGTACTTTCTTGCCGCCATGAAAACGTCACCTAACATATCAAGTTTATCTTCAAAATCGAGATGCTTAGTGCTAGTGCCCGTTACATCTGCTTGTAGGCGCTGAAACACTTGGGTTACTGCATCAATGAATGCTTGTCCCTCTTTTGAAGCCGTACTGGGTTCTTTGGTGTTTTTCTCTTCCTTTAGAGTCTGACTCTTGTCTTGAAGGGGGGGTTCGCGGTTTATCGTATGTGCTGGATCAACATCGAGGATAAGGCCCAGTACAGATTCCTGACACTTCCGCTCCTGTTGTACTTTGAATGCCTTAGCTGTACCTCCCCCGTCGTAGTTGACTGTGCCAGGCAGCGGAACCACCTGAAAGTCGTCTTCCGCTTCAGAATCACTAGGATCTATGGTTTCGACATCTCTGGTAGGCTTCCGGGCCTTCATTGCAAGAGCATCGGAGAACGAGAGCTTGAGGTTTCTCAACGTTGAGCTTGAATTCCGAACACAGGTTTTGATCTCCTTCACCACGCTTAATGTATCGATGTCAAGAATAGCTAAGGTCTCAAGATCCTTGAATCCAGAGATCGTTGGCGGTGCTCTGACAGGGGGTGACTTCTTAGGTTGTTTGCCTTTTGGAGCGAGTTTGTGTGACGCTGGGTGGGAAGGTGGTGGAGGTGGCCAAGTATTGAATGGCAACGAGGGGGTCCCAAACAGAGATCCCACGTCCACTATCAAATTCATGCTCAGCTCAAAGACCAGAAAGTTCTGACAGGGAAGGGGATAGGGTGGTCTTCAGCTGCAGCTAACCAGGGTGGAATCCGGATTAAAGGAAGAAAGGCTCATTGAGTGAAGAACTTACGTGAAGATGTGCTTGGGAGGTCTGGCGGATGGGATACGGGCAACGCAACAGAAACAGGCAACTGTGCTGGAGAATACGGGAGTGGCGGTGGTGCCTCATACAAAGAGACCCCAGCTTGGAGTCGGAGGTGAAGAGATCGTATGGATTTGATATCGTGCAAAGCCTTGTAGACGGGTCTGCTTAGCTCGACACGTATATTCCACTTAAAAAACTCGAGTGCCTTGGCCTTGCGCAGCGTGAGTAGTAGCAGGGTATTCATGAACTTGCCGCAGCTCAAATTAGCAAGGTAGGGTTTGTATGCCAGCTCAGCCTTGCTGCCAGCACTCAGGGTATCAAGAGATATGTCGCGGAGGTGTTTCGCATAGTTGTAATCGCTTGTAACAAATGTGTCCAGGCCGCCAGCCAGTCCATCAATGGGGCTATCGAAACACGGGTCATCTTCGTCGGGGAACACGATATGGAAATTGCGATAGAGTTGAGCGGCGGCAAGCTCTCGGAAGCTGCTGGAAACGAGCGACAGACAGATTAAGTCGCATTGAGAGCACTATCATAGGTGGTGTCAGTAACTTGTTCCGGGTGAATTCATGCGCGAGGGAGAGGGAGGTAGGTTGGGATTCCAGATGATAGTAGGCGACATACATGACTGCAGATCTCCTTCTGAATTTCCTCTGGCAGATCGAGGATACCGATTCTCGAGGGGGCACCGCCGACGGCGGGAGTCTTATAGTGATCCATTCTGTTTTTGGATCCGGGATGCGCATGAAGGGACTTGGTAATCGGCGACGGGGTATCGAAACAGTGAAGCTGGGGGAAGATGGGCTCCATCGAGGTTCCGAGTAAGTATCTACGGCTAGCAAACCCCACCGCACCGTCACATCAGCTAGCTAGCTCCCTGGGGCAACAAACTTGGGACGAACTGATGTGACGACGGCTTTGCTAAGTAGAGACGATGAGCGGGTGTAGGGAGGATGGTGGTCGCAGGCGAGAGAGAGAGAGAGACGACCGAATGTATCAGAATCAATGATGATAAATAACAACGTCTTCCGTAAAGATGTTGGAGTGTCGATGCAGTGCAGGGGACCGTTAGACGTTGGACCGTGGGTGTTGGGTGTTGTTCAGAACCAGAGCTTTTAAGACTTGGCAGCTTAGTTGGATCGCGTGGGGCCCATAATCAAGTGGAGCCGCAGAGTCAAGAAGCCCACCGAATGAGAGCGCACGAGGGCCGCTCAGCCGTCCCCGCTTGAAACGAGCATGGGGCTCCACTCTTGCTAGCTTGCACTAGAGCCTGCCCCTCTGCTCCTTGCCCCTTGCCCCTTGCCCCTTTCAAAGTCTAAAAATCAGGCAGCAGACAGCCCTGAAGCAGGGCAGCCAGGGAGCCGGGCAGCCGGGATACCTACCGGCCTACCTCCAGCTACGGAGTACAAGTAAGGTTAGGTAATTCTAGGATCTAACTTTGTGAGGTTCCATACCTCGGTAGCCGTGTTTTTTTCTCTATTCTTCTTCTATTTGGTGAATATGTCTGGAAAGTCTATAGTACCTACGGAAAGTATCTTTGCAGCTTGCGATTTCATGGTACACTCATGACTCTTCCATCTGCCAATATCTGTTCACGGTATGTATCGCAATCCAGTAGCTTCGCCATGATGCACAAGGGCACCGCCCATCGTGTGACAGATTGACTCGGTGTAGTAGGTACAGTATGCTCTAGGTATTTTAGTTTTCCAGAGTATATCGTCTTTCCAGCTTACCTACGGAGTACTGTAGAGCTAGGGGCCTATCCGAATTGTTGATCCCATGCTCATTTTTGGAGGACAAGACATCAATGAAGTTCAAATTCTCCCCTTCAGCTGCAGGCATCAAGAAAACAGATGATCATCAAGACTGAGAAGGCAAGTATCCAAGCTGCCAACTTGAGATATATGAGCAGAGTGTTCTATTTCACGATGTCATATGCCATGCAAACGCTGGCGTTATTACCCAGCTCTACCATGTCTCGTCGTCACGTTAGCCTAGAAGATCTCAGCTGCAGCCATTTTCATATCAAGCGCAGACACACTGTCCGCGCTCTCTGATATGGGCCCGACAAATCCATCCAGGAACGAACACGCCTCCTCCTTCTCCTCCTGCCAAAGCTCTTCCAGGCCCCCTATCCCGTGCTTGTCATACACACCCGCGAGCGCATCACCATGGTACACCGTTTCCGCCTTGCCCCCCAAGAACGACAGCACCCTCCTAGCGCGTCGTCTCAGATCTACGCTACACGCTGTGCTCATGACGACATCCATTGTGATCATTACTCCGTTATCGAGAGCAACACTACTCAGCATCAGCAACATCGTCACCCTCAAGAACACAAGAAACAAACCGGAGTGTGAGAGAAAGATCACAAAACATACTCAGGCACCTCCGTCAAGGACTCCACAACCGCCACGATCCTCTCGGCCATCCTGACCATCTCCTCCAGGATATCCGCATGCAGCAGCCCGGCCTCGCGCCGGGTATGCTTATACGGCATGCATTTCGCCGCCATCATCAGGCCGCCTGCGTGCAGTAGGTCGATCAGTGCGCTGACGTACGCCACGCGGTCCTCCCCTTCACCGCTCGGCGCCAACGGCCCCACTAGGAATTCCTCCAGCTTCCCCCGGACTTGGCGCCCGCGGTGAAATAGCAGCTCGAGGTCGGCGCGACGTTCGGGCTTCCCCCAGAACACCCGATCACCCTTGTAGGGCGCCGTCTCCCAGATGCGCGCGTACACGCACGCTTCGAAGCGCATCGCGGCGAGGTGGCCCTGTATCGGATGATCTTGGGGGTTAGTGTCTATTCAAGTGTCTATTCCTTTCTTGGTAACTTAGGTAGTCTGGCGAGTTCCCGAGGTGTCGGAAAGCCAGACCCAAGAGCACCACCGGCTCCCGGGATACGCTAGAAGTGAACATGCCAGTCTTCAGGTTTCTTACCTGTTCCACGGTGAGGATGCGCTCGTCCCACAAAGAGGGGTCATCTAGGGGGATGGCGGCGCGCATGCGGAGTCGTATCAACGGCGCCATCGGCGTCGACGCGGACCGCCTATTACTGGTGCTGGTGGCGGCGTGCAAGGTGCAAGTCACGCCGGCGAGCTCCAGGGCGAGGAAGAGGTGGAGCAACTGTTTCCACTCCGGGGCGGCCATGAGGGTCTTCCCACCAAAAAATCCCAGGGACCGGACCGCGGCCTCGCTCGTGGCCATCATGCCCATCGAGGCGGGAGAAGAATTAGAAGAAGAGAAAGAAGAGGACAGCTGCGAGAGGCGCAAGATCTCGGCGGGCAGAAGGGTGTTAATGATGTGCAGCCCATTGGTGAGGTGCGACAGCGTGGCCTCTTGGTTGCCCCGGGCCGTCTCCAGCAAGATGAAGATCAGGCAGCATAGCAGGGTAATCTCGATGTTCCCGGGCGATGCGGGCGACGTGATGTGCCTCTGCAGGCTGGCAATGGCTTTGTTGTACTGCCGGAGCGTGAAGTTTCGAATCTGGTCTAGGCGGAAGTTGTCCATCGTCTCGCTCGGGAGGATAGGGCCGCTCCCGACATTGGCGGCGGCACTTCGCTGGCTCTGTAACTTCATCATGTGCCATGCGCCGCCCAGGGCGAATAGCGCGTGTCGGACGGCAGGATTCGAATGCCCGACCAGAGGTATGAGATGTTGCCACTGTAGTGCGACGCTTGTCAGTCCGTCGAGGGGTAGACGACAATCAGATTTAACCCTTGTTTGACGGATTCCTCGACGGCAAGGGTATTCATGATATTCAAGAGAGAATCCGCCCGGGGGATAAGGTAACTACACCAGAGGTCACTCCCATATTAGGTGCACTCACAAAGCCCGATCCCAGATTCGATACATGCAAGGCGAATCCCGTCTCGGCAGCACGCCGGAAAGAGTGGAAATAACCCCTCTCCTGCTCGGTGCCCTCGATACCTTCAAGCAAGGGGCGTATTACCCGCCATCGCGGCCGGTTTGGGGTCTGCCGACTCGGCTGCTGGGGGACCCAACCACGCCGATTTCTGCGTCGCGGCACCCCAGCCCCGTACCCGTCGCACGTCCGACCGGTGCTCGTGCATCGATCGCAGAACGGCTTGGCTTCGTCGCATTTGATCCGTCGGATTCTGGCTCGTCGAGGGATGCGGTCAGTACGTAGAAAAAGGGTATTTGGGTCTCGGCCCACACTATCGCAAGGGAGAAGACTGCTTCCGCGCCAGAACCTCGTGACGTTCCGAGCCATTTGATTGCTTTGCTTACTTGCTGTAGCGCATTCGTCAGGTATACCATGAACCTGGTGTCTTCCACGAGGAACCTTGGACTTTGTTTGCTCACCATGTGACACAGCCCGTGCGAACTTTTGGCCTGCCTACCCTGGAGTGTTTCTTTGGCGCTTCCGGCGTAGCACGTAACATCTCGATAGGATAACTCGCTTCTGGATCGGATCTTGGATCCCCTGGTAACATCATCATAGGGTCCATCGTCAGGGTGTGTTAGAACCCGGTGGCCGATGAGATGGGATGTTCTGTCCCGCTTGATGGTGTTGTCAGTCGTTGGCTCACCTCGGTCAGTACTGTGATGTAGTCGGCACTCGTCCCGTACAGAATGAGGCGGGAGTGAGTGTCTTTTGCAATGACACGACACGACCATGGAAGAAGTTAGTTAACTCGTCGCCCTCCTCCTCCCTAGTTTTATTGATCAAAGCCCGAGTGAGAAAGATGTCTTCCTCGCAGCGTCGTCTTACCAACCCTGCGCTGTTACTTAGTTAACAATTGATCAATCTTACTGCGGTTCATCGTGGTGACTAATCATGCAGGTCCTGGATGACTCACGTGCCCCCAAAATATCGCCCCCCTCGGATTTCAGACCCCTGCCGACTGTGTTTTTCCCCCTTCTCCCTTTCATCCCCCGAGAGAAACCTAACCTGACTTTCCAAAACCAATTCGCACAGGCTTGCAGTACTTATTCTCTCGGCAAGACCGCGGGAGGTTTGAAGGTTTGACGACAACAACGAGCTTCCGACCTGCCGGCGACTGAAAATTCTCTGCAAGTTGCCGAAGATGAGTCAGTCAGTCAAACAGTCCAAACCGGTCAGGCTTATTATTACACTCACTACCTGGCCTACCTACCTACCTACCTACCTACCTGGCCTGCACCCCGTACACGGAGTCCAGCGTCCTTCCACCCACTTGACCAATGAGGTTGATAATGAAATTCCTGTATGGCATGCATGCGCTGCAGAATACTTATAGAGCCGGGGGGCGTCAAGGCAGACAGACAGACAGACAGACAGTCCCTCTTTCGCCGCAGCGAAGTTTCTTACTTAGGTACTTTTCCCCCTTTGGTACCTCCCTAAGGTGAACAGCCACATGTATTCCATACGATGAATTTGCTGGACAAACGTTTAGCCACTTCGATCGTTTATCATCACCATCATCAGCTCCTTTCCCCGCAATTATTCGGGTACTGCGCCCGGCTGGCTTAGGTAACCTACCTAACCTACATATATATGTAGTATTTAGGTTACTTCGTGGTCTACCACGGAAATCGAATTCTACCTACTGGGAGCAAGCAGATACCTACGAAGTAGTGGAGATCCAATCTGTGACCGCCCTTTCATGTTACACTAACTAGATAATTAGAGTCCTGGACTTCTGCTTACAGTCACTGCCGCCCGCATCTTTATCAGGAGATCGGAAAAGTCGCGGCGGACCAAAAATGCAACGAATGGTGAGGTGATGTTCTATTATTTAGGACTTGTAGCTATGAAGAGGAGTATTTCTTCTGCCCTCCGTTATTACCACCCACCTGTGCGAACAAGAGAAAGAAACCAGGTCGTTAGTCATACAATCTTCGTCACACGTGCCTCCGATCCCTCCCTTTTTCTGTTTGTGGGACGACGCCGCTGCCGGTAGGCAATCTTCCTGACCACCCACTGTCTCCCGCGGAAATATATGGGATCTGAAAGTCGGAAGTATCTACCCTGTGTGTGCTCATGTAAATGGCTTAAAAAGTCAAGAGATTACCCGAAGAAACGCTTCATGTCTGTCTATCCCAAAGCCGACCTGTTGGTAACGCCCCGCCAATGAGTTCCAAGTGTTGATTGTGGGCATGCGAATTGATGATTCCCCTCACACCCTTTCTATTAACTCGGCCCTGCTCGATCGCTCCACCATCACCGGGATAGAGCTTGTTGTGACTGTTTTGGCTGCTGCGACGCGGACGAAATAGCCGATTGCTGCCTCGAGAGCTTAAGAGGTGACCCTCCACCACTATGGGCCGACGACGACTGCCTCAGGGACTCTCTCGATCTACTCTCACGTTCCTCCCTATCCAGTTGCGCCGACAGCCTCCTCGTATTCTCGATGAGCTCCTGCGTCGTAGGCTTTCTTGACAGTGAGGCAGTCATGGAGCTTCGTCTCGGCGGTACCGCGACGCGCATCTCCTCGTTCGAGCCACGCTGTCCCACGGACGAGTACCGGCGGCCGCTGCTGCCCTCCGCCGCCGATGTGCCGCTTATCGAGAATGGTCGAGTCAGTTCCTCAAGCTGAGCCACCGCGTCGCGGGCAATTGTCGCAAGGCGCGCTGCTTCTTCCATCGGGTTCGATACCACAGCTCCTGTAGCCTGATTGACAGGGATAGGTGATGGTGACGTCGGACCGTACGTTAGGGATTGTCTGCTCCAGCGGCTTAGTTGTTCCGAAGGGGCGAGCGTGATGGCGCGAGAGAGGCGACAGTGCTCGCAGTGGTCGCAGCTGGATTTAACCGGTGCCGGAGTGCTGTTGCGCTTGAAGCGTTCTACTCGGGGTTCCATCTTTTCTATCGTTTGTGCTTCCTTCGCGGTATCACCAACTGCTGGTTTCGTCGTTAGAGAGTCGGATTGCTCAGATCCAGAGGCAGGTATGGCTGTATCTTTAGAGTCGTCCTCGGCACTGGGCTTTACTCCCGACGGGGCTGGTGGTCCCGACTTTTTCACATTCTTCCATTCCATAAACAGCGAGGCGATGAACGCTGCGAGAGCGATACCCATGGCACACAGGAAGATCTTGGTAATCGCCTGGTTATACACCGTCTTGATGATTGGTTGGTATTCCGGAGACACGCTTGAGACGGCATCGCCAGCGCCTTCGCTCGTGATCTTATTGGGATCGAGTCCTGGAATGTTTGATAGGTGCGACACTAAGTACGTGCTCAGAATATTCTGGCCCACCGAGGTAAAGATCCCCCCACCCAGTTGCTGGGAGAAGAACATGATGGCGATACCTGTAGGAATATCGGGGGCTTTCAGGACAGCCTGTGCCGCAAGAGTTGATGCTTGCATTCCGAGTCCTAATCCGATGCCGGCCACGAACTGGAAAGCTATCCAATGAGACGACGATTCGCCTACGCTGAAAGTGCTCATAAGTCCTTGTCCGACAGCCATGATGGCAGGACAAGCAATCATCGAGGGAACATAGTATCCAATTTTGCCTGTGATTGCTCCGGAGAGAATACTTCCGACAACAAGGCTGAGAACGAAAGGCAGCGTGTAGACGCCGGACTGCACTGGACTTGCGCCCTGGACAACCTGGACTGGATGACTCGTCAGGGGATTGATTCACACATAGTCAGACTTACGTCAAAGGACTGAGGGCACTTACACCACACGGGTAAAAAATAGATCACCATCAACATGGAACCCGCTATGGAAAACATAAATATGGCGCCCGCTAGTATACTGCGTTGCCGGATAATTCGAACAGGGACAGTTGCGGTGTTGGGCATCAGTACTTGTACCGCAGCAAAAGCGACGAACAAAACGCCAAACAACACAAGTAGAAGAATGATGCGCCAGCTATCCCATGAGTATGTCGAACCACCCCATTGGAGAGCAAGAATGAGGCAGACGATACTGGGAACGAAGAAGAAGGTGCCGAGCGGGTCAAGTCGAGTGATTTGTCGCCAGATTGTCGCCTTTCGGAGTTCTCTTGTCGGAGTGTGGAGGAAGACTATCAATGCCAGCGCAGCGACGGCGCCAACGGGTAGATTGATCCAGAAGCACCACCTATAACCAATATGATGAGTTACTTGGTCGCCCACATGAAGCTGAGATGACATACCTCCATGTAACGCCTTCGGTAAAGGCTCCACCGACCAGCGGTCCCATGACCGAGGCAAGACCAAATACCGCTCCGAATGCGCCCATGAACTTTGGCCTCTTCCGAAGCGGTATCATGATTGTCATGACGATACTGCATCCTGTGAAGATGCCCGCTCCGCCGAGACCCGCGATCGCGCGACCTACAATGAAGACAATCGAGTTTGGCGCAGCAGCGCAGACGATAGACCCGATCTCGAATATCGCGACCGAACATAAGAACGTCCTATCGACCCAATGAGCGTCAGCTGCGTGACAGAATTAACGAGGGAGAGAGATAAACAAACCCCTTTATGCTGTAGAACTTATAGACTCGTCCGAACACGAGTTGCGATGCAGCCGTGGTTAGCTGGTAGGCCGATCCATACCAACCAATGTCACCCAAGCTGTTGAACTCTTGGGTGATTTTGGGCGTGGCAGTCCCGAGAATCGTTCGGTCCAGGGCGACAATGAACAGGCCCAGAAACACACTGACAATGACAGACCAAAACTTAAATGTCTTGGGCTGAAAGTTCTTCTCAGCCTCTTCAGAACCCGGAGGACCGGTTGGCGGTATTGGCGGCGGCGGTGATGGCGGGTCAGGCCCTTTCTCTATATCTGCTGGCATCGCGGCGGGATGAGGTTGGACAGCAGTATCCGATGTCCTTCGCGATGACTCGGCCATGAGGAGAAAGAATGGCAAGGACGAGTGCGGTTGGTTTGATCTTAACGGGCTGGAGAAGCGAGCATAGGGCAGAATTGTGACGACAGGGACAGAGATTATTTATCTAGGTGATCGTCGTCCGGGACAGGGCAGTAAGACAACTAACCGATAGAAAGTCGAACTATCGACTGACGAAGGCCAGTGCACACAGCCAAATGGCTCGAATAAGGAAAGATAGAAATATAAAAATATAAAAATATACGAGCTCTGACCACGCGCGGTGTGATGTACCTAGGTATGTAGGCCTACCTGACAACCTATGCTGCGGGAGAGTAAGAGAGATAGATAGATCGAAGGAAACGATGTCCATGACGGGCATTGAAAAAATCCGAGGTCTGACGCTGGATTCATGTCTACGGAGTACGTTACACACAGGTTGTTATACCTTGGATTTGTTTGGCTCATCGATAGGTTCCCTTCATCCATAAGTTTGGGGAGGTCCGAAATGCGAGATGCGAGATGCGAGATGGGAACCGAGAAATGGGAGGGACATGGGAGATGAGGCGGCGTCGATTTTTATGTTGCTAGCTGTCGTCTTCTTCACTGGTCTTAACCCGCCTGAGTACATGGGCAGATCATTATAGATACAAGTGAATAACCAGCCTTGAGGGCGACGGTATGTATTTTGTATGATATATGTGAGACTCGGCCTCTTCTCCGTGTCCTATCCGTGGTGGCTCACGTGTTGGTGGTGGGTAAGGTGTCCAGTCCATCTGTCTGCCCAGGTGGTGTTTGTCCGTTTACCTTACAGTTTCACCTGCCACCTGAGTGCCAACTGTCAAGAGGCAGTCTGAAGAGTGCCACGTGCGCGAGCTAGCTGCTACCCACCCTGCCACCTGCAGTCAATTGACGCACCTTACTTTTCGTCTTTGCTTATCCACTGTTGAGCAACCCCTCCTTCGGTCCCGAACCTTTCATTCCGCCCCCGAACATGGCATCTACTACCCGCTATGGATTCATCATCACCCATCCAACGGCGTCTTCCTTTCCCTGTTACTTGCAACTTGCATCAGGCTTGCATCCTTCCAGCCTTCCAAGGTTCTACTCAACCCCTGCTGGCCGTTACACCCTTGCACAAAAACTTGTCGGAATGCACCTGGCACAAATCCTTTCTCCTCTGCCTGCCTGTCCTGTCCAATGACCATCATCATTGCGTCCTGGACAGCCGCCTCCTTCGATCGATGACTCGCAGCAGGCCTCGAAGCCTCGTCGGTGCTCGGCGTTATCGAAAACACTCAAGATTACCTCCACTTTTGTTCTCTGGAGAGCTTGTGCTTGTTTCGACACTCCGCTGCTCCGTTCCCCCGTTCCAAGGGCTGTCTGGCTGTAGGGTCCTTGCCCCAAGACGGGAGATCATATCATAGAACCCCAGCTGCAGATGCGCCCCTGATCCTAGGTTGTAACGCTGCAGTCTATTCTTGACGCTCAATAAGCCCGTCCATTGAGGATTGCGCCGAGCACATTCGCACGCAGCCTGACATCTCTGCAGTATCTGGCACTGCCCTTTAAGACCATCCCCCAGGAATTAATTATTATGCTCTGCCACTCAAGCAAGCGAACCACCACTTTACCACTGGTTACTACTCCTACTGCACCCATCGCGAACCATCGCGACCAACGATACTAATAATCTTTCTTTGCCGCCTCGTCTCTAACTTGTACATTTCCATATCATCCCCGTATCTGCGGAGTCGACCACCCCCCGGTCATACACTTTCGCTCTTTAAGACTTCCACTCGGTCCCGAAACCCCGCATCCATTTCTTCACCTCTCTCACACCTTTGCCAATCAATGCCGCCCGCCTGCATTTCGCATGCTACCATCGAGCGTTGTTTGTCTTTTGGTTCACCGTCGTATAATCAGACCACTGGTCTGCCTGCACTAGCAGCGTAGCGATCCCGTGCCTCTCGGGACCGACTTCAAATAACTACTCCATCTCCTCCCATCATGCCAGAAACCCCAGAGTCGCATTACTCTGGCGATGGCAGCAGTTCGGCTTTCAACCCACACACTACTCCGACGGGCGCCTCGGCTGACCAGACGCCGCCGAATCCGGACTCCTCCATGGTTAAAGTCACCCGTGGTCATTCGTGTGTGCTGTGCCAAAATCGGAAAGTGAGGTGCGATAAAAAGAAGCCGTGCTCGAATTGTGTCAAGGCTGGTGTAGAGTGTCGTGTCGTGCCACCTCAGCCACCTAGACGCAGGAAGAAGCGGGTACCCGAAAAGGACTTGGTTGAGCGCCTCCGGAAGTACGAGGCACTCCTGTCCCAAAATGGTATCGAGTTTGAGTCTCTCGGTCCAGACGTCAAGATAGTAGACCCTGGCACCGCTGAAGATGGTGATGAGTTAGACCCGGAATTTATAAGGCCTAGAGTAAAGGACTCTCCCGCTGGCACTGATCCGGAACTGATCTCCTCTCCGGGCGAGACAACCCACGTGCCCAGGTGAGATATACAGGATTTATCGTATATGCCACCAACCATTGCTGATCCCCGCTACTAATAGGACCTTCAAGTGGTTTCCGGCCACCAAAGAGGTGAGTGACTCTACTCGTCTCTCTTGCCTTCCCATGTCCGCTGACAGCACATCCAGTACCGAGTTCAAGATGCGCTGATACGGGACTCTTCAGATGAGGAAGACGTTGGCTCTTCGATCAATCAGGCCTATGACAAAATGTTCAACAACACTGACGCGTTTCCGTTCATGGTTGGTGCCCGAACCGAGAGCGTCACCAATCTACATCCATCCGCTATCCAGATATTTCAACTGTGGCAGATCTATCTGAACAATGTCAACCCCATTTTGAAACTGACACATACCCCTACGTTACAAAAGCGTATAATCGACGCAGGGGCAAACCTTGACAAGGTGTCCAAGAGTCTCGAGGCGTTGATGTTCTCCATATACCTCATGGCTATCACCAGTATCAGCGATGAAGAGGTGGAGGCAACTTTTAATGAACCAAGACCGACCTTGCTCGCCAAATATCATCAAGGAACGCAACAAGCTTTAGTGAACGCAGGCTTCATGCGTACGCCCGACCTTACGACACTGCAGGCCTATCTACTCTATTGTGTAAGGCGAACCCCCAGGCTCAATTGATCACACGTCCCGGCTCTAACCCGATCTAGATCGGTGCACGCCCCTATTCGGACCCTAGATCGTTGTTCTGCCTGACCGGTATGGGTGTGAGGCTGGCGCACCGTCTAGGCCTGCATCGCGATGGTGCTTATTTCGGCTTCAAGCCGTTCGAGGTCGAGGAGAGACGCCGGCTGTGGTGGACCCTCGCCGGGTTTGACCGGCGCATTGCGGAGATGTGTGGTGCTAACATTACGGCAATCTCTAGCGGAGCCAGCTGCAAGTTGCCCCTGAACATCAACGATGCAGACTTGCATTTGAACGCCAAGGACCCACCGCCGTCGCATACAGGCGCAACGGAGATGATCTTTGCCCTCACGCGTCTCGAATTTGCCAAGGCTCCGGGCAATGATAAAATGAGGCCGAAGCAGACCGAGACGAACCCTCACGGGGTGACCAACGTAGCCGATCATCGATTGACGAATTATCTGGAACGATTCTCTACCCATCTCGAGGACACGTACCTCAAGTATTGCGATCCCAAGATCCCGATACATTACATGACCCTTCTAATCACCCGCGCCAACCTGTGCAAACTGAAAATCGTTTCGGGCTTTTTCCGTGTTGCGCTGACGGCCCCTTCGCCCCCACTGCCGGCTGAGATGGACAACCTATTCATCGAAGCTATCAAGATGATCGAATATGACAGCATGATTCAATCTCACAGCAGCCTCCAGGGTTTTCACTGGTTCACATTGATGCATTTCCCGTTCCCGGCTTATATATGCCTTCTAAGCGAGCTTCGCAACCGGACGACAGGAGACTTATGTGAGCGGGCTTGGGACACTATCTTCAAGCATGCCGAACTCAGGAAAATGACAACCACAAACCTCCGGAGCCCCATGCACTTGTCTTTCAGTCCAATGTTTGTTAAAGCCTGGGATGCGCGAGAGGCGGCCGAATCTGCGCTGGGTCGCACGCTGGCTCCGCCCCGTCTCATCACCGTCATGCGGCAGATCGAGGCTCGCATGCCAAAAGTTCCGAAGCAGAAGACACCGGTGCCATCCCCCTCACCTCAGCTCCCCGTTGTTAGTCATGCTTTCACAACAGCACCTCAGCAACCCGGGCAGCCGGCGGACGTGCCGCCCGCTCTTCATATGTACCCGGAGGCTGAGACGTATGCTGGCATGCAAGCAGCCGTTGATCTCAACAGGTTCGCTACTGCATTTCCCGATGTCAACTTCGGCGGCGAGATGGACTGGAATTATCTCGTGCAGGAATACAGCAATTTTATTCCAGGCCCGCAGATGGACCCTTATGGGGTTCCCATTCACACGCATAACCTCGGTCAAGCTACGGCATGGCAATAACATTATTAGTCTTACGACATGTGTGCATACGATGGATGACGACGATGCTGATGAACATGACGAACGCCCCCGGCTGGCCGGGAGTACATATTTATCGAATGGCCCTTCTATTGGCTGCATGCATTAACGCCGTTGGCCGATCTCACATCAAACCGTTAGCGTGGACGCAATGATCTGTATGGTTGCGCACAAATCTTTCTGGCATTTTGACCACTCTTGGTCCTTTCGCACACCACCGAAAAGCTGTTTCATTTTCAAGAAGTTAACGATATACCCACGACGATTCGGAACCAAAAAACAACACTGGCCTATGTATATGTACCGCCTGATTTGGGATAGAGTTTGATGATATATAGATGTCAAGGGTGAAGGTACAAAGAAGGGGGCTGAGATATTTTTGGGGAAATTTATGCTATGTACATTGGTGTATTAGCCGATCAACTCACTACTTCTATTCAAATTTCTTCTCCATCTTCTATACAAAACGGCGATCTTGTTACCTTTTCATTGAGGATGTTCATCCACTTTGGCTTAACAGCTTGTCCTGTCGCCGCTGGGGTAACCAACATGTGAGCCATGTCTGTTTTCACATCCAACATCCAATGGCTTTTCCTTTGCTTCATGATTGTAAGCAAGTCCGTTTGACCAGCTCCAGCTTGAGAGGTCTTTTTTTCTTCCCGGCAACTCCGTGATTTATCCCGTTCCGTAGTAGTGTTTAGCAGGTCGCGGCGGCGCGTCTATGCCACCTAAGTATCCCGTACGTTTGGAAGTTAGCTCCGCAGCACAGCCAGCACGATCGTGACCACCCCGGGCCACCATTACTCAGACCGGCTTCGGCTTCCCCTTCACCTTCCGAACCGGCTTAACCCTACTACATCAGATCCCCCTCTCTTCAAAAATCAGTCAGACAGACAGACAGACCTTCCGCCCCGTCCTCTCTCCCTTCCCGTGTCTCTTGATCGGGTTGATCCGAGGCCGCCCGAAGACGTATCCGGTCCCGTGATGGCGAAATAGACGCGTAGCGCGGGCGCGGGCGCGGGCACGGGGCGTATGGGGACTCCCGAATGCCGTCTGGATTATTCTTGGCTTGTTCTGCCTTCGGTAGCGCTTTGTGTTGCCCTTGCTTGTGACAATGCCTGTAACTGCTGCTGCTGTTGTTGTTGGCGCTGCTGCTGTCGCTGTTGCTGCCAAGGCAACCCGGACTGCGCCCCTCCGTATCGGGAGGCGGCCACGTGGTAAAACACATCGTTATCATCCCCGTCATTATCCCCGTCGTCATTCCCTTCTCTACCAGGCACCGGCACCGGCACTGGCACCGGTCTCAGCTTCACCCGCGCCTTATCGTCCCGATCCGCGGTGCGATCCACCTCGAACCGCTTCCTCAGCACGCGCGAGCTACTGCTCCCGTCCTCCATCTCCGTCTCCATCGTCTCCAGGTCATGCAGCGTGACCGTCCTCAGCGCTGGAAAATGTTCCTCCGCCAGCTCGTCCCCGACCTTCCGCGCCACGACCCCCAAGTCCCAGGGCCAAGTCCGGTAGATCATCAGATCCGCCGAAAGGCACAAGTGCTCGAGCGCCCTTCCCGGTAGCGCGTCCCGGCAGCGCAGCGCGCCGCGCTCCGAACACCCGAACAGCACCTCGGGCGCGACCTCGAGCGTGCGCAGACTCTCGAACCCCCGTAGACTCGAGCCCAGGTTGCCACGCAGACCCCAGGCGTGCGTGAAATTGCTAAAGGGCACGTTGTGCACCCCGACTTCCCAGGGTCCGCAACTACCTCCGGCACCCGGGAATGATAATGATGATGATGACTCCCGCTCTCTCATCCACCAGCGCCCGATACGGATCCGCAGCGTCTCGAGGCGCGCCGGTACGTGTTGAGCCAGCGCGCGGCCTAGAGCCCCGCAGTCGAGAAACGGGTCGAATGGTGGTTGGTGTGACGACGAGGAGAAATAGCGGCGGTAGTAGGGCTGCGCTTCCCACTGCAGGCCTAGGTCCAGGTGCTTCAGGTTCGGCGTCGCGGCTAGGAGAGTCGCTAGCGAGGCCGGTGGGATGACGGATCGGTCGAGGGTCAGGGAGACGATGTTGGGTCTGGGGATGAGGCGCTGGCGGTGCAGAGGTGTGATCTTCGGGTCGATGACGCACTGGGGCTCTGTCACACGGAGGCCGAGGCTGCGCAGCTTGGGTAGCCGCGTGGTCGTGGTCTCGGTCGTAGTCTTCGCCGTGTTCGCGGAATCACTAACACCAAAGACGTGCGCGATCAAAGGTTGATGCCCACCACCACCACCGCCGCCGCCGCCACCACCTTCCCCGCGTCGTCGGTCCAGGGCGACGTGGAGATGCCGTAGGTTGTGCTTCGCTGAGAACCCGCCCAAGAACAGGACGTCGTAGAGGTCGGCGGGCGGGACCAGGCCCCTGGAGCCAGCTCCTGGGTAGACGACCTCGCTGATCTCGAGGCTGTGGAGATTGGCAACGGCGCTTTTTCTACTGGCGTCGTTGTCGTCGTCTTCGCCAAGGTCATCATCATCATCCGCTCCGCTCAACAAGCCCAACAACCGCCTGAGCCCCTGTCCCCCGACCGCGCCGTCCCGCACTTCCTCCCGAATCATGGAGTTCCCCGCTTTCTCGCTCTCATACCGCGCAGCGTGCAGGCGCAGGCGCAGGCGGAGCACCCGGACGTGGCGCCGCAGGTGCGGCTTCGCGCTCAGCACCCGCGTGACCTGGTCGAGCAGCGCGGCCGCGTGTGCCGGGTCACGCGCCCGCAATTCCAGGGTCGAGTACAGCACAGCGGTGGCCAGCTGGTGCATGGTGCGCGAGGTGCGGACCAAAGAGGCGAAGTCCGGCGTCCGGGCTTGCTGCCGGAGGAGATAGAAGAGCTCTGGGGGTAAGGTCTCGAGACGGGTTTTTCGGGGGGTGGGGGTTGATGGTGCATGCATTTTTTTCTTCCTACGATTTAACTGGAGATAGGAGGATAGGATGTGGTGTTTTGCTGATGATGATGATGAGGTGTATGCTGAAGAATGAATGGGTTGTGAAAGACGCTTGTTTGAGTGAGATGGCGCCTGCCGGTATTTATACTTACGTCGTGGGGTGAGGCGAAGTCCCACACTGACTGAAAGGCGAAAATGATTACTGCGCCTTGTGGTTGCCTTCTTTGGTCTACTAAGGACGCGACTTGAAATAGTTATATAGGAACTCCAGTCGGTGTAACTGTAAAGCGTTACTCGAGTTACCCAGAGTTATTTCGAAGATTTGATTAGTCCTCCCATATATTGACTTCATCATTTCATGTCATGGCTGCCTTTGGTGTGAGCTGAACGGACATCTTGGCGGTTCGCGGCCTACGATGTGCACTGCCTCATAATCTGGGTACGTTAGAGGGATGCCTGCATTCTTGGGGGACACTCATTCTTGAATCTTCTCCGAGGAGCTTCTTGAATCGTATATTCGTGCTAAGAGAAGTCTGAGTCTGGAGATGAGGACTACCTAAGGCTTTATAAAATTTAGACGAGATGGAATGAGGTAAAATGGTACCTGTCTTAGAGTGTTTGCCAGCTGAATTGCCCCTGAACAGCCGATATCAGCTGTGGTTTGCCCCTGAATGGGACAAAGCGAAAAACTTATCACCAATGCTTTCTAAGTTGAAAGCCATCAATTATATCTTCAACAGAGTCATTGTCTATCATAGCCTTCTCTTAGGCCCTTGAAAATCTGTCGTATGTCACTGTACTGCTATGCCGAAGGCATGATACGAAACCGCTGGCGGTGTATCATTATTGTGTACGCCCAGCAGGCTTCAATTACTTGGAGACCCTGATGGAAGTCGGTAGTCTTGGAAACCGCAAGCCAACAGGGGGTTTATTTTAACTGCATGTATGAGCTTTTCGGCGGTATAATTGGTTTGAGTTGACTAGACCACCGAATACAAGACACCGGCCCAGGCTTTATTCTAGTCCATCTCTCAAGCAGGGCTTCCACACTTGGGCTACCTGACAAAATAACTCGATAAATTCAAGTCTAATCAGTCTGTCCTCCAAGGATAGACGGCTGTTCTTCCTAACAGCGTTAAATAAGAGCCCTACATTTCTCGATTGCGGGAACTGCTGAGCTTCGATCGAATGAGCGTTCAGCGGGTTTTTGGACGGGCGAAGCGCGGCTACGGTTCCAAATCATCAGCATGGGTTCGACTGACCCTACACACAGTTTAATGAGTGACGAGGGTTTCTTCAAGACCTACCAGCCAAAGTATCAATGGATTCCACAAAATTAGCAAGTGCATTGACCGTGCTTATCATTTGACAGACTTGCACACCCTCGGGCGTCTTCCGGTCGGCAATAAACGCGACATCGTGAGGATATTGGTACTCTTCTATCCAAGCATTAGATTATTGGACACTTCAATCTCGTAATAAAAAATTAAGTCTCTACTTGCCCGGACATGCGACCAGATGGTCATGTATCAGGATAGCGGCCTGGTTAGATCGAGGACGCAAAGCCAGAAGGTTGATCAGCATCGCGAGAGTCCACTTGGGCGTGAACTGCGACGCGATCCTTTTGGCCGCCTGAAACTCTTCATCTTCGACTATCTCTTGTCTAGCGTCGTAGAATGGTTCCCGTAGTTCCACCACAGCATTAGCCCATTGAGGCTTTCCGGATTGAGTATTAAACCTGAAGCCTGGCATCACGTGGAATAGATCTCCGTTGATAATCTTGTCGCAAGACACGACAGCGGAACGATGTTGAATTTCGATCTGCCCTTGTGAAAGGTACTCGCCAAAGTAGTAGGTTCCTCGATAGCCTTTTCGCTCCGTTTTGCGCAGGTTCTCAATGTTGGTTAAGATGCGATTATAGCGTTTGAAGTAACTGATCAATTCCAGGTCCCTCATGAAGGTGCGGAGAGGAAACAAAGAGGTGTCCACGATACAGAGCTGAATGGATGCCAACTCGTAATGCTTGGCTCGACACATGTAGATGGCGTACTGTATTGCAAAGAGCAGCGACGAGGTCCATGAGATGAAAGGGTCCGCGTAAGTTGTCTTCCAGCGTCTCAAATGCTTGTAAAGGGTCAAGGCGACCTCGGAGGGAGAGAACGATGGGGAGAAGATATCTCTTAATGCCCCATTCTCAGCGTCTTCTGACTTGATCCATTCGCTGTCGTTTTGGCCACTCGAATGTGAGGAGAAGACTCGGAAGAGGTACCGAGGGACGTCTGCGTGTTCGAAGGGGTGGTCGTCTGGGGGGTTAAAGGGCACTTGAGCTGGTTGATGACCACCCAAGCCCAGGGATTGAAATCTATCAACTAGTATCTCCTCCATCCTGGTTGATGAGACAGGAGTCAGACAGCCAGCAAAGTATGTAGTTAGACGGGAACACGCGTCGAACACGAACTTGAGTTGAGGCCTTCCCTCAACAACCCCGCATCAGGCTAGGAGTGACATACCTCAGTTGGATGCCTAACGACCATGCAGATAACCTAGAACGTTCGGCTTGCTGCAGCCCATCGGCGAGCCTCCCCTTTCAGGTGGTCCGTGCCTAGCCCTTGTGCATGGGAGGTCTTAGGGAGGAGACCTCCGGTCTCTTCTCATCGACACTGCGCCATCTTCTTTCCATACGCCTTTCTTCGTATCGTGATGCTTACTTCATTGGATTTTGAAGTAGCGAGACTAAAGAAATCAAGCGAAGATGGTTGCAGCATGGAGACAGCACTCATTGAAAGCTGTGCAAAAATCAAACCTCTGACTTTATCTTGTCGTCTACCGTCAACGCGAATCGGAAATATTGGCCTGACTGACATTGACAAGTATGTGGCAGTTAAAAACAAGAGGCCCAATGTAGTTTTACGGCTGTCCTTTGTTACCCCTGAGCCCCGAAACAAAGGCCGGGTGGATTTCCTCTTATTAAATCCACTGCTTATTGACAATTCTTTACTGCGCACATTACATACTTCCTATTGTTGCTGATAGGCGCTAACAATGGGATCAAACAATCCCATTGAACAAGAACACTGAAACAAAACGCGTGTTGGGATGTAGGGCAAGTGGTATCGTTGGACACCCCTGAAGGGCATGAGATATATAAGGATCACCAATTCCCCACGATACAATCTCATCTCTTCTCCCAAGCATCTCATACAACAACTAATACTACTAACACACATACACCCACAAAACCAATACTCCAAGATGGCCACCAGTTGGCCAGCATTCTGGCAGCAGGCCGCGCCCTTCGTGCCCTTTGCCCTGTGGTACGCGGTAGGTCCCGCCGCCCTCACCCTCGTCCCCGTCTCCATGGGCTGGACGACGTGGAGCGACGTGGCGATCTACACCTTCGCCGCCGGCGTCTTTGCCCCCCTGCTCTCCCTAGTGTTCGCGCTCTTCCGCCTGGCCGACCGGGCGCGCCGGTATTTCGGCATCGGTAAGGTCTGGTTCCTGCTCCTCCTCGCCCTGGTGTTCCTGTTCTTCGACGGCCTGCACTACAAGCTGACGTACAGCGAGATCGTCCGCGATGTGGACGAGGCCAAGAGGTGGGATATCGTGTACATGCGTCGGCCCGATTGGTTCGAGGCCCTGGTCACACGGCCCGCGGCCCGCTGGCTGCAGGGCGTGCCCGCATGGTCGTTCCTCATGTCCAGCGCCGGCGCGGCGCACGCCTACGCCTGGGAGTCGGCCTTCTTCTTCAGCTTCATCGTGCCAGGGTACTGTCTGCTGTGGGTGTACGACTGGGCGTCGTACGTCTACCACGACTGGTGGATCTTGTTCCACGACCTCGGCCGCGGCGGCTCCGCCCCGACCCTGCTGGGCTGGGCGCTGGCCCGCATCCGCGCCTACGCGGCCGGCATCGACGTCCTCCAGAGGCCCCGCGTCGACCCCATGGAGGACCCGTACCGCGGCTACCTGAACACGCTGCCCCGCCGCCAGGGCCCGCGCCCCACCATCCTCGGCGTCACGCCCCAGCGGCAGGTCGACCAGAGGGCGCCCCCCAACATCCAGGCCATCCTCGAAGAGATGGCCCAGGAGTTCGTCCACGCGCCCACCTCGCCCAACGACGATGAGATCTACGTCGGTGTCTCGTACCTCGAGGGTATCCACTGCCGTGCCATTCGCCGCCGCCTCAAGGTCCCGATGAACCCCGTCGACCAGAGCGCGTTGGACGCCCGCGCCGCCATCAACACGGTCGACGAATACGGCGGCGAGCTGTCTCACTTCCACCGCGACGGGACCAGCCACGTCGTCCTGCACCCGGAGGACGTGCGCGTCGTCCTGCACCCGGAGGACGTGCGCGTCGTCCTCGAGAGCGGCTGGGGCGAGCGTCACCCCTTTACCACGCCCTCCCTGTGGTGGAGGATCTACTTCAACTGGTGGCTCGGCATCCGCAGGGCCGTCCCGCAGGGTCTGGTCATCACGTATGCCCCGCGTCATCAAGGTGAGCTGGACGTCCTCCGTCAGATCGTTCGTGCTTTCGTCTGGTATGGCACTGAGGGTCGTATTTACCCTCTTGACCATTCCACCTATTCACTACCGCCGGCTCCCGCCTCTTGATGTCTAGATTTGCAAGACTCCGAGGCTATTTAGGCTTCTGAGAACCTTGTGCTAAACCGATGGAAAGGTAGGCGTTGGCGCCCATTGTGAGAGAAAAGTTTGACATTGTAGGTTGTTGTTTGTTTGCTTCGTGTTTTCTCGCATTTTCTGTTTTTTTCTTGTTTCATCTGTTCCAGCGTTGTTTTTAGTGCAAGCATCAATATAAACTTATCTTGATATTTATGGTTCTGTTTCTCCCGCATCCCCATGTGACAAATTGAAAATGAGATAGGAATACGACATACTATAAGAATTACAAACTTGATCTGAACGTTATATCACACACCCTTTCTGTGGTGGCAGAAGAAACGAAGTCGTGATACACGGCGTCACATTCTGCGGGTGCCTGGCATTAGCACGTGATGACATACTTAGCAGCATGACGAGAAAAGTCGCCGACCTTCACTCTCGTTAAGTTTCACGTCAAGCTTCCTCACTTTCCAAACCCGTCAGACCACGCTCCCAACCAAATCCAAGGTCAGAACAACATGACGAGACCATCACCGCCGCACCCCCAGCAACAATCTCCCTTCTTCTCCGTGCTGGCCCCGGAGCTGCGCATCCAAATCTACCGCCACCTGGCCGGCGGGGCGACACAGTACGTCAACCTACAGCGCACAGTGACGCACCAGTGGTCGTGTTTCCACGCGGCGAACTACATACAGCAGGCAAACGGGGACGACGACGACGACGACGACGCCGTGGATGAGGTCGACGAAGGCGGTGGTGGTGCATCTGTATATGCATCCGCGGTGCCATTCCACTGCCACCGGGTCCTGACGCCGCTAGGCGACATTCCCCTCGAGAATTCTTCTTCCTCCCCCTCCTCCACGACGACGGAGCCAGGGCGGCAGCAGAGAAACTCCCTAGGGGACCGGCTCGCGGCGCTCCTGTGCTGCCGCCGCATGAGCGACGAGGTGGCGGCGCACGCGGCCCTGCCAAGGTCCCTCGTCGTCGACGCCGACATCAAGAACATCGCGACGTTCCTCGCGGCCGACGCCGCCGTCCTGCCGCCGCCCGCGGTCCGGGCCGCCCTCGAGGTCCTCGAGATCCGCTACGCGGGCCCGGCGTCCGACGCGTACATCCTGGCGCGCCTGCCGCGCTGGGCCAGTTGTTGCGCTGATCGTGGTGGTGGCGGTCACGGTGAAGGGGCTCTGCGCAAGGAGACGTTCCCGCGCCTGCGCAGTTTTACGGTGACGCTGGTCGGACCGGCGGATCCGAGGCCACCGCCGGATGACTGGGTTGGAATGGGGGGAAGGGGAGAGGAGGATGGGGAGGAGGAGGGGGTGAATGAATGAAAGAGTGATTGATTGATTGATTGATTGATTGATTGGAGATGAGGCGTGGGATTCGAACGTGACGTGGCGGTATGTATGTCGGGTATGTATGTTCTTGCGACACCGTGTTTTCGAGGACGAATCGGACGCGAAACGGTGACTGCCAGGGCAACTTGGGAGAATGGCGGTGTTTGGTGGCCCTTGTAGCATTCATTCACCGTCCCAAACTACGTACCTACATGGGCTTTGTCTCTCTGCATTGTATCCTTCCATCCATCTGCTAAGTCGCTTCGATGACGACTTGCCTTTTGAGAATTATTGCCATATGAGGATATAATCTTAAACAGCTAATCATCACCCATGAATTCAACATTTCCAGTCCCTCCACAAGCAGCGGTGGAAAGCCCAGCCCCGGGACCCGAAGTGAAGGATCGTGAAGTGACCAAACGTAACGTGGTTGGGAAACCATGCCAAGTTCCTCCTGTGGAGACCACTTTCGCCAATTAGCCTCTGCCAGCGCCAGCCTGCGTTAGTCTACTTCGTACCCGGCCACCTTTTCTCTCCCAACAGCCAACACCCAAACAGGTCGTGAGTAAGATGAGCAAAGTGGAAACTGTTGGGCACGAAAGGAAAGGAAACACCCCCCAGCCGCTCCCCTTTCGAGCATATGGGCGAGATGATTGGAACCTCACCGCCTGTGGCAGCGCGGCCGAAAAGGGAAGAGTGGATTTATTCCCGATGAACTGTTCGAGGGCGCCTGCGGGTCCTCCTTATTTACTTAGTACCTTCGTGGCCAGAGGTTGGTGGTTGGTTCATAAAATGGGTGGAATGGTTCGTTGGCTGGCCTCGTCCGTCCAATAAGAATAACTCCAAGCTCCACGCGCAGCTTGACCGCTTTCTGCCCCCCCTACCAGGTCGAGCGGGTCGGATCGGGTCCGCGGCCCCTTTTTGACAGGTCGACGTACCTCCATACATAGTACAGACAGGGCATCGTGGATGAAAAAAAAAGCTATAAAGAGGACTGTGAATCCGCGCGCAACCTCGAAGAAGAAAGTTTCTTTTGATTTTGAAAGTCAAGGCCTAGCCTTTTCCCCAATCATCAACCCCTCCCCCCCTTCAACCATACCATTTTCCCACCCCAAGACCTTATCCCTCAAGCAGCAGCAACATCTTCAGCATGGAGGCCTTCTTCACTGTCGTTGCTGCTATCATGGCCGCCGTGGTCTCTGTCTCGGCTGGTGCCATGCCCGAGAAGGTAAGACCAGCTTCCCCTTCCCGCTCCAGCCACATTGATTAGTCCTCTACCCAGTACACATGGTTAAGCCATCATTGATCTATCACGAAAGTGCCTGGCTCTGCTTGGTACCCTGCTGACATCCGAGTTTCTTCTGTTACAGCTTTTCGGCGGCGTCAGCACCAGTACTCCCGATCGGAGCACATGACATGCGGTGTCCGGGGCGCCCGTGGGGGTCCCCAGACTATTCGCTCACGCCCATCGACTCATCGGCCGGACGCGGATCTCCCCGGGAATCGCGGGAGTTGGGTGACAGGCATTCGGCTTACGTACCGGTTGCAGGGTGCGGGGCGGCGAGAAGGGTCGTATTATCAGAACGGAAAGGACGAGACGCCATATGGGGATGGGCAGCGGAGCATTGGTGTATTCACAACATCGTGCTCGGGAGTTTACACACACACCTTCGGGTTACCTCATGTTATGAGCCACGACGCTTTACGTTATGAACGAAACGACATGGGAAGACGAGACGACAAAATCAGGTGCCATAGGGATTGTTACCCCGACTGAGCTGGGCGATCAGGAACTACCGAAGGGCACTCATAGGGGCTGGCTTCCTCCAGTAATTTTCTTTTGTCTGGTAGTCGAGAGACTTATCCTGAATACAACAACATATATCAACTACTTATGCTCATCATGAAGTACTCTGCCTGTTTTTACTAAGTAGGGTTTACCTAGCCGGTCTTCTTCCGTCCTGCCTTTGGGGAATGTCAGGCGTGTGGGAGATTGGGGCAGTACAACGGCTCTGCTTACTAATACGCGCCAGGTTAGTCTAGGTCGAAAGTTCATTCCTATGTCCACGCTTGTGGAGGTGGTCAAAGCTTAGACCTAACGATAGCTGGATGGCTACCTACCGCAGACTTTTGACAATCGAAGAACTTGGTGAGCCCACATAGCGCCGTGGCTTTGCTCTACCATGTGCTACAGCCGCCACATTGCCATGCCACAATCCGGGGAAATCTCGATCAAAATGAGGCTTTAACGTAGTAAAAGCCACGCTAGAGCCAAAAAAAAAGCAGGAGATCGAGATAAGCAAAGCTTAGTTATGCGCTATGTGGGCCCGCCAAATTCTGTGATTGTCAAAAGTCTGCGGTAGGACGCACTTGGCAGATAGTCTAACTTCTGATCATAACCACCTCAGCTAACCTACTGATTATGGTTGAGAATATAACCTCCTTGTCCTGCCTTTCCATGGCTGCTTGTGGAGAAGCAAGGGACTGATGTATTTGCTGTCAATGGTCCAATAGAAACAAAACACTACCCTTTATGCCGCCGAGTTCACATCATGCAGGCTTCCAATCATGGATGCCCCAACGGCCATCGACCCCGCATCACACTCCGGTACATACATACTCCCTACAATAGATCACCGCAGGCTCTTATCCTCATTTCTATATTGTATTTTCATCTCCAGACCTCAATGGACTGTAATGCTTGATGTCGAGGCAATCGAGGATAGGCTTGAATGTTACTAAGAATATACCAGGCGCCCTTGGGAAAAACAGCTCCTTCTCTGAGATCCTACCAGGAGCAGCCAATCTCAATCTTGAAACTACCCCAGTACTATCTCCAGAGACATCCCCCCAATATTCAGTGGCTCCCCCGGAGCTAAGCGACCACAGCCTGGCAATCACTCGATTGCAGGCCCCGAAGAGGGCACGAGAGCTTTTGCAGCTCATCAAGAGCGTTCGTGACGACCCGCTAGGCGTTCAGGCGGAAGACGGCGTGATCCGTGAAGTAGTTACCGAGTTTGAGTATGACCAGCTTCTCGAATTGGCACTGAACGAGAGTCTACCCTTCTACGACGACGATAGTTTTCGGTAATTGACCACTTTCTCCGATACATATGGTCGTCGCTGGGGTCTCTTGGTATGCCAGGCTAACGCCAATGAATAGCTACGAGTACTCACACAAGAGGTCCGAGTTCGTGGTTTTTCTCCCCACTACCATCCTCGACTATGCAGATGGGGATGTCGCGCGCACCACCCTTATGCCCACTATCGTCCACGAAAGGCTAGCGGAAGCGGTGGACAATATCGTGAAGCCTTGGTACCTGAACCTCGCGAGCGCAGGGGGGCTTCCTGGCGCTGTTGCTGGGAATATCCAAGCAGAGGGAACTGCGGACATTGAGCTGTCTGCATACTCTGGACAGCACCGGAGTAAAAGCATAGTGCAGGCGGACAAGAGGTACCGGTACGAGGTGTCCGCCTCGGACGACTCGGAAGATACCGACTCCGATGCAAATGAAACAGAGGTCAAGGAGGCTTCTAATGAGCTCCCCGACTTGATTGTACAAGTTGCTTTCTCGAACCCCAAGACCAGCAAGGAACTGGCAGACAAAGCTCGAGAGTGTATCATCAAGTCTCGCGGTAGGATCTGCACTGTTGTCACGATCGACCTAACGGCCTGTTATCCCTCTGGGAAAGCTGGCCAGGGAAAGGATTGCAAATTTTCCATTCTCAGAGCTAAGCGAACTGGACGCAAAATGGCCATCGACGAGACCAGCAGCGTCTACAATCAGGTCAGTAATTCACATCCTTGGTCGGTCTCTTTTTGTTTTTCCACCTCGCTCCCAGACACAACCAAACACCTTCCTGGTACTTACGAAGCTAATATATACATTACGTAGATATTCTCCGAGTCAAGTGACCACCTGCCAGGTGTCGGGAATCATCAGGATATCACGCTTTCTTTGCTGGATTTCGTAAGTAACGACCACCTTCAATCACTCCCAGACTTCAATGGGAAAAGGATTGAAGCAAGCGATCTGGGAGATATTCAGGTGTCAATTTCCGCACGGTATTTATACACGCAGTTCAAGCGCGTGAGCAAAGAGTGGCGAAAGGCAAAGCAGAAGAAGAATGCCACGACTAGTGCTAGTGGTGCTGCTGCTGCTCCGTACGCCTCGTCAAGTATTACGAGAGCTGGGAGAGACACAAGAAGGAAGGGAAAAGATGACCGGCCGATCAAGAGGGCTAAAAGAGGATATGCCAATATAGCAGGGGAGGACTGATTTTTCATGATGTGAGTGGTGGCCTGTAGGACTATTTCAGACCAAGTCATTAAGAGCCTTCAATTTCTTTGAATAATATTACGTTTCATCTTGTAAATTATTATAAACACGTTTGGCCATTATAGACATTAGCTATATAATTTTAGGGACCCTGGTATACCCGTGCGGTGCCTTGGCAACTCGCTTCATTGTATAACAGGCTGTATGCATTTATGTTATGGCTAAATGGAGTTCAACATTTCCTCTGAGTCTCCAGGTATAAATACAATTGTATAGCTTATATAGTCTGAAGGACACAAGCCAAGTAGAGAGTTGCCCGGTAGCTGGTATTTCTTGTCAAGTTCTCAGTAGCGAAATATACATCTGTGTCCCACCATCCTACATTGGGGCGCAGTTGCCAGGAGGATCCGCTCGTACGATCGTTACACCTACAAGATTGAACTTACCAGGTGAAGTGAGAACCCGTGGTTAAGTGTGCTCAAGGAATTCTAGTTACTAGTGGACCTCTAAGAATGAAACTCAGATAGCAGTGCCTGTCGCTTGTACCTACAGTATGAAATCTGACATGAGATTTAGAAGAAGAAGAAAAACAAAATGCACGTCGAGTACAGTATCAGGGACGAATGATGCGCATCGCCGGAGAAAAAAAAAGTAGCTCACGCAGCGATGCTGCGCACGAGCTCAACAAAACGGTCGACTTGTGTGATGAAGCCGCAGTGGCCGGAATCCATGCTCATGACAACGCACCCCGGTATGGCCGCTGCGAGGGCTCTCTGGTTCTCGGGGGGCACGGTCGCATCCCTCTCAGTCACAATGTAGTACTTGGGTAGGGCGGAATCGCCGACCGTGTAGGTCACCGGCGTCTCAAAGGCGTCCTGCGAGGCCGGGAGCAGGAGGGACTCGTATCTATCCGCGTCTTCGGCCGACATGTCGTTATAAAAGGCCGGCTTGCTGTTCGCATTCGGACGAGCAATGTGTCCCTACATACATACTTAGCCGTCAGAAGCTGACCTGAGAACACACACACGCACACGCACACTGAAATGGGTGTAGGCTGTCTTATGTGAGTCATGCCATGCATTGATCAAATCAGTGCGTCTTGTAACTATGTCTCCCTGTTCCAGCAGAGAGCAGCGAGCGAGTAGCGGCGTAACTTGGAAACCCCAGTAGCACTCACCTGCATCCCGGGCGGCCCGTGGTCGAAGAACGGCGGGTACACGAACTCCTCCTCCTTGCCCGGCTCGAAGAGCCCGATAGCCGTGCTCCCGGGCACCAGCGGCGCGGTCGCCGCCATAAAGACAATCGAGCGGACACCCCCGACCCCGCCCACTTTCTTGCCGGCGCCACCGGCAGCTGCGGCAGCGCGCTCCTTTACGCTCCAGCCCTCCGTCGCCGCGAACGCGGGGAAGCCGCCGTACGAGTGGCCGATGACGATGAACTCACAGCCGCCGTCGTCATCTTCCACGTAAGGCCGCATCTGCTCGCGCAGCGCGCCGGCGTCGTCGAACATGGTCTTGCCCCGGGCGTCCTCGCCGAGCGACGGGTGCGTGGACACGAGCACGGGGCCGAACCCGGCGGCCTCGAGCTTCTGCTTGGCGATGTCGAAGCACGAGGCCCGGTGGAAGGCGCCGGGTGAAAATAAAATGCCGCATTTTTTCGGGGGCGCGGACATGGTGGTTTGTTTGTTGTGGTTGGTTGGCTTGCGTAAGAAGTCTGTGGTAATCATCAATACAGGAAATTGGGGAGAAGTGACATTCGAACGTGACACAGCAGCAGCATTAATAGCAAGCGGTTCCGGGGGTGCGGTCGGGGCCCTGGAGGTGTTATGCACATATGAAGTAATATATGTACCCTTCCCAATTGCAAGGATAGGGTCACCCGACATGGATGCTCGTTTATAAGCATGTTGAAACTGGGGGAGCACGTGATGCCACCCTTGCAATGGTCCCATGCGGACCCATTTTGTGGTCTCAGACCTGTTCCAGCCCCTTTCTTGTTCTTCTTCTCTTAATCGTCAAGAACATGCATTATCAATAGACAACAGAATATTCACTTATTCATTTACGTACGTACGTACAGAGCCCTATCAACAGAGGAGGACTACATCATGATTACCTACACATTTATTATTTTGAAAACCGGTGATGAACCGAACACAGTCTAGTCGTTACAAGTTCGTGACAACCTCGCCTTACTATGGATTCGTCCACTGATCTGGACTACTCCGACACAAGCGCCGTCTTTCTTTACCCCTGCATTGCTCTCAACGCCATCTCAACCATACTTGTCGGTCTGCGCCTCTACTCACGGTACTTTCAGTGCCTCAAGTTCCAGTTCGACGATTACATAGTGGTCATAGCATTGGTGAGCCAGACAGGACTCGTTATCATCGCCCAATGGGCTGCGTCACTGACGAGGAAGCTGGGTAGGTCTTCGACCATGCACAGTTGATCGTGGAAGGCATCAGTAAGCTCCATCCAGTTTGCCGGAATCACTGTCTTTTGCAACTCAATTGACCCGTTTGCCGTGCAGTGAAGGGCGCTGGACTCGGAATAAATGGCGCAACTGTGATGGCTACACGAGAAGGTGGTGTCAGCAACTTCCTGAAGGTGATTGTTACCCGCCCCTGGCCACTGAAGACTACGACGCTGACCGTGGTGATACTTCTGCCTAGGCTTTCTTCGGCCTGCAGCTGGTATATTCTTGTCTGTCCCCGCTCGTCAAACTGTCGATCCTCGCCCTCTACTATCGTATCTTTTTCGTCTCGCGAACCTTCCGAATTGCGGTCTGGGTCATGACAGCTCTGTTGATAGGGTGGGGTGTCAGTGTCTTCGTGGCTAGCATCTTTTCCTGCGATCCCATCCGAGGATTCTGGGAGGTTGAGATTGGGGCCAAGTGCTTCGACAGTGCTCTTTTCTTCATGGCTATCACTGTACCCAACATTGTCTTCGACGCCGTCACTGTTTTTCTTCCCATACGGGAGGTCTGGAAGCTCCAGATGGGGCGGGAGAGGAAGTTTGCCTTCACAGGCATGTTCGTTCTCGGTATACTGTACGAAATACCCCCACGTCCCATGTGTTTACCCTTGGGAGGTACTTATTGCTGATTCTCCGGGCGTGACTGAGCAGGGTTGTGTTCGCAGCTATAGCACGTCTCGTCACAGTGCAGCTGTACAAGCCGGCCGGGGGTGCTCTGAACACGACACGTAAGCTTCTTCTTCCCTCGTGCCTGATTCAGGTCCCCCTTATGAACGATTTGCTAACCCACATTGCTTCAAAACCAGAGGCTCTAGTCCCAGCGCTGCTCGCTACCTCCTTCGAAGTTAACTTTGCTATCCAGGGAGCTTGCCTTCCCCCAATCATTCCCTTGTGGAATAATTGGACCGGCAGGACTCCGGCGACAAGCCAAAATCCCAAATTCAATAGTATTGTTACTTTTGGACAAGGAAGCAGCCGCAATAATCGATCGGGCAGGGATACCTTTGACGCTCTGAGTCGGACTGCCAGGCAGTTTGAGCAGCTTGACGATGTCACTGGTGAATGGGATTTGGCGAAGAACAAGGATGCAGGTAAAGGGGACAACGTCGCTTTGGAGGAGATGCCAGTATTGAAAAAAAGCCGATCTCTAAATGTGTTGGGGATCCTTCTGAGGTCGGATACAAGGGTTCGCTTCATGCCGCTAGAGGAAACCCAACTTGGGTTGGTACGGAAGAGACGAAAGTCTGTCATCAAAGCACCGGCCAACTGTATGAACGTGGACAATCGCACATTCAGAACGGTCTGACTATCGCGGCGGTTGTAGATAAAGTGCAGCCTCACGGACATGTTTAATCTCCACCACCTCGTCCACCGTTACATTCGTGATCATGTACGCAGCTCTCTAACCCAAGGGTGTGCCATACATATATATATCAATTCCAACTCGCAACTCAACACTTCCTCTATGAACCGCCTATGCCCTGACAGATGATTTTACCCAAGGTAATGGAAATACGCGTCACACTTTACTAAAGATCATTCATTCATCGATGAGCGTTTGCTGTGTGTGACAGCCATGGTCTCACCGACTCGCTATGACAACACACTTTTCATTCATAGCAGATACTCCTAAAATGGGAACTATAGTCATCAGAGTGCTAATAGCCCTCTCACCAACACATAGGTCTCACCCTTAGATGGGAAGCTTCAGGATGAGCTTCTCGCCGTTGAACTCCTTGCCAAACGAGCTCAGCTGCCAGACGATCCACAGCTCGTTCCCGTTGCGCAGCTGGAGGCAAACCTTGCCCTTGACCACGAAGAGGTTGACGTTGATGCAGAGGCCATCCTTGAGGTTGCCGCTGAAGGAGCCGATCTCGTGGCCGAAGACCTTCAGGGACGCCTGGATCGACAGGGTGCTGGTGTCGATTTGGCCAGAGACCTGGAGCAATAGGATGATGTGTCAGTTGGTGCTCCTGCTGATCGAGACTCCGAGATTGATTAAGAAACCTCGGATTAGGGGTAGTCACGTACGCTGATGGGGCCCTCGCTGAAGCTGAAGGGTATGATGCTGTCTGGCCCGAAGGGGACATTGGGAATTCGCTCCAGGCTGTCAACCTGGGTCGCGGTGTACTGTCCATCGGAGTCCTGGGAGACCGCGATGACCGAACCTACTCGTTGCTTAGTCTTGATAATTCAATGAGCGAGCCACGAAGCATACCGGTGGTGTACTTGACGTCGGAAGAAGCCATTGTGAAATAGTGTTTGGGGAGTCCTTTGGGGTGAGTTTTCTTGAGGTGAGTTTTCTGGGAAAGATGTGATGGTGCTTGATGAGCAAAGAGATAGATACTTTCTGGATGAGGTGAGGGAGCCCCTATTTATCTACAGATCAGACCAACGGCATCATCTCACTCCACACCAGAAGATCTCCTTCAATGTGAACGCATCCATCGAAGTCATACTCATTGACTCGATTCCCGAGCGGTGAAGCATTCAATTCGTGACCCCGCTCTACGGGAAGAAAATGAGACACAGGTGCATATCTCTCAGTCACCGAGGCATTCAAAGATGTGATCTAGAATCGAGGTGGGTAGAACACATCTCCTATTTTCTTTGTCCATCAGAAACATTACAGCAAGCCCATTATGCAAAGATCAGGGGTCGTTCCAAGTCCGGAGCATTTCGATATCACGTTCATTTTCTCATGATGTATGATCGACTGGTGCGAAGCGGCAGCAGAAGACATATAATCAGAAGAGTATGGAATGTATCTGGTTTGATCGAACGTGGTGACTACCTTATGTGATGCAAATTACATAAGGTAACCATCTATCACAGAGCGTAATAGTGGAATAAGGAGAACCAGAGCTTATAATATAAAGTGATCCGTGTGAGTAGCAACGAGCAATATATATTTAAGATAAAGCTATAAATTAAAAGATTAAAAAGAAAAAGATAAATAAAGCCCATTTTTTATATATAAAAAGCTTTTAAAATTAAGATATTAAGCTTATTTTATTATAAATAAAGCTTATTTTTTATAATATATCTTTTAAATAAAGCTTTTTAAAGTTTATTTAAAATATTAAAAAATAAAAAAAATAAAAAAAATGCGTATTTATATTAATAAAGTTAATAATATAAAATAGGCTTAAAATAATTTTTTAGCTTTAAAAATAATTTAATATATTAATTATATAAATAAGCTGCTTTTAAATAAATTTAAAGCTCGTAAAAAATAAAAAAAACGCGTAAAATAAAATATTTATTTATTTATTTATAGCTAATTATTATATTAAACTTATATTTAAAATAATTTTATTTTATTTTTTTAATATAAAAAAAATAGGGCGCGGGGTGATTTTGCGCTAATAATATTTATATAAATTAAAAGTTTTTTATTATTATTATTAAAAAATTTTTTTTTTAGCTTTTAATTATTTTTAATATATATTTATATTTATTATATAATTAATTACTATATTTTTTATAACGTATTTAAAGTTAATATATAATATTTTTAGTTATTTTCTATTATTTTTAAGCGTTTTTTATAAATTTTTTATTTATTAGCGCTTTATTTTTTATATTTTTCGCTAATTATTTAATTTAATAATAATAATAATATTAATAATATTAATAATAAAAATAATAATAATAATAATTATAAGTTATTATTATTATTATATTATTAATTAATTAAAAGTTTATTATATAATAAATGCTTTATTTTTATATTTATATTATTATTATTATATATATTATTTATATTTATAAGGCTTTTATTATTTTATATAATAATATTATTATTAATTTTATTAATTTTATTATTTTTAATGCGTTAAACGTTTTTATTAAGCTTAAATTTAACTCGTTTATTTTATTAGCTTATTATTAACGCGTTTATTTAATTTAAAGCCTTAAATAATATATATTATATTTTAAATATACGTATTTAGCGGTTTTAAACCGTTTAAATAAATAATATTATAATGCTATTTTTAGGTTTTAATGTTATTATTACGCTTTTAAATATTATTATTAATTTTTATAAATATTTTGCGTTTTTTACGTAAAATTTATATATTTATAATAATATAGCTTATTTATTATTATTAAGCGTTTTATTTATTATTTTTAAAACTTTTTTATTTAAAATAATATTTTTATTTTTATAAATTAATTTTTTTTATTTTTTTTTATAATTATATTATTTATATAATTATTTAAGCTTTTATATATTTATACGATATTTTGCGCGCTTTTATTTATAAAAAAAAAGGAAAGAAATAAAAAGCCTTTTTATTATAAAAAAAAGGCTTTTTTAAAAAAGAATAAAAATAATAATAATAATAAAATAAAGGGCTTTAATTTATAAAACTTTAAAAATATAATTAAATATTATATTTATATTAAAGCGTTTATTAAACGTTTAATTAATTTTTTAATTAATTAAATTAATTAGTTTACTTTTAAACGCGTATATATATATATTTATATATATATATATATAAATTAACGTGTTTTAAATTAGCGTGCTTTTTTTTACGGGATTTTTATAAATTAACGTATTTTATTTTAGTTTTTATTAACGGGTTTTATATATTTAAAATTATTATAATTTCGCCGCTTTTCTCGTTTATTTCTTTATTTATCTTTTTTATAGTTTTTACGTTTATATTATATAAATTTAAAAAAGCTTTAAAATATTTAAACTTTTTTTTATTAAACGTTTTAATTAATTTATTTATAAATATTTAATTTATAAAAAAATATTATATGTTAAAGCTATTTTTAATATATTTTTATTATAATTATATATTATAAATATTTATATAATATAATTTAGTGTTAATTTTCTTTTTTTTTATAATAAAATAAATCGTTTATTTATTATTTAAAAAAATATTTAAATATTTTTTAATATTAGTTAAACGTTATAAAATAGCCTTTTTAAAGCTATTAATTTTTTTATTTAGCTTTAATAATTAAAATAATAATTATATTTTATTTTACGGCTTTTTAAATAATTAGCTTTTTAAATAAAGTGATTATATAATTATAAATTAATTTACGCGTTTTTTTATTATTTATAAAAAAAGCGTTTTTAAAAATTTTTAATATTTACACGTAGCTTTTTTTATTATTAAATCGAATCGAGATATAGCGCGTAATATAAAAATATTTAAATACTTATTTTATTAGCTCAAAATATTTAAACTAAAATTAATTAAATAGCGTAAAAATTAAAAAATAATATAAATTATATTTAACTTTAAAGTAATTATTATATATAAAATAAATTTAATAAATTTTTAATAATTTTTTTACCTTTTTTTTAAAAGTTTATTTTTAATATTTTTTAAAATTATTATTAGCTAATAATATAGCGAGCATTTTTAAAAGGTTAATATAATTAAATTTATAAGCGATTTTTTTAATATATAAATTATAAAATAGCGTAAAAATATAATATTTATAGTTTTAAATTATTTTAATCTTTAAAAATTAGTTAATATTATTATTTTTATATATTTTATATATAAAAATGATTTTTTTAATTAATTTGATCGTTTTTCTTATATATTTTTAATTATAATATATTAAAAAATTATTTATATAAAAAATTATAAAAATTATACATAAAACACTAAAAAATAAATATAACTTTTTATAAATTAATATAAGCTTTAGTTTTTTTAATATTATTTAAAACTTTTTATATTATAAAATTAAAAAGTTTTTTAAATTATATAAAATTTTAAATATTTTTATATATTTATTAAGCTATTTAAATTTTAAAAGCATTTTATAAATAATTAATTTTTAATTATTATATTTAATATTAAAAAACGCGTTTTTAACGTTAAATTATTTAATTTTTAAATTAAATATTATAATAATAATTATTATAAATTAAAAGCTTTTTATTATAAATATACTTATATAAATAAATTAAAACGTTTTTATATTTTAAAGATTTTTATAAATTATAAAGCGTAATTTATATAATTATAAAGCGTTTTTATTTTATTTATAATTAAATATTTATTTTAAAAATAATAATTCTTTTTTTATTTAATTATATATTTAAAATAAGCCTCGATCGATTTTAGCTTTTATTTTAATATAAGCGTTTTTTCAAAAAAATTTTTTTTAATAAATAGCTATTAAATTTTTTTTAACTTTTAAAAGCTAATTTAAAATTATTATTATAAATAATATAATAAAAAAACTTTAAAAAGCTTTTAATTTTATTAGCTAAATTTTTTTATTTTGAATTATTATTTATTATTATAATAAAAATAGCGTATAATATTTTATATTTTAAATTTTTATAATAAATTATATTTTAATAATTAATTAAAAACGTATTTAATTAATTATTTTATAAAATAATAAAAAATATTAATATTTAATTAAATTTTTTTTTATTATAAAATAATATAATAAAAATAAGGAATATTATAAATAAAAAAAATACTATTAATTTATTTTATCTAATTTAAAAACGAGATAGCGTATTTTTTTATTTTCCCTCGATTTTTTTATTAATAAAGGTTTTTTTTTTTAAAAAAAAGAATTTAAAAATAAATTATATAAAAAATAAAAAAGTTTAAATTAATAAATTATTTATAATTATAATAATTTCTTTTTCGATTTTATTATTATAATTATTAATTTTTTATAATAAAATAAGTAATTTATTAGCTTTTTATTTTAAAACGTTATTTTTTAAATTTTTAAATTTATTTTAATTGAATAAAAATTATTTATTTAATAATAAATTATTATTTTATACGTTTTTAAGCGCAACTTTTTTATTAAATTTAAGCGTTTTAAGCGTTATTAATGTTAATATTATATTTATAAAAAAATTATAAATTTAAAGTTAAATTTTACTAATTTATTTAATTATTAAATAATTATAATATTTTTTATTTTAATCGCTAAATTAAAGCTTTTTATTATTAAAATAGCTTTTATTTTAATTATTATATTATTATTTTTTTTAATAAAAAACACGATTATTTTAATTAAATTAGCGCTTTTTTTAATTAGGGTTTAATTTTTTATTTTCGAATTATATTTTTTAAGGGTAGTTTTTATTAGTTTAACTTTAATTAAATAATTATTTTATTTTATAAATAATATTTTTATCTTTATAAAATAATTAATTAAAAATATATTTATTAAAATTTTAAATCTTTTAATAATAAGCTTTTTAATTAATTTTTTAAGTTTATTTAATTTATAAAAGTAGTTTTTTATAAATATTATATTTTTTATAATAATTATTTAATTAAACTTTAAAATTTATATATAATATATATTAAAAGTTTTATTAATTAAAAAGCTAATTTGCGCTTTTTTTATATTTTAAATATTTTTTTATTTATTTTTTTATAATAACCTTAAATTAATACGTATTTAAAATATTTATAAATATATATAAATAATTAATCGAATTATAAATTAAATATTAAACTATTAAAAAGCTAAATCGTGAAGATTTTATAATATTTAAAAATTTATTTTTTAAATTATTATATTAAAAAAATTAGTTTTTTTAAAGGTAAAAAGTTTATATTATAATAATAAATAATATAATATATTAATTTTATTTAAAGCTTTTTAAATAAATTAATTAAATAACGTATTTTAATATTTTTAATAATAAGCTTTTATTTTATTTTTTTAATTCTTTATTTAATTTATAAATAATAATAAAAATCTTTTTAATTTTTATTTTTAAATCGCGCGTTTAATTTATATATTTAAAGCGTTTTTTTTTAAAAAAAATTATTAAAGCTTTATTATTATTATATATTTTCGCGATTTTTAGCCTAAATCTTTTATAAATTTATTTATTAAAACCTTAAATTATAAAAAATTAAATAAATTTTAAAAGATCCTTTAAAATAAACGTTTTAATATATTAAATAATCGCCTTTTTAAAATAATTTATTTAATATATATTAAAATATAATTTTTTTTATATAATTTTATTAAGTTTAATTTTAATATTTTTTATTTTATTCATTAAAGCTTTAAAAGCTTTTAAGCTAAAATAATTAACTTTTAAATATTATAGCTATTTTTTATTATTTTTTAATTTTAAAGAATCTTATAATTTGCGCTATTTTATATTTTTTTTAACTTTAAATGCTATTATTATAATTATATTAATAATATTTTTATATATATAAATTAATAACTTTATTATATATATATTTAATATAATAAAGCAAAAAATACTAAAAATATAGTAACAAAAAAATTAGAAGCTTTTTATAAATATTTAAGTATATAATTTTTTAAGGCTTTTAGCGTATAATATATTATTTAATTTATAATATTATAAATTAACTTTACGTAATAAAAACTTTAATATAATATTTATATAAAAGCTTTTTATAATTATTATATTTATAGAAATTAAATTATTTTTTTTATTATTAAAATTTTTAAAAATATTTATAATTATTTTTTTTATTTTATTTTAAGATTAAAAAGCTAAAAAAACTAAACTTTATAAATTTAAATTTATTAAAAAAACGTAAATTTTTTTAATAAATAGCTTTTTATTATTAATTAAATAAATTATATTATAATTATTTAAAAAAATAGATATAAAAAATATATAACGTTTAAATAAAATAATTAAAAATATTTTATTATTAATTAGTTAAATATTAATAAATAATAAATTAATTATAATTATAATAATATTATTTTTAAATTAATAAAAATTTAAGCTTTATTAAAAAAATGCTTTTATTTAAATTTAAAGCCTTTTTTATTTGCTATTTTTAAGCCTATATTTTAATTTTTATTATTAATTTATTAATAAATTTATTTAAAGCTAAATTAGCTTTAATAATTTTTAATTTAATAAAATGTAGCATTTTTAAAAAAAAAGATTAGCTTAAATATTTAGCTAATTATTATTAATTAAAATAATATATATATATATTAAAATATTACGTATGCTTTTTTTTTAATAAAAATAAATAAAACGCTTAAATTTTTAAAACCTTTAATTTTTATTATAATTTTAATCGTTTAAAATTATAAATAAGCTTAAAATAGCCGTATAAATATTTAATTTAATTTATATAATTATAATATTAAAAATCCTTTTTAATTAATTTAAAATAAATATAAATTTATTAAAACTTTTATTTTTAATAAATTAAATTTATTAATAAATATTTTAATTTAGCGTAATTTTAATAAAAATAGCGTTTAAAAACTTTTTAATAATAATATTTTTTTAAACGTTTTAAAGCTCGTATAATTTATAATTAAAATATATAATATTTTATTCTTAATATTATTATAAAAAATATTATTTATTTTATTTTATTTAAATTAAAACTTTTTTATAAATTTAAAACATTTTAAAACGTATAATATTATTAATAAAAAACACTTTAAAACGTATAATATTATTAATAAAAAACACTTTTTTTTTAAGGCTTTAATAATTTTTTATATAATAATTTCACTTCTTTAATAAATCGTATAAAATATTATAATAAAAAGCTTTTTATTAATTTTAACGCTAATTTAAATTTAAATAATTAAATATTATAAGCTTTTTATATTAACGTTTAAAAAATTAGCTTAAATAAATTTAAGCTTTTTTTTATAAGTTTTTTTAAGTTTAACCGTTTTAAAAAACTTTTAATTTTTTTATTAAATAATAATAGCTTCGTTTTTATTATTTTTAGCGTTAATATATATTTACGTTTTATAAAATTATTTATTATTTTTATTATAAATTTAAAAATTAATTTTAGTTTATTTTAAAAATTTTATATAATATTTAATTTATAAAATAAATAAAATATCGATTATAAAAATATTAAAATTAATAAAACGTTATATATCGTAAATAATAATATATTAAATTAAGCAAAAAATTAGTTAAATTATTATAAATAATTATTAAAATAAACGTTAAATAATATTAATATATTTTTAATAAAAATTAAATTAAATATAATATAATAAAATTAATAAATATAAAAATAATAAATAAAACCATTAAAATAATTAAGTATTTTTAGCGTGCGTTTTTATAATAATTTATAACGATTAAATAATAAATAATTAATTTAATTAATAATTTAAGCTTATAATTATTATAAAATATAATAATAAAATAAAAAAAATTAAAGTTTATAATATAAAATAATTTATATAAATAATAATAAATAATATATATTTAAAATAAAGCTATAAATTAAAAGATTAAAAAAAATAAGTAAAGCTTATCTTTTATATATAAGGAGCTTTTAAAATTAAGGCGTTAAGCTTATTTTATTATAAATGGAGCCCATGTTTCGTGACACCATCTATGAACGTGGTAAATATATATTAATTTTCATGGAGGTTAACTTATAGTAAGCCCTCCCCCCTTTTCCCATGCCCATATAGGTTACCTTATTCGTTGTGTCATACAGTTGCTTAAAACCATCGTGGTCGATCTCTTTTCCTTTTTTCACTTAGGGTAAATATTGTAGAAGCCACACCTAGACCGCTTTTCGGCCGCTGTCTTAAAATTTTCTCATCTCCCAGACGGCACAGGAAGCTTGACGTAGGTGTAAACGGTATCGTACAAGCCACGGTTACTCTCCAAGATGAGAAGTAGCAGTCTTTCGTAGAACACCAAGGTTGAACTGTATTACGTTCTTGGTATGTGGTATCAGCCATGGTGTCTCCTACGGAGCTGAGCAGAGCCCCATTCATCCAGTGGCACGCCGGGGCTGGAAACACGATCCACATGCAATTCAAGGGGAGCTATACCGTCTGTCGCTAATCCCTCGCTGTTGTACGGGTAGGAGGCGGTGAATATCAGACTACAGGAATGTGGCTGTCACAAAAGAGACGACGGCAGCATCCGCTGAAGCGAAGGCTGAGCTGAACCCCGAGCCGCTGTTCCCCGGCGCCCTCGCCAGATTTCATTCGTCAATCAGGATGTTTTGTGTCAAATTGTTCGGCACTTGGACCAAAACCTCGTGATGTGGCTATTCTAGCTTCCCGACTACCCCCCAGACAGCAGAAAAGTCAATGTCTTAGACCGTGCCTGGACTCATGGTCATTTACCATGAGTGAGATCAAAGCCTGTTCTAGGCTTTAGCCACGATTATATGCACACCAAGGAGGAGATTATCTTTCGTCTTCAGTAGACCACAACGGTTCATGCATCCCATGAATACTACTTACCTCGTATTATCAGTTTCGTCGGCTCATCCTGCTCGTGCTTTCATGCCGCTTGAAGTTGCGTCTCATAGTCTGAATGATGAACACTCCTGATGCAGCGCGAGTTACCTTTCACGGAAGGACCCAGAATGTTCGGCCGTCCCAGGAGACCGATCTGAAGAAAATCAGAGACTCTGGAGGAACCGACTATGTCATCGTTTGCACACGTACCTCTCTAGATAGAGGCAACAGTGAGGCATTGGTGCATGCCGGAGGCCAAGTTCTTGAGTATCTGGCAGAATCGACATACCAGGATAAGCCTTTATTCTGTTACCTCTGCGAATTCAAAGCCAACGACCTTACCCCTGTCCAGGCTTTAGAGACCGTGGTGGGGGTCGATGTCTACAGGCGCGATTTCAAGATTACCGATGACCTCCAGCGCTTCATAGACGACGCGGCGAAGGGCACAGCCCCTGAAGAGAGGGCATTGGATGTCAATGTAGCTCTTCATCCATCCAGTGAGCCGCTGGAAAGCACGGTGGATAAGCTCGTCTCCAAGGCGGGCATCCCCCGTGACTGCATCCGACCGGATGCTGGAATTGGTATGCTCGTCGTTCAGGGAGCCGACCCCTCGAGCGCCGAGAAGCTGGTAGAAATTGATGCTATCAAGTCAGTTGAGACCGTCTTTGAGAAGAAGCCGATGAATGACCGAGCTCGAGCGATCCTTGGTGTTACCAACCCTCTCGTGGCATCTACATTTCAGGGCGAGGGTCAGGTCTTGGCCGTCGCTGATACCGGGCTCGACAAAGGCGACATTCAGGACATGCACCCAGCCTTCCAAGGCCGAGTAGAAGAACTCATACCATTGGGACGGCCTGACAGAACTGACGATGTCAGCGGCCATGGCACCCATGTCTGCGGTTCCGCCGTCGGAGCTCCTGCATCGCAGGTTGCTGGGTTCCAACAGGTGCAAGGCACGGCTCCCCAGGCCAAGCTTGTCATGCAATCCTTAGGCCTCGTGGGTGGTGGGCTTCTGAGTCTTCAGGGACAGCAACTAAAAGACCTTTTTGTCGTGCCCTACAAGAAGTACAATGCCTGTGTCCACTCAAATTCCTGGGGAGACGGCGTCGGCCAGCCGCTTTATCCGTACAAGGATACCGAGGCCAAGTTTGTGGACGAGGCGGTGTGGGAGAACCCTGAGCTTCTCATCGTCATGGCCGCGGGAAACTCTGGCAGAACCTCGCAGAGCAACTCGATCACCGGTATCGCCGCGTGCAAGAACGTGCTCACGGTGGGAGCCACCGAGTCCACACGGCCTAGTCTCGGCGGCTTCCCGGCAGACAACAAGATCTCGGACAACGATCCCACGGAGGTGGCATGGTCCAGCTCCCGCGGGCCGACGGTAGAACAGAGGATCAAGCCGGACGTGGTCGCTCCTGGGACGGCGATCTTGTCGGCCAAGTCCCGCGGGATCAAGTTCGCGAGTAAGATGGAGTGCGTCGACAGCAAGGACGGCCTCTATTGCTACACCTACGGGACTAGCATGGCCACTCCGCTCGTCGCCGGCTGCGCCGTGGTGCTTCGCGAATTCCTCGTCAAGAGCGGCACTCCAAATCCACCGGCGGCGCTGCTGAAAGCCCTGCTGATCAACGGCGCGTACGCATTCCACCATGCCCATAATGGGAAGGAAGGCTTTGGTATCGTCAACGTCGCCAACTCGATGTTGCCGGATAAAGACTCGGATGCATGCGGATTTCGTGTTGGTCCACCGCTCACCGATCAAGGTCAGAAGAACACTGTCACTGTCAATGTGTCAACCACAGCTCAACTTCGGCCACAAGATAACGCTCAGGATCCTGGCGACCAAGTGGTGAACGTTGAGAGTCTCTCAGCTCTACGGGTTTCTCCTCCGGCACGCAAGGGGGTAACGCTCAAGGCGACGCTGGCTTACACCGATATGCCGGGAGCAGCGCTCCAAAACAATTTGAATTTGTCCGTCACCACGGCAGACGGGATCACTAGAAATGGCAATTGCGGCTCAAGCAAGCTTACTGACCGATGGAATAACGTGGAGCAGGTAATCTGGAAAGGGATACCTCCGGGGCAGGCAACCATTACGGTGAGCTGTGACAGGTGGATGGCAGACCAGGACTATGCCTTGGTTTGGAGAGTGCTTCCCAACGAGGATTAAGAGCAAAGGTTTAGACACATCTATATTGTTTACCTCTTGCACGTCCACTTTCTACCGTAATACACTCGTTTACTCAATCTCATCGTATACCGTATCGTGAGAAGTGATGGCGATTGTCTGTATACCAAGAAGATCTCCATGGCTAAGGAGAGTAAACATGAGTCTTTCTCCACAGTGTAATCCACAATTGTGATTTCTTGAGGTCAGTTTCGTTAGTCTAGATGAGATGAATCTGGTAAAAATAACCGAGCTGAACTCGCAGTAACCTGTTCAATGTCCAGCCTCAAAATGCGCCATGGCTCAACTAGCAGAATCTGGAAAGAATTGACCAGCCCAATGATTTACCTCCTACAGTCTGTGTGTCTATCTTTTGAGACTCAGACCAGGGGGTGACTATCCCTGTCTCATGGAAGAAGTGTCTAGAATCCGATCCGTCGTGGCTCTGGGACATGCCGCACGCCACCTGCCATGTTGATGGAAGTCGAGATGTTTGGTAGCTCAACATGCAGGCAAGTTAAATTCTAGACACTGCCCTGCATGTGCTTCCGCTTCCTCTGTGTCCCCTTCTGGAATACCCTGCATCTCACCCCCGGTCGTCCTCGACATGCAACCTCTCATGACGACGTTTAGCCCCTACGGGACTCTCGTGGCGCTCGCTACTGTAGCTGTTGCCTCTGCAGACCTGCCCTCGGTAACGCTACCATGGGGAACCTGGCCAGCCAACTCACTCAATTCCACCACGAACGTGAGTCGCTGATGTTCACCGCCAAGAACATTCTGAGATCCCTACCTCTAACGCAAGCGTCATCTTCCCTAGCTCCTCACCTTCGAGAACATTCGATTCGCCAAAGCACCCAACGGTACCAGGCGCTTTCAGGTGGCCGAGTATCCTGACCCGGTAGACAACCCCCAGCAAGCGATCATGGACAACACGTATGGGCCGACCTGCTACCAGGTCGATAGACACCCTAGCTGCGAGGTTCCAATGCCCACCATCCCCGCCTCGGAAGACTGTCTGTTTCTCGATATATACGTGCCCCAATCGGTGTGGGACCAGGGCCAGAAAGGGGTTGCCGACGTCCCCGTCGTGGTCTGGTTCTTCGGAGGAGCGTACGAGTTCGGAGCCAAGTCGGCATTTGGCAGTGAGCTGCCATTCTATCACGGAGATGGTCTCATCGAAGCCGCTGCTGCCCTCGGCGAGGAATTCATCTTCGTAGCGGGAAACTACCGTCTCGGAGCTTTTGGCTGGCTCTCGGGCCCGACGATGGAAGAAAGGGGTCGAACCAACGCCGGGCTCTACGACCAGAGGCTGGTCCTCCAATGGGTCCAGGACTTCATCAACCTGTTTGGCGGTGACAAGACACAGGTCTCGGCCTGGGGAGAATCTGCCGGCGCGGGCTCCATCATGCACCACTTGATAGCGAACTTCACCGCGGACGGAACGACCGATCCGCTGTTCAGGAGAGCCTTTCTACAGAGTCCCGCGTTCCAGTGGCAGGTATGAAGTTCCTCCAATCATTTGTTACCCCCTCTAGTCACGATTCTAAGCCCATGATTTTTATTTGGGATCCATCGGAAGTCTTCACTCCTGCACTCACCCCTAAGAGGACTCCCAGACCTTTGCTCGTACCCACTTTGCGCCCGTATCAAGAATTTACTGATCCCGAGTGTTGTAGTGGGACCGTTCGCCGGGGGGCACACTGGAACAAGTCTTTCAGAACTTCACGCGAGAGGCCAAATGCGACGGTGACAGCGATCCTTTCAACTGTCTGGTGAAACTGAATGCTACGATGTTGCAAAAGGCCAATCAAGCCTTATGGGATGAGTTCACGGCTGTGGGTCTATTCCAGCTCGGCCCGGCATTGGACAACGACACCATCTTGGAACTCCCCGCTGTCGCTTACGAGAAAGGTAGGAGAAATGCATACGGGGAATTTATCCCGGTGAACTTGGTCAGCTGACAGAGCTTTGCGTAGGACACGTCTTCAAGGACTTGAAATCGCTGGCAATATCGCACGTGGGGCACGAAGCCGACTCCTTCACGCCGGCATGGGTCCAGACCGAAGCAGATTTCGACTCCTTCCTCAACCAGTTCATCCGGGAAGACTCTCTGAGCTCGGTCAGGGACGCCATCAAAGCCCAGTACCCCGTCAGCCAGTACGCCAACAGCCAGAACCAGCGGCTCAAGGCCGTCATCGGCGACTCGACCTTCTACTGCAACACGCGGCAGATGTTCGACGCCTACTACCCGGCCATCCCCGTGTACATGATGATGTACCAGTTCGGGCTCAAGTACGCCCTGCACGCGACCGACCTCCTGCCGACCTTCTGGACGCCCTCGTTCAACGTGAGCGCCTTCCTCGAGACGTACGTCTGCGCGCTGCGCGGCCACGGCTGGATCGTCAGGCAGCTGGCCGCCGCGATGAACCAGCTCGCGCCGCTGTTCCAGAGCTACCTCGCTGACCTGGCCGTCTCGGGGGACCCGTCAGCCCACACGCACGAAACTATCGCCTGGGGCAGGGCGACGCTGACGCCGGACGGTAATAATATGCTGGCTTTCGTCACGCAGGCCGGGCCCTTTTTCCTGGCCAATCAGACGGATACGCAGAATACGCGCCAGGTGTGCTCGTTCTGGAACGAGGTGTCGAATAATATTTCTAGTATTATACATGATCATGGCTTCGATCGCCCTTCGTCTGCAGGAGATATCGACACTTTACTGGAACAGCAGCCAATAGCAGAGCTTGAGCTGTAGATTGGATTAATGGCTTTTGATATGATGCATGTCCCTGTCTAGATGGGCCATCACTATCCTTGCCTCCCGCATGCATAATTTCAGGCTTTGAAATTCTACTCAAAGCCCTCTCAACCCGGCAACCTAGGACCCTGCTCTAATGAGAATTTTTTGAGGTAGCTATTTCAACCTTCAAGCTCTTTCAGTTTGGTCTTCCCTCACTGGTCGAATGACAAAGAGAATTTATTTGTTTTGCAACAAGTGGTAGTGTAACTGTCTTCTGTACCAAACCACGTGTTATCACATATAAAGAGCTTATGGATATAAAAATGACGGCACGCATGTTCAGTGACTTGACATCTTGAGTAATATTCACTTCCTTCATCTACCTCACCTGTCATAATGGACAATAATGGTTTACTGGGCCGCACTGGAAGAACTGCCAGAGGAATATTGGCACTCCTTGAGCCGGACTGGGCTAGAACGGCCAGAGAAAGGGTCACCAATGTGCTGACAGCAGAAGATATGGTGTGTATTTGCTACAATGGTTTCTCTATGCCAGGATATATGCTGTATTTCCCTCGAGGTGTAGCTTTCGCAATGCTAACCCATGTGTAGTACGTATTCATGAGGCCGTCGATGAGTCTTGTACTCTGGTGTACAAGCTGTGCTTTCTCCTTCGAATAACGGTCGTAGAACCTGAAGATGGATAATAACATTTTCCAGAGCGAGATCATATAACGCGCCCGCAGCTATACCACCAGCAAACCCGATTGATACGACAGATATCGCTCTCGCATATTTTACATCAGAAAGAACAAAATATGTCCGTCAACTTGGATTAGGGACTTGGGGGAGAACTCTATGTAAGTATTCCAAATATATCATCTCAGTTCATTGATGTTGGCTGACGAAAGCTGAAATAACAACTCCTATCCAGTGTTCGAGAGAACGGACGATTTTGGAACAAGGCAGCAGTTTGCAGTCAAGTACTTTTGTCAAGAGAAAGACTTTAATACCTTACAAGCACCCCCATACGACCCAGAAGATGTCATGACGGTTTTCCAAAAGGAAAGAGACATGATGACACGATTGCGTGGAGCCGAGCATATCGTGCAGCCCGTAAAGGGGGGCCTGCAAATCATCGAGGGTTTACCATGGTATGTGGTAAATCAAACTCTCCATGAAGTGGAAGGGATCCGATTGATTTCGCGCATTCTAACGAGACTCTAGTATGTAGGATCGATGACAAAGGCCTCGAAAACTCCAATGGATATATTGACTCATGCACTCAGATCTCATCATGGAATTCGCCGGGAACATGACACTTCAGGAATTCGTCAACCGAGCATTCAAGTTGCGTATCCAACTCTCGAATCGAACCCTTTGGAGCATTTTCCTGTGCCGTGAGTATCAGAGTCTGAATATCGTAGGCTCCTAGGATCTAAAACTGATCATTTGCCTACTCTCAGTTATTCGAGCTTGTATTGCTCTGCGATTCCCACGAGAGCTCGATAGTCCCGCCGTCCCCGTCACCAGAGAGCGCATACCGCCACCTGACGCGCCGCTGCCCACGTCTTGTATTCACCACTTGGATCTGAGCCCCTCAAACGTACTGGTAACCCATAACTTTGCGCCCCAAGAACACATCTGGGCCCCTCAGCTCAAGGTTCGTAACCATATCTATGAGGTCGAGTGGACAGAAAGCTAACTCTCAAGGTTATAGATCATCGACTTTGGTTGCTCCGTGACAGTACCACCGGGGCCCAGAGATGGAGCCGTGTTCGCGGAAGAATGGGATGCCAACATATACGGCATTGGACTCGTACGTGCTTCTTTTTCCCATTTACATTCTGCGGCGAGTCTCAAGACGGACCGTCGTGCGCAGTTGCACAACTCTTACCTGACCTACCGGCTGCATAGATCATGACCATGCTACTGGTGCCTGTCCCCGATGAGGCCCTAGTAGAGCGAGAAGTCGAATTGTATCTACCCGAACACGGGTGGGACCTTCTCGTGACGGCCGCCGATCCCGACCTCGACAAACTGCCCTACCTAGACGCCGAGCTGCGCACCATGATACTCTGGTGCATGCAGATGACCCCGGAAGACCATCCCTCGCTGGGATTGCTCGAGAGGGTCGCGATGCGCCGCGTCGCGGGCTCGATTGCCGACTACGGCGACCTGGCCGTCGAGTACCAGCAGCTGGAGACCGACCAGTACGTGTTCGACTCCCTGCAGCGGATCTTGAACGAGGCGGACATCATCGACCCCACGATCCAGGACCTGCCCCCCGATATCAGGGAAAGGGTATCGCAGCAAGCAACTGAGCTGATACGTCGACATGGCTCGATGTTGCTGAACTATATGGTCATGACTAACCAGTGGAGTTAAGAAAAGGACTTGAGACTAGATTGTTTTCAATATCGTATTCGGGTTTCAAATTCAAGAGCAGGATCTTTTCACTCAACTACCTGATGACCACGGTGACGATAGTCAACTATTATGACTGGGCATTCGCACATAACAAAAAATACTCTCCCGATCGTCGATATCTTTCTTCTCGTAAATGAATCCCTCGTTATATATCCGTCCAAGATTTTTGCCTTATCCCTCAAGGGCATTATGGGGTGATGAAGACGAATCCCCAGTGCCAGTGTGGGGACCAATTCAATTACACCCACTCACCCCCCCTAGTAGGTGGATAGATTATTAATCTACGTTAACCAATTCTACTTAATCCACTTGAGGCTTTTATAGGTATATTAAAAGTGGAATTAATTAATAGGTTAAAAACGGAATAATATATTATTTTAAAAAGGATTAAAAAATATAGGTTAGCGCGTTATAATACGCGTATATTTTTATATAAATTACGATACGTCGCTTTATAATTCCTAATTTTTACCTTTAATCTATGAACTTATTTAATTCCACTTATTCGAGCTTTAAATGGGTGGATTTATTAAAAAATCAAGGGCTAATGGGTGGGTGTATTAGGCTAGTTGGTTAGGTGGAGTGGGTTAGGTGGATTAGAAGTGGAATTGGTCCCCATACTGATCTGATTCCCCACGAGGAGTAGGCGGCCAAAGACTCGTATCGAGGCAATACACCGTAACAAGGAACTCCATTAGCCACTTTCTAGGGGTGTCGAAGTTTTGTCCGTTTGATAAACTGGAGATTTAAGGTCCTCAAAGATGAAAACCTGTGAAGAGAGCCAAAAGAGCAATAACAACGTCACATTTTCGAATACCATCGGCATCCACCGATCATAGGGTGAGAAGACTGGCACCGCATGTAAATTGGAAGCGGAAAGAGTCGCACGTATGGCTATCTAGGCTCCCCCATGATGAAGCGTGACGAAAAGAAGAGTAGGGGTCTGTAAAGGTGTCATTGTGGTGTATTGAGAAGTCCCCATGTAGTTAGCTACAAGGTACCATGCCCGAGTCACGCACACACAAGGCTTATGCAACCCTACACCGCTCCGTTGGTCGGCTACAGCGCACAGGGATCCTGACCAAAATACCAGTCCATCTGTTCCCAGTCTCTCCGTTCGTCCTCCGTCCAAGGCACAGGGCCAACACGCTGGCCGGCTCTTGCGAGCCGGAGGATTTCACCCGCGTTGGCTGCCTATGTAGAATTTCGAGGTCAGTAGCTTTTCGTTCTGCTGAGGGTGGTCTGATGAGCAACTGGGAGGTATCACAGGTCGCTTCGCGAGTTCAGAGCCTGAAGATCCTCTTCCAAAAATGCCAAGGGGGAAAAGATTTATCATGTATTGCTTACCTGGCAAGAGTATGAAGAGAATCGTAGCTCTAGACACGTGATGTTACCGAACGTCTCAGTCTCAATGACTTCTTCCAATTCCCACGTGAACTTTGAGCGCCTCTTAAATAACGAGATCACGTTGTCCATGGTAACAACTTCGCTGGGGCCAAACACGCAAACTACGCGTGACTCAAGTGTTAATGTTGGATCCGGTCTGCACCGGTGTGCATTCCAAGTGACACACGGTAGGTAGCCACGTACTCGGTACCGCCCTTGGGCGACGAGGTAAAACATCTTCAGGCACTCTTCTCTGGACCAGAACGTCAACTTGGCGGCGGATCGTACGTGTTGTTCGTTGGGTGGTCGGACGTTGCTCTGGTATACTCGTCCGACAGGTTGGACTGGAAATTGCCTTCTTGTGGGATTCCAGGGACTGAGGGACTGCAACTTGATTGTTAGCAAATATCTATCATCGGACAATCAGTGGGCGAAACGAACCGTTCTGTGCAGCGCCTGACTATCATTTTACGATGTGCTCTTGAAGAGTCTTGAATAACTAGGGATAGCTGCAGATAGGAACTGGGTTGACGGTTGGGTCGCTCTGTGTGCGTGATGCTGAATAGGTGTTATGATGGGTAAGGATTTGGTGGTGTTGTGGAGTGGAAAGCTGGGAGTTGGTGGAAGAGTAAGGTGACAAAAAACAGTTAAATGAAGGAACGAACGGAGTGGTGGCAGAATCAACCAAAGCTGCCATTGCAGATTTACGCAGCTCATAAATTGTGTGTATAGTGGCATAATATTTAGGTCCGTTTCACTTGATTGCTGCCTAGGACTCCTTGTTACTATCATAATACTCATTACTGCCAATAACTACATAGAGGTATTTATACATTTAACTTGTTATAAGTAACTCTCTATCTAAATTATACCATCTATACCTTCTTAAAAAAAACCACACTAATAAACGCTAGCTATAAAAACAATTATTTATAGCAATTTATTATAAGCTTAAAACTTTATAATAATAATATAATTAATTTTTTATTTTCTAAACTTTTTATTTAATAATTAAAACGTTATATAATAATATTTATTTATTATTAAAAAGATTAAAATAATTAGCAAATTATTTTAAAATATAAGTAATATTAATTATAATCCCGCTCGTAATAATTATTACCCTTTTTTTATAATATTAAACATTTATTTTATATTAACGTTTATTAATTATAAATATATAAAACGTAAAAAAAAAAAAATTTGCCACTTAAAAATTTTTAAAAACGATTTATAAAAATAATTTTAATAGTAAAAATAATAGAATTTAAATAATTTTTAATGGTTTTTAAATAGTTTTTAAATAACGTAAATTTATTAATTTAATTATAATTAATTATAATTAATTATAGCTAAAAATATACCTCGCTCGATTTTAACCCTAATCCACTCGATTTTAACCTTAATTAACGTTTTTAAAATATTTATTAAAAACACTCTTATAAATAGTAACTTATTTTATAATAATATTAAAAATAAGCAATTTAAAATTTAAAATTTTAAATATTAATATAATAATATTTAAAATAAATAACCCCTTATTTAAAATATTAAATATTAATATAATAACATTAAAAATAAGCAACCTTTTATTTAAATCATTAAAAAGCATTAAAACTCCTTTAATTAATATTAACCTTTATATACCCCTTATAAAAATCGTACTTTAATATAAAATATAGATTTTCCCGTATTTAATTTAAAATAATCTTAAACAAATAATATATTTTTAATATATATAAATAAAAATAAAGCTTGCGCTAAATTAATTAAATAATTGTTTTTATTTAAAATAAAAGATTTTAAAAACCTATTAAAATTATAAAATTTAAATAAAATAAATTTAATTTTATTAAGCACTTTTTTTAAAAAATATTTATTTTATTATTATTTATATTAATTTTATATTATTATTTAATTTTAAGCCAGATTTTTTTAATTAAATTTAGCTTAAAAATAAAAATCTTCGCTATCTCGCCTTAAAAATATATTAATTATATTTATTTATTAATATTTTAATTTCGATATAAATTTAACGCGACTTAGCTTTAACTTTTTTTTAAATTAAAACATTTTTATAAATTTTAATTCCCTTTTTTTTATAAACGTTGAAAATCTTTTTTTTTACTTTTTTACCATTTATTAATTAAAACTTAAAATAAAACCTATATTTATTTTAATAAAATTCTTTTTTTATTTATTTAAACCCGTTTATAATATTAAATAGAAATAAAAAAAAGGCTAAAGCTAAAATTAAGCCCTTTTTATTTTATAAACCTAATAGTTTAAAATTTAATTATTTAATAGTTTTTTTATAAAAATAAATAAATAATATTTAAAAGTTTAAACTATTTTAACGTTTAAATATATTATATACCTTTTAAAATTATTAAAATAATTTAGCTTTTTTTTAAGTCGTTTTTAATCATTATAATGCTAAAGAATTTAATTATTTTAAAAAAATAATAATTTATAATTTTAACGATTATTATTAAATATATAAAAGCGTTTTTATAGCTTTAAATAAAATAATAATATTAAAATTAATGCTTAAAGTTAATATATATATAATTTTAAAAATATTATTAATATAATAGCTTTTTAAAACATTTTTTATTATTAAAAAACGGTTCGAATAAAATAATAAAAGATAACTTTTTATTTAAAAACGCTTATAAGCTAAATTCGATAATTTTTTATCGAATAAATAATATAAATAAAGGCCTATTAAATTTTTAACCTAATTTAAAGATAATTTATATATTATAAAGTATTAAATATTAATTTAACCTTTATTAAACTTTAAGCCTATATAAATAATATAATAAAAATAATAATAATTAAAAATATAATTATTATAAATAAAATTATCGTTAATATAACCTTTAAATATTTAATTTATTTAATTACGCTAATTATTATAAAAAATATATTTAATATTATTTATAAAAATTATAATTTTATAAATTATAGATAATTATAAAAATTTAGCTATAAAAACTAATATATTATTAATAAAATATAATAATATTATAAAAACGCTTTTTTTAAACGGCTTTTTATATTAAAGTTTTAATAATTAAAAATTTTATAATAAAAACTAAATTATTAAAAGTAATATATTATAAATAAAAGATAATAACGTTATAAAAACGCTTTTTTTTAAATATTTTTTTTATTAAGGTTTATTATTTATAATATAAAAATTAAATATCTTTAATAAAAACGCGATATTTTTTAAAATAAATATCGCATTAAAAAAGCTAGGCTTTTATATTATTAAAAATATAATCGCTTTTTATATAATTAAAATTATTTATAATAAATAATTATATTTAAAAATAAATTAAAGCTAAAAATATTTAAGTTTAATAATATAAAAACACCCGTGATAAATTTTATTAATGAATTTTAATATTTTTAAAAAGTAAAAAAAAAAGCTTATATCTTTAAAAATCTTAGGGTTAATATTATAATAAACCTTAAAATAAATAAAGCTTAATAATTTTTAAATATTTTTATATAAAAAAAAAAGATAATAATAAATATAAATTTATAAATTAAAGGCCTTTTTTAAAGATTTTAAAAAAATAAAAAAGCCACTTTATTAAAAGCTAATATATTTTATTATAACTTTAAAAAGAAATTAACTATTAGCCTTTATTAATATTTTAATAATAAAATCCGTTTTTATAATAAAATAAATAAAATAAATAAAGATAAAATTATATATTATATTATTATTAACTTCGATTTTATTTTACGTAAAAATATCTTTTTATTTAAAGATAATAATATAATTAATAATATTATTTTATAAATTTATAAAATAAAATATATAGCGCAAATAAAATAAAGATAGTTTTATATATTAAATAAAGCTAAAAATAATTGTTTTTAATAATTAAAGCGAAATTTTAAAATTATAAGAAATTTTCAAAATAAATAAAATAAAACTAATATATTATTTAATATAATAACCTAATTTAAAAATAATATTTTAAATTAAATTATAAATACGATTAATAAAAATTCTATTAATAATTTTATTTTTAATTAAATAAAAATAAATATAAAAAAAGCTTTTTAAAATTAAAAATAAGCTAAAAAACGTAAAAAAAAGATTTATTAAACTTATAAAAATCTAATTTATAATTAAAAAAACTATAAAAAAAAAGCAAAACGTAAAAAAATTAAAGCGTTTTTTATAATAAGTATTATTTTTATTAAAAACCTTAATATAAATAAACAAATATTAATTTTAAAAAATAATTCTAATTAAATAATTTAAAATATATTTAACTTTAATTCGAAAAATAAAAATATTAGCTTATAATAAAAACCATTAAATTATTAAATTATTAAATTTCTTTAAAATAAATTATTTTATATTTATAACATTAAATTTATTTATAAAATATTTTTAACCTTTTAACTTATTTTAATTTAATTAAAAATATATTTAGCTAAAAACGTAAAAATTAAAAAAAAAATAAACTTGCTTTATTATTAATAAAAAAATAAAAACAATAAAAAAAATATTATTATTTTTAAATTAAACGAAAAAAATATT